>SMDT01001070.1:0-1200000 GCA_005392925.1 Aquilaria sinensis
TGCATTCTTGCATGGCGACTTAAGTGAAGAGATCTACATGAAGCTTCCGCCTGGGTTCAATTCCAAGAAAGAAAATGTCGTATGCAAACTACAAAAGTCCTTGTATGGATTGAAACAAGCTCCCAGAAATTGGTTCGCAAAACTGGCAGAAGCACTTTTTGAGTATGGCTTTGTGCAGTCAAAGGCTGAAAGTACACTCTTTATATACAGGAAAGAAGAAGTTTTTATGGGGCTACTTGTATATGTTGATGATATTATTCTTGCAGGAAACAACTCCAAGACTTGCACAAGTTTTAAGTCCTACTTGAACAATCGTTTTAAAATCAAGGACTTGGGAAACTTGAAATACTTCCTTGGAATAGAAGTTGCTCGAGGACCAACAGGACTGTTTCTGAATCAACGAAAGTTTGCACTGGACATCTTGAAGGAAACTGGTCTCACAGGTTGTAAATCCGCAAACACTCCCATAGAACAAAACCATCGGTTGGGGCATGCAGATGGAGATTACTTCTCGGAGCCAGAAAGATATCGAAGGCTAGTAGGTCGATTGCTGTATTTGACAATAACTCGCCCAGATATCTCATACGCTGCGCATGTGTTAAGCCAATTTGTGCAACAACCCCGGGTGGAGCATTGGAATGGACTTATCCGTGTACTGAAATACCTAAAGGGTTGTCCAGGTCAGGGTATCCTATTAAAGCGAGAAAATGACATGAATTTGAAAGCATATTGTGATGCTGACTGGGCAGGTTGCCCCTTGACAAGAAGATCTGTAACAGGAATTTATATTCAGCTTGGAACTTCTCCTATATCTTGGAAGAGCAAGAAACAGCCAACGGTGTCCCGATCATCTGCAGAGGCTGAATATAGGGCGATGGCAATGGCATCAAGTGAGATTATATGGTTACGGCGATTATTGAGTGAGTTGCTTACAAAACAAATGGTGGCAACAAATCTTTACTGTGACAATCACGCAGCTATACATATAGCCAACAATCCGGTCTTTCATGAAAGAACAAAGCACATTGAAGTGGACTGTCATTTTGTCCGGGAAAAACTGTTGTCTGGAGAACTCATTCCACAATATCTTCAGTCACATCTTCAGCTGGCCGATTTGTTTACAAAAGGCTTAGGCAAGCAACAGTTTCGGTTCCTTCTTGGCAAGTTGGGTGTCATGAATCCTCATGCACCAACTTGAGGGGGAGTGAAGAAGGAAAGAAGATCAGTATTGATTGGGTTTCCTTGTATGTATGATCTAATAGCTGTTATACTAGGAAAGCCGTATATTTACTTAAGGGAAGTAGATTATGCTTCAATGTATATATGCAGCTGCATTGTATGTTTGAGTGATGCAGAAAGAAAGTTATTCAACAAACTCTTCTCTGTTGCTTTCGTTTCTTATTCTGTTTTTTTATCATTAATTAATAATTTAAAATTTTTACTGGCTTCAATAACAATACAACTTTAAGGGATAAAGTGTAATGAAAGAAAAGGGAAAATTTTTATTTGAGGGTTTTTTTTTCTTGTAAATAACCCCTTCTTGAAAGGTTTGTTGAGCGCAATTATACATTTTCATTTGAGATTTCGCCAAACTTATATATATTTTTTTCTGGCTTTGGAAATTAGACATATTTCCCTCTCATTTTTTCATATCGTCAAACTGTTGCTTAAAATTAAGAAAAAAAAATAACTGCTTTGCTTCAAATAAAGGAAAAATTATTAACATTTATTGTCATTATTTTTCCTCTATTCAAGCAAAAATACTGTTTTCGAGACATTGGCTAATACTTTTTATACGACAAGGGAGCAAAGTGTAATTACTGAAATTACAGCGATGAAATTGTAATTGTAACCAAACCTGAAGGGATATGTGTTATTCACCCATTTCCATGAAGACAACGATATCAAATAAAAAAGTGAACAAAAAAACCAAATCTAGTTTCTGACGTCCTGGTCATACTAAGATCCGTAAATCGTATTTTTCGGCATAAAAAAATTGACTACGAATTGGTGTTAGCCAAGAGCTAGTTAAAAATTGTGTTAATAAAGTATGATTGCCTCACATACTATGCCCTAACAGCAAAAAATGTAGTAAGCAATTTCAAGCAACAGGTAAATGACGTAGCCAAGAGATTCGTTCGCTCAAATAAATTTCAATTGAAAATTGGATCCAACATAGTGTAAACATGTACATGTACATCATGATCACGTGACAGACAACTGATATATTTAAGTTATTTGTTACTGTAGGCCCATAGTAACTGAAGACGCATTTGTGTTTGTCGTCTGTTACATAAGGATTTTCCTACATATATACATATATGTGTGTGTGTGTGTAAGGTAGAATTTTGAGTTAGGAGGGGTGGGATTTATGGCGTTTTAATATAAAATTTATATAACAATAACTTAATATAAATTACATGAAAAAATATATTAAAAATTATTATTTGAGTATTTATGATTAAAAATGTTAAAACTTACTAATTCCAATATTCATAATCATGTAGCTGTTTGAATTATCAACTCCATATTATATCATGAGTTTCTTTGTCAATTAGAAATAGTTAAGACTTAAAAAATAGATATGATTTAAAGTTATAAAAAAAGTGAAATATACTAATTTAAAAAATTAAAGTTGTTGTCACATTTCTTTCATCAGTAGAAATAAAATTAAAAAAAATTAAAAATAACTTAGGAAAATTGGGGGTGGGCACTCAGAGATTGACAAAGTTGTAAATAATTGCAACTTTCGGCTTGCAAATAGTTGCAGGTAAATACTAAATAGGCAACCAGATGATGACGGCTAATTGTCAGGTGCGGGGCTTAGCTTAGCAGCAAAGAGAGAAAATTCAAAACCTGTCCCTATTGTTTGGTGTAACTTATACTTTGCCCCATCTATTTTAAAAAAACATACACTTTACCTTTGCTTCATTTACGGTGTCTAACAATAATTTTTAAAATCATAATTTAAATTATTTGATAATCATGTTACAGTAATTTTAAGATTTTTGATATTTTTTTCACATTTAACTAACTTTTAAAAAATATTAATATGTATTTATAGGAAAAAAATTACATTTATAGAAAGAAAAAAAATTAATAATTTAAAATTTTCTTAATTATAAAAAATGTTGGAGATATCAAAATAATTGAAAAATAACTATCATCTAGTTTAAATTATAATTTTAGAAGTTGCTATTGGATAAAATAAAAGAAACAAGAGGGCAAAGTGTAGATTTTTAAAAATAAAGGGACAAACTATAGACGGGGTAAACCTCAGAAGCTAATTATACATTTCCCCAGCAAAGATGTACACATGTGAGTAGGGATGACAATTGGGTGGGTCAGGTCAGGTTTGGGTCAGGTCATTCAGGTTTGGGTCTACTCGGGTTAGCATGAATTCGGGTCCAGGTCGGGTTCAGGTCAGGTCATTTGGGTTCGGGTTGATTTCAGGTTGAGTTGATTTCGGGTTCGGGTTGGGTTGGGCCGGGTTTATTTGGGTTCGGGTTCACTTCAGGTCGGGTAATTTTAGTCTCGGGTAACTTCAGGCCAGCTTTCGGGTCAAATTCGGGTCAACCTTTGTGTTCATGTGGGTTATTGGTGTGAAGTCAAAACGATTGAATCTATTCAATTTTTTTTTTAAATTTAAATCAAATAATTCAATTTTTTGTGTGATTTAATTTAAATTAAAATTTCATTTTTTAGTATATTTAATTAAAATATTCATAAAAATCTTCTTCATTATAGTTTAGTACATATTTAAGTAATTTAACATTGATAGTAATATTTGATTGTTTTTCTAAACCCATACCCTTTAACTATCATTGTACAGATTATTCAGATCTTCACCCAGCTATCACTCAGACATACACAACGACAATTTTGTTATGCTTATGTTTCAATGAATTTTCTTTGAAATTACAACGAAATGCAAATCAAGTTCATTATCAGTGACTAAATTGTAAATTTTAAAAAATTTTGGGTGAAAGTGCAAAGATTTCAAAAATTTTAGGATCCATGTTGTAATTATTATGGGTGACTAAAATAAATTTTTTTAAAATTTAGGTACCTTATTGCATTATACTTAAAAGTTTAGGGATGAATGTTGTAATTTTAATAATTGCCTATTAAGATCATTAAACTTACTAAATATAAAAATTACTTCTGTTGGAAAAATCCAAATTTGGGATTCACTAAATATGGATGTTTTTTCCCCAAATAAGATACTTGTAATATATAGAAGTCCTAAAAAAATAGAAGTTACTAAATATGAAAATCCTTTCTCAAAATATGAAAATTATTAAACATGAATATCTTAAAAAAAGAAATGAAACTACTAAATATGAAAGTCTCATCTCCAAATATGAGACTTACTAAATATGGAAGTACCAAAAAATGGAAGTTACTAATAACGGAAGTCACCATTCCTAAATGTAAGACATACTGAATATGAAAGACTCAAAAACTGGAAGTTACTAAACATGGAAACCTCCATATTTAGTACTGACTTAATATGGAAAATAATGAAAGAGGAAAGTTAAGGTTTAGGGTGAGGGTTAAAATCGGGTATTATCGGGTTTAGTTATCGGGTCATCTCGGGTTCAGGTCAGGTCAGTCTCGGGTTTGGGTCATTTCGGGTTCGGGTCAATTCAGGCTCGGGTCATTTCGGGTTCGGGTATTTCGGGTTTGGGTCATTTGGGTTCGGGTTTTCTCGGGTTTCCCTTTAATCGGGTTCGGGTTCAGGTCGGGTTGGGCATAGTCGGGTTCAGGTTATTGACTTTTTTAGTCAAATCGGGTCAGGTCGGGTTTGGGTTCGGGTGGATTGGTCCAGGTCATCGGGTTGGGTCCGATTTTACCATCCCTACATGTGAGAGATAAATCCGAGAGAGTGATAGTGGCATTTAAGGGTAAATTTTTTAAAATAGTATATTTTTAAGTTCTTTTGATATGCATGATAGCATAAATTATTACATGTAAAAAAGTTAAAACTAGTATTTCTTTTACTTTTCTTTACTATTTATGCTGTTATATATTGATTTATATTTATTATTTAATTTTTTAACATACTTTGTAAAATATACATTATAGACACAAGCATGAAAAATATTGAGAGGAGCGAGACAACCCTCAGCCGTCAGCCCCTCCCCATCTCCACCCATATGTACGTGTTTGTGTGTGTGAGTTTGAGATGACCAATAACTTTAAAAGATTGAGTTGGTTTTTCATCTCTATATACAACCATCAGCTTTGAAACAAGTATGATGAGATGATGGACTTAATTTTGTGGCATTTTATTTACTATGAATAAATAGTATGCAGTATAGATATTTTCACAATTTTATCACTTTCTTGCATGAAATACCGTAGATATTTTATGTACCGTTGATCTTTTATGTAAATTTTGTCAAATTTCTTGCAGTAACCAATTTATCGTAGCACATATATGAGATAATTTTTTTATCATTTTATATTAAAGTTCCATATATAAATATGTAAAATAATAAAAAATAATTAATGCACATATTATAACATAAATATTAATTTTATTTTTTATTTAAATATAAAATTTAATTTAAAAGATGTAAATATAATCTAGATTTGAAAATTATTGAAATTCTTGTACAGTTTCATCACATGTCTCAAGCGATACGCAAAAATAAAATCAAAAACAAAATTGTCAAGGTGCAGCCTCAAGCCTACGTGTTTGCTTACTTTTTTCATTATGTTGCTTTTGTAGGATATGTTGGAAGAAAAGTATTATACTTTGACCTATCTAAAATATTAATGTGGTATTAAAAAATGTATTATTATTAATAGAGCATTGTTCTTCTTTATTTTTGCTCATGTATCAATAAATTAATTTTTTTTACTGAATAATATTTATTTTTTTCTATATATTATATTTTTTTAATATTTTTATATAAAAATATTGTCTTTAATATATATTTTATTTATGTGTGGAAATTATGATGAAAAAATATTCTCTTCTAACCATTTGAAAACTTGAATAATATATTTTTAAGAAAACAAAGGAGTTTTTTTATTTTTTTTCTATACGCAAAATTGTAAAATAAAAAATACCTTTTAATAAAAAAAATGCATCGATTTTTTTTTATGGCAAATGCATCGACTTGAATATCTCAAGTCCCGAAATTCAGCTGACCTCCGTCAGCGGCAGCGTCGCCACCCAAATGCTCTGCCAACTGCCCACTCACCCACAACCTCTTCGGCGTCTGTAACATCACCAAGATCGTCCGTGGCCTCGGCCCTAATTACCACTGCTCCCTCGCCTCCCGCGAAATACATCATCTTCCAGTTGCGTCCTTGACCCCTGCTGCTGCCATTATCATCTACGACCTCAATCGCTACTCTCCAGCGGTAGTGGAAATTCTCCATCAAAGAACAGAGAAACGGGTTTGAGTCGTGGGAATTCGTTGAAGCGAATGAAAAGAAAAAAAAGGTTTTAGTACGTGAGTTTTCTTTTGTTTTTTTTATTCTTCTTTTTTTTAAAAAAAATTATGTGAAATTAAACAATTTTTCATATGAAGAAATAGAAAACGCTATTTTTGTTGTTTTTGCAGTTCTCCATATTTGAAAAACAAAACATCAGCTCTTGAACTTTTCAATAGCTTATAAAATAGTTTCTAAGATTTACTCTATTCGTCTAGAAAAGGATAAAACTTATTTTTTTGGGTAAAATTTTTTTATGTTTGAAAAGTTTTTAATATTTAATTTATCTTATTACCTTCACTTAAACTCACAATTTTTTTTTAATTTTCATTAAGACTCTCATTACACAAAACCCTAAAATGATTTTTTTTCAATTATCATTTAAACTCTCATTAAACATAACAAAAAAAATAATTTTTTTAATTTTAGTTTAATCAAGGGCAAAAATATAAAAAATCATAAATTATACACATTTGAATCTCTCTGCTCAGAAAAATGCAACATCATTTATGGAAGGGGTATAGTACATATTTAGCTCCTATATTTTTCAAAAAATATTTCAAAGCCTTGAAGGAGTTGTCTCCCCAGTCTCTGTCCTTGGCTAACGTTAAACCATTGTAACCTTCAAGCTCAAAAGGCCAAAGTACAGTAAAAGCCTTGAACTTGTATAGCTCGTACGAGTTGGTCCTTGAACTTTAACTTGGTGTACAGAAGCCCTTCAACTTTGCAACTTCGTGCGTTTTACTCCAACTCATTGATTTGACGCCTTTTTTTTAATGGCTTAAACATATCAAGAGCCATCAAACTTTGATAACTCATTTAAGTTAGTTATCAAACTAGAACTTGGACTGCACCAGGCCCTAAATTTTACAATAAACAATAAGCATCATTAAAATTAATGACAATTAATTAAAATTTTTTATAAATTAAATTAAAATTAATTTTTTAGGTTGAGTAAATAAAATTTAGTAAAACTAATTAATTCATAAAAAATATGTTTCAAGTGCTTATAATTAAGTTAAATATAGAATTAGCTATAAAATGATATTGGTCCTAGATAAAAAATAAAAATAAAAATAAAAATAGCATATTATCTATAATGAGAAAATAACATAATACAAAAAAAAATATGTTTGATAAAAAATATGGAACAAAAAATTTGCAACAAAGTTTCACCAATAACCACCTTTTATTTCCATCCACCATAATGGTATACTTAGAAACATGTAAATGACCACCCATAGAATAAAATGTATTTTTTATTTATACTTCTATTTAATTTTACTTTACTTTTATTTTTCCCCTCTCTTCCAGTGCTTAGCATAAAATATAATTTTACTTTACACCCCATGAATAAATACATAATAAAATAGCCCATGTACAAGACTTTAACTAATTTTTATGAATTAACTAATTTCATAATTTTTTTCTTTACCAGACCTAAAAAAATGAATTTTAATTAATTTATAATTATTTTTGATTAATTTTAATTAATTTTTATAATATTTATTGTTTATTGTAAAGTTTAAGGCCTAATGCGGTCGAAGTTCTAGTTTAATGGCCAACAATAAGGTGTCAAATATGAGGGCTTTTCATATATTTAAGCTATCAAAAAAATGAGTCAAGTCAACAAATTGGACTAATATGTACCAATTTGCAAAGTTTGAGGGCTTTTGTGACTGATTTAAAGTTTGAGGACAACTCATGTGAGTTGGGAAAGTTTAGGGGCCTCTAGTTCCCTAACATTTTTACACAAATACACCACTTTGAAAAATGATATACTACCTCCGTCCCATATTCTTCGCACCATTTGACCTTTTCATATAGTTTGACTTGAATTTATTTATATTAGTATTTGTTAGAAAAAATTTTAAAAAAACATATTTAAAAACTATATGTCTTGATTTATCATTCTTATATAAAATTTTTTCATTTATATACTAAAATGTTAAAAATAAAAAATTATAGATTAATTTCTAAAAAGTAAATGATGCAAAGAATATAGGAGGAGGGAATACAATTTAGTAATTACACTGAAAGTTTAGAGGAAGTCACAAACCTCAACTAAACATGTTTTCTAAAACCACCTTAGGAGATTATACTTAGAAAACTGAAAATTATTTTACAACTTGGGAACCCATTTTTTTTTATCAAAAATAGAAAATAAATTCAAAATTATTTTACAACTAAATGGAGCATCAATTCATGCAAGAAAAGTCGGCAATTCTTGCAAAATTTCGTACACGCGATGAGAGCGACATGGTGGATTCTGGCTAATAGGCAACAGACAGCCATGTAAGAACAGACACGACTAGGTGAAAGAGTGTCTGTACCCCTTGGACAAATACGGACAATTGAAGAAACAGATAGATCACATTAGCTAATGATGTGATCTATCCTAGGAAGCACCAACACAAGAATTTTGAAGGTTTCTAAGGAACTTGATGAAAGGAGCATTCAAGACGCCAATTCAAGCTTAAAAAAGATTTCATAGAGTTTTAAAAGGCATTTTTCTAAGATTCTTGATGAGCTCAAGGCATCAAAAGGTGCTATCCTAGACTGGCCCTCGCTTAAGTTTCCATGGTGCATTCGAGAGCTCACATAGAGCTCCCACGGCAATGCTCAAGCTTAAAGGATCTATCGCTATTCAAAATGAGTAATTTCAAATTATTATATATTTCTTATGATATTTTCTAGCTATTTAGGCCAAGAGACAACAACCTACTTAAACAAACATCACATGCCTAAGTGTTTGTTTCATCATAAACAAATGTAGCCTAAAGGAGCACCTTGGAGCTTCCACTTGTTCGAGGAGTGCGTTAAAGAGTTTAAGGACGTTCTCTACACTACATTCCAGTTTTTTTTGCATGCGTGCAACAAAGAAAAGCAATAGAAATTACCCGGACAGCAAGCACATGCATGGAACGCATAATTGGAGCCTTTGGACGTGATTCTTGTGTCCAATCTTAGTTTAACTAGGATTCTTTAAGGTTGCATTAAAATAGCATTATTTTAGGACTTATATCTGGTTTAGAAGTCCTACATATTTTAGTATTAATAATTTTAGGTAAATTAAGTCTTTTCCACCTAGGAGACCTAGTTACATTGCAATTGAGGTTTTGTTTTGCTTTGTGCGAACTACAGCTTATTTAAGAAATTAATGTAATTGGTACCATTCAGATTATTATTCAATGAGAAATCCTTGTGAGTCCACAATTTCTTGAGTTTTTAATAACTTAATTATCTGAGCGAAACTAGTGCAACTTTGTTTGCGAGTATCTTAATCATATACCAATGGGGTTCACATCAATTAATCTCTTGGTTCTAATCCATTTTTTTGAAATGCTATTTCAAAAAGTCTCAATTTCAAATCTTATGTCACTGACCATTAACTCTGTTGGGATGTTGTTGTGTTTAGAGGTGGGACATGGAGCATGGTGGCCCTAGCCCAGGTTGAGGCAGGAGAGGGCTAAGATTGGCCTGTGTAACCTTAGGTTGGATATGTTTTAGGTTTGAACTATGGTTATTAAAGTCTAGATTTGAGTGTTAGAAATTTATGTTCTTATAACTCTAGAAACAAAAAACATCTTAAATCTTACTAGAAACTCATATGTAGGTAGATGGATAAAGTTTCAACTTTATTCTTAGGAAATTAGAAACTTTAATACCTTTATGTTTATTAAGTCAGATTTACTAAAATTGGGCTAAAAAATTATCGTAAGCCCATCATATATAAATATATTACCCAACTCAATCTTTATACAATTAATTCAAGCCATTTAGTTAAAATAAAAAGGAAAATTAAAGATAGCCGAAAAAAAATAAAACATAGATAATCTTTTGCTTTTTTTTCTCGAGCTCTATGTTTAGCTTGATTGCTTTCCTTTATTATGACTTTGATAACATTGGTTATCAAATTTATGTAGATGTGGATATAGATGAAAAAAATGTTAATGATGGTACAAATTTTTGTATAAATGGGTTTGACCTTTCATGTGATGAAATAACAAAAGGAGAAAATGAAGATATGAACTTCAAATATGATAATGTTAATGCTTCTAATGGTTATGATGTTCCATGTGTTCTATTAGATGATTGAGATGTTCTCTACTTCTCATTATAAATTATGGATTGTAGAACATGTTTTTCTTGTGTTGTATATTTATGGCATGACAGTTTTTTATATAGTATTAAAGTATTAGTAAGTGAAAATATTGTGCAATGTAAACTTTCTAAGATAATTTAAATTATTATATTCTTTTCATCTTTTTCTAAAACTTTTTGTAAATTCTTAAGACTTTATGATTTTTTATGATTTTACGACAGTAGAAAAATTAGGAAAACTCTAGGTAGAAACTTGACTTTGATAAGCTTGGTTGATCTCACCCTTTTTGTTTTGGCCTAAATACACCTAAAACCCTCGAACTCAGCCAACCAAGACAACTTCCCCCCCTGAACTTGAACTCAGGGCAACTCAGCCCCTTAACTTGGCAAAGTGGATCAGTCAACCCCTTTGACCAGCACATGCTGCATGTGATCTAACTTCCATCCATTACAAAAAGGAAAAACAACAAAAAAGCCACTAGGGATCCTTATTTTTTTTTCTTACACCCTAATCTTTGGTCCCCAACACTCTGGTCACCAAATTGGCGAATCCTACTCATTTTCCTCCAGCATTGGAAACCTTCCATATGGGAGGACGTGATGAAGCCACATGAAGGGTGAAGGGTAGTCGACGGCAAAGGGCAAAGGGCAAAGAGTGAAGGGCGAAGAACAACGAAGGCTGTAGGGTGAAGGGCGGCGGATGGTGAAGGGTGAATGGCAAAGGTCAACGAACGGCAAAGGGTGAAGGGTTGTGTAGGATGTAGGATGGCGAAGGTGAAGGGTTGTGAAGGGCGAATGATGGTGGACGACGAAGGGGAAAAAGGCGAAAGACGCGGATGGTGAGGGTAAGTAGGTCACGTGATTAGGTCTGTTCACTTTTGAAAATGACCAAAGGCGGCAGCACCATTAGAATGGATGAGAGAGAGATGTGAGAAAATGGGAAAGGTGTTTATTGACCCACTTTGCCAAGTAGAGGGGCTGAGTTGCCCTGAGTTCAAGTTCACAGGGGAAGGTGTTTTGGCTGGCAGAGTTTGGGGGTTTTAGGTGTATTTAGGCCTTTTGTTTTTTTAGAAAATGGAAAGTTACAAAAATCCCTCATGTGTTTTGATCCAACAAACACTTTGCTATGTTATTTTCAGAAACATACATTTTACCCTTGCTTATTTTACAATATTCAATATCAATTTCGGAAACTCTAATTTAAACTATATGATCATTATCTTTTAATAATTACAATCTCTCTTATTTTTTATAGTTAGTAGGCATTTTAAATTATTAATCTTTTTCTCTTTGTAAATTCAAAGCAATATTCAAAGCTACAGGCTTCCAACGCCAGAGGAAGATGAGTTGGATTCGCCGATTTGGTGACCTAAATGTTGGGGACTAAAGATTGGGGTGTAAGAAAAAACAACAAGGATCCTTAATGGCTTTTTTGTTGTTTTTCCTTTTTGTAATGGGCGGAAGTTAGATCACATGCAACATGTGTTGGTTAAAGGGGTTGACTGACCCACTTTGCCAAGTTAAGGGACTGAGTTGGCCTCGAGTTCAAGTTCAGGGGAGAAGGTGTCCTGGTTGACAGAGTTTGGAGGTTTTAGGTGTATTTAGGCCTTTTGTTTTTTCAAAAAATGGAAAGTTGCAAAATCCCTTATGTGGTTTGATCCAACAAACACTTTACTTGTTATTTTTAGAAACATACATTTTACCTTTGCTTATTTTACAATATTTGATATCAATTTCGGAAACTCTAATTTAAATTATATGATAATTATCTTTCAATAATTTCAATCCCTCTTATTTTTTATAGTTAGTAGGCATTTTAAATTATTAATCTTTTTCTTTTTGCAAATTCAAAGCAATATTTATTAAATTTCAATTAATTTAAAAAAAATTATTGTACATCTTACAATTATTGGAATATAATTACCAGAAAATTTAAATTAGGGTTTCAGATATGGGTGCCAATTTTTTTAGGCTCGAGCTCGGCTTGAGGCGGACTCAAGCTCGACCCGAAAGCTTGTTAGGCTCGAATGACACATATAGATCTGTAGGCATCATAATTATAATTTAGATAAAATATGGGGATGAAATCTGTAATTTTTTTAGAGAGAAGGAAAAATTTTATAACCTGTCCCAAACTTTTTAATCTTTTGCTATTCTACCCTGATTTTGTAAATTCGACGAATGAGCCATCATCTTCCTCAATACATCGACTGAGCCACCACAATCCGTCATCTGTTGTCACGTCAACTTTTGGGCTTAGGAAGACGGCCTTAGCTTCATCTCTTAGCCAGTTCTAGTGCCACAAGACCGAAGAATCTGCAATTGGAATTTGCGATCAGAAGATGTAACTGATTCCCAAGTCAATTGTGCGATCAGAGCTGCGATTGTTGGTGATGTCACAGGGTGGAAGCTATTCGGAGTGTGTGGTTCTGATTTCGAGTGGGAGCGGCCTCAAAAACAAAGGTGGTACCAATAGATTGGAGAACAATTGTTTCCATCGTTGAAAACAGAGACGTGGCCATCGGAAGGTCGACTATCTTCGCAAAATCGGTAGAGATCATCATCGATCTTTGGTATCGTCGTCATGCTTGCCGCCATTGATCTTGGTGGTGCTGTGGTGGCTGACTGGGTGCATGGGTCAGCAACTCCCTGGACAGTTCGAATCGAAGAAAGCAAGGGTGTTAAGGACTTAAAACCTAATGGGCCGAGCAAAGGGAAGACTCGAATATCATGAGGCTTTCGAGCCCGAAAGGCCCTCAAGCCTATAGGGCCGAATATCATAAGGCTCGAACTTAGCCCCAAATTTATTCAAGCCAATTTTTCGGCTAGAGCTCGAGTTCAAGCTCAAAAAAGCTCGACTCAAAAACCTAAACTCGAGCTCGAGCTCGAGCTATCCAAAAAAAGCCCAACCCCTTTTCACCCATAGTTTCAGAAGCTATTGGTCAATAGTGTCAAAAAGTAGGGGTGAAGTGTTTGCTTTTGCAGAAATAAGGAGGGCCAAGTCCAGGTTAGTACAAACCACATAGGAGATTTTTGTAATTTCTCCTTTTAAAAAATGCAAGGCACTGGGCTAAGCCGGGCCAGGCCTAGTCATGGACCTGCATTAACCAGCTCATGTTCGGCCTGCTTGAAGGGTGAACTGAGTCGAGGCTGTCCCTGGTTGGGCGGAGTTGACCTGGCCCAGTACCGACCCCTGATTGTGCTGTGCTTACCAATGTTTCACACATATGATTGTGATGCTGAAATATATTTGTACCTTAACAAGTGTAACTTCCTCAAATCTACCACAATCTCCTAATCAATAAAAGCCATTAGGAGAGCAAAAGAAGTACAACTAACACAAGACTATACGCACCAAAAGCTATACAGGAGTAAAAAAGTCGAATAAACTGTAACCTAAACTTATCAACTTTAATCACTCATTCACCTACTTTACATCTACTTCCCGTTCTTGCTGTTCCTCACTCTACCTTTCAGAAATCAGACTAGCTTACAAGTTCCAACCTTTCTCAACACCCTCAAGTTAGTATGAGTTAGTTTGGCTTCATTCGGAAAACTCGATTGTACCATATGGAGTGTAGGATCATATGAAATATATCATACTTCTCAGGTCTAATATGCCAAAGGAAATGCTTCTGTACCTTCTTCACCATCATCTGCATCTCACGATACCGGCTCTCTGGGATTGAAAGTAGGATGTTCTTCAAATTTGGGACGTCTTTCTCCAGAACAAAGAGGGCAAAGGATTCCCAGTTCAACACCTCAAGAAAAGGTGGCACATAATTGTCTGAGATGACCACTGGCACGCATTCGAAAAATATTGCTTCAACCACTCTTGGGCTGTTTACTTCATAACCTCTTGGACAAAGGCAGTACTTGCTGCTCTTCATGTACTCTACGTAGCTGTTCACGCCCTTGACCTTGGGGATTACGCTGAAAATTTTCATGTCTGGATCTTTATTATTCCCCCATTGTTCTACAAGCATTGGCCTTAAGTACCCATGCATTCTTCCTGCAAAGAATGCGAGAAATGATCTCTGAGAGGAAGATCTGCCTCCAAGCATTTTAAGAGGCTTCTGTTGCGACCGCACATGCGTTTCCGGTAGAGATACATCCTTGCCAAAGACATAACCTTCTTTAACATCAGAATTGCAGAGAGCCCTTATGCAATTAGCCATATATTGCTTTGTTTCAGTTGGTCCCTGTCAAATGCAGAATTAAAAAAGGCACAAACTGCAAAGGCTGAACAATTGCAAAACTAGTTCTAAACACCTTAATGAACATAGAATAGGAGCATACCCAATCATGACAAGCAACGAGAAAATGGTCAGATCCTTCAGTTCTGTTCCAGAAAGGATACTTGGCTGAAATCAAGTTTAGATAGTCCTTCAAATACTGTATCAGGTTTTTATGACTGTGAGAACCAGCAACATACAATGTTTCCTCCAACATTCTAGAGCTAAAAGGCAAGTAAAACAAATGAGCCTCTCCTGGATCTTTTGTGACAAATTTTTTGCTACCCTCAAGCAGCTTCATGAACCACCCTTCTGAAGCGTATATACCCCTGAGGTACGGGCGGTGAAATATCGGCTTCTTACCTTCCTTATAAATGTAAATTTTGAGTGTTTCTTCCATCAATTTATAGCTCCTGAAAAAAATGTGATGACATAAACTGATTATGCAGCTAGCAAGAAAATGAAATAGTCTAATGTGATGAATTGCCCACCTTTTGAACATAGAAACATTGTGATATAAAAAGCCATAGAGTTCTGGATCATTTTCAACTATAGGTGCATTCTCAATTTGTCTTCTAACACTCAACAGCTTTTGATCAGCTGGTGAAGACCATTTAGGGGGCTGCAAATACATCAATCAGAGAATCGAAACTTTGAATAGTTAAAACTAGTCGGAAAAACATTAGCTGTTAACCAAATTTATGCATACCCTTGAGAAAGACCAAGAATGACTTTCACGTAACCAAGTATTCATCTTTGCAATTGTAGCCACTGAAGATGTCGTCCCAGGTGATTTGTTCAACTCAGGTGCACTGGCTGAAGAATCAGTGCCTATGTTTACATTTTCCTGAGTTTTTGCTGATTGATCATTCTTTGCAACACTGCTTTTGGGATTATTCTCCTCCTGAGATGTCTTGGAAGTGATGGACACATCCGGAGTACTTGCATTTGTTTCTGCATGCTCCACAAACGTTCTCGTAGTCATTGAATCCACCGGCGGGGAAGCAAGCAAAGGAGATCCAACATCAGTGTTCCGCCCACTACTTTTTGAGGTCAATGTCATATTTCCTTCTTGAAAATTGCTGTCTGAAACTTTCCCATCCAAGGTATTGCCATCCTGGAAATGGCTTTGTCTAGCTTTGTTAATGTCCTCTTCAGGAAACTTGCCATCAGAATGATCTGCATGTTTGACGAGCAAATCGCTATGCAGTTCCCCTGATTCCTCGCTTGAAGGCTCTCTATTATGTTCTTTATCCTCTTCAGATCCAGAAGAACTACCTAAGCCTGATTTTCCATCAGATACAGAATTGTCTTCCTCTGAGGTGCCGCTTTCATAAGACCTCTTTTTTACTCCATCATCACTGTATGCACTGGGAATACTTTCTCCAGTTTCTTTATCCAACCCTGACACAGACTCACTTCCGATATTATCTGTGTTGGTTGAATTCTTATTTGGCTCTGCTGATTTATCAGTAAAAGAATTGTTAACAGGCTTGCTATTCACATCTGTCCCAGAAGATTTATTCAAGTGAGCATTTTTCTCAGACATAGAATTAACATCCAGATGAGCACCCATTTCTTCTGAGTTTCCCTCACTATAAGTTGCCCCAACAACTTCATGTTCGACACTGGAATTCACATTACCAACTTCCTCAGAGTTCATCAATCCACCACCAGCTAACAAGCTACTATTTCCTGCCACTGGAACCTTACTGGAAGAAAATATTGTAGACACAACACTATCATATGGAAGTTCAAGGTACTGGAAGATTATGATGACAGCAAATATCATTCCTAGAACCCATATCCAGGTCCTGGCATCAACACGAAAGCGGCCATGGAATTCATGACCCATCAGGAAAGAATCAAACAAATCTCCACCTAACAATTAAGGATGAGTATCATACCTACAAAGAGATCAAGGAAATCACTTCACAACTTATAACTTAAAAAAATTCTCATATTTTGAAGTTGGCATCCACCTACTTTCATCTTGAATAACAGCCAGAGCAACACAAACACTTGAATTATGACATGGATCTAACTGAGAAACCATAAAGAATCACGTGTGTTACCCCCCACAATAAATGAATCAGAGGCTTCCATGTACTTCATCGTTCAAATATCAGAGGCCAAATTAAACCACTTGGGACCCAGACCGCTACCGGAAATGCTTCCCAACAAGCAACAATTAAGACATAAACTTAATGAACAGTCCAGCACTGAGGATTCTCCAGACATGCACACGGGCATGCAACGGTTATCAAGGAACATGCTGAAGAACCCACCATCGAAATAGAGATTTGAGATGCAATCCGATTCATCTAGCACATTTAATCACCAACTAAATTCAAATTCCCCCCTTCAAGACAAGAACCATGTGAGAACAGCAGAATCCTACAGGAATCTTGGGGAATTTGATCGAATACTAATAGATTAAGTTTAAATACAATAAGTAATTCACGGAAAAGGGAGAAAGACAACAACTTACGACGGGGATCTGGGGGTGATGTGCTCTGAGCAACGATTGCATGGAAGGAAAACTAAAGAGCGAATCTTGAGGTGTGTGGGGGAAGTGGCAGATGTAAGAAGAGCGTGTAATAATAGAGACAGAGAATCTTCCTTTTCTTTCTTTCTTTCTTTCCCTTCCTATTTTCTCTGATCTGTCCCGCGTTAACCAAGGAGTAGATTGAAAATGGGAGCATATGATATGGTCTGATTACGGAAAAACAGTTGCTTGAAGGGCCGACGACCCAGCGCTTTTTTGACAAAATAATAATCAGTTTAATATTAGTCGGCTCTTTAACCTTTTGTATTAAAGTTGGACTTAAATATATTTATATTAATATATTATTGAAAAAAAAATTAAAATAATATTTAGAAACTATAATTTTTAAAAATTTTATTTACATATAAAAAGTCCATATTTTTATTATAAATTTTGAAAGAAATAAAATTATAAATTAATTACTGTTAATAATAAAAGAGTCAGTTTTTTGTGAAACAAAGAAAGTATAATACTATCTTTCTTCCAACTTATTTTTTCTATTTCATTTTTTTATTTAAGTTTAATTTAAATTTATTTATATTAATAGTTGCTACAAGTTTTTTTTATTAAAAAAAATTATATTTAAAAACTATAAGCCTTGTAATTTGTTAATATAAATTTTTAAAAATATTTTTAGTAAACATTACAATAAAATAAAATTTAATTCAAAACATAAATAAAAAAACTAAAATAGTGTAAAGGACTTAAGACGAAGGGAGATGAAAGGAGTATTAATTTTCAAATAAAAATGGTTTCAGGTCAAAAAAATGTAAAAATAAAAATAAGTTATTTTAGATTATGTTGATTTGAGTTAAAACTAATTGGGGTCATGGTCCTAAGCCACCCGATATATCTAATTACACTATTTTCATATTATATTTATAAATTATGATATATATGACGAGCTCGTGCTCGATCATGAAAACAAACCCAACACCTTAAAAGGTCAAACTTGAGCTTGAAAGCACTCGGCCACTTTTGTTTGGCCACTTTTGTTGACGGACCTAACAAGTCTTCAATAATAACATATTGAATATAATATGAAAATAATGTAAATAGTAGGGTGTTCATGGTGCGGTTTAGGGTCAAACCTGTAACCGTACCACATAGTAAATGGTTTCACACTTTAGAAACTGTAACCGCACCACTTTATATACGAATTCGGAAAAAACCAGACGGCATAATTGCGGTTTGGTTGCGGTTTTTTATGTCAGAAATCCATTATACTAACTTGGAATAATTAGTATAATCATATAACATAGACAATAAAATTAAATACAATCTAATCCAATCCATAAAATAAACACACATAAGAAATAAAAATATCAAACAAGTCAAAGTTATCATCTTAAACCATACACGCATGTGAAACATATTGTCTATTTGTTATCACCAAAGCACATAAATAAGAAACTTCTTATCTGCAACATTCCAGCATCATAGACTGTCAAAGCAAATATGTCTTCCTCGAATCTCAATGCTTAGACAATGGTGCTTAAAATATCATTTACAATCAAATAAAAAAATATCAATCTATTATCTTTGAATGAGTTATGAAAACAAAAGTAAAAAAAAAAATATGCATTCTTACCTAAAAGAGAAATGGAAGAAAAACATTTCAATTACCACTGGCATTGGGAGTAAAAGATGACTTAGGTGTTTTTACGGAAAACTCTGACAATCATCAACATGTAAATGGTATCAAAAGTATCAAGATGCATATATACTAATTTACTAACCATAGATATAAAAAAATTAATTTACCTGTTTCAATTTGTTCGAGCTCATCAATTCTTTCCTCAACCTCAAATAAAAGTGGTGTAGCTCTTAACCAATCTTGAGAACAAACAAGTGCTTCTACTGTTTTGGGGGTCAAAGAGCTACAAAAAGCGTCAAGCACTCGACCTCTAGTACTAAATGCACTCTCAAAAGCAACGGTGGAAATCGGTATAGCTAACACATCTCTTGCCATCTTTGAAAGAACACTATAGTTACTACCATTATTCTTCCACCACTTCAATATATCAAATTCATCATCAACAATGTTTTCAGCCAGGTATTTCTCTAACTCAGATTTATGATCAACACAATTCTGTTGTTATGCTTCCTATATAAGGACTTTATATGATCCTTACCACTGCCAAAAGGAGGCAGCCCACCATGCCTAGCCTTTTTTGAAGCAATTGCTTCTTGTTCGACCACAAAACTTGATTGGTCGAAGGTGGTCGCAGCATTGTACTCCTCAAACATTGCAACCAATTTACCCTCTACCAACGCAACCATTTCAGCCCCCTTTTTAACTCCATAAGCATTAGTAAAACTCCACTTAACAAAATCAAACTTGTATCTAGGATCAAGAATAACCGCAATGAAAAGCAATGCATTCATGTTTTTTATATTCCCCTAATATTTCTCAAACTTATACATCATTTTTTTCAACCATGAATTTCATAATACCATCATCATTATTTTTCATCTCATTCAATGCCACCTCAATTCTATAAATTTCATGAAAAAATTTGTTGGCAGTCACATACAATGATCTTGATACACGATTTATTGTTTCATAAAACTGCTTTAGGAATTGAACCATTGTCTTAGCATTTTCCCAATCATCATTTGAAGGAATGTCATTCTTATCCAAGAGATCATACTAATATTGGAAATCATGGTCTCCTAACTAAATAGCACCCGTCGTCCCTGAACTATGACTCATGTTTCGAATTCATTCTGAAACTACAAAATGTTACACAATTTATCCTTTAACTATGAAAATGTTACACCATTTATCCTGCCGTTAACTACAACAATTAAAATGGATGGAAAAAAAAGTAAAAAACTAATTTCTAAGAATTTTCTACTTGTCATATAAACCTTAAAACTTTGACATCTTATAACAAAACCACATTCTCCTAACCACCCTCCCTCCTCCATGACCACTGCCATCTTTTGCTTCGCCCATTCGATTTTCGTGTCATCCGCTCTTGATTCCAAGCCACCAGGTCAAGGCTCACCATTTTGTTTCACAAATTAAAAGCCTTTAAAAAATCAACTTCAATTTATAGAAGCAATTGGACATCTCATAAGGAGAATTTTTGTTTTAATTCCAATAACTAATCCATTAATCCATGATTACACTTCGAGGATGTTCCTATGAAGCAACAATTGTAGGCCTTGTTACCAAACGCACCATTGTGGGAAGCAGACCGCTGATTTACCAAACCCTAGCCTGAATTTCTCTGATTTTCCTCCTAGATGGCCATAATTGGTTATGCTCTTTGACAGGTGTTCAAGCCCAAGCATGAGTACGAAAGCATGTAGAAGCAAGACGGGGCATGGTTGAAGCTCCATTGTCCGCTCTTGTTGAGCTCCATTGAATTTGTTTCGCTTGTGATCTTCATTTGCACTATTTTTGAGCTTGAAGATTGTGTTTCCCGACGATGATTTGAAGCACGTGTTTTGCAGTGGGGTCAGGTTGCAACTTCTGCTAATGAGTAGTGTTATTGTTGCTGGTAATGGTTTTGATCATTTTTCAATAGCATTTTATTTGACTGATTAGGAGACTGACTATGCGAAGGAATTTTGTGAAACAAAAGGGTGAGCCATGACCTAGGGGCTTGGAATCAACAGCAAAGGAGACAAGAACTGAATGGGTGAAGCAAAGGATGGCAATGGACTGAATGGGCGAAGCAAACTGACCATGTGAAGGAATTTTGTGAAACAAAAGGGTGAGCCTTGACCTAGGGGCTTGGAATCAACAGCAAATGACACAAGAATTGAATGGGTGAAGCAAAGGATGGCAATGAACTGAATGGGTGAAACAAAGGATGACAACGGTCATAGAGGAAGGAGGGTGGTTAGGAGAATGTGGTTTTATTGTAAGATGCAAAAGTTTTAAGGTTTCTATGACAAGTAGAAAGTTTTTAGGGGTTAAAACTTGTTTTTTACCTTTTTTCATCCATTTTAATGGTTCCAATTAACGGCAAGATGAGTGGCGTAACATTTTTATAGTTAAAGGATAAATGGTATAATGTTTTGTAGTTCCGGAATGAATTTGAAACATGGGTATTAGTTGATGGACGACGGGTGCTATTTACCCTTAAATATAATAAGTTAGGTAAAGGGCCTTCCATTCGAGCTTAGCGGGCTTTTAGGCTGAACTTGAGCCTCAAAATTCAAGCTCGAGCAATTCAAGCTCAAGTCTATGTACTATCAATAAGTTAAAGGGCCAAGCTTGAGTTTAGTAAGCTTAAGCTCAGCCTAACCCATTTACACCATTGACAATAAGTGGTATTTCAATGTACCACCCACCTATGCACTTATTTTTAAGCAGAATTGTTCAAGTAACCCTAAAACTTATAAAGTTGTTTCAAATTTTGTTCTAAACCATTGTTTTGTTCAATTTTGCTAGGCAAAACAATGGGTTATAATATGTTGAGTGTTCGAGTCAATATGTTATAGAGCTTAGAGAGGGATTTGGACAAGGCTATTTATGTCTTCAGATTCTAGTTTAGGGATGATTACTTGCATGTTTTAAGTGGGGATGCATGGATAATCATGAAGCACTATTTAGCTATGTAGAAGTGGAAACTAGATTTTAGGCCATCTTAGCAAAAGTATCTAACATTGTTGTGTGGATTCAACTGTCAGAGTTGCATTTGGATTTCTTTAAAGAGCCCACCTTATTGAATACTGTGAGTTTTGTTGAAGTCCTTATTAAGGTGGATCAAGTTATGTCACTTCAGTCTCAAGGTAATTATGCAAGGTTTGTGTGAAGTTGGATCTAAGTAATCTGTTGAAGGCTCAACTTATTGCTAATGGTAAATGCCAAGTTGTGATATACCATTTGTTTTAATTATAGTGTTTTGGGCACAGGGCAGAAGTATGTCCGTCTAGAAAACCCAGTCATGATCAGCTTCCTCTATCTCCTTAGAATCCAAGGATTGGCATAGTGAATGATGAGGTTAATTTGATGAATGTCAATTTGCATAGGGTAATAAGTCATCTGTTGATGGGGGGTCTTCCGCTATTTTGAATTTGCCTCAATTGATGGTAGACAGTGGTACATCGATGAGGCTCAATTTAGTCCATATATGTTAGTGCTGTATAAATCCCAAGAACTAATGCATAAAAAGAAAGGGCCACGATTTGATGGCAAAAATAAAATGAATCATTTTGATCCTTTGCAAAATAAGAAAGGTGATGATAAAATGAATTTTAATTTTAATTCAAATATGATGGTTGTTGATAAGAAAAATTTTGATTCATATCCTAAAATGTTCAAGGAGTTTGAGGAAAGAACGAAAAATTAGCTGCTGCAAGATCAGGTGGGCATAATGAATCTTCTATAGGCCTAGTTCAGCCTCTTAGCAATGTTAGTTTGCATCCACCAAGTGATATGAAATGAAGCAGTGGCAGGCCTTGTATTCCCCTTGCTGCCAAATCGAATTTTACTAACTGGCATGTTATGGGCGAAGTTTGGATAAGTTAAGCGATGGTGACTTTGTTTATGCCAAAGTGCCTGGGAGCTTTTTGAAAATGTTTCAAGTTTAAATGACAATCATTGTCCCTAAACTAATATTAATATTTCTTATTCATCCTTAAACTATTAATTATTGCATTATTCATCCTTTAACTATCTTTAATGTTGTACTATCCATCCTATGTCAGTTCTACGGTTAAAATCAGCAAAATTTAGTAAATGAACTAAATTAGGGGTATAGAAAAAGAATTTGACTACAAACATGAAAATTTTTGAATTTTTAAAATTTTTCTATGG
This sequence comes from Aquilaria sinensis, assembly GCA_005392925.1. Lineage (NCBI taxonomy): Eukaryota > Viridiplantae > Streptophyta > Magnoliopsida > Malvales > Thymelaeaceae > Aquilaria > Aquilaria sinensis. Next base: position 23,117 of record SMDT01001070.1, read on the forward strand.
TTCAATTCCTCTTACTCCTCTATAACTTTTAGGCCAAACTATACACTTGACCCCTGAACTTTTGTAACTCGAGTGAGTTAATTCATAACTCACTACTCATTAAATATTGGCTCTTGAACTTTGTAAAAGTTTTTTAGTTAATCCAAAACATACTATACACAATTGACAGCATCAGCCCAAAATCCCTTTGCAGCCCCTCTATTTTTTCTTTTTAAGACTAAATACCTATAACTTTTGGATCTAGCAAAAACACTACCTTCCTCGATTCACCTAAAAGCCCAACCCAGTGGTGACCGACCTTTATTCGTTTTGGCCATTTTCTTTGCCCACTCCCTAAATTTTGGATTGTTTTCATTATTAGAAAAATGAATAGACTTATCGATAACAAAACTGAAAAAGAGGCAGAGGAAAACTCTTATGGACATGTAATGAAGTTAAAGTTGACTTTCAAATTTAACAAAAAAAAACAGATGGACTTTCATCCCCAATTCAAATGACTAATCCTAAATCTTAAACTTGATAGACTCCCTCGCTTCTATCGTGTTTCTAGATGAACAACTCAAAAAATTCATCCGTGGAGGCGTGATCATTGTCAATCAACGCTAACAGGCCTTGCAAACTAGCACAGACACTTTCGTCTCATGGCCAGATCTACCACGTAAGGCCAGGGCTTTTCATGGTCAAGCCAGATAGCTGGTTAGGTATGTGGGATTGGTGGCTGAACACAGAGGCATCGAAAATCAGATGGCTCTAGCTTCAGGCTGGCGGCATTCTACCTTGACCTTAGTATTCCTCTTTTTTTTTTGTGGTGCCCCCATTGTCACCACTTTGTGGCCTAAGCAACATTGAGCCACAAATTGATCCAATAGCATCAATGGGATGATGTGGTAGTAAAAATTGAGGGAGGGGTTGTCGGTGGCCAGAGGGGTGGCAGGCCAATGGCAGATTGAGGAAGATAGTGTTTTTGGTAAATCTAAAAGTTATTGGTGTTTAGGTTAAAAAAAAAAGGTAAAGGAACTATATATGTATTTTGGGTTGACATTGTCAGTCATGTACAGTACATTGTGGATTAACTCACAATTTTTTACAAATTTCAAGCGCTAATCTTTAGTGAGTAGTGAGTTATGGGCTAACTCACTCAAGTTGTAAAAGTTCATGGGCCAAATGTATAGTTTGGCCTAACTTTTACTAGAGAATCAAATCTAAAATCTTAGCCTATCACCTATAAATTCTCACTAGCACTTTAAAACTTAAAATTTTTTGTGTTTATGGTTAAATTGTTGTTTTAAAACCCTAGTTTAGTTCATTCGCTCAATTTAACCCATTTTAACTATAGGACAAATGGAAGATGAATGGTGCAACATTAACGATAATTTCAGGATGACTGATGTAACAATTGATCGTTTAAGGATGAATAAGCAACATGCATCATAGTTTAGGGACACTGGATACCATTTACCCATGTTTTAGACATTATTCCTTTTGTGACTCTGGCCAATCTATGAAGGATAATGTGTTTAGTTATTTGAAGCAAATGGCTCATAATGAGCAAATTGCTAGTATGGATGCCACCATGGTGTGAGGCAAATAATAACCACCTACCATTTTCAATTTGTGTAATTATGAAGTGACTTTCTTCAAATTTTCAAGAAGTTGGAAATAGTCATTTTGCTTGTATTTCCCATGATCTAGTTCATCATTTTTCTCTGAGTGTCTTTATTTACAACCAAGACCACTGCTCTAAAGGATTGTGATTTTTGTGTTTTTCTTTGTTCTCAAACTAAGTATATGGTCAGTGCCAATGGATTCAGTGGTGGTTTTGCACTTAAATGGAAGAAAAATAGTCCAAATTTTTAGGTCTTGCATAATGATGAGCAATATATTAATATCTCATTGACATATCAAAACAAGAATATGTTTTTTTTATTTGTGATGTTTAACCAAATACAAGGTAAAAGATGTTGCTTTGGCATAGGTTAAAGGGTTTGGCTTTAACTGTCATATTTCCTTGGCTTATTTTAGGTGACTTCAATTACTTCCTAAGGTCGGTAGAGTATCGGGTAAGATGTCTAATAATTCAGGTCATATTGGTCGAATAGGAAGTTCGAGATTATTGTTGTGTAAGGTTTCAAGAGCCAAACAAGTACACCGGAATATAACCGAAACTCTTTAGGATCCAAGTGAAATGGAATAAACCGGGTGTTCGAAATTTTCATACCTAATTCGGTTGAGAAATTTCGCCCAACTATTGAGTCGAATCACAAAACCTGAACAGTTGACGTGTTTAAGCTCTCTACGGTATCCACATAAGCCTATTGGGATCACCACGCTTCCACCACATCCTAGCAAATTCGTTCATTTAACGCTTGCAGTGCTAGCATGCATCCTCTAAGGAATAGCAAAAGAAGAGTGTGATTGTCACTTTTGGTAGGCTAGGACAAGAGCTGTGAATTTTTCACTATATGATGTATTTATAGTGAGACTCAACTTTCAAGCCTAATGGGTTTTAAAGCCCTAATTCAATTAGGTTTAATTTCGGGCTTAATAATAGTTCAACTTTTTGGGCAAATTATTAATACGAAATTATCATGAAACCTTAACCCAAATAAATTAGCCTATGCACTCAAATAATCCAAATAGACTTTATGTGTGTGACCCAATAGGCTCTTACCACGTTGACAATTATCATAAATCACATCTATGATCATAAGCAATTAGTAGTATCTAGCAACACATCATTGCTACCCAAGTGACAAGATTATCGATGATTCTTCTAAACCTTTATGATTATTATCCGTACATGTCATTGTCCCTTTGTCCAAGATATCAAGACTAAGCACGAAATATGGAATGTGTTACTCTCGTATAGCCCAATATTTGGTTTCTTAATTACTGAGTAGACTAACTTAAACTGATGACATTGATATCGTATATCAATTCATCCGAGTATGGCCATGCATTTTCTTAGTCTCACTCTATCAAAGGGCCCGAAGATATCACTCTCGTTACATAGGAGAGACAAATCTCTTCTTGATCATACAAAACCCTCCACATGATATGTGACATAACCAATGATCTCCTTCAAGTTTACTCAGTTACGAACAATAAATGGAAGTATCAGAGTATGTGACTCACATGTAGGGAACCTTGATGATTTTAGGTCAAAGGACTACATATACCATGATCACTATTAGAATCACTTATGACACTCATATAACGATCCATGTAGCGTTTTCATGATGGGTCGGTCCAGTACACAAGTTCTCCAACTTGTACCCATATGTAGACTACATATCTCATATTAGTCTCCATATATGCTAGTTGTTATGTATTATTGTAATCCACTTCACGATAATACTATATTAGAGACATTCAAGAATATCATTATTCTAGGGTTTTAATTATGTCTATTATGTTACATAGAAACAAAACAACAAACATAATTACTGGATTAATGCCTTAATAAAATATCATGACTTAATGTGCAAAAGTATAATCATCTCATGATTGGCTTTTGGGCACAACATTAACAATCTCCCACTTGTGCTAAAGCCAATCAAGCATGTATCTAATACCGATGGACCTAGAATGGCTATCATGTTTCTACTGGGTAAGGAGTTTAGTCAACAAATCAGCAATATTGCTATCTGTCGAAATCCTGCATATGCTCACATCACCCCTCCCGATGATCTCCTTAATGAGATGATAGTGTCGGAGTATGTGTTTGGATCGCTGATAAGATCGAGGTTCCTTAGCTTGTGCAATTACTTCATTGTTGTCACAATAGAGCTCTATCAGGTCAGCAATGCTTGGAACCACTCCAAGTTCTGTGATGAACTTCTTGATCCAAATTGCCTCTTTCGCAGCATCAGAGGCGGCAATATACTCAGATTCTGTTGTAGAGTCGACTATTGTCTCTTGCTTTGAACTCTTCCAGCTCACAGCACAACCACCAATACAAAATACATAACTGGATTGTGATCTGAAATCATCTTTATCAGATTAGAAGCTAGCATCGGTATAACCCGTTATAATGAGTTCATCTTCGCCCCCAAAGACCAAGAATGCATCCTTAGTCCTTCGTAAGTACTTAAGGATGTTCTTAACAACTGTTTAGTTAATAAATGCTCATAAGAGTATTGCTATTAAAGGTTTAAATTATCATTATACACTTTGAGTGTGATTAATTTCTCTAATTTGAAGCACTTTTTCCACCAAGTTACTATTCATCGATTTACTATTTATAGTTACTATTCACCAACTTATTCATACACGTATTCACCTATTCATATGCATATTTACTGTACATATGTGGTTTACTGTTCATTAATATTAAAATATATATTAAATAATTATTTTTTTATGTAGGTAAAATCATCACTTGGCGACCCTTCATGAGAAAAATCATATCTGGAGCTGTAGATGTCGAAACTGAGTGATTCCAAATTCATCCGAAATCCAACACATAGATCTTTGCTCCATCTTCATTCCAAAAGCTAGTTTGATCATTTTGATTGCTGAAATCTGATTATAGATGAGATCCTTCGTTCTTCCGTGTGCTAAAGAGCAGTTTCGGTAGAAAAATCATAACTTGAGCTACAGATGTCCGATTTGAATGAGCAAGCTATCGTTTTCAAGAAAAAAAACGATATCTACAAATTTTGTGCTTTGAGGAAGAGCTAATTCGATATGTAAAATGGTCAAAAAATTAAAAGAAGAAGCAGCCAGCATTTGTTGATTTGTATTTACCTACATTTTACAATTCTATTTTACCATTTCACCAAACCCAAAACTCTATAAATAGGCACCTTGGGGGGAGGACGAAGGCATACCATTTCTTAGGCCATTTCCATGTTCTTGTATTATCTTTAGCTTTTCTCATTTTGTTTTGTTCTTGTTTTCAATACCGAAGTTCTGTCCAAGTGTTTTCTCATTCTTCTTCTTGTTCTTCCTTCATTTGATCTTTCAATTCATGTTTATTTCATCTTTATACATGTTGTTTACCTCTATCATGGCTAACTAATCTTTCTTTTGCTAAGGTGAAAGGTTGAAGCTTTTGGTATAAAGGTTATGATTGATTTGAATGGATCACAACGTTAACGGTATTTTCTTCCTTAATCTATTTAACTTCCCTTCTTGTCAAGTGAGAGTCTTGATTCATCATAGTCAATTATTGGCACAAAAGCTACTTGATTCTCTCTATAGAACATGACTCTGCCGACTATATTAGAATCTTAAGTTATTGTAGACAAAGATTGACATGATGGATACTTGAACCCATTAGCAAGCATTGACGTTTTTAAGATCAATGAAAGTTAATACTAACTAAATTTCCCGATTAGGACCTCCTTTATGTGTGGATCCCAATTGAGTGGTAAGATTGTCTAAAATTAATCATAACCAATATACTAAAAGTGGATCCTCTAACCTTAGCTATTTTAATTGAATTTGAATTTTTAATCAACACTTGTTCACATCTTTCAGGAAAACCTTCTTTATAAAAAATCTATAATTTGTATTTCTTAATTCACTTCCCTGTGGTTCAACACTCAGACTCTCGAGATTTTATTACTTGCGATAACCTACACTTGAGTTATAACTATTAGAGTGCAGCACCAATGACTCTTATCGGGGTTCAATTGGTACCTGCTCATCATGCTCAAGAAATACGAGACATCGGGACAAGTATATATCATGACATACACTATAGATCCAATTGCTAAGACATATGGAATCTTACTCATGCACTCTCTCTTCTTGGGTGTACTAGAATACTGAGATCTAGAAAGAGCTATACCATGTGACATGGGCAATAATCATTTCTTAGAATCATGTATGCTAAACCTCTTTAGCACCTTGTCAATGTATAAACTTTGACTTAGGTCGAGCAATTTTTTAGATCTATCTCTATAGATCCTAATGCCTGACATATAGGCTGCTTCACCCATGTCCTTCATAGAGAAACATTTCCTCAGCCAAGTTTTTACAGATTGTGGCTCAGGAACGTCATTCTCGATGAGTAGTATGTTATATACATACAACACCAAGAAGACAATAGCGCTCCTACTAACCTTATTGTAGACACAAGGTTCATCTTCATTTTTTATAAAACAAACTCTTTGATTGCTTCATCAAAATGAAGATTCCAACTCCGAGAAACTTGCTTCAGTCCATAAATGGACATTTGCAACTTACACACTTTATTGACACTCTCAGGAGTGACAAAACCCTCAGGCTGTGTTATGTACACATCCTCAAGTAGCTTTCCATTTAGGAACGCATTTTTGACATCAATTTGTCATATCTCATAATCATAGTGTACATAATAACCAATAAGATTTGAATGGATTTAAGCATGGCAACTAGTGCAAAAGTTTCATCATAGTCAATACCATGAATTTGCTTGAAACATTTTGCAACCAATCGCCCCTTAAAGGTAATCACATTACCATCCATGTTGGCTTTATTCTTGAAAACCTATTTGCACCCTATAGGTTTTACCCCTTTAGGTGGATCAACCAAAGTCCATACTTGGTTTTCATACATGGATTCCATCTCGAACTTCATGGCCACCGGCTACTTCTCAGAGTCAGGCCCCGACATAGCTTGTTGGTAGGTTGTGAGCTAATCCTGATCCATGAGCATCACATCACCAGTGTGAGTCACGAGAAGTCCATATCTTTCGGACTCACACCAAATCCTACTAGACTTACGTGGGCTCTCTGCTACAGAAACAGACTCTTGAACCACAACATCTTGTGGTGTCTGTTCAGGTTCTATTTCAGGTTCGATGTCCCCTTGTTGTTCTTGAATTTCTTCAAGTTCTACTTTCCTCCCACTGGTTCCTTTAGAGATAAACATTTTCTTTAAAAAGACACCAGTTTGAACAGCAAACAATTTTTGCTCAGAAGGATTGTAGAAATAGTAACCCCTTTTTTTTTCTTTGGGATACCCAACAAAAAGGCATTTATAAAATTTAGGCCCTAGCTTGTCAGAGGATTGACGTTTCACATAAGCATCATAGCCCCAACTCTTCATAAAAGACAGACTGGGACGCCTCCCACTCCATATCTCATATGGTATCTTTTGAACTGATTTAGATGGAACTCAGTTTAGTGTAAAAGTAGTTGTTTCTAGAGTATGTCCCCAAAAAGAATTTGGAAGGTTAGCTTGACTCATCATAGATCGAACCATGTCTAACAGAGTTTGATTTCTCCTTTCAGATACACCATTCCATTGAGGTGTACTAGGTGGAGTGAGTTGTGATACTATATTACACTCCTTTAGATAGTCAAGGAATTATCAATCCAAGTATTCTCCACCTTGATCTGATTGAAGTACTTTGATACTCTTCCCGAGTTGATTCTCTACTTCATTCTTGAATTCTTTGAAATTTTCAAAGGAATTTGACTTGTGTCTCATGAGATACACATAGTTATATCTACTGAAGTCATCAGTAAAGGTAATGAAGTATTGGAAGTGTCCTCTAGAATGTGTAGACATAGGGTCACATACATCACTATGTATGAGTCCTAGTAAGTCATTAGTCCTTTCAGTTTGTCCTGTGAATGGGGCTTTGGTCATTTTGCCCAATAAACAGGACTCATATATCTCATATGATTCAAAATCAAATAAGTCCAAGAATCCATCCTTATGGGGCTTGGATATGTGGGTCTCATTTATATGGCTCAAACGATAGTGCCAGAGATAGGTTGGGTTTGAATCATTCAATCTAACCTTTTTTATATTCACATTATAGATTGAATTTTTGAGTTCTAGAACATACAACTCATTGCTAAGTTGAGCACTACCATAAAAATATTTTATTCAAATAAATAGAACAACATTTGTCCTTTATTATAAATGAAAAACTTTTCTTGTCTAAACAAGAAACAAAAATCGAATTTGTATTAATAGTAGGCTCAAAGTAGCAGTTGTCTAATTCTAAAACTAATCCACAAGGTAAAGTGAGAACATAAGTCCCTACGGCTAAGGCAACAACTCGTGCTCCATTTTCAACACGTAGGTCCACTTCACCTCGGGCCAATCTTCTATTCCTACTTAGATCCTACACATTTGCACAAATGTGAGATCCACATCCACTATCCAATACCCAAAATGAGGAAGTAGAAAAGTTAGCCTCTATAACAAGAATACCTCAAGTAGAAGTCTTACTTCCCTTCTCCTTAGCAAGTTCTTGAAGATAGAACTTGCAGTTACGCTTCCAATGTCCAGGTTGCTTACAAAAGAAGCACCCCCTTCCTTTGGCACACCACCAAATGGTTTCAGTGCAGCTGAAGAAGAATTTGTATTAGACTTTCCTTTAGCTTTATCCTTCTTCTTGTTCATTTTTCCTTTTCCCTTACCCTTTTGAACCATCAAAATGAGCTTAGCCTTCTTAAGGTTTTGCTTAGCAGTTTTCAACATGTTGAGCAATTCAGGGAGAGACTTGTCAAGGTTGTTCATGTTATAGTTCATGACGAACTGACTGTAACTTTCAGGCAACGACATCAATAACCAATTTTTTCTGAAAAGCAAATCCCAAACTCTCAAGATTCTCAATGTACTCAATCATCTTGAGCACATGAGGATTCACAGGACTTTCCTAAGACATTTTGCACTGAAACAATGCCTTAGAGGTCTCAAACCTCTCATGCCTAGCTTGTTTTTGGAAGAGCATTTTGAGATGTTCGATCATATCGAACGCCCCCCATGTTTTCATGTTGTTTCTGAAGCTCAAATTCCATGGTAATAAGCATGAGGCAAGCAACATCCAAAGCATCATTAGAATGCCTCTTGAGAACATCCCTTTCAGCTCTTGGAACAATGGCAGTAGACTCATTCGGAATAGACTGCTCTAGGACATAAGCCTTTCTCTCTTACTTGAGGACTATCATCAAATTTCGATACTATTTGAGAAAATTGGTCCCATTTAGTTTTTTCTTCTCAAGGAGTGATCGCAATGAAAGGTCGATGTGTTTTGTACCATGGTTATCTACAACAGTAAATATGCAGTGTAAGAGTCATGCATTTTAATTCATTTAATAAGGACTTTTATTAAATGATACTCCCCCTATTTTACTCAAAATAACAACCCTCGATATTATTTCAGAACACCTAGATGCTAAAGTATTCTAGTGGGCCAAGATCTATATTTCACCACAACCTGAGTCAATTTTGACTTTTTTCTCAAGTTACAGTTATTTAGGTAGGCAACTCCTTGCCAATTGCATCTCATGCAACTCTTGGATAGTTGGGTGAACAGCACTTGTCCAAGCTTATCTCATGAACTTAAGCCCAACCCTATGCCTCTAAATCCCCAATCCTTTTGGGATAGCTCAGTTAAGTTGGACCCAAAGTTAGCAATGTGGATATCATTATTATCCCATCGCGCTTTACCAAGATGAACATAAGTGCTTTACTTTGGTAAACCCACCCAATGTTGATGAAAGTCTTGACGAGTACCAACATTTGGAAGGTATCACATTTAATGACTTAATATTTGGTTTGAGGCATTTTTCCTTTTGATCTCATCAATTATTATCTCCGATTGTCTTATACATGCATCACATACAAATATAAAACATGCATCTCATGTTAATAACAAAGTAAATGTGACATGGTTATAGCCCCAACTATACGATATTCTCAAGTCAATGAGAATATCATAAAAGCCTAAGAAAAGAAAAAGGTCTTCACAAGCTCCTTTTCCTTCTTGCTTGGTTGTCCTTTTGTTGTCACCTCCTTGGACACATCATTTTGGACGATATCATAATGTACAATTACATCAATAATAAAAACCTTGAGTTATATTCGAAAGGAGTAAGGTGAAAAGAAAATGTACAATGAGAATAACAAGAATAAGGCAAGACTCATAGGCCATATTTACAAGTACAACCAACAAAGTCTATAACCATGCACCATGCTTTAACAACCAATTAGCATAACATGTCAAATCTCATTCAACAAAAATGCATGTCAATTAACGCACGTTGATTAACCAGTTTTTATTAATGTGGCGCTTCGCATACGGCGTTCCCACTGACCAATTAGCAGGCGGTGGTCTCGCTGATCGGTTAGCAGGAGGGGCCAAGGAGAACTGCCCTTGCAAGGCGTTGCTAAAGAGGCTGCGCCCCCTGGTGCAAAAAATTGTCTTACAATTATGTTGCCCAAGATCTTCTATTTCGAGCAACTAGGCACCCGAGACCACCTCCATTCAAGCCACCAAAAGTACTATACTCTCGGTGTTCGAATAGCCCAATCCAATCAAAGCTAGGGTTTTGCAATTATTACAAGAATCCTAATCCGTATAGGTATCTCATACCAGTCAATCTAGGGTTAATATTATTAACCAATTTGTGTCGTTTCTTCATATATCTCATATATTCATTACAAGTTTCGGTTTCATTCATCATAACTCAATCTAATTAATCATGATCGAAAGCAATCGAACGTACAAGATCAAGCGATTTCATATTCAATCCTGATTGAAGGTTTTACCAGTAACTCTGATGCCATTGTAGGGTTTCGGGAGGCAAACAAGTGTAGTGGAATATTATCGAAATCCTCCAGGATCTAAGTGAAACAGGCTAAACCTGGTGTTCGAAATTTTCATACCTAATTGGGTTGAGATATTTCGCCCAACTATTGAGTCGAATCACAAAATCTGAACAGTTGACATGTTTAAGCTCTTTACGGTATCCACATGAGTCTCTCAGGATCATCACGCTTCCACCACGTCCCGGTAGATGCGTTCTTCTTGCGCTCGCAATACTAGCTTGCGTCCTCCAAGAAATAGCAAGAGAAAAGTGCGGCTGTCACTTTTGGGAAGCTAGTACAAAAGCTGCAAATTTCTCACTATATGATATATTTATAGTGAAACTTAACTTCTAAGCCTAATGAGTTTCAAAGCCCTAATCTAATTAGGTTTAATTTCGGGCTTAATAATGGCTCAACTTTTGGGTCAATTATTAATCCGAAATTATCATGAAACCTTAACCTAAATAAATTAGCCCATGCACTCAAATAATCCAAATAGGCTTTATGTGTGCGACCCAATAGGCTTTTACCACGTTGGCAATGATCATAAATCACATTTATGATTATAAACAATGAGTGGTGTCTAGCAATACATCATTACTGCCTAAGTGACAAGATTATCAGTGATTTGACTAAATCTTTATGATTGTTATCCGTATATGTCATTGTCTCTTTATCCATGATATTACGACTAAGCACGAGACATGGAATATGTCATTCTTGTATAACCCAATCTTTGGTTTCTTAATTACTAAGTAGACTAGCTTAAACCAATGACATTGATATCGTATATCAACTCATTCGAGCATGGTCATGCATTTTCTTAATCTCACTCTATCAAGGAGCCTGAAGATATAACTCCTGTTACATAGGAGGGACAAATCTCATATTGATCATACAAAACCCTCTACATGATATGTGACATACCCAATGACCTCCTTCAAGTTCATTCAGTTACGAGCAATAAAGGAAAGTGTCAAAGTATGTGACTCACATGTAGGAAACCTTGATGATCTTAGGTCAAAAAACTATATATACCATGACCACTATAAGAATCACTTATGACACTCATATAGCGATTCATGTAACGTTCTCATGGTGGATTGGTCCAATACACAAGTTCTCCTATTTGTACCCATATGTAGACTACATATCTCATATTAGTCTTCACATATGCTAGTTGTTATGTATTATTGTAACCGACTCCACGATAATACTATATTAGGGACATTCAAGAATATCACTATTCTAGGGTTATAATTATTTTTATTACCTTACGCAGAAACAAAACAACAAACATAATTATTGGATTAATGCCTTAATAAAATATCATGATTCAATGTGAAAAAATAAAATCATTTCATGATTGGCTTTTAGGCATAACACTAGCATGTTGCTAATTTGATTTACCCGCTTTTAGTCATGTTTTCACCTGGGTTCGTAAAGAGAGAGACAATGTTAATATTCAAGAATGGTTGGATAGGTTTTATAAGTTCCCATGAAATAGCTTTAGCCTTTTCATTGTGAATTTTATTGGTTAACACATGAGAATTTGCTACTTTCTTTAAATACTTTTGGACAAAAAAATCTTGAGTATTACCAAAGATGTTCAATGTCTTCAAACAGAAAGTTATATATTGGAACGACAGAATTTTTGGCAATATTTTTAAGTATAAGAAGGATCTTTAGGCTCAATTAGCGGGTATTCAAAAATTAAAATTATATCTATTTTCTTTATTACTTTAGCAACTTGAGGTGGATTTATTGTTGGAATTATGTTAGGTTCTTTATCAGGAGGAAATTTTATATAGGAAAAAGTCGAGATTAGACTAAGTTTAAAGTGCAGACAAAAGCACCTATTTCTTTCATGTGACTACCTTGAGGACAATGAGCTTTAATCATGTAGTTGCCTTGAAAATTAATGATCAATGGGTAGCGTATCAAGAAGTTTTGAAATCCTACATCCATAATTTACTTGTCAACATATTTTCTGAGAAAACGATGGCGAATAGGGCAAGAAGTAGGAAAGTAATTCATCTTATGCCTGGGGAATATAATATTGACATTTGTATAAGGTTGGTCATCAAAGAGAAGGTTAAAAAGGTTTTTTTTAATATGAAAGGATCAAAAGCTCATGGTTCTAACAAAGTGTAACCTTTTTATTTTCCAGAGATTTTAGCCCGATATAAAGGATCATTTTCTATGGTTTGTCTCTGATGCCTTTTTGTTGGATTTTTTTTTTACAAGGAGGTGGCTAGTGGATTGGTGGTTTTTTCCCCTAAAACACATTCTCCAGTCGAAGTAATAGATTTGACGCTAATCTATTTGTTGAATATATCATACACATTTCTTAAAAAGTTCTTGGTTAATAGGACTCGGGCTATGTTAGATAGCTAATTGGCATTTTTCAAAGTAGCTTCATTTTGACATGTAATTTACATGACAACATTTTGATTACTTAGGAGTTGGTCCATTTTATGAGTAAGAATATAGGGAAGTTTGGAACAGTGGCTGTGGAGATCAATCTTTATAAAGTTTACAATAGCATTATATAGGACTTTCTAAGGCAAGTTTTTAGTTGATTTTAATTTTACTAGTCAATTGGTGGATTTGATTATGTTTTGTGTTTCTTCAATTCAGATTGCCGTAGTTTAAAATAATGAGATGCAATAATTCTTCAGGCCTGGGAGGGGTGCAATGGGGCCTACAACAAGGTGATCATCCCTCACTATATTTCTTTATTTTATGTATAGGGAAGCTATCTTTGTACATTCAATGGAGGATTAATGTGAAAAGATGAAAGCCTTTTCATTTTGGAAGGGATGGGCACATTTGTTTTTTGTGGATGATGTAATGCTTTTGCTGCAGTTTTAGATTATCGATGTTTTAAAATCGTAGAGTACATTTCACATTTTATAAGTGGTCGGTCGTCGAAACCGCAAAAAATAATTCTGATATCCCTAACAACTCAGAATAAATAAATTTGTAGTATAGTAGTGGAAACCAGGTCGAATCTCAAGGGAAATTTTCTATCTAAAAGCTTCCTGACAAAAAAAAACTGAAATAAAATATGGGGGGGATTGTTTGCAATAAAAAAAAGGTAAAATAAAAAAAAATGATCAGAAAACAAAAATTAATAAACCTATCAAATAAGAAACCAACAAAACAATAAAAAATTCAAACATTGGCATCAGTCAACATCCACCACCAAATTTCTATAACTGATCATTGATGCATAGATAGATCAATTAAGACTTTGGATATTCATCGTTGGAGCTATCTTCCTACCTCCCCTTAGTCATAGTTAATCAGAAACAAGTGATCTAATTAACCCTAACTGCTAAACAACCTAAGACAAGCGATTTGATTTAATTTAACAATTGCATTAAAAATTAGAGAGATCGATAAAACTAAATAACACAAACACAAGCGGCTGCATTTAATTTATTTAAATATTTTTCCTAAGACCTAATGATTTCTGACGCAGTAAATCATTAAACCTCAATTGCTTCATAAATTAGAGAAACCAAACAATTACGGATTTGATTTCTAACCTAGCAGTAGATTAAATTTGAATAACGACTAGTAGGCCTCCTAGTATATAAATGAAACAATCATGAAATTAATCATAGAAGAACATCTAATACTCAAAATATTAATTGATGAATAAAACAACTTTGCTCTCACAGTACTAAAGAATTCGGAGTTTCAATTTTCTTCAACAAAAAATAAAAAGAACACTAAAAAGAAAATAAAAGAAGAAAGAAAAGAAAGAGTGTTGGCGAAGAGGGTGGGTGGCGGGAGCTTCCACGCTTAAAAACCAAAGAAAACTAAAACCTATGGCTAAACTCATAAAAACTCCCTAAACTTTCTATATTTTTACAAAAATACCCTAAACAATGCTCTAGAACAGTAGCAGCAACTTCAAGCTGAGATTCGACCTTGATGCAGTTACTATTTCTCAAAATGCAAAGCATAAAAGTTGTAGAGCTCTTTCTTATTTTCGAAACGACACTTGAATTGCATAAAACGGACATCTACAGCCAAAGATATACCCAAAATACCGCAACTACTTCTGAACTAGCGGTGACTCGCAAATCGCGACTTTGAAGCTGAATTTGACGTTCTTAACGTAAAAACTGGGTTTCATGGTCTGAATGTGATTTGTAGCTCTAGCTGTTAGCTTTCTAATGAATCAAGAATCACTTGATTCCGATCTCTGTGGCTCAAGATATGAGTTTTCTACCGGAACATCACCAATCTGTCAAAATCCTGAAAGAACACAATAAAATTAAAACTTGTAAAATGACAAATTAAATCCACTTTCAATCAATTGAGTCCAGATATGCTCTAAGCTACAAAACATACCCAAAATATATCTTTAAGGTTCAAAACATATTAAAACATACTAAATATGAGAGAAATAAATATAATAAATATAAACTTATCAAATTCCCCCACACTTAGCATTTGCTCGTCCCTGGGCAAAACTCAAAATAGAAACGTACTTTTGAGTTGAACATAGTAAAAGAATTTCACATCCAATAGTCTTGAAAAACTTAACAAGAGGAATTAAGCACGCAATCTACTCGGCAATAGCAACTCAAAACTAAAAAAGTCCTTGAAAACAATTTCTTCTCAAGCTATCAACAATCACTATTGAAAATCTGAGAAAAACATCAAACTTTTGCACGAAGTAAAGAGAACAAACCAGCCAGATAATAACTCAAAAAGCACAACTAGTCTTACCACAAACCCATGGAAAATAAGAAATCAATTGAGAATTTACTTTTTTTTTTTTATTTTTACTTGATTTTTTTTATTTTATCTTTTTTTTGTGTTCCGTCGTTTAGCGAGTGTATAATATGAGCTCTACCATACCCAAGCTACTAACTCGACACAACTCCAAAGTGGTCTTTGACATTACCCATGTTCCTACTACCTTTTCGAGCAGTGATTAACTCTTTTCTTAGGAGAAGACCCTAACCTACTTGAATACCCAGAACAGCAGAGTAGCAAAAAAAAATTTTCTATTAGAATGCAACAATTCAAACAATTTTTATTTTTTTCCTTAAGTAATTCAAATCATCCATCAACCGACAAACCACATATTCAACTTAATAAGCTCATAATCTCACAAGGTTTAAATCAATGTACTAAGTACACAAATTTGATGAAAAAATCAGCTTGTCAAGATAACCATAAACTAGCTTGATCAAAAATTGCAAAAATAATTTAAAAATAAAATTTGAGAGTTGCATAAAGACTAATAAATTACTAACTCAACACTCAGGCTAAGCATTCAAGAATTAAAAAGGTGCAATCATCTAATAATTCAGATCAATGCTCAAAAGTATGAATAAAAAAAAATTGGTTCAAAAATTTTGAAAACAAAAAATTAGGGCTTAAGCTACCCACTCCCCCACACTTAAATCAAACATTGTCCTCAATGTTTACAATAAAAACATAGATGAGGAAAAAAAAAAGGTACCGCCCTAAAAGGTGATTTCACAATGATCTATCGCCCAGAATTCGACTTCAGCTTGCTGCCCAAATGGTTCGGTTTACCTCTTGCCTGAAAAAGTACTGCTGACCAAGAAAACCAATTGTGAGAATAAAAAAAACTTAAAAAATAAAACTAGAGAAAAAAAAAGAAATAAGAAACTTTAACAGACGAAGAAATCTCCCTGGCAACGGCGCCAAATTTTTGGTCGGTCGTCGAAACCGCCAAAAATAATTTTGGTATCCCTAACAACTCAGAATAAATAAATTTGTAGTATAGAAGTGGAAATCAGGTCGAATCCCAAGAGAAATTCTCTATCTAAAAGCTTCCTGACAAAAAAAAACTGAAATAAAATATGGGGGGATTGTTTGCAATAAAAAAAAGGTAAAATAAAAAAAATGATCAGAAAACAAAAATTAATAAACCTATCAAGTAAGAAACCAACAAAACAATAAAAAATTCAAACATTGGCATCAGTCAACATCCACCACCGAATTCTTATAACTGATCATTGATGCATAGATAGATCAATTAAGATTTTGAATATTCATCGTTGGAGCTATCTTCCTATCTCCCCTTAGTCGTAGTTAATCAGAAACAAACGATCTAATTAAACCTAACTGCTAAACAACCTAAGACAATCAATTTGATTTAATTTAACAATTGCATTAAAAATTAGATAGATCGATAAAACTAAATAACACAAACACAAGCGGCTGCATTTAATTTATTTGAATATTTTTCCTAAGACCTAATGATTTCTGACGCAGAAATCATTAAACCTCAGTTGCTTCATAGATTAGAGAAACCAAACAATTACGAATTTGATTTCTAACCTAGCAGTAGATTGAATTTGAATAAAGACTAGTAGGCCTCCTAGCATATAAACGAAACAATCATGAAATTAATCATAGAAGAACATCCAATACTCAAAATATTAATTGATGAATAAAACAACTTTGATATCACAGTACTAAAGAATTCAGAGTTTTAGTTTCCTTCAATAAAAAATTAAAAGAACACTAAAAAGAAAATAAAAGAAGAAAGAAAAGAAAGAGTGTTGGCGAAGAGGGGGGTGGGCGGCAGCCCCCACGCTTAAAAACCAAAGAAAACTAAAATCTATGGTTAAACTCATAAAAACTCCCTAAACTTTCTATATTTTTATAAAAGTACCCTAAACAATGCTTTAGAACAGTAGTAGCAACTTCAAGCTGAGATTCGACCTTGATGCAGTTACTATTTCTCAAAATACAAAGCCTAAAATTTGTAAAGCTCTTTCTTATCTTTGAAACGATACTTGAATCGCATAAAACGGACATCTACAGCTAAAGATATACCCAAAATACCGCAACTGCTTCTGAACCGGCGGTGACTCGCAAATCGCGACTTTGAAGCTGAATTTGACCTTCTTAACGTACAAACTGGGTTTCATGGTCTGTATGTGATTTGTAGCTCTAGATGTTAGCTTTCCAATGAATCAAGAATCACTTGATTCCGATCTCTGTGGCTCAAGATATGAGTTTTCTACCGGAACATCACCAATCTGTCAAAATCCTGAAAGAACACAACCAAATTAAAAATTGTAAAATGACAAATTAAATCCACTTTCAATCAATTGAGTCTAGATATGCTTTAAGCTACAAAACATACTCAAAATATATCTTTAAGGTTCAAAACATATTAAAACATACTAAATATGAGAGAAATAAATATAATAAATATAAACTTATCAATAAGATAGTAAATAAGGCCAAATTTATTCTTTTAGCCCCTAAAATTTTTTAGACTATCTCTAAAAATTAGAAAGTTATGGTATCTAATTAATAGGGATCATGGAAGATACTTACGAGTCCTAGTTTTTCATGGGAGAGTAACAAAAGATTGTACAGTTTTCTTGTCTAGAAGATTCAATAGAACTTGGTAGGGTAGAAGCAAAAACTTTTGTCTCTTGCATATGGGAAGACTTTAGTACAATTGGTTTTTCAATCAATTCGTATGCACATTATGCACAATACGAAAATCCTGATAGGTATGTGTGATGAAGTTGATAAAAATTGGTTGGCATAAGGTTTATTTACATAAGCAATACACTTGACTGGGTTTACAAATGGCTTTACTTATGAATAAAGCCATTTTATCCAAAGCCTATTACCATATCACAACTGAGTTAGACATGCTTTAGTGTCAGATTTTTTGTTACATGATGGATTATAAGAGGCTTGATGAAAACTCTCATACTTGTTTCAAAGGGGTGTATGATTGATTATTTTGGAAGGAGAATCTAATAGCAAGTTCTTCATTAGGTCGGCCTACCATTTTTGTCTTCTTAATGAGGGTATTTTTTCAAAGGAAGATTGGAGTTGTATTTGGCTACTCAAAACTTTTAAGAAGATAAAATGTTTTATTTGTGGTTGGTGTTGCCAAACAGTCTGTGGACAAGTGTTCATTTGAGAAAGAATGGAATTTTTGCTACTATCAATTTTGTCACATGCTTATTCGGCAAGCAAGATTTCAACCATGTTTTCCATTGTATGTCAGTTGACCGCAGTGTTCTAGGCTCTTGTAATTTCAGCAGTAAAGCTGACCACATTTGTGTTTCAACCTTAGGACACGAGGCTTACGGAAAATTGTTTCCAAACTTGTGAGGATCTAGTTCGAATCCCTTGGTTAACATTGTTTTTTGTTTTTGCCACTTTTTATTTACGAAAGGCATGCAACTACAAAAGAGCTTAACTCGTTTCTATTCCAATCTTAGGAAATGAGGCTTGTGAAAAATTGATGCCAAACTCGTAAGGGTCTAGTTTGAATCCATTGGTCAACATTTTTTTGTTTATTCCCTTTTTTCATCTATGAAATGCATGCAACTAGAAAGTGTGATCACTATTTGTTTAAATCGAAAAACCAAAACTTTCTAAAAAATCAATTCAATGATTTTAATTTTTTATTTGGTTTAGTTGAAATTTAATATAATAAATTTTGATTTTGATTTTGGTTTGGTTCCGATTTGGGCAGTCATTATTTTGGTAACTAAATAGATCAAAATTTATATATATATATATTTAGGTTGTTCCTCTTAGGTCGGAATAATCCTTTTATGTTTCAAATTTCCTGTTGGGTTGCTCTTCCTAAACCAAGAATGGTCCTCCATTTCTTATTGCATAGTTTTTTAGGTCACCTATCTTTCTTTGTGTTGCATGTTCATCACTAGGTTTGGATATAATTTTATTTCAGTTATTTTGATTTTAAACTAAACCGGACCAAAATATTTTGGTTCCAACTCTTAATTCAATCACTTCAATTTTAAATAATAAAAAACCAAAAATCAAATAAACCAAAAAATTTGATTTGGTTTAAATCAAATAAATCGAATGATCAAGCTTATAGCCAAGTCCACTTCGAGTACTTGTTATTGTTGTTTGTCATCTTGAGGAAGCTCATTATGGAAAAAAAAAAAAAGAGATTGTAAATGTGCTATGTTCATTTTATTCTTGTATTGTGAAGCAAGATCTTCATGTTAATTAGATTGGCCGTCCAACCTGCTAGGTCAAATTGAACATAGATGAGTGTCTCTATAGGGGTATGGTTTGGAAACAAAGGCTTATTAAGAAATAGTAGGTGTGCTTGGCTTGAGGGATTTGTCATGAACCTTAGTAAGGGGACTACGTTGAAAGCTGAGCTTCTAGGCCTGAGAGTGGGTTTGTTGCTAGCAAAAGAGAATGGCATTTCTTGCATGGTGCAGTGTGATAATCTCACTCTAGTTACGTTGTTGCGGAGCAATACTTGTGATCACGCTTTGGAAAGTCTTCACCACGATTATCACACGTTGTTGATGAAGTTGAAGACTGAGCAAATGGACCATGTTTGACATTGATGGAATTGTTGTGCCAATTTCTTAGCTTTTATAGGCCATTCGATTGTAATAGAGGTGCAGAAGCTTAGGAGTGGCTAGAAAGGTTAGACATTCATCTTCTTGCTAATTCTCAAGGAATGACATTTATTTGGCATTAGATTTTTTCCTTACTTTTGTTATGAATGGCATTTATTTGGCATTAGGTTTTTTTTCTTACTTTTGTTATTCTACCAAAAGACTAAGAGCCAACTCATTTTAACCTAAGCTAACTTAATTCAAAATAACTTATTTTTATGTTTACATCTTTTTTACTTGAAACCAATTTTATTTAAAAGTCACTATTATTTAAGTGAAATAATCTCTTGATTGTAAAATTTTTATAATACTATTAATTTTTTATGAATTTTTCTGGAAAATATACTTTTAGTTCTAAAACTTTACATACTTTCTAGTTCACTCTTTTTTTTTTTTAACTTTCTTAAATGAGTTCTAAAACTTTGTAACTGTATAAACAGTTAGTCTTAAATTTTTTTCATTTTTCTAAATAAGTCCTAAAATTTTACAATTATATTAGTGATGAATACTCATAAGTGTATTGCTATTAAGAGTTTAAATCATTATTATACATTTTGAGTATGATTAATTTTTCTATTCTGAGTATTTTTTCATCAGGTCACTATTCACGCATTTTTACTATTCACAAGTCACTATTCACCGACTTACTATTCATATGCGTATTCCACTGTTTATATGCATGTTTACTGTTCATACACATTTTCACTATTCATTAATATTAAATAATTATTTTTACGTAGGTAACATCATTACTTGGCGACCTTTCACGAGAAAAATCATATCTAGAGCTGTAAATGTCGGAACTGAGTGATTCCAAATTCATCTAAAAGCCAACACATAGATCTTCAACTCTATTTCATTCTGCGAGCTAATTTGATCATTTTTATTACCAAAATCTGATTATAGATGAGACAATTCATTCTTTCGTGTGCTGAAGAGCAATTTCGGTAGAAAAATCATAACTTGAGCTACAGATGTCCGATTTGAATGGGCAAGCTATCGATTCCAAGCTAAAGAAGAGATCTACAAATCTTGTCTTTAAGGAAGAGCTGATTCAATGTGTACAGTGATAAAAAAAAACTAAAAGAAGTTGCAGCCCACCTTTGTTGGTTTGTATTTACCTACATTTTACTATTTTACCATTTCACCCATCCCAAAACCCTATAAATAGGCACCTTGGGGGGGAGGGGGGAGGATGGGAGGATGCCATTTCTTAGGCCTCATTTATGTTTTTGTATCAAAGTTAGCTTTTCTGCTTTGGTTTTGTTCTTGTTTTCAATACCGAAGTTCTGTCCAAATATTTTCTCATTCTTCTTCTTGTTCTTTATTTGATCTTTCAATCCATATTTATTTCATCTTTCTACATATTGTGTACTTTTATCATGGCTAACTAATCTTATTTTTGCTAAGGTGAAAAGGTGAAGCTTTTGGTATAAAGGTTATGATTAATTTGAATGGATTATGACATTAACGGTATTTTTTTCTTTGATCTATTTAATTTCTCTCTTTGTTAAGTGGAAGTCTTGATTCATCATAGTCAATCATTGGCACAAAAGCTACTTTATTCTCTCTGTAGAACGTGGCTCTGTCGGCTATATTGGAATCTTGAGTTATTGTAAACAAAGGTTGGTATGATGGATACTTGAAACCATTAGCAAGTGTTGACGTTTTATGATCAATGAAAGTTAATACTAACTAAATTCCCCGATTGGGACCTCCTTTATGTGTGGATCTCAATTGAGTGGTAAGATGGGCTAAAATTAATCATAACTGATATACTAAAAGTGGATCCCCTAACCTTAGCTATTTTTTTGAATTTGAATTTGAATTCACACTTGTTCATACATTACACCAAAATTTTTTTTATTAAAAATTTGTAATTTGTATTTCTTAATTCACTTCTTTGTGGTTTGACACTCGGACTCCCGAAATTTTATTATTTGCGACAACCTACACTTGGGTTACAATTGCTAGAATGCAGCAATCAGCAATTAGTTGTAAAACTAATCACTTTTTTTGAAACTAACTTGTTTAAAACCACAATTTATATTCAATAACTATCTTATAATAAATTCAACCAATGAAATAGTTTTTTAACCATTAATTGACCATTTAAACTATCAATTTTTTTCTCTTTGTAAATATGTTATTATCCATTATCTTTAAACAAAAATATGACCAACTACTAACACTTTAATAAAGGTTTAAAACTGATTTAAAAAATTAAAATTTTAGGATTATAGGACTATTTTTGGGACTAAAAGAACACATTCCCTTTTCTTAAATTGTTCCCTATCAGCCATGATGGACCTTATGAAGGCCTCCATGCTCTCTTTCATCTTCATCCATATTTAACATTTCCCCATTCAATTCATATCTCTTAATGGAAGATTTGTAGCATGAGAAGAAAATAGGGAGACAATACATCATCTCTTCCAAATTTCATCCTTGAAGAGATGATAACTGGTAATATACTAATATGAAAAATCAAGCAAGATGATGACAAAACAACTAGCCCCAGCATAGGATATTTAATATTCCTTCAACAAGGAAATAGAATTACATAAGTACAAGAAGATGGGTGACCTCAGGGTCAGGGTCAAGATGCTAAGTTAGATTAGAACAGAGACTAGGTCTGGCTCTTCCTTGGCAGCTAGGTTAATAGCTTCCTTGATCCAGAAAAAATCAATTACTAACACAAAAGCTACAGATAGCATACTTCATATAAGCAGCCGTATGCATCTCATTAATTTTTTTTTCCCATTTTTTAGTAGATTAAGTTAGAAGATTTTTGTTTCTTCCACTAGCTGGAACTATGGTAACCTCCAACAAAGGCTCAGCAGCATACTTAATGAGCTTGAACACACATACATCTCCAACTTCTAAACCATAGTATTGTTTTTGCACCGTAGAAATATTAGAAATTCACAAATAATAAAATATAAAAATTTAACAAAATTTTGATCTCATTAACGACACGAAAATAAACAATTTTATAACACAAAATTAGTAGATATTAGAGAGTGAAATACGTAAGAAATAAGAAAAATATCACCTATATATCAAAAGTAATTGGGATGAGTCGTGAGTCTACCCATTATCTTTTGGACGTTTCTTGTCATACCGGTGCAGTAGTCCCGATTATGCCGCCCTCAAGATAAAACAGTCCAACCATCTTGTTGTAACTCCACATACACATACACTATTGTGAAGTAAAGTTCCATCCACACATTTCTTTACCCAATACAATTTCGAAATATATGAAAAAAATAATTTTTATGAAACAATCTAAAAAATTGGAGAGATGGAGAGACCAAGAATGTATATATGAAATGAAAATAAAACAAGCATATATATACAGCAATGTTTAAGAGCCATAATCACACCATTAAACTTGTAGCCGTTTGGACTTTTAATTTCTACATATATATGCTTTAAAAGGTAAGTAAATGAGAGTTAAAAACATTAATGAGACAAATGGCCAGTGTCTTAAAAATATTTATTATTAATAAGTATTATTATTTTTTATTTTTTATTTGATTAAAACCAAATCAAATTTTTTGGCTTCTTTGTTTTTTGGTTTTTTATTATTTAAAATTGAAGTGATTGAATTAAGAGTTGGAACCAAAATATTTTAGTCCGGTTTGGTTTAAAATCAAAATAACCGAAATAAAACTACATCCAAACCTAGTGATGAGCATCCAAACCTAGGTGTCATGCATTGTAACCCCCCACTTTCATGGTAATGTCCATGAGGGCTGCGTGTGGCTGATACTGGCCTTCTCGTATGCATAGCAATGCGGTTAGCCCAAATGGAGGAACCCAGGACGGTGTATACCACAATGAGCAGTGGTCTTTGCTTAGCCTGCCGTTGTTAAAGCATCGTGCACATCATGCCCTTGAGGTGTGTTCCTTGGACAATTTTTTTGTCTGTTCGGACTCCTTGTGTACAAAGAAATGTTGCTTCATTAAGAAGCAATAAGAACAACAATGAAGGGACTCATTTAACCAACTAAAGTGCATTTTCGGGAGCATTAAAGAATGAACTCAATATAATTGTGCTCAGACTTCATTTGTTTCCAATGGATTCCATTTTAATGACTGGTACACGCTGGTGTCATGTGCACTAATAAGAATATGGGGAGATCTTCCCACCAAGCTGTCAAGCCTCTTGAGAGGGCCAAATCTACCAAGGGGAGAAATCCTTTCTTCAGGCTTACCATGAAACCATCTTGCATTGATCATCGAAGCAGCCCAATGGCGGTAAGCTTTTGGTTTATGTTAAGTATAACAAATTGTAGGTTACTGCTTTACATCATTTTATACTCAGGGCTTTCCCTTATAACGAGATATAATGCAGAATATACCTGTTGACACCCAATTTTGTCTGGGCACTGACTTTTGTTTAAGTTTTAGATTAGGAAAATTAGTTTAGGGGACATTTTTATTTTAAGGGTGATTTGGTTAGTTGTTAGGACATTTTAGTCATTTTTGTGATTTTAAGGTTAGTTGGTCTAGTCACTTTTAGGTTATATTGTTGTTAGTATTATGAGTTTTTAGGAATTTAGAATGGTCATTTAGTGCCAAAATAGGAGTTAATCTAGTTTAGGTACTAATTTGGACTCTTGAAGGTTTTGTAGGGTCATTTTAGGCAAAAAGAAAAAGTTTGGGTGGAAGCCGAGGTTTATTAAAAAGTTCTAGGTAAAATTGAAAAGTTTGGGGCACATCTGTCAAATTTAGAGAGTTTGAGCCAAATCTGGCAATTTTATGAAATTCTAGAAAAATCTGGTGATTTTTGCAAAGTTTTGGGCTAATCTGACAACTCCTAGAAGTTTTGGGTCAAATTAAAATTCACACAGAATTTAGGGAAGAATAGGCAGCTGGAGAGTTTTGTTGGACTTAAACTGGTATTGACCAGATTATATCCTAATCTCTTCAAATCTGATTTGGATCACCTTTAAACTCTCAAAACCTTGTTAATCACGTTTTAAAGTCTTTCTAGTATAAATAAGTCAAATTTCGAAGAGAAAAAAAAAAAAGAAAATCGTAACCCTAAGCTCCTAACTCGAAAAAGAGAAAATAGCAACCCCAAGCCCCCCTAATTTTTTGATACCCTCACAGAAAACCCTAAGTTTAGCCCCATAGTGCCACCGTCCCTAGTTGTTTTCCTTTTGCCGTCCCGACGCCTCCAGACATCCCTACCGTTGTTCGTCCGTCATTCCTGTTCCCCCCGACGTCGCACCACCGTGCCCAGGTGCCTCCCGTCACTGTTCACGATAGCCGAAGAAGAAGGTCGCTACGACCTCCTCCCTCTTTTCCGACGCCGTCGGCCGCCGTCTCCTGCCTCGTCGCGGCACCCTCCAAGCTCCGTCGTTACATCACCCAAGCCCCTGGGTCGTTCCCTTAGCCGTCTGATCATCGAATCGGAGGAGAAACGAGGGGAGATTCGGGTCGTGACCCGCCAAACCCAACCCGGATCAACCCATCCATCTCTTTTTGGGTAAAACCCATGATTAGTCCTTTCAATCATTTATTTCATCCATTAAGTTACTAGCATGTTTTCATTTTGCAGAAAAGCCACTGACAGCATTAAAGTCACAAATTAATTTGGTCACTAAGATTAGGTAAAGATTGTAGGTTTAGGATAGATATAGGTTTAGGAGTATAATTTTTAAGATTCATTTAATTTTACATAATACATCTGAAAAATCATACTTAGAAAAATTCATTCCGCGTGAATTTAATAAAACCCTATGATGGATTTAGGATGATAGTAAATTTCAAAATTCATATCCAGCTGATTCGATAGAATCCATGATTTGGATGAAAAATTATTTAAAATTTTCAATAAAAAATATATATTAAGTTTAACATCTATATCTGGGTAGTCCGATAGGATCTATGGTTTGGAAATATCAAAATTTCATAAAACCAAATAAAAAAAATCGAATAGTAAAGTTTAAAAGTCCATATCCAGGTGGTTCGGTTAGAATCCATAGTTTGGATATTAACTGAAATTATTTAAAGCAAGCAAAATAAAATTAAAATCAAACTAAAATACCAATTTTGGGCGCTAGAATAAAGTTGTTTAGTGTAACCGTACTCCCGAACCCCTTAAACTCTTGTAAACCCCTTAAACTCTTGTAAACCGTGTCCCAAAATATTTGCCGGGGGGTACTTGAAGAATCACTGTTAGAAAAAGAAATGGAAGAAAATGGCTGATGCGTTGCGTGGTTCGGGTATTTGCTAAGACCAGCAAGATGCAGTGAGAAAATCTAACCACAAGGCCAAGTAACCTTGTGCCTAAACCTTTCCTCAGTCTACACAACTGCACAGAACACACCACCAGAATGAAACTAAAATATTGACATGATTCTATCTGAAGATCTAGTACTGAATTTAACTAAATGAAATTACACACCATGACAAAACAAATGCTTGTGGCTATCTATTTTGTTCCCTTAAGCGAATCAAGTGATGGTTAAATTCGTTATTTGGTTATTCTCATTAAAAAAAAATCTCCTTTTGCTGAAGGGAACAAATTTGAAACGTTAACTGCTGAACCAGGATTAAATAAAAAGATCAGAGTTTAGCACTACTACTTTCAAATGAGAGACATACGAAATGAAAAGCCAGGATCCAGAAACGCGGATATTAACATGATGAAATATCCAGGATACAAATACCTCAAGATACGAGACTGGTACCTTTTCAAAACATTAAAACAAAAGTAGGGAGCTAAAAGATAATATAGCCAACAGTTTCACCTTGAAGTTGAGGTTTGCCTGAGGATTAACCCACGAATACAACAGAAGGCTCTTTTTCTCGAAGCTCCTTCTTGGGAAGAAGAACCTCCTTCTCGGGCAGTAGAACTTCCAACTTGGGTAGAACTTTAGGATAATCCACCTCTGTAGCACTCATATCAAATATGAGCACACGGAAGTTGGACTTGCCTTCATATCTAAACACCAAAAGGTACCCAAAAGCTATAGAGTGGAACTCCACAAATTTTTGCCACCCATCTCCCAACCACATCTCATGACCCCTTGTAACCAACTCCACAGGCCAAAACCCACCACCTGGGGCCTGCAGCTTCACAGGGCTTGACAGATGGTGCCCAAACTTCCTCACATATCTCTTGGGAATCCTCTGTTGTTGCATAAACGAGTAGAAACAAGTTAGCCAGGCAATTTCACAAACACCAGATGCTCACGTCGGGCTGTGTCTCTCAATGGAAGAATTAAAGTTCGAATTTTACCAGTCCTCCGTCTCGGAGCGTCGGAGCTATCATGATTTTGAAGAAATGGGGTCTGCGAACCTCGTTCCCTTTCTTCGGCCTGCCCCTTCCACGATGAGTTTCCATAGCCCGATGGCGTAGCTCCCGGCGGTAGTGGCTCCTGAAAAACAGAGAGCTTGAGCCTTGAAGTGAGCCGCAGCTCTAATTCTAGCCAATACATACCAAAAACTGCTATGGGCAGGTTTAGAAAAAAAATCAGTTGCTTTTCAGCCGATTGTACCATCAGATTGGACATGGCAGGGCTGCCTCGAAATTGAGGAGAAAAACTGTTACGTACTGCTCTTGGTGCTGCCCCCGAATCCAAATCTCTGTAGATTGAATTGCTTCGAACTTCGATCAGGCTTTTTGAAATCCTTCGAGTATAATAGGCAAAAAATATGCATTCGTAAGTTTTAAAAGGTGAGAATAATATATTTGGAAACATATGCATAATTAGAAACAACTGAAAAAATTTTTGAAACAAAAATAATAAGAAAAGTAATAAACATCTTGAGAGAAATATTTTTGCTTGTTTGTTTAAGCCATGTTTATATATTGCATGTTTATTTCATAAATATTCACCGTTATGTATGTTCCTAAACTTAGAGTCCTTAAGCTTAAAATGGATAAAAGATTAAGGGTAACTCAAGATGCTAATGACTTATGACTTGGAATGTACCTAGTGCTTATACACTTAAAGTGAGCATTCGGTTGGTTTGATTTGAAGCAGATTAGGACATAATAATTCGATTGGTTTTCAGTTTTTACAAAGTATTCAAATTATTTAAATTACATGTCAAAATATGATCAAAAGTCTGAATTACATTTTGGCTTATTCAGTTTGATTTATTCGATTTTTCTTTCAAAGATTTAGACACATGGTAATGAAAACATAAAATAAATATTAAAATTTTTATCTTTTATACCCAAAATTAAAGAATGATAGACAACATATAATCCAAAATTAGTAGAAAATTACTTTATATGTAGGGACATTATGAATAATGGTAAAATATTTATTATTATTTGATTTATTCGGTTTTAATTGTATGATCCAACAAATGATTCAATAACTAAACATGAAATTCAGTTTTGGTTTGAATTTATCAGCCTTTTCAATTTTTTCGGTTTTATTCGAATAATACTCACCCCATATAGCCCTACCTTCTATTGAGGGCTTCCCTTAAACATGAATGTGTGTGTACAAAAGGAGCAAAAATGTTTTACAGATTATTAAGGTAGTTACAACATACAATTAGATATATGAGATACATCAAAAGTGTTTGAAGTGCAGATAGAGGGACTTGGTTGAATGAGTACATTTATGTTGAGCGTTTCATCGGGCATTTGTTGGATTATGAAAGTTCCTATTTATTAAGAAATAGTCGGAACAAATAATTGTAAAGATATAGTGGAGTATAAAAAAATTTTAAACTATAGGGGCATTGAATTTTTTTAAGACATTGAATTTTTTAAAGTATGGAATAACTTACACCATCTGCCTTGGAGTTTCAGATGTTTGACTCTATAATTGGTAATTCAAGGAAATACATAATGTTACTTTGGGTATGTATCTTAACACATGGCACATATACATGCCATTGGACATATATTTTGAGACATGACAAATATACATGTTATTACACATGCATCTTGACACATGTCACACATGCATGCTATTGGATATACATTTGGACACGTGACACACATGCATATTGCCACCTAACAACATTAGATTGCCACATGTCATACATCAAATCTTGTCTTGCCACCTAGTCCCCACTTATTAAGTTTTTACTTACACATGGAACACATACATGCTATATATTACCATCTAACAACATTATATTACACCATGCCATCAATAAGATGCCATGATTAGCCACTAATCATAACCTAAGGAACTCGTCATCATTAGCTAGCTTGCTCAAGGCCATAATTCCTTCATAAGAATTACTCTAGAAGTTCATTATGTTAGTTTCTTATAATCACTTCTACACTTCGTGTCATTACCATGTTTTCACCCCTCTAGCCACGTTAGCTCTGTCGCCTACTAGAATCAATTCTCTCTCTCCAACACTCATCTTCCCCCTATACGATGTCGTTTAGTATATAAGTGGCATCAAATGGACGTTTTCATGTCATGTTTGTGCCATTAACTTTTAAGACTCACAATAAAAGGGTTTTATAAAATGCGCATGACTTGATTATAAAAGCATATTAACACCTTATTCATTTTAATTTAAATTAACTTAATCCAAGATCACTTATTTTTATTTCTACATTTTTTAAAACTAATTTTATTCAGAAGTTAATATTATAGAGGTGTGATAGTCCCTTGAAAGTTAAATTTTTATAAGTTTATTAAAATTTTATGAAGTTTTATTTTTTATTCAAAAAAAATAAAAATAAAAATTTTATTTTCAATGGCTTATTACACCTATATAATATTAGCTTTTAAATAAAATTGGTTCTTGGTAAAAGAAATGTAAAAGTATATTTAAATCATTTTAGATTAAGTTGACTTAAGTTTCAAAAGTGTATAACAACTCGAAAACATTTAAAACTTTTATAAAAGGGAAAGAAAACTTTTAAGCCTGTTTTTGTATTTGTTTCTTTTTTAGGATTATATGGGTGTTGAAGTTGCAGAATGTAAGGCCAGAAGAAAAAAAAAAGTTACAGAATGATTGAACTTGCATGGCAGTATGTGTAATGTCACCAAGAACTAGAAGCATTTCAATTTAATAAAGCTTTTGCACATTCTTATTAGCAGTATTTAGTTCTTTAAATTTTATATTTTTATTTTTGAAACTTCATGATCAAGTTATTCAAATCCCTTGTGATTATGACTTCTATATTCTTGTATACTCTGGTCATGAATCAAAACCACTTCTTATAGAATACTCAACACCTTTTCTTTATGGCATAGAAAATGATGCTAGACTTAAGAACATGGCTGGGATTACAAAGAAATCTGAGATAAACACTCAATCTGCTCCAAGATTAAAGTTTACTTGAGCACTACGGCAATCGGACTCCTGACTGAGTGCTTTGCAGAAACCCAGCTTATATATCCATGCGCGAAGCCACCAGGGTTATAACCTGGTTTGGCGCTGAATCTTACCCAATATGTGGCCTTCTGGTTGATGGCTGTGAACTGAAGTGTACTAGGCTGCACATTTACAGTAACCCACTTTGGTGCAAGCACAGAGACCAGGTATGTAGAATTTGCAACACCAACATTTGTGACAGTCCTTGAGAAAGTCTGAGAGGGGCCTAGTATGACAGAAAATGATGGATAGTTGAGCTGGCCTTCAGCGATTTTCGGGTATTCTGAGCAATTCACTGGTCTATGAGCTAGTATTCCAACTTCTTTATCGGTGTAGTTAAGACCGCAGAGATATGGGATGTAGTCATTTGGGTGGATGTCATAAACTATTCCGGGATCATTTGCTTTGGATGGATTAACATGGCCTGCACCGGTAGCAAAGATATCTGCAATCTGAAGTTTTTCATCCAAAAAGGGTTCTCCTCCAAGGTTCAGGAGATCAGCAGTAGTCATTATGGCAGATTTAATGGCTGCAGGTGACCAGTATGGATGACTGCTCTTTAATAGTGCAGCAATGCCACTTAGATGTGGACAGGACATTGATGTGCCGGACACTATATTGAAAGTGGAACCCTGGTTTGTTTCATTGTCCATGGGGAATGGCCAAGCTGCTAGGATGTTCACTCCGGGACCAATAATGTCGGGTTTAAGAATGCCTGGACTTGCAAAGCTTGGACCTCGTGATGAGAAGGAAGCGACTTCAGGTGCTGTTTTGGCCCCAAAGGTAGTACCTTTGAACAGGAGTGTTGCAGTTGGTTTCGTGGTTGAGTCTATGTAGGCTTTGATTTTTAGCCCATCTGCATAGCTGATATGCACCGCGGGCAGGACATGAACATCAGCAATGGTGCTAAAGCTCTCATTAGCTCCATTCATGAGGATCATTGCAGCACCACCAGCGTTCTTTACTTCTTGCCCTTTGGCAACTCTTGCTATTCCACCTCCTCGTTCGCACAAAACGACTTTGTTTTTAA
Source organism: Aquilaria sinensis (assembly GCA_005392925.1). Lineage (NCBI taxonomy): Eukaryota > Viridiplantae > Streptophyta > Magnoliopsida > Malvales > Thymelaeaceae > Aquilaria > Aquilaria sinensis. The sequence goes on from SMDT01001070.1 coordinate 54,440, forward strand.
CATCTTGGCCGTCCAATGAACCATCACCGCAAAATGCAGACTCGGGTTTACCACTTGCACCTGCATATACTAGAGGTAATGGGGTGTAAGGAAATTCACCAAACCTGGCAATGGTTTCTCCATCAAATTGTTGTCCATTCCCAAGCTTCGCGGTGCCTACAATGCTACGGTCAATGGTACTTGCTCCAACTGTGAGAACCCATGGAGCTTCATTGGATAATGTTCTATGTGAAGGGCCAGAGTTTGCAGCTGAGCAGCTGACGAATATTCCCTTCTGCATTGCTGCAAAGGAAGCAACCCCGACCGCGTCCTTGAAGAATGGAACTGCATCACCACCAATGGAAAGCGAAATCACATCAACACCATCCTCAACAGCTGCATCAAGGCCAGCTAGTATGTTGCTTTCTGCACAATCCACCCCAAAGCAGACCTTGTATATAGCCAGGTGGGCTAGCGGAGCCATCCCAACTGCTGTTCCATTAGCATTTCCCAACACATCTGCATAATCTACATCTGCCCCTGCTGCTGTGCTAGCGGTATGAGTCCCGTGTCCATCATCATCAACAGGTGATGCATTCGTGACATTTCCTTCGACATTAAAAGCTCTTGCACCTATGAGTTTGTTGTTACACGCTACAAATTCACACCTACCCTTCCACTTAGCGGGGGGAGGTGGCATTCCTTCATCACTAAACGAAGGATGCGTAGGCAAAACACCAGTGTCAAGCACCCCAATTATCACACCTTTCCCGAAATTCGAGCCTTTCAAGAACCCAAATTGCTGGTGCAACCCCAAGAACGTGGGAGTATGCGTTGTGTTTTTTTCGTACATCCTTTGAGGATGCGCGGAGACAAACCCATCCATCTTGCTCATAGCCTTCACTTCTTCGTCAGTCAATCTTGCTGCGAATCCATTCATCACATTCTTATATGAATGAAGCATCCACGGCCCGGTATCATCAAAGCTTGCAATATTGGTTGGCATGAAGGACTTGTGCCAACCCTCCAAGTCTTGACCCTGTCCAGAAGTTGTTGCCTCTGGTGTTGTAACATGAACAATGTAAGTCTGTCTCGGCTTGGTCTCACTTCCATGTGAAATTACACAACAGAAGCTGAACAAGAAGATTAGAGAGTGAAAAGGAGAGAGAGCCATGTTTTATGTATTTTTTTTCCTGAGTTTGGTTGTGGTCTTTGTGCTACGCATTGCAGCAATATATAGAGGCTGAGAGGTTGGAAAATTTGCCGGCAAGTGCATGAGTGCAAGAACGAGTCCAGATTTGAAAGTGACGAGTATATTGAAAATTATAAGTTATCAAGTGATATAAACATGTACAGACACATACTCCTAGTCTCCTGTTGCTATACTAGTGATTGTCTAATTCATATTGAAGTTGGATTCTATCATTTTTAAGAAGGAAGTTCTCTAAAACCCGTTTCTTCATTTATGAGTTTGAACTTTAAGGAGCTCCTTACCATTCCACCTCATAAGTATTTATTGTAGCATATACTTCTTGTTGTTGTTGATATTATTATTATAGTTGTTGTTATTGTTATTATTATTATCTCAAAATTGTGCTGGTTAACAACTTAAATAAGTTACAAATTTACTTTTCCAAAAGGAGAATTTCCGAGGGTAATTTTCAAATAATGTCTTTTCTACTTGAAATTAAGGCAAGTCACTTTCCACGTATTTTAGTTTTTAAGAATCTATTTCTTTCAACTTTTTTATCATCATTATATGAAACGGGGAATCTTGCCACCAATTACAAATCATCTCAACGTCTCTTTCTCAGATATGGCACCTATGTGCCGGAAGGCTTCTTCTTTGCCGCCCATTGTTCTTTTATATTACAACTTCATTTAGCCGAAGATTTTGTACCTTTATTTTTTTCTTATCAACACTATGCTTTTAAATTTGTAAACACTAATTAGATAACAAAACAAACTCTAAAAAAATCATATTAATAACTAGTAAAATCAAAATGGTAGCTCCTATGGTGTAAGAATCCAGTTGGGTTGAGAGTTCAAAGTCCCTCACAACCTTCAAATATAAAGACACTATAGATTAATGACAGCCATGAGCAAGAATGTGAATTAATCTGATCCATTGGATTGGGACATGACTTCATAATAATAAAAAATAATTAATTAACAGACTTTAGTTTCACTGCTCCTTTCTTAGGAGAAGATATTGTAGATTTAAAAAAAAAAACTACTTGGAAACGGAAAAGACACATGAATAAAAAGGAATCTTTTGTTTTCTTGATACCATTTTTTTGGAGGTGTTCAAAACTACTATTATCTCTATGAAACTTTAGCAATGTATTTATCGAGAAGCCCCTCTCCCTCTCCATTCCTCTCTTTCTCTTTGTCCATATATATGTGTGTGTGTATAATAAAGCATTGAGCTTAAGTCCCTGCACCAGAAAACAATCACAACTAAAATCTCATGCTTTTCCAACGGCTTATGTACAACGGCTACGCTGTTGGTAGTTACCAACGCGTAGAACCGTTGGTATTTATTTTCTAACGTGCACGCGTTGGTGAGGGTGTCAATTTATTTTAGCAGGTTTTTTGTTTGGTTTCCAACGTGCAAGCCATTGGTAATTACTAACGGTCAAGACAGTTGGTAAAATTCCAACTTCCCAACAGTTGGTAGAAATTTTTTTTTTAGGGTATTTTACCAACGGCTAGCCGTTGGTATAGCCGTTGGTAAATTAGTTTTTAAATCGTCTTCTCTGTTAAACAATTTCAGTTGCCATTTTCGATTCAGTTTCGGGAGAGAGAAGCGCGAACGGGTTCTGAGACGCCGACGCGTTGGTAGCTGGCCGATTTCCGGCCGTTTTCCGCCGTGAGTGGCCGCGAATCATAGATCTGATGGAGGCGAGCTCGGGTATGGGTTTTTTTTGTAATTTTATTCTACTTTAACGTATATACTTGGGAAAATCGTGGTATTTGGTTTTTATGCATTATTCTTTTTAGTTTCAGCTCTTATTTGAGGTGGATTATCTTCTCATTGTTGTGATTCCGTGGCTGGGCAAGTTGGTTGAGGTAAGTTATTAATTTTTTTTAATTATCCGAATTAATTATTTTTTTGGGAAAGAAAATGTATTTTTTTATTTATGTTGTAATTAAAATTTTAGTATAATGACTGTGGATTCTACATTTTTCTGGTGATTTAGTTGGGTGTTTCCCATTTATTTTGTGTTAATTAATTTTTAATTATGGGTAATTTTAGTGATGTAATTAAAATGTTTAGTTTGAGTGATTTATGCCGTGTGTGTGAACGAGACCGAATCCAATTTCTTGGAAGAGAGTAGAAAAATTTTTGAGTCATACATTTTAGGAGATGCATTTGGTTTGATTTCGCAGAGATGCATTAAGGGAGCAATTAATTGTTGAAATGGATGCTAAAGTAGGGTGCATTTAATTGGTTATCTCCAAAATGGTGGATCATCTCTACTAAGTACTTGCACAAGACTGGACTAATCTTATGTTAGTTTGTGAAGTTATTCTTATTTACTCATACTCTTAGGGAAGGTTAGCTCCAAAATGGTTACTCATACTACTTTATTTTCGGACCCTCTCTTCCCCAATTCTTGGTTTTGCTTTATTTGTTGGTATGGTAATTGGAGTTTAGTGGCTCCAAAATTATTTTAATTTTGTATATATATATCTTTATAGAAGATAATGGTTTGCTCGCACTCTAGGTTTTGTGTAGTGACTTTTGGGCCCTCATACTTAATTATTAGGATGTTGGTTGTAGTAGCTATTTATTCAAACGAAAAAACTTTGAAACCAAAGAGGAGAATGATCTCAATGTAAATGGCAATTACACATGAACTAGTTGATCCTAAGATCTCGAACTTTTATCCATAAGTTTTTTAGTATGATAAAAGAAGAAATCGGATACGCAGAAAAAGTTAATGTTAAAATGATAGTTTGAATGATAAAACAAAAATATGATTTGTAAGTAATCTTGTAACATTAATTTTATTAAATGAGCTAGGCATTAATAACACGTAAGTTTACCTATATAAAATGCAAAAAATGAAACTTGATTTTGAAAAGGGTAAAACAAAACCGATCAATTTTGATGGCTACAAAATTGACCTACTTTCTACCCTTTCTCCTCGCACTCGATCTTTTTTGCTCCGGCAGCACTACCAGCCTTGCCAGGCTGAGTTAACACTATATAATCTTTAAACTATATAAAATGTTATATATTGGTTCGTAATATTATGCAAGACTGAGTTGATACTAAAATCTAATTTATAGAGATGAAAAATTAATAATGTTGCAATTTTCCACTAACTATTAAAAAAGTATAATACAATGAAAGTTTACTAGCTGATAGTTATCAAATAATTTTAATTCGTTATATCTTGTAATTTTTAGTGTCAATATAAACTGCTTAGTAATTATCTTCTCATAAAATTAGATTGTGGGATAATTTTTCTATGGAAAAAATAAAAAACAAACCACTAATGTTTACTAGTTGGCTCAATTCGATCACTAATGTTTTTGTCTTTTTGTATTTATTGGAAGACAATAATAAAAATACCAACTTGGCTGATCTCAAAGTTGGAAGACCAAAAGATATAATCATAATTAGAGGACATTATTATGTAATTAGGATCCAATTTAATTACCAACACTGATTGTTTATTTCATTTATTTTTTACAATATTCTTTAGATCGTAATTAGTTGACTTAATTTTAGTTTGGGTGATTTAGTGTTGGGGTTTAGTAACAATAATAAAATGATAATAATAATACTAATTTATTATTTTTTACCCAATAATATAAACATAATAACAGTAATAATAATAATTATTGTTAGTAGATAGTAGTAAAGTAAGTTAGAAAATAATAATAATGAATTTTGTTAGTGATAGTTGAAATAATATTCATAATAATATTACCGCGTCCAAATAATAAAATAATAATAATAATAATAATAATACTAATAATTATAATAATTATTACAATTATGAAAGTAATAATAATCTTTCTAACGTATTTTGTTTAAATTACGCGTGTAGATTAACGTTTCTTTGTTTCATTTTCAGAAATTTCTTATATTACCAGGATTTTAAGTTTTTTTCCCCCCTTTTTTCAGTTCCTCCCTGCATCTGTGAGCCTGAAGACGTACCCATTGTTTTTCCTCTCCGTTCGAACTCGTTCGAGGTAAGTTTCTATTTTTTTCCTTTCGAATTGAAAACGGGATTTGTGAAGGGAAATTGTTTTTAATTATTAATATTGATAATAAAACTTATGTGTTGTCACTGTGGTTTGAACATAGTTGTTCGTATTTGAATTTGCAGTTTATGTACATTATTTGTTATCTGTGGATATTTTTTCTGATGGATTAGAGTGAATATGTAATTTCTTTGTGCGTTGTATAGCTTAGTTTTATAGAATGATTATTAGTATAAGTGTATGGTAATAGGTATAGTTATGGTTTAGTTGGAGTGATTTAGTGTAAATGGTTAGATTATGTCATGGTCTAATAATAATAATAATAATCTTTATAATAAAACCATGTTCCAATAATATAACAATAATAATGCAGGAAAATTAAAAAATTGATTTGGAGACCAATAGAGAAAATGTAAAACCTTTAGGTATTAAGAGTTTAACAATTGCCTTTGGAAAAGTTGATGGAAAAAAAGTCTTATTTCACTGAAAAAATTAATTAAATGATGGTGACTTTGGAAAATAAGACATTAAAAGAAAAGTAACCAAGGAATTAAACAAAAACATTATAATTTATTAAACTTAGGGTCTAATATCAGAAACGAGAATAATATAGGGACTCGAATAAAAGTTTCAGAAAAAAGAAAAGTTAAAGTCACAGAATTGCGAAATCGACAATCGAAATGATATTTTCATTCGAATTTGTCACCAACCTTCCAAACGAAGCAACCAAACTCAACAATAAAAAAGAACAAAAGGAAAGGACATGCAACAGAGCGGGTCACAATCCAGCCCAACACCGAAGTACAAAATCATATATAATATCTTGGTTTGATACTCGTTTTCAGTAATAAATGACATAATCTGAAGAGGAGGACTCACCGTCCTTCGACAAAATCCAGCTACCCTAATTGTACCAAACATGACTTGAATGCATACCGTATCCTAACCCTAACCTTTCCCTTAAACCATAAATCTAAACTTAAACCCAAGACCCTAATCCTAAACTTTAAAACTCTAAAGACAAGATCTAACCTAAACTATAAGTCTATAATCCTAACAGTATAAACCGTATACCTAAATCTAAACTATAATAGATATAAACTTATACCCTAATCTTAACACTAATTTTAACTTGACCATAAACCCTAAATAAAATATCTGAACCCTAATCCCCATAAAACCAAGACTCTAACCTTAACCTTAACCTTAACTATAAACTCATACTCCAAATCATAAACCCTCAAACTCTAACCTTAAAGCCCTAAACCATAAAGTATTAACGCACAGTTTTAACCCTCATCCTAAACTTTAACTTTCTTTATTCATCACCTCTTTTACTTAGTAAAGCCTATATGTAATAAAATATAATGAAGAAAATATGGAATTTAAATACGAAGAACAATAAGAATAATGAGAACAATAATATCAATAATTTCCATACGTTAATCATAAGAACAATAAGATTGAGAATAAACTTTGTTTATCTAATAAGACTTTTAAGTTACTTACGTAAACATTAATGAACTTTTGTTATTTTTATTAACTCAATATTAAACTTCACTACGCATATGATTTAATAGATTGAGGTGTTTATGATTACGAACAGATTTTGTTTGTTATGGATTCCGCCCGTAGTTGGATGTACAGTAACCGTTTCTTGCCTGGCCGAACAGGTTACACACAACAGTGGGAGTCTGAGGTGGAAGAATTTATATCATTTGCTGTCTCTCACCCTGAAACTATGAGCGGGTTATGCATTCGCTGTCCTTGTTGGAAATGTAAGAATTTGCGGTTTAAACAGTCTAATGAGGTCAGAGTTCATCTGTACAAATGGGGGTTTAAGCCTTTTTACTTGAATTGGACCGCTCATGATGAGCCATTTAATGAAGCATCAGATACTGATCCGGGTGTGGGTGGGTTTGATCAGTTTGACCAGGGGTGTTCGACGAATCCATATGAAAGGATGGTATTAGATGCCGTTGCCCCTGGTTACTCATAAATTCCAGAAGAGAATGTTGCAGAACCGAATGAAAGTGCAAAAAATTTTTTTACTCTTCTGAATTCAGCATCAACTCCTTTATGGGATGGGTGCAAAAATCATTCTGAGTTATCTGCTGCTGTCCGTCTTCTCAACCTTAAGTCTGAGTATCACATGTCACGAACATGTTTTAATGGCATTGCCCAACTGATGAAGGAGACTCAACCAATAGATAGTAAGATGCCTTCAAATTGGTATGAAACTAAGAAATTAGTTTCACAGTTGGGTCTGTCTCACGAGAAGATTGACGTCTGTGTGAATAATTGTATGTTGTTCTGGAAAGATGACAATTGTGTGCAAATTTGTAAGTACTGTGGAGATGAGAGATATAAGCCGAAAAAAAGAGGTCGTGGTAAAGATCGACCGAGAAAAACCATGCATTATTTACCACTTAGCCCTCGTCTGCAACGCTTATTTGCGTCATTGTCAACAGCTGAGCAGATGAGGTGGCATAAGGAGCAAACACAGGTCCCAGGTGTTATAAAACATCCATCAGATGGTGAAGCTTGGAAACATTTTGATCAGACCTACCCATGGTTTGCTTCGGAAGCACGAAATGTCAGATTGGGGTTGTGTGCCGATGGATTTACACCTTTTGGACCATCTGGGAAACAATACTCTTGTTGGCCTGTGATCGTTACTCCGTATAATTTGCCCCCTTGGATGTGCATGAAAAAACCCTATATGTTCCTTTCGTTGCTGATTCCAGGTCCACGTAGCCCAAATCATAAGATTGATGTTTATCTTCAACCTCTAATTGAGGAGCTATGACATCTGTGGTTTGATGGCGTTGAAACATGGGATGTGTCATTGAAACAAAATTTTATTCTGCGAGTAGCATTAATGTGGACCATAAATGACTTTCCGGCTTATAGCATGCTATCAAGGTGGATGACACATGGTCGATTGTCTTGCCCTATTTGTATGGGCGAAAGTAAGGCTTTCCAACTTAAGTATGGCGGGAAAATTTCATTCTTCGACTCTCATCGGCAATTCCTTGACCGGAACCACCCATATAGAAGGAATTGTACTTGCTTTAAGAAGGAGAAATCAGAGAAGTCATTGCCTCCTCCGCGCTTATCAGGTGAAGATATATTTGAAAGAATCTCATGGATTCCATCAGTTGGTAACGATGGGCCACAACATCGCCCGTGCGATTATGGGAAATCACACAATTGGACGAAGTGAAGCATTTTCTGGGAGTTACCATATTGGGCCACGAACTTAATATGACATAATCTTGATGTTATGCATATTGAGAAGAACGTGTTTGAGAATATTTAGAATACTGTGATGGATGTTAAGAACAAAACGAAAGATAATGTGAAAGCACGGAATGACCTGGAAATTTATTGTATTCGGCCGGAGTTAAACATGCTTCCACTTGATGATGGTCGTTCTTTCAAACCAAAGGCGAGGTTCACATTTGATGTTAACCAAAGGCAAGATGTGATCGATTGGGTAAAATCTTTACGACTCCCTGATGGATATGCCTCGAATCTTGGGAGATGTGTTGATACAGCTGGTTGCAATATGTATGGCATGAAGAGTCATGATTGTCATGTTATGATGCAAAGGCTTCTCCCCATTGCCCTCGAAGTTCTACCCGAGAATATTTGGAAGCCATTAACGGAGTTAAGCCTATTCTTTAGAGACTTGTGCTCTTCAGAGCTGCATGAGGATCACTTGTTTGCGTTGGAGGCCAATATTCCATTTATAATTTATAAGCTTGAGAGAATTTTTCCTCCAAGGTTTTTTGATGTCATGGAGCATCTCCCAATTCACTTTCCATTTGAAGCAAGGGTTGGAGGACCTGTTCAGTACCGATGGATGTATAAATTTGAGCGGTGCATGCATGACCTAAAAATGAAGGTTTCTAAAACTGCTCATGTTGAGGGATCGATATGTGAAGCATACCTTATAGAGGAGACCACTTTTTTTTTTATTCTCATTACTTTGAATCCCATGTTCCCTCCATGATGAACCGAGTACCGAGAAATGATGATGGTGGTCCTGTCCCATGTAATGGTGACTTGTGGTCCATATTCACTTTTCCGGGACGTTCATATGGTGCAAGCCGATATAGATTCCTCACGGACGATGAACTCAAACTTGCAACAACATACGTTCTTCTAAACTGTGCTGAGATCAGGCCATATCTAAAGTAAGTCATCGTTCATAAAAAGGGGTTATTACTTTGATTATGTTAAAATTCAGGAGTACTCACCAACCAAAACTAACATATTTTTATTTATTCTGTTATTGGCCACAGTATGTTTGTGGACATGGTCAGGGAAACTGCACCCGAGATAACAATGTTTGAGATGGACATACACATTGAAAACAATTTCTCAACCTGGCTCCGACACTATGTACGTGTGCTTTTAGTCAGTATCTATTGCAACATGTTAAGTTATAAAAGTCTCCATATATATTGTCCTTAATTGAAAATGTTTTACATAGGTTGATGACCCAGGTAACAATATTGTCGATAACATCTTGTGGGATGTTGCATGTGGGCCCTCACTTCGGGTTCAGACATGGCCAGTTTATTTCACAAATGGGTACAAGTTTCACATAAGTGAATGGGGTAAGGACAAAGCAACATTTAATAGTAGAGTCTACATACGCAGCACGGGTACAAGCGAACTTGAATGTGATTTTTATGGTATATTAGAAGAAGTCATTCAACTCGAATATCCGGGCTTTCCACATAAGAATGTTGTCTTGTTTAGGTGCAACTGGTTTAACTCAACACCTGAACGTGGAACTCGAATGCATAAACAGTTTGGGTTAGTTGAGATCCGAAACAGCCGCAGATATCAGAAGTTTGATCCTTTCATTCTAGCATCACAGGCTGACCAAGTTTACTACACACAATATCCGAGTAAGTCACGTGAAAGAAACGAGTGGTCAGCTGTTATGAAGATAAAACCTCAATGGATAATACAGTATGCAATTCTGGACAAGGATGACGTGTATCAAGACAGTGGATCCGTGAATTGTCAATGAATTGAAGATGACCCAGTTGAGGAGTTAGCTGACCCGGGTGTGGGTGATGATATTGAAGAAGACGTATTTAAGGAGGGAGGATCTAATGGCGAGACAGAGGATGAGGAGGAGTTTATATTCGATGACAGTGACACTGACGAGTCTGAGGAGTTTGACGAGAATGGAAGCAATGGGTCAAATGAATGATTAGATAACATGTACTAGGAATAATGATAACCTGTCATTTCTAATGTGTAGAATATATTTGGTAAATTTATGTACCCCTAATACTCCACAATATATGTCAGACAATATATGTTATGTTTAATTGACCTACTTAGCTAATAATAAATGCAGATGCCTCGTAAAAGGGATAAAACCTATAAACGCCGACTTGGGAAAGGACCATTTGCGCAGTTTAAGGAGGTAATGGAGCCAATACTTAATGAACGACATAGAATGGGTTCTTCATCCCGGGCACAAGAGGATGTCGGTGTAGAGACGCCGGACACAACAGTGCCAACGACGCACGTCCACTCACATGAACGCCAATCTGACGACGGTGGAGGCACGCCATCTGGACATGGATCTGGTGCGTGCCACGTTAGGCACCCTATAGTGATGACTCATCCCTCAGATGATGATATACATATTGATGACATCCCATCAACGATGTCACAGACAGCAGGCCGACCGCGGATAAGAATATCCCGACATGGAAACACGTAAGTGATAAATACCAGACACACGTATTATTAATAGTAAGAGTAATTACTTTACATGGAATCATCAACAAGTAAGTAACTAACAATTTGAACGTCGCAAATTCATTCCAGCAGCAGCGACACGGTTAGTGACACCCTGTTTCACCACACATTTCAAACCTATTCTGATTGGTCATCCGTCTCTCCATCAGACCTGCAGCAATGGTGGCGTGTTTTTTAGGTATAACAATAATATTACTATGATAATGATGTAATAATGTTATAAGATTAAGAATTATTTTTTTTCCATTCTAATAGTTTAAATTTATTAACCTGTACAGAGGAGTTGTGAGTGGGATCCGATACACCATAATGAGGTGTATCGGGTGTGGAATATCTTGGGAGCACAGCATTACAGAAGCATGATGTCAGAAATTCAACGTGTGAAAGATCCTGTTAAACGTCGAGCGAATGCAAACTTTATATCAGATACTGCATATGCGAAAATAGAGGCATATTGGGCGAGTTCGGAGTTCATTCAGAAGTCCGCTAGGTTCAAGGCAATGCGAGCAACAGTGACTGACAAGGATTCACAGTTTGGCTCTTGCAGCGCGACAAATGCAGAGGGATCTATCTCGATGTCTGCACATCGAGAGCAAATGGTATGTATCTCGGAAATGATCTTTGATTTTACATGTCAGATACTAATGAAATTAAACGAATAATATTAATGTTACGTTTCATTGAATTAGAGAGAGAGTGAGATCCTGAGAAGAAGGACCCTGGCTTGTTTAAAGTCCTTCAAGCAACACATAAAATGAAGAATGAGAAATATGTTAGTAAGCGCTGTGAAGAAGTTGCTGTAAGTATTATAACTGTTTGTTCACAATTAATTCTTCAGAAAATTACCATGTTTTACAAATAATGACTGCATTAAATGTATTTTATTATGTTCCTGTAGACTCGTATCAGTGCAGAGATTGAGGAGCAAACACAACAGGAGGATGGAATAGAGGCAATTGATGAACTAGCAATCATTAGTACTGCATCTGGCGGTAGAAGGAGGGGCCGTGTATTTGGATTAGGATTTGAGCAGTGTATCATACCGGGACGCCGACAACCAGGTGTCATCCCTCCTATCGACATCACACAGACACCGCAATTCAACGAGCAAGTACAGAAGATGATGGCGGAGGAGAATGCGTGAAGGGATGTGAAGTACGAGAAGAAGCTAGAGAGAATTAAGAGGAGACAGATAGCAGAGATGGAGGCTCAGAGAGCCGCATTGGAGGCAAATCGGGCTTAATTGGAGATTATATGTCGTTCGCTAAACCTTCCGTGCCAGCCGCCTCAACCAGTTCCACAGTATCCTGCTGACTCGAACTCGGAGGATGAGGAGATAGTCGGGACTCCGTGCTGGGCGTCATGAACAGGTTAGAGCATTTCCAAAGTTCTTGTGTTATCAGACTGACATAATAAATTTTAGACATAATTAAGACTCAGTTGATATTATGAAATGTGTAATCCGTTGAATGTTGTATGCTTTGTTCCAGATATATATGTTGCAGTTTTAATTATGCTGTATTTGAGAATATTTTATTTTAATTACGTTTGCATAGCTGTGTAACGTTTTATTGCTGAGTAAAGCTAGGGGAACTTTTGAATTGATATGTTAATTTTGAGTGTGTATTCAAACTGGGAAAAATACGAAACAACCGAAATGGGTAACGTTTAATGTACATTACCAACGTGCAAACGGGGAAATTACCAACTTGCGCGCGTTGGTAATTACCGACTGTCATTCTGTTACCAACGCGTATGGAAGTTGGTAATTACCAACGGCTTCATAACAACTCCATTACCAACTGATGTAAGTTGGTAACTACCAACGCGGGTTCTTACCAACTGTCAGGCAGTTGGTAAGTTACCAACGGCCCAGCAGTTGGTAAGTTACCAATGGCTAGTAGTTGGTAACTACAACTACGCGATGGAAACCAAGCCTGGTTCATGACCGTTGGTAATTACCAACGTCAATTTTACCAACGGCTACACGTTGGAATTTACCAACGCGTTATTAATTACGCGTTGATAAAAAAATTTCCAACGTATCGAATACCAACTGTCATTTACCAACGCGCAGCAGTTGGTAAATTGAAGTTACCAACTGCTGCGCGTTGGTAAATGGCAGTTGGTAAAGTCCTATATTTTAGTAGTGTTTTCAGCACCTACCATGTGTTCGTCATACTCATCTTCTACCTCCGGCTCATCTTTATGTCCATTATGCTCATCATTTTCATTCATCTACCTAAGCATTGGTGCATTATTCATAAACTTCAAGCAATCATACCTGAGCTCTTGTTTCCCAAGATTTAATCTTACATCATTCTCACTATCTTTATGAGATTATTAATAAAGAAATTCAATTTTAATAAACGTCACATCCCAAGATACAAAGAATTCTCCTATATCCAAGACATATAATCTCCAACCTTTCTTCCCAAAAGGATACCCATGAAAAATACATCATCTGCTTCTTTCACCAAATTTATCTTTATCTTGATATTGTCGGTAAGCATAGCACAAACACCAAATTTATCTTTATGCAACCATTGCATGTACAAACTGAGTTCCTTATATATATAGCTAATTCTTCCCACATACCCTTGAGCTTCCTATAATAGATTGTCATAGTCATCTCCACTTGCTTGCAATTTGTGATGTCTGTCTTCAATTGTTGAATTCGCATATCATTGTGAATAAATCTATACTTGAAATCATCTTAGAGATCCTTAACGTTTTCCATTTAATGGAAGATCATAGTGCTAGATTAATCGTATTAATAATCCACGTGACAAGCATAGAGTTAATGTTGTACTAATCTTCCATCTTAGATGTGTCTACATCTGGCTGTGCTATCATGCCATCAAGAAAACCAAGTTTCTTCTTAGGCCGAAAAGTGTTCCAAATTGATTTCATCCACTTGTCATAGTTGTCTTCCTTCAACATAATTGAAGAGATAATCAAACTTGGATGATCATTTGATCCAAGATAGTGGGTAACTAAGGATCATGAAAAAAGGGCCTATTGGCCTTGGTCTTCTTGTTATCATCTCTGTCATTACTCATGATGATGGTTGTCGATGAGCTAAGGGTTGCGACTCTGATACCATAACAATTTGTGGTAATTTTCTATTTTTATTCCCTTGAGAATAATGGGTACATTTGGTTCAATATATAGACATAGATGCATATACAAAGAAAGAAAGACTTTTCATCCTAAACACATATAAACATCTAATATATAGCTAAAACATATATTACACATGCAATATATCTCTAATAGGCTGAGAGAACTTGATAGTGGAAAGGATATTTGGTGATAAACCACATGCACACAACATCATATTTTACTTCATTGGAATCTAATTAATATTGCCACCTAGTCACATCTTCTCATTAGCCTTCCATATGTGCCTTATGTGTTTAATTTAGATTGCTAGTTAATATCCTATGCAAATAAGTAATGAAACATGTGGAAAAAAGGCAATGAATTACATATTTGAGAAACTTGCATGGAAGGGTTGAATGTTTGGCATTGAAACAATGTTGTTTTCGTTTCCATTAGATGTGTTACAAAGACACGCAAATCACGTCTTTGATTAACTGCTGGAATTCTTGGTTGCAAAATTTAATGCTTTTGTTAATTCCAACATACACGTGCATTATAGTAAGACTTTTTAACTTCACTCAATAAACCATTGACGCAAGAATATATACACACATTATGACACTGTATATATGTTCTTGAATTTTGTAAATAACGAAGCTATCACTTTTTTCAAACAATATGCATATAATCATATCAAAATTACATTAGCACTGAATGAAAAAGGCATTCTGGCCAAAAACTATAATGCATTATGATGTCCATTCAGTCTTTAGTTTTGGGTTTTGGAAAATGTTTGTTGGAGCTAGTTTCCTCCAAATAGAAAAAAAAACCCCCTTTGACAATTTTCAAAGATTTGTATGGCTGACGGCCAATGACATCTTGCCTATGTTTATGGAGATATGCATATCTGTCAAGAGAATCTACATAATACAAGTACGAGTGCCCAATTAATAAGGGTAAAATGTTGGATTTTAATATTGGTTAATATGTAAATAAATTATGCATTATATATGCTATCATATATATTTGGACTAATTGAAAGTGATCAAGCAAGGTTAAGGTTTAGGCTTTTGATGTCTTGTAAAGTGTGGATAAATTTACTATGTAGAGACCAAAGTGTAACTTTTATTTTTATAAAGGACTGAAATGAAAGATATACAAAACTGACCTGGTTAGTTTACCTAACAAGGCTGTGGTCCACAAATCAATTTACACACAAGTGGACGCTGTGGTTGTGTGTAAGCGGTAAGTGGAGGGATCGTCCCAAGAGAAAGTTATTGACTCAAATTGATTAACAAGTTCCCAAATACACACTTAACGAATACTAATCAAAAGATCAAGTAAATGCTGATGGTGCTGAGGAGTAAGAACAACAATTGAAAAACAAGATGCAAGGGGGATGGGAATGCAAATTAACACTAACAATGACTAGCTAAAGTTGAACTAACTTGATACAATAGTGGCTTATTTGGCTATGCTTAAAATGTTAGTGGTTTATTGGGTCAGGAAAAGAAAATCAATGGCCGAATTGAGCCAAATGCAAACAACATTAATAGTTTTTAGTGATTTTTGCCAAAACTTTATATGGACGGGTTGGTTAGGAAAGCTATGCTGGGAAGGTTGGTGTTGGGACGGTCACTTCATGCTACAGGCACTGGTACAGCTACAGGGGGGTTGGTGCACACGGCACACGGGGTCCTGGGCCTCTTAAGGTTGGTTGCAATCGCTGCTGCGATTGTACTTAATTGAAAGTTTCGTTGATTTTACGAAAAGGTTGATCCGATGAACCTAAAATTATATTGCCAGGTTCCTTCCCAGCAAGACTGAGTTGGGAGTCGCGAGGCTGGCCCGGTGGTGATGAGAGGCAAGGATCACCCGTGAGTCAAAGTTAGGGTCACGTGCTGACTCAATTACCAAATGGCGATGGTTTTGGTAAAGTAAAACTTGGGTCACCTTATCCTCCCCCACCTCTTCAATTAATACGTGCCTGGCCGTGTCCGTTGTTGAGCTGATTAGCCTTCGCTTGGTTTCCTCTCTCTATAAAATCTAACCAACCCAGCCTCACTTTGTTTCTCATGTATATCATTCTACCCCGATTCCCAATATTCTGCGACCAATCACCAGGTACTTTTAACCACTTATAACTTTATTCTTGTTCCAGTCTGTTAATTTATTTAGTTGCCTGATCTATTCCGTATATCCAGTACTTCGATCGATCAATATTTTTATATATATATGCATGATGATTCCTTAATTAAGCAACCTATCAAGCTTAATCACATCCAATCCTATCTATTATTAGTTTTCCTGACCAGGTGGCAGCCGGATTAATTCAAGGATCGATATCTGGGTGAGTGAATTCCATGCAAAGCTTTTCAAGTGAGCAGCCCTTTGCTGATTGATTATCCTCTCTTTCGTTGTCTGTTCGACCTTGAACCACCATAACCTCCACCTTGAGCCGGCGGCCGGACTAGTATATATTTCTCTACACCGCGAAACCCTAACTCAGAAAGTATACATATATATCTTACTCAGTTTCTTTTATTTTGATGGGTTACTGTTGCATGCACGTTAATTAGAATAATCCAATTTAATTAGTTTACCTTGCCCAATACGGGATTAGGCTACCAATTCGAGGGATTAGACTAGGCCAGACTTCTCCCTCCCTAAGGTTAAAGAGGCCCCAAGCTCTTAGTTAACTAACCCAATACTTACTTAACTTACGGGTCACCGGGGGCAATTACCCCGTCAACTCCGCAATCCCCAGGTGGATTAATGTTTCAAGCGGTAGCAGGGCCCCTGATATGTAGGTGTGTAAACTGTAAAGCAAGCAAGATATGGCGAACCCAAGATTTTTGGTTTGGGGGGGCAAGCCCGGAGGAGAGTCGGCGGAGCCCGGAGGAGAGAGACGACGTCGCGGTTAGGTAAAGCTGTAAATTGGGACTAATTCACACTAATTCAAAGCTCAAGGATCAAATCGTACGAGTTGGAAACGTTTGAGGACTAATAGTGCATTTAGGCCAGGTTAGAATATCCCTTTAATGTAGAGGGAATAACTACTCACTGGGTCCCTACTTTCTTCAGTAGCTACCTTATTGCCCCCCATCTTTATATTTTTCCACAATATTTGGGGGGGCAAAATGCACACACAATCCTTAAATTTTGAAAAAATCATCAAATTACTACCCCATATTTACGTTTTTTCAAAATTCCCGGAGGGGCAACAGCCCCCCCAGCATAACGTAGCTTCGCCCCTGCGAGAGTAGGCAGATAGATGGACACATATATAAAGCAAACACGAAGTTTGCGTCAAATGTAATACTTGAAGCTTTTTGAACTTGTGTTTGACTCATCATATTTTCTCATCTCGTCGTAAGTAACATTTAGAAAGTACTAGATGTCAAGCGTTTGCATACAAATTTACATATATTATCTATATATAAACTACGTACAAAAAGATGTACTAAGTCAACCTTGGTTGAGAAAAAAAATTAAAACTTTAAATCCAAAAAGCCAAAGAGTTTCAAAAATTAGTTTATTTTTCAACTAGCCAGCTAAAAAGAAGTAGTATATATATGTGATAGTGACCATATATCATTCCTTCTACGTGTGAAACTTACAATTAACAAGGATGCAGAAATATACGTAGTAGTATCATAAAAGAAGTGAGACAGAGGTTGAGTAGGGAAGAGCTGCTGATAGTTTGGCTTGCAGTAAGATGCTTGTCTATATGAGGAAATGAGGGAAAGGAAATGTGAAACTAAAGTGGGTGGATCTGGTAGTTGCAGCAAGTACATTGGGTAGTGGCGGACTCAGGTATTGAGGCTCGGGGGTGCTGGGGCTAGGGCTAGGTGGATGCGAGACGAGCGATGGCTCAAACTTAACAGAAAAAAATTATTTATAGAAATTAAATTTTATAAAAGATTATTTAAATAATTATTAGGTGTATATAGTATTAAAGTAATATATATTTTAAATAAAAATTATTAAAATAATTACTTTATTTTTATTAATCATCACTTAAGCAGACTAGAGGAGAGAGAGAGACATTGAGAGAGAATTGTTTGGAATGGATATGCAATATTTCAAAGATTAGGGGAAAATTCGCAATGAAAGGTAAAGATTTATCACTCTTGGCGCTATTTACCCTTTGTATGTTCTTCAACCATTTTGGGGCACAAAAATTCTCATCTGGTCCTTAATTTCATAGAAAATAGCCAAGTTAGTACCTCATATTTACAAATTTTAGAAATTTTCGGGGGGCACCAGCACCCCCTGCCCCATGGTGGTTCCGCCACTGACATTGGGGCTGTTGATTAATGCTCTCTCTCTGTCTCTCTGTACACAAACATATATAATTACGTTTTGTTTGTATATCTGTATATAGATGCTGTAATATTGTATGGTAGAAGAAAAACGTGCGTATAAGTGTGTATACTTAGGGTGGAGTGGTAAAAAGTTAATTAATTAAGGATGGAAAAATGAAATTCGAGGTCGAACAGGCGGACGAAGGTGAGCGTATGAGCAAGGGACTGATTGTTTGAGGAGCCTCTGCACGGAATTGGACACCTTTGCTAGCTAATTAATGTACTACTCATCATCTCACCAAAACCAAAAGTCGATCGGCGTATTACTGGAATTGCAGGAGGAGTGCCCCCATCAATCCCTACTTCACGTGCCCCCGACCTACCAACCCTGTACGTACTCCCATCCTCAGGTTCTCTCTCTGTACGTATTAATTTTGAAACAGATGTGGATTAATAGTCTATTATATGAAATTAAGGTTGGCGTTAGACAGTGTAAAAAAAATTAGTCTGGGGCAAGGTGCTATATATATGAAAATGAGCTAGCTAATCATGATTATGTGTGCAAGTCAAATTATGATAATTCAAACCATGCCAAAGCATAAGTCATCAAATTGGAAAATGATCGAATAAAGTTTCCAATGCTCTTATCAAGTTCTTCACATTCCAGAGTTAACCAACTCTTTTCTTTTGGATCACTATTTAATATTCCCACCTTCTGATATATATATATATTGATATTTAAGTTGAGTGTTTATATTTCGTTTGAACTAATTAACTTTATCTTTGTTATTTGATGTTTAGTGTTTTTTCCTCCTGTTCATCGTATGCTAATTAACCTCTAATCCTTTGAATCGACAGTCTCTTTGTATATCTTTTCTCCTTTTTGCTTTCAATATTTTCAAAATTAGTAAATAGAGATGCAGTTTTAATTTGGCACAAATTATTGTTAAAGGATAATTTTGAAAATATTGAAAGCAAAAAAGAGATGGTGAGCCAATAATACACTTATAACTTAGCTAAGTGTCATCATCTCATGAAGAGATGGTGCAGTATTAAACTAAGAAAGGCGCTTTCGGGGCCCCTCTGGCCATAAAGAATCTTCATCAGGGAAAGATTCACCCACCATATATAGGGTGGAGCTTTAGGGCAAAGAAAGAGTAAACTGGTATACGATGAGGCATGGTCTACAGTCTTCAACGCGGCCAATCAAGAGGTCCACTCTGCGTGGAGAAGAAGCTCGCTCGTCAAGGTAATGGTTCTGCTCTTCTAGGAGGCCTTCCTTCCAAGCCAATAAAATTAAACTTCTTATGATCTCCAGCATCAATGATTATGAGTGGTTCTTGTTTACTATTGGTAGTGGTAGTGCCTTCTTGTATCTTTTAACTTGCATCATTTGTTTTTTTTTTTAATCGGCTGTACTGTGTTCAAACTTCTCAAATCAATCCATAAACAGTGAAGTCGAAATTTTTAATTTGTCAGGGTCGATCGGAAGATTTTTCTTTTTATTTTTATTTTTTGTTTCCTTCGGGTTATTTCTTTGTTGTAAACGCCGACTTGCTGTTATGGATGAGTAAGACAGAATTTTTAGTACAACACAATAGGATTTGATTGTATGTTGACATATTTATTTAATTATAATATCCATATGATCATGAGCATGTCTTCTTTTGATGTTGTTGTTAGTTATCTGAAGTAATCGTGGCTCCCTTAAAAGCTCCTAATTTTGTTGAATAATTAATTTCTCGTTGAGTCCTAGTTGGCATTACAATGATAAAAATTGAAGGCAAGAAATCCTCTGATGATTGGTTACTCTACTCTTTCAGTTCCTTCTGGTCACAGTCTATATTGGTGAGTGGAAGTAGAGACTCTTCATCTAAAAAGGACTGTGTTAAATCTATTTGATATCATCTAATTACAATTAAGGACTGTATTAAATTGTCTCTTGTTTTTGTGACATGGCATTTTAGGACTTTTTCCTTGTATAACCACGTGTATCTAAATTTTTCAGGCTTACAAGTAACATATATATTAAGTACAGCACAACAGGTTTGAGGTCAAACAGCAAGAAAAACATACTCAACAAGGCCCTCTTCCTGGTGAAAGGTAAGCATCAATTGTTATGTTTTCTTGGTCTTTTGTTCTGTTGACGACTTGAGGATTAGAATTTTGCTTCTTCGAATATTCCAGATTTAAGCAAATAAAGGAGCAAGAGGCAAGGACAAGAAGGGAAAGAGAAGAAGAAAGGAGAAGGGGAGAGAAGATTGCAGCTGAAGCAAATGGTGCGGCAATTGGCTTAGGCAATGAAAATGAACAAATGGATAAGGTATTTGGTTTCTTAATTTATTACTTGGATGGAACTTGAGCCAAAATTGATACCTTGATAGGCTTAATAAACAGCCAATAGAATCATTGTCAGTAGTTTCTTGAGGAATTTGGAAAAAGAACAAACTATGGGGTGAAAAAAATATATTGGAACTGAAGTTATTGTTCATTTGGTTTTCCTGGTGTTTAAATGGTACAGGACATATTTTACTTGCTTTTGTTCTTCCTAGGCTATTGCTAAAAGATGCTAAGAGGACGCTAGTTTCACATTTGAAAATAGACTACAAATTTATGCTTTTAGTTTGATTTGGGTTTAAGAATACCTATCTAGATTATTTAAATCCCCATTTTATACTTGCTAATTGAGTTGGAGCAAGGTTGAGGAATATTTTATTGTTATATTGAAATTTTATTTTAGTTTATTTTAGGTTATTTTTTATTATATGTAATTTAGGTAAATTAGGTTATTTTTTTCTTGTAATTTAATTTTTCTGTAACATAGGTTATTTTTAATTTTTTTTTATTTTGAAAAGAATTAAATGTTTTTTCTCTGCCGCATCCTTCTGCAAAATGATTCTCCATACTCTATAAAAAGTGACCAAAATGGGAGGGAAAAGACTTACAGCCTTACATTAGGTTTAGTTTACTTCGCTTATTTTGTGTTTAGTTAGGTTATTGTTCTATGTTGCAAGATAAGATGATAGACCATAATTTTTAAGTTATATCCTTCTCATCACTAATTGCTCTTTAATTTGTATTCCCCAACTGCTTATCTTTTCAAATATTGAAGCTAATTTGTTGATCAAAGAGTCAGCGATTTTTCAAATATTGTGGCTAACAAGCAATGGGAGTTATTATTATTATTATTATTATTATTATTATTATTATTGTTGTTGTTGTTGTTGTTGTTGTTGTTGTTATTGTTGTTGTTATTATTATTAATATTTACATTCTTAGGCTATGGAAGCTATATCTGCTTGCTTTGATAAAAGATTAGTTTCAAACAAAATATATATTTTTTAAAAAATAATTTTCAACAGTTTTGCATTGGAAATTGAATATTATTTTTTTAATACCAAATAGCTTTACCAACTACTTTAGCCATTGATAAATCACTAACAGATCATTGGTAAATTACCAACGGTTTTAACCGTTGGTAAATACCAACTATCCAAACTGTTGGTATATATCGAACATTGCTACAAAGTGGCTGATATTGAAAAGTTAGTACTTACCAACGGCCCTATTACCAATGGTTTGATGTTGCAAATTATCAATAGCTTTATTTTTTATCGTTGGTACATCAATTTCCAACGAATGGATTACCAACAGTCATTTACTAATGGTTTCGTGTTGGTAATGGCCATTGGAAATGACCAAATTTTAATAGTGATCCTTGAGCTTGTTCAATCAAGTACTTACTAGTATGGGTGAAAATGGTTTGAGCTTTTTTTGAGTAGCTCGAGCTCGAGCTTAAGTTCAAGCAATTCGAGTCAGGCCTATTTGAGCTCGAGCTATAAAATGAGCTCGAATACATTTTTGGGTCGAGCTCAAGCCTGGATGTACCCGGCCCTATGAGCTCGTGGGCCTGAAAGGTCCTAAGTCCAAACCCTTATTCCCTTCATCCCCTAATCTGTCTAATGCCTAAAACTTGCTTGTTCGACTCCCATTCTCATCCACCCAGTCGTTCCTCGTTCATCCACCACCAAGGATTGCGCCTTCCGCCTCACTTACCAATGCTTCCAGCCTTGCTTACCCAACGCCCCAAGCTTTACAAAGGATGGCCAAGGGCCGACTCCCTAAGTGGACACTGAACAATGGATGCCGAATGTCGAAGATGACATTGTTGATGCCGCCCAAGCTTGAATCTTCGTCTGCGCGTGCCTAAGGTTGAATCATCGCCGCCACCAGATCATGAATCTAGGTTTCTGCTCTCCTGCCGATTTCATGATGTGTGTTTGAACCTAGGTTTCTATTCTCCTGCCAATTTGAATCTAGGTTTCTGCTTTCCTTCCAGATCACGAATCTAGGTTTCTGCTCTTTTGCTGATTTGAACTTCGGTGGCCCAAAAATTGACATGGAAGTCGTTAGATGATGGACTATGGTGGTTTTGCAGTAAAGGTGAGGAAGACATCAAGACAATGACTCAGTTATAAAATTTGCAACAATGGGGTAGAATAGCAAAGGATTAGAAAGTTTGGGATAGGTTTTCACATTTATTTTTCTTTAGAGAATTGCATATTTGGTCCCTCATCTTTGTTCTAAGGTGTAATTATGGTATTGATGATTCATATGCGTCATTCGAGCCTGCCTTAGGCTGAGCTCGAGCCTAAAAAAATTGGGCTTGAGCAATTCAAACTCAAGCCCGAGTAGTATCAAATATCAAAGGGATCTAGCTCGAGCTTAGTAGGCTCGGGCTCGGCCTGGCCCATTTTCAGCCCTACTTATTAGCTAGTTGAAAATAGATAGGACACCTAGTTTTGAGCCTTAAACTTTGAGAAATCTTCAAACTCTTGAGTAAGGATGGATCTGCAAAAAACTCTTTAAAATTCAAGTTAGCTTTCTAAGCTAAAATCCCAAAGTTAAAATATTGGATGAGATAAAAAGTACCTAAAAATGAACTAAATGAGGTTTATATATTGTTCCCTGATATTTAATGGCCAATTCAGATTGAATTAAATCTAGTAAAGTGAAAGTCATTTTCAATTTTAATTTGTATTGACAATGGTTGTTTCCGTTTTTAATTTTTTAAGAACTAATTGTTAATTGCTGTATGTGATTTCTTTTGTTAAATAAATGGGTGTTATTTAGGGTGTGAAACTATGCATGAATGGCAATTTTTTGTAATTATACTTTGCGCATGGATCTTTCCCTTCATTTATTGTTTACCTACGACCATGTTGCTACGTATTCTTCAGCCTAGCCTTAGCCTTTATTAATTTGACTATTTCCAAGTATCCCCTGTATATTTTTCTTATTTATTTTAAGGCCAAAATATACAAATAACTCTTGAACTTGATTAACTTGCTCGAGTTAGTCCAAAACTGAGAACTCAATAATTGTTAGCTCCTAAACTTTGCCAATGTTAGTGAGTTGGTCCATTTTGTTTTCTTTTTATTTGATGTGGTCAATTAATGGTTGGGAGGTGGCTGTGGGTAGGTCCATGTGGTTGATGTCAAACCAAACCCTCTATGGAGCTACCAACTGTTTCCTTGACATTTGATGATGTTTGGCGAACCCAATATTTAGAATTGCCCATTGCCATCGGAATCACCCATCGTCGTCACCATCCCTCATCTGTCAGATGCTCCAGCAATCAAGCTTCCCATGCACCATCGTAGCCAACGGACCCACCACCCGCCCTCCCTGCACCGATTCATTTGCTCAACGGTTGACAAACCAAATCTATTGCAAGCTGATTTCTCTACTAGAGCTGTTGGTTGAAGGCAACAATGGTTAAGGTCTCGATCGGAGCCGATTCCTCAATGACGTGAAGAATTACAGTAACCAGACAATGATGGGCTTGGCGGCGATTCCTGTCCATACTCGTTCTTTCAACAATGGGCGGCACATGCAAGGAGCTACTGAGCCGAAAGATATGTACAAGATGAATTGTGGGCGAATCGTGGACAACATCGAGATTGAGGGTGAGCACAGTGTTAAGGACTAGGGCGGTCGAGACAATAAGAGAACAAAATGGACCAACTTGCTAACATTAGCAAAGTTTGGGGGCTAACAATTACCAAGTTCTGAGTTATGAACTAACTCGCGTGAGTTAGTCAAGTTCAGGGCTATTTGTACATTTTGGCCTTATTTTAATTAAGCTACCTAAAAAGATCAAGTTTAGGGTCAATAGAATCTTATGAACTTCACATAAGGCACTTTTATTGATAAGTTTAGGACTACCATTTTCATGGGCGAATGTTTGTTTGTAACATTTAGGTACTTTCTTTTAGTTTTGTGTAACTTTAGGTTATTTCACAATTTCTCCAAATTCTTGTACTGTTTGCTATGAGACATTTTTAATCTTCTTTTTTCAAAATAACAATTTTTTGCACAAATAAAAGCAAACTTTTTAAAAAATAATAATAAACAGTTTCCAACATAAAGACGTTGGAAACTGTTTTATATATTTTTTTAATACCATGAAATTTACCAATGGTCAAGATCATTGGTAATTTACCAACAGTTAAATGTGTTGGTAGCAACCGACAATTTAATATGTTGGTAAAAAATTTGGCTGTTGCTACAAGTGTCCTATTTTGGATTGTTGGTAATTACTGACAGCTTCTTTACCAACACGCAAAAATTGGAAATTACCAACAATTGAACATTTGACTTTTAGTAATATAATTTCCAGCGTATTAAATACCAATGGCCAGTTACCAATAGTTTCACATTGTTAATTTTGAAATTACCAACGCGAGACCGTTGATAATGGCCATTGATAAATAGCCTTATTTTAGTGGTGTATTTTAGAAGAATCTTATTAACAAGTCTATCTTAAACCCCATCCCACCTAACCTAAATCCATCATTTGAATGCAAAATGAAGAAATCTTTTATACAAGTCATTATTTAAACCTTGTCCAGCCATTAAGAGTGGTTTATATAATGTCAATTTATCAAAAAGACTTTGACACTTTCATTGTACCATACTCCTCGGAGTCCCTTCCTTTCTATTATTATTAAAAATAATATTTACTTTTGGTTGATAAGAAAAAAGGATTTCCATAAAATTGCGATTACGTTACCATTTTCAATACAAGTCTCCTCGAGCAATACATAGAAACAAAAAATTTAACTAGCAAAGGAAGTCTACATGTTTCATCCGTTCACGAAGTAATCAACGCCGATAGGCTTTTTTAAAAAAAAAAAATGCAACCCAAAATTTAATGATAAGCATGAATGAAATTTTTAAAAAGTAAATAAGGTACTTTATTTGTCCAATCCATACATTATTTAAAATCTTACACTCCCAAGTCACAAAGTCCAAAAAGAACTTTTCGAATTTTTTTCATAAAAAAATTACCTTTTATTTTATAACCCAGACATGACAATGTTAATTATTGTGTAAAAAACCATTCAAGTGATTATGAAGTAAATATAGTATTAATTTTATAATGTGTTAAGTTTAAATGAAAAAACTGAAAAAATAGAACTAGTGATGCATTAAAAGAACTTTATATATATTAATCTCTCTTGAAACTTGAGACATAATTGAAAGACGGTAGAGGTATACAAAATAACCGAAACTGAAAATTAACGAAGCCGAAAGCTAATCTGATTTTTGCGGTTTGACTTGTTTATTTCTATGTTTTTTTTTACTCCCGAAAAACTGCTGGCCACTTTGTGTATGCTGTGGATTTAAATGTGAATGATTCTAAATTCTTCCCTCTCATTAGATGTGATAATTCAAAGGTTATCAAAACTATCAGAGTAGTGGAAAAAAATGCTGAAGATGTGTTTTGGTGATGTTCAGTACTGTTGGGGGTCCTTCTATAGAAGCCTTCCTGCTAATCTCAAATGCTTACGGATCTTGGTCACAAGTTTTAAGTGATTTAAGATGAACTTAAGCCGACAATGTTGAATGGTCTTTCTATGCTTTTTTCTTCTGTCGCTCTGCATGCAATGAATTTGCGTGTCACATATATTTTCCTCAGTGGACGATTTCTTCGGCTTGTCAGCAATAAAGTTTGTCTGGTTCGATATTTGTTCTTAACAAATATATCAATGTAAAACCGTAAACCAGATGTATAGCCGTATGAAAGAGAGTGAATTTTGGAATTTTTCAATTTGAGGGCCATTGGTGTACGATTTAATTTGAATGGGGCAGCTTGAGCCATAGCCCCACCAAGAGCTAAAGCATTAAGCACATTGAATTAATTAGGCCCCATCTACAGAGAGCCCTCCTACCGTTCTCTTTTGAATATTACTCTCCTTTGTATGCTTGAAATTAGTAAAGTACTAGAGGCAAACCCGTGCTTTACTGCAGGATAAATTAATAATATGATAGTAATTAATATCCTAAGTGTGAGACACAAAGAGTGTTGGGTGCGGGAAATTGTGGTAAAAAAATGGCATGCACTAGAGACTGTCCAGTTTTGTATTGAAGGTGCATTTATGGTTGGCAAAACCAATGTAATACAACAAAAGCAAAGAGCAGTCAAACAAATGGGCAGAAAAAAGGAAGAGACAAAGAAACAGGCAGGACACGGCTTGCTAGGTGAAGTCAATCACCGTAGTAAGCATGCTACTGTAGTTAACATCTCATCTAAATCTAGGAGCTTTAGTATATAGTAGTAGTCAGCCTGCACTTAGTTGCGGTTGATCAATAAAGTCTAAAAAAATTTTATACTGATTACATTTATAGAGAAAGAAAATGTTAAAACAACAATTGTGAAGATGATTAATTCAAGAGTTTTAAAAAAAATTGGAATGTTAGAAAGTTGTTGATAAAAAATATTAAATAGAAAATTTATTGTTTAAAGACCAAGGTAGTAGATTTGGAATTTTAGCACAAATCAAGGCTTTGACCGTAACTTATAAAAGTTTGAGAACATAAAACAAGAAACCAAAAGTTTATGACATCTTCAGTGTCTTTTGCGACATAGTGGAAAAAGTATATGATTTTAATGTTTGAGGACCAAATGATATATATCATACACAATAGAGGACCTATATTGTAATTACTCATTTTGTTTGGTCTCTTATATACAATTAAAAAAAAAAGGCAAAAAAAACACTGTAGCGAGCAGGGACACTATTCTTACACTATTCATATGAATAGTTTTCCATAAAGCTTGGTTCTTCAGTCTTGGGATACATTGAAAAAAGTATATAATTTTAATGTTTGAGGACCAAATGATATATCATACACAATAGAAGAGCTATACTGTAATTCCTTATTTTGTTTGGTCGTTAATGCCTTATGAGCCAAAAGTGCAAAACACATACGACAAAAAATAAAAATAAAAAAAGAAAAACACTACAACAAGGTGTCCGGTGTCCCATTAAGCTTGGCTGGCTATGCAAATTGGAGCAGGCGAAATCACCGTTTCTAACATATTTTCAAAGCTTATAGCTTTAGGGCCAGTTCGATATAAATTAATTGGATTAAAGAGTTAACTTTTTTGGACCTAACTTTTTTGTAAAGGTCCAATGCATGTAAGTGAGATAAGGACAAGTTTCACCTTAGTCTATTAAAAAAATTACTAAAATGCAACGCATTAATTTGTTTTCCTTTTAACTGGGTTTTGCTACTCGTATTCGGACAGAACAATTTGTCAGTTCTCTGCATTGGGCATCATGGCTTGAGCACCTTCTACCGTGTTCCGCGTCCTCCGGCCGGGTTGACAATCAGATCTGGTTCCCCTTAGCACCGTGAATTTTTTCCCAGCTGCATTCGACACCAACTGCCTCCGTCTTCCACCTTCAGCGACTTCTCCAAATCATCCTCTACCATCAGCCGTCTTCAACCGCCCTTCGGTAAGTTCTTCATATTTTTCCAACCATGTACCTTCGTCATTGCATAATATATACCTTGTTTTACTTCCGATTTACTTACTGATAATCGTAATTAATTTAATAAATACACCTCATGTACGCAGGAAAAGAAAATGGCATACCCAGAAGTTGATTGGAAGACATTTTTTGCTATAGAATTTTTTCTTTCTTTTTCGATGGCCGTCTTCTCTTCTCTGTACTTCCTTATCTCTTTATCATGTGCGATTCTTTATCTCACTCTTTCTCCTTTCCTTTTTCTTTTTATAGTAACTCTATTTCGGAATGAATTGTCAGTTAATTAAATGATAAAGGTAATTGCCTATTCGATCCGGCTACATTTTCTTTTTGAAAAGGAAATTTCATTTTTTTTCTCCATATGGACTCGATGTTTTTCTAGAATTTTGTTTGATATATATATATATATATTTGTGGCGACTCTGAAGTCAAACGATTATTGGTTTTATTTATCCTCATCGCTCTGATTTACCTTTGTGTTCGAAGAGTATTTTGTTTTCCTCTCATCGTTGTTTTATTCTCGGAAGTGGATAGAACAATCTGGTTTTCCCATCGCACCATTATTTTCCATTGTAATTTTTCCTTATTTTGTGGCCAAGTAATTATTTTGGCAAGGTATTTTCATTTTCCTTCTTTTATAAACCTTATGGCATGGTCATTGATCCATTTGATGTATGTTTTATTTCTTCTGATAGCAAATGATAGGTCAAGGTTACTGTGATGAAAAGGTTAGGAACACAATTATTGTCATGTAGCTATAATGAAAAATGCACATCCGAGAAACCTGAAGCTGAACTTTAGGTAAATAGTATTCACCAAATTAGTGTTCTTTAATTATGTGGTTACCAAGAATACGAATGTCTTGTGCAAGTATAGGAATGGACAGGGGAAAGAAAAATGAATGGGACGATGACCCTATATATGGTTATCCGAGTGGGTTCAAACCTACACACCTACCTTTCTTTTTTTGGGTAAAATCCAAATTTGGTCCCCTAACTTTAAGGGTTGTCCCAAAGTGGTCCCTTATCTTCAAAAGTGCATATTAAAGTCCCTTACCTCTCTTAGCTTGTCCTATTTTGGTCCATTCTGTCAATTAAGTCGTTATCTTTGATGGAAATTACCTATGTCGCACTTACTTTGCCACGTGGCATCCTATGTCATAACAATAAGTGGCTAGAATAAAAGAAAAATAAATAATGGGCTAAAATTGATGAAACACATAATTCTAAGGACTTTAAGTGACATTAATCCCTAATTTCTATCTTCCCCAAATCTTCTTAGATTCGAGCTGGCCGTCGCCAACCACCTTCGGCCTACCCGCTGCCAACCGGAAATCTGCCTTGATACCCACTCGGCCACTTCATCGTCATCCACCATCTCGCCGCCCTTCGTCTCGCCCTCCGTCTCGCCAGTCCGTCTCGTCGGTCCTCTTGCCGCCCTTCGTCTCGCCCTCCATCTCGCCAGTCCGTCTCGCCGGTCCTCTCGCTCGCCCTCCGTCTCGCCAGTCCTCTCGCCGCCCTCCATCTCGCCAGTCCTCGCTACCCGCTGGCTGCGAAGCCGATCCCGGTACAGGCGCAGCCTGAGAATGCGTTCCATCATCCTGGACAAGGAATCGGCAGCCCTCAACAATGTTCTGGCGAACGCCGCAGCCATCTTGGAAGCAGTGCAAAGGGGCGGCGAAGATCGAATTGGGGAGGCGTGGTGGCGGGATTGGGGAAGATGGGGAAAGATTGGGTTAACTAGCTTTTAGGTCACTAAAATTATTTTATGTCAATTTTAG
The DNA here is from genome assembly GCA_005392925.1 of Aquilaria sinensis. Taxonomy (NCBI): domain Eukaryota; kingdom Viridiplantae; phylum Streptophyta; class Magnoliopsida; order Malvales; family Thymelaeaceae; genus Aquilaria; species Aquilaria sinensis. The sequence continues at coordinate 84,472 of SMDT01001070.1, forward strand.
CTTTAACTTTATTATTTTCCTAATCTAGTCACTTCTTATCATAAAAGAAGCTGCCACGTGGCAATCTATGTGCCATGTAGGCAATTTCCATCCAACGTAACGGCAGAACTGAAAGTAGGGAACAAAATATGACACGTTAGTTGAGTTAGGGGACTTTAATAGCCACTTTTAGAGATTAGGGACCACATTAGGACAACCCTTAAAGTTAGGGGACCAAATATGGATTTTACCCTTCTTTTTTTCATGATTGAGGTATTCGCAAAAGGATTGAATGACGGACGCTACTTGACCAAAGCTGGATGGAAACTTGTTATTGAGAAAATGAAGAATGAGACAAGGTATCCGTGGAACATGAACTACCTGCAGCACAAGTGGAACACATTGCAGCGAGAGTACGATGACTGGATCACTGTGTTTGGTCTGCCTAATGAATGGCAATGCATATAATCACAGACAATGATTGGTGGGTTCATCGTATTGAGGTACTGTAATAGTCTATTATGGTCGATGTTTTCATGTAATGTTAAACAGGTTGGATATTGTAATTCATTGTGTCAAGGGTAACATGTGTTAGTATATAATGGTTGACGTATGTTGTTTTTTTCAGGATAACCAGGAAGCAGTTGAACTACGCACAAAAAGGTTCTTTTACCTCTACCAAATGGAGGCCCTGTTTGCGGAATCCCCGCATGCATCTTAGAATAACATGAATGATTTTTTTCTTGTAACAGACCCCGTGCCGGCCGATGACAATGTGATACAGATCCTGTCAGACGCCTCCACCACGCAATTCCCCCGTGAGCTTGTATGTGTTTATGGAAGCGATAAGTCGGGTGGATCAGCATCATCAACTGCTTCTGTTGGTGTTAAGTTGACCAGCATAGGTTATGTTATGCAAGTTGTTGGTCAGCTGCCTGGGGTTAGAGAGGGTGATCCATTCTGGTTGCGTGCAACGGTTTTCTTGATAAAAAACGACAAAGCATGTGACATGTTTATAAATGGTACAAAAGAGCCGAAGGTATGGATGGAACTAGGCCTATCTTGACGGGAATCGTGGTTTCTCATCTAATTTGGATATGTCTGTGTTCTCGTTATGTTTGTGTATTAGTTGAATGAATAGGAATAAAGTGTCTTTTTGCCCCTGCCCGCGATGTATGTCCTTGTCTATCATTGGACACCTGATTTGGTTTCAATTGGTAGTGTACTTATGCTGTGTTGTGCTATCATCTATATTGTGTATGAGGAGGCAGTTATGTATGTTTAGAACCCCTATGGTTGGCTTTTAATGGTTATAACTTTGTTGAAGTGTTTCTGGTAGAGTTGAATACTTGTTTTGCCATAATTGTTAATAATTCATTCCTACATTGTAGATATATATTAGGCATCATTGGACAATTGTTCCATACAAACCAAGCAATGTGTCAAGTTTTAAGCCCAAAATACTACTAAGTAGAAGAGTAATTAGTACGTGCACTTGCCCTTCATTTATGCTTGGTCGACTCAACTATTAATTTTCCCTAGCATTTTTTTTTTGTATTAGCTTTTTCTTGGTTTTTTATGCATTTTTTGTAAGTTTTCCATTAATTACGTGCGTCTGCATCATTTTAGATGTTTTTTTTCCAATTAAGAAAGTGTTTTTTTTGTTCCACTTTTCCCCATATTTACTAGTTCTTCTTTTTTTTTTTTGTAAACATTTTCAGTTTTTTTCTTTTCTTTTTTTTTTACCCCACCATTTCATTTTATTTTCTCTAGCCTCATTTAATATGTGTGTGGTCTTGTATTTGTTCAAGTTTTTTTTTAGATGAACTTGTAGTTATTTAATTTGAAGTATTTTTTTGTATTTGTATTAGTAGCACTATGTTCTAGTAGAGTAACTTTTTTTTTTGTCATTTAGTTCTACTTGTTTGTTATTTAATTTGTAAATCATTGTCATTTTATTAGTAGGAATTTGGTTTGGTTGCAATTCTTGTTGTTCCATTAGATTAATTTCAAATTTGTTCTCGTATTACTATATCCTTGTTCCTTTATCGATTTGTATTAGTTGTTCAATTTGTTTACGTGTATTCAATCACTGAACTACATATTTTTTTTTATAAGTAGCTCATTCTATTTGGATTAGTACCATTTCTCTTTGGATTAGTACCATTTTATGTGGAGAAATTTTTAGTTTCCGCAAGATGAATAAGGTTTTTTTTTTCAGTTGATTCTTTTACTTCGTAGATAGAAAAAAAAATGTATATGTAATGTTGCTTTAAATTTAAACTAAATTAGTGTATGTATCATGAATTCCACTACTTTGGAAAAAATTTAGAATAAAAATTAAAAAAAAATTGACAGGTGGTAAAAATATAACAAAATTATGTCTGATAAAATCTGGGAAATTTGAAAAAGATGATAAAAAGTAAAAGAAAAATGTGGGAAAGGGGGAACAAATTTTAAACCATAAAAAAATGGAAAAGAAAAAGAATCAACAATAAAAACTTAACATGGTATAAAAAAATGGAAAGGAAAATAGTAATTAAAAAATTGTGTCAAAATGGTGTCATTAGGTACATGTAAGCAAGTAACACTCACTTTTTATCCAAACAATAAACCAATCATAGTCTATCTCAATGGCATCAACATTAGATCCAAAATAGTACAGTAGGTGTCGGTCATAAATAATGCGTCATGGCCGGGCAACCCATGTCGAAGAAAGTGCGATGGATATTTCATCACGGGTGCGTGCCATTGACACAGTTTCAGTTTGCAAGTCTTCCTCTTGTAATTGTTCCGCACCCGGATACACATTGTTAGGAACATACGAACCATTTGTGTCGTACATAACTTGATCCAGGTCCTCACTTTCATGCTGTCTTATGTAGTTGTACAATGCATAACAAGCGATACTTTTTTTTTTTTTGTATTTCTAGGGCAAATCATCATAACCGTATAATAATTGGGAATTTTCCCTTCACACCCCCGATAACACTTTCAACCACATTGCGCAATGATGCATGTGCCCAGTTGAAAATTTCATATGCCCCACTTGGCTTAAATCCACGAAAGTCATTATGGTGGTAGCGTTCACCTCTATATGGTGTGAGAAACTCTTCCATATTCGGGTACTTGGAGTCCACCAAATAGTAACATCCTAAAAGGAAAAACATTTTATTAAACTAGTTAGACACCTACTAGGTTTGTGAAAGAGATTCTGTATAACGCTTAGAAGCTTACCAGGTGGGGTTATTGGGAAGTTCAAACTCAGCTGGCCAATGCAAGTACGCAGCACTAAACTATCATGAGCACTCCCAAGCATCCCGGTAAACACATGTGTGAAGTACATATCAAAGTCCATGGCAACTAATATGTTATGTAATGTATGACCCGACCTGCCCTAGTAATATTCTCTATTAAGGCCTGCATATATCCCATATACGTATGTATGGTCAATTGCACCAATGGTGCTCGAGAATGCCCCATTTCATCCGCTTATAATAGTCAAATTGGGGCTTCTAAACTCCGGGTCATTTGGTTGAACAATTTTTTCCACTAACGACACCACCGACCTCAATACCTCCCTAAACAATCTACATATGGTATCCGTTTAATGCTCAAACACCTGCCGAACATCCCGGTAGTTCCATCCATGTGCCAACACAGTGAAAAACATGGCAAGGCCTTCATACGCAATTATCCTACGAGAGCCATAGAGATGGTGGTTATCCCACAAGTCAGTACGTAAGTCCTAAAAACATTCCCGAGTCATGCGCATGTGAAAGTAAAACTCATTTTCATTCTCCATCAAATGCAACAAAAACTAAGTACCAGTGATTAGCTTCTCACGGTGAACTGGTGCCCGACGGTGGAATGTATGCGTCTATGACGATTGTGCCCATGCAAGCAAAGTTAGTACTCCAAACATCATAACCAAATGATGATGTGTGCCTTGCATCTGTTGCACTATTGCCGGTATTGGTCGAAACTTTGGCGGTGTTGTGGGGGTGTGTCTAATAGGGAGTCCCACGGTACATTGACATCAATTCCGACTGCATCTGGGCTCAACTATGTCCCGGTATCCTTGTCACCTACTTCACTGTCCATAGTCTGTTCATATGTAAATACAAAAGTTGGAAATAAATCTAGCACATAGTAATGTAACATTATGCAGTAACAATGCAGTACGCATTCTGATCACACACGCTACAATTGTCAATATGCATTGTCTAACAAAATAAAATCATTAAACCTCTTACTACTTACAGGTACGTGTTTGAAGTGTACACCTCAACACGGGCAGAATAACAGTACAAATGACATAGCGATAAGGTAACATCCTCATAAAGACAACACAAAGTCGTGTCATACTGACAGTTCATAGGGCAGACAAATCAAAGCTTGCCAAATCATTTCCTATGCACAATCTCTGTTCGAAGCCAATTAAACATTGATGATACATTTTTGAAGACCCTCTTCTGCAACAAACATGGATGATGCATCAAGCCATGTTTCATTGCCTTTAGTTATGCATGGTAGCAAAGACACTACCTCTAAGCAGTTAGTTATGTTGGTGTCATATGCGTATTGTTTAGAGGTTGCAAATGCAGAATCTAGTCATTCTTAACTATCCTGTAAAATTAAGATCCACTCAGTAACAGCCGCCGCATGGTCAGGAGAGCTTTTCCTCGGACATTTCCCTGATGAACTCTGCCCTCGCTGCCTAGTAAGAGCATAGCCCTTAAGCTATGCAGACCGGCCAATTGATTAACGTGGTGTTCTATATTGAGATCCAATGGAGGGAGAAGCCGGAGGCAAGTTGTTGAGGTTCAGCGCCTGGGCATTTAATTGAGCTACCCTTCTAGCAACACGTAATGACCGAGGACTCACATGTACTTGATGTGACATGGGTGGACTAGAAGATCCGACACAGGGGGATCGCCTTGGTGGAGTGAATGTGGGCAACGGATGTTAGCCACCAATAGCAACAGATGATTGTGGCATATCAGCAGGTGGTTATGAAAACAACCCATGGTGTGAGAAATCTTTGACCAGACCAAACATGCTCTTCAAGTTTTGCCAATTTGCTGCCTTCTTGAATGTGATCGCAGCAACCTTAGGATTGTTTTACAAGAATACAAAAAAAAACATTCTATTAACACATTCATTCTTAGAGTCACAAAAGCAGTTAACTTGTATTTGAATCTAACAACGTTTACCTGTATATGAATTTCCCACCGCTCATCATCCACGACAATTGTACGAGTGTCCGGGTCCTATCCCAACATTGTCATGGATCCCAAAAACCACTTTCACGTACTGTACTATCGTTTTAAATGTGGTCACTTGTTCTTAAATTGACCCACAGTGTATGGCTAACCGATCTCTCGATAAAATAAGTCTTCAATTATGGTCCAACCTGTCCTCGTTGGATGTCCCCCTTCAACAAAGGCCGCATTGGACAACATTAGCCGCTATCCAGCAAAAGACAATAGTGGTCGTGTGATCCCATAGAGAATGATCACGTTTGGCAGCGTCATTACCCATAGAGAACTCACTTGACATATGTGAATCTCTCTGCCAACTCATACCTCTTTGAACAAAAACATAGTCATGTCACATTATGTGGGCAAAAAACATATAATGGAAGTACAATAGTGCAACAAACTCACAATTGTTTCACTCACCATAACAGGCAAATCGGGTACTATAATGATTTATCAATTCCATCGCAATGCATATCAGCAAGTTTGAGAACTGGAATGCTTTATAGTGTAAATGCAACTAGTATGAAGAATAAAAGCGTATACAGAGTTAGGAATAAATAAAGTTATGCCTCACCCAAATTGTGCCCAGGAGATTATAAGAAATGTGAATTTGTTACACTACTAATAGAACCTCCAACTGGCAAGTTCCTATTACCCAAGGTCAAATATATATCACATTTTTAAATTAACAGCCACAAACTAATCTCTTATTATATAGAAAAGTAAACTGAATTTGTATAACAATGGAGGTGAAACTAAAGTGACCGGATTACATAAAACAATGATGAGTGTAAAACAAATTACTCTTCGAACACAAAGGTAAATCAGAGCCATAGGGATAGATAAAAACAGTAATCGTCTGACTCCAGAGTCGCCACAAATATATATATATATATATATATAAAACAAAATTCCAGAAAACATCGAGTCCATACGGAGAAAAAAAAATGAAATTTCCTTTTCAAAAAGACAATGTAGCCGAATCGAATAGGCAATTACCTTTATCATTTAATTAACTGACAATTCATTCCGAAATAGAGTTACTATAGAAAGGAAAATGAGAGGAGAAAAAGAGAGATAGAGAATGGCACCTGAGAGAGAGAAGGAAGCGCAGAAAAGAAAAGATGACCACCGAAAAAGAGAAAAAAAATTATACAGCAAAAATGTCTTCCAATCAACTTCCGGGTATGCCGTTTTCTTTTCTTGCATATAGGAAGTGTATCTATTAAATTAATTACAATTATCAGTAAGTATATCGTAATTAAAACAGGGTATATATTATGCAATAGCAAAGGTATGTGGTTGGAAAAATATGAAAAACTTACTGGAGGGCGGTTGAAAACGACCGACGGCAGATGGTGATTCGGTGAAAAATGAAGGCAGCTGGCATCAAATGCAGTTGGGAAAAGATTCAAGGCACTAAGGGGAACTAGATCTAACGGTCAGCCCGGCGGGAGGACGCTGAACATGGTGGAAAGTGCTCAGGCCATGGCGCTCAACGCGGAGAACTGACAAACTGTTCTGTCCGAATGTGAGCAGCAAAACCCAGCTGAGAGGAAAACAAATTAATGCGTTACATTTTAGTAATTTTTTTAATAGACCAGGTGAAACTCGTCTCTACCCCACTTACACGCATTTGACCTTTACAAAAAATTTGACTCATTAATCTAATTAATTTATACTGAATTAGCCATTAGTTATTGTAATAAGGAAGTGAATCAGACCTGGCCAATCTTGTCATATATCAAAATGAATGTCAATGTGTCATAGGGCGAACATAGAATCATCTATAAATTGAAATAAGAATCTAAGAGATATTTTAGTCTAATAAAAATATAATTACAGCTATTAGTTTCTTTTTTTCCCTTTCCCTTTTCTGCGCACATATATGGATTGGTCCTTATATAAGAATGAAATATTATAGAAAAAAATACTCTTGGAATTGCGACCAAAATAGCTTCATACGCAAAGATGAACGTGATATCAACTAACAATAAGGGATAACTTCTCCTTCTATAAGATTAGAAGAAAGAAAAACCAAAGACAAAGAGAGAAAAAAAAGACAAGAATTGATAATTAGTTGATTTTCTTGTCCATATTTTTTATAAGCTGCCTCATTTGGAACCTCCAAACCATAAAAATAACCAAACCCAACCCAACCATTACAAACACCCAAATTTTGTCCTCCCCCCTCTCCCTCCCTGATCTCACCTCCACTATCCTAAACCACTCCCGAGAATTCCCCATAACACCCTCCAACAGACTCCCATATAACACATACACCCTATTATCCCCTCCCACTACGACCGATGTAGCGTATCCCTCCTCCTCGAGGTCAATTTTGTCATAAATCACTCCTTCGGCCCAACTATCGTCACTCTTCAAAAGCCACAGCTTCTTGTGCGACACCACAAAAGCGACGCCGTCTCGTCTCATCGCCACGCCGTCGCCGAAAGTCAGATCCACGTTCAATAGAACCTCCCTCGCCGTCCCGTCGTCCACATCGACCTTGAACAGCTTGCCCGTATTAGATTGCACCACCAGCAAATATCCCTTGCTGACGTAAACGATCCCGTTGAGGCCGCAAGTTCCGAACGAGGAATTTCTGATCTCGTCCTCGATTGGGTGCCGTGTGAAGGCTGGAGATCTGGAGAAAATCGAGGCCAGGCCGTCTGCGGTGACCTTCCAGATGGTGTTTCCGGCTGAATCGGTGACATAGGCGTTGCCCTTGAAGTCTACGGCGACGGCGTTCGCTGACGTTGGCTGGGTCTCATCGGTGGGAAGGGAGGAGAGGAAGAGGCGGCTTTTACTGCGGAGGTCGTAGGCGGCGAGGGCGTTGAAGGGAGGGAGTGGCGGAATAGAGTGGACGACCGCAAGGAGTCGGCGGTAGGTTTTGTCGACAGCAAGGCCCAGGATGCTGGAGCTGGGAGGTAAACTGGTATCGGAGATGAGAGTTTGGACGACGCCAGCGTCGGAGACGGAGAGGACGGATCTGTTCCGGTGAGAGCCGACGACGAAGTGCTGGGATAAAGGGTCCCACGCCATGCCCTCTGGGAAGAGGTTCGGTGTTCGGAAATTGATGACGTGAGGCTTTCCGCCGAGCGCTGGGCCGGCTAAGAGGATGAGGAAGAGTATAATCGTCATGGCAGGTGGTGATGTGTTTCTGACTGATTCGATTGGGTTTTCTTCTTACACTTCGTTCGTTTGCGAAGGATGAGAAAATCGATGATTGAGCAAGGTCGGCCAGGTTATTAGAGAAGTAAGGCTAATCTATTATCAATCAAAGACAAAGAGGGTTAAAAAACACATGGTTAGGGAGAAGGGAAAATGTGCAAATTTAGCACTGATTATTGGTTATATAGCGATTTTAATAGCAAACTTTTTTTATTTTAAATTTACCATTATCTATAGAAAAAGTCACGATCGCTAATAGAATATGTAACATGATAAAGACAATACTAAGTTTGAAAGAGTGATGTGGCAAAGAGATGAGAAAAGATACAAGTTTGCTACTATTATTTTGGCCATAGAGCGATTTGTTATCGATGTTTTTTTTATCGCAAATTTATCATCAATATTTTATGTTGAGAGTAAATTTAGAAATTAAAGTTTTAAGAAGAATAAGTTAAAGATTAAGGATTTGGGTCTCTTAGGAAGTCTAAATTCACACTGTGTTTTGTGCAATGAGAGGAAATTCATGACCGAAGATGGGTTTATAAGATATTTTCAAAAATTCGTACCAGAAAAAATAAAACTCCTACCTACTTCAAGTCAATCATCTGATTTGAAAGCCCTAGTTTTTTTTTAGATGTTGGAAGTACAAACATTGCTCAACTTGGTCAATAGCTCGTACATATTATTATCCATGTCTTCATGCTCATGTTACTTATGGCCAATGTGAGCAAGAGAAACCTAAGGCTGTCTTCACCGGAAAATACCCAAAAGGAAGCGACATTAACGAGGAAGGTTGGTGTGTAAAATTGCTTTAAAGTAGTAGTTCACTAATAAAATTACTCCAATAGAAAACATAGATGGTAAATTTAAGATGAAAAAAATGTTTTCTTTGTCGCATCACTCCTCCAACTCATTATTTTCTTTGTCATGTCACACTTTCTGCTAGCCACTAGGATGTTTTTTTAACAAACAATGGTAAATTTGCTGCAACATAAAAGATGGATAGTAAATTTAAGACAAAAAGAAGTTCGATAGTAAAATCGCTTTATGATCAATAGTTCAATGGTAACTTTGCACCTTTTCCCAAAGGAAAATTACAAAAATACTCCTCAAGTTTGATAAGCCTATATTTTATTGTTTCCTGTTTGGGTTAACTACAATTTGTCTCTAAGTTTTAGATGATATTACACTTTATCCTCTTCTACTTCAAAAATATACATTTTACCCTTTATCATGCACTTTACCTCCTCCTATTTTGCTCCTACTCTCTTCTATAGGTTTATGAGTCAACATCTGCACTAAGGCACATCTCTATTCTCTCCCTTTTTACTCCATTCTCCTGATCTCTTTAAAATATATATATTTTTTATATTTATAAAAAGAAAAAATTGATAATTTAAAATGTTTATTAACTGTTAAAAAAAAAGTACCACATAGACTGAAATTACTGGAGTATGACTATCGTACAGTTTAAATTAAGATTTCAAAAAATACTATTGGACAATGTAAAAAAAAACATGGATAAAGTATATATTTTTAATCAAATTAAAGTGGGCAAAATGTAATATCATTTAAATCTTGGGGAAAAATTGTAATTAACACTTCCTATTTTTTAGGAAGAGTATGAATCATTTACTACATGTAAACACTTTCATCTTCATTGTTATTTGATAATTCTTTATCGGTTACCAATATAATCAATCTAACTGACCATATTTAATATTTCAATCATCAATATTATACATAAAAAATTTTAATTTGATTCAGTTTATAATTTTTTTATAATTTATCCTGTAAAATTTTAAGCCTTTGAAAAATAAAAAAAGCTTTTATTATAAAAGATGTTAGAAATTTTCAATTCATTTGAAAATTGATAAGTATGATTTAGATGAATACATTTTAAATCCGACGGTTGATTTATTATAATTTTGGTTTTACATGAAATTATTAATGGGTGTAAACAGTAAAAGCAGCTACACTTGCGTGAAGGGATGATAAGGTTTCCTAAAAGAGCAAATATCCATTCATACTGATGTAAGCACTTATATTCTTATTGGCATTCAATAATTATTTATCCCTTACCAGTATAATCAATGTAGCCGTCAGATTTACTATTTCAATCATGAAGATCATAGGAAAATAATTTTAAATTAATTCAATTTGTAAGTTTTTATAATTTATCTTGTAAAATTTGAACCTGCGTTTATTAAAAAAAATTAATTTTTTTTTCAATTTATCTACAAATTGACATGCATGACAAGGCGTAGCTATGTAGGGACGGGGAGGGCTCCCACCCCTAGATTTTTTAAAATTATTTATTAGTAGTAGTTAATATGATTAAAAATTGTAAAATTTTTAAAATTTGGTACTTGTTTGTAAATTATAAAATTAATGATGGGCTTTGGTGGAATTTATCCTTTTTAAATGTCTTATATAGATGAAAGTCAACGCGACCGCACCAGTTTGTTGCAATTGCAAAGCCCGGGCGGGCCGCAAAGTTCGATTGGCCCACATATCAGCTATCGTAACAGACTCAGTGCCCATGTAAAGTTCACCCTCACATCTCATTAGCTAGTAGAATGGATCACAATTTGTAGCCCAACTATGCTGACCCAACTATTCACTGGACCCACCTCTGTATCCCAGTTGCGCGTTTTATTGGTAATATCCAGTTGAGTCGAATGATTTGGAGGTAATTAGATGAGTCCTATTCCAATAAACGGTTAATGATGGTTATTACTATATCAATAAATAATCTATTAATTAGATGGAATGAGTTGGAGCTGCCGCGGAAAGGAAGACAGATGGACATTTATCATTCCCGGGATTTAACGGCATATGATATAAATGAGGATGGATTCCTGGAATTAACATAAACAAAAGTCTCATTTGCTTCCGTCTACCCATACCAACTGGTAAAAGACAAGATATCGTCTTAGTGTCAGTGAAGGCTTGGGTTAGAGAGTGTGGATGAATTCGCATGTACAAACTTGTCAATAAATTATCCAAATACAGCCTGATGCCCTTTAAATTTTGTGAGATAGATAATTTACCCTTAAACTTTTCTTGTAATTCCTCCTATTTTAAATATATACTGATATATGTTTTTGATTAACAAAAATGAAAAGTTTCATTTAGCATTAATGTTAGTTCTTAGTGTTAAATTTTTTTAAAAAAATATTTAAAATTAATTTTTAACTTTTAACTTTTAATTTTTAATTTTAAATGTTTCATCTACACCATTTAATAAATTTAAAATTTCAAGAAAAAAAACTGTTAAACCACATAATAACTACCTGGGAGAAGGGGAACCAATGATGTGCTAGTGGATAATGGGACGGTGACTCGGATTTTGTAACTGATACTAACAGGGGCGTAGCTTTTTAGGGGCGGGAGGGGGCAGCCGCCCGCTAGAATTTTAAAAATTTTTATTAGCTTGTTGGATATATAATAAAATTGTAGAAAAATTAAAGCTAGGTACCTATCTATGAAATTTGTAATTAATAAGGGGCTTTAGTATATTTTATCCTTTTAAGGTCTCACTTATTTTCTTATTGAGTAAATTTTGTGATAGTCCCTAATCTTTAATTATTATTTCATTTTAGTTCCTATCCTATTAAACATTCTGTTTTAGTTCCAAATGGATTAAAAACATTTCATTTTAGTCCCAAATCTATTAAAAATGTTCCATTTTGGTTTCATTGCATGAAATATGGTAACTCAAAGTATTTGTCTAATAACAATTTTTTATATCATAATTTGAACTGTCCAATAAGTGTTATATGATAAATTTAATTTGTATAATAATTTTTTTATAGTTAATAAAAAATTCAAATAACCATTTTTACTCTATAAATTGAACTTACTTCATCCATGAAAGAAACTATAAAATTTAAATTAAAATTTTCAATTGAACTTAATTATTGTAAATTTTTAAATTTCATGTATCTATATATGTAAACTGTCTATTAAATTTTGAGTTATAAAATTTTGAAATAAATTTAGTTATTATAAACTTTAAATTTTATGTGTCTATATCTAATATTATTCAGTGTTTTATATTATTGATTATAAATTTATATATGATAACAACTTTTCCTATGTCAAGGCCCAACCCCCTTCCCTCATAAGCTGAATTTTTTGCTACACCCTTAGATACTACTCCCTCCGTCCCAAAAGTTTTGCTCCATTTATTTTTGACAATTAATCTATGATTTTTTATTTTCAACATTCTAATATATAAATAAAAAATCTTTGTATATGAATGATAATTCAAGATATGTAGTTTCTAAATATATTTTTTTTGATTTTTTCTAACAAACAATAATATGAATAAAATTGAGTCAAAATACAACAAAAAGTCAAATGTATCAAAATTTATGGGATGAAGGGAGTAATATATTGTCATTCGCTCACCCACGGCTCAGTGCGTACCCCATTTTCCTAACTCTTGTCTCCGCTCACATCGAAATCCTCTTTCGCTTCCATTTCTTCTCCCATCGAGTTAGTTATGCGTTTTATTCAACAAAATCATGTCATACAAGTTAGTTCATTTGTTGTGGATATTGAATGAATATTCTTGTGTAAACAACTTTACCAACTTCCTAATAATTTTCATAAATACAGAAGCAAAAATTAAAATCTTTATAATTTTTCTATTTTATTATATAATAATTGAACATTATGCATTTAAAGTAAATGTAAATTGCATTTAATGGCTTAAATATATTTTAATTCTTTAAATTTTGTTAAATCTATTATTTTTTATGTCCAAGGCATATTGAAGATCAATCAGGTTCTCAAACTATTAAAGAGTAACAACATGTACGAACAAAGTTATAAAAAGAGAAAACTAACAAAGTTATAAAAAGAGAAAACTATGTGCCAAGCTGCCATACTTTTAATTTTTCTCCTTTATACCCTTCGCTTTAACATCTGCTCCTAGTGCTGCATCCACATTCCACACCACCAGCTCAATTCACTTCCTCTGCTTCGCACCGCCAATGAACCAAATCCAGTCCAAACCTCAATCTTTACCACACTCCTAACTATAGTATTAAATGTCACAGTATACTATAGTCTACCGTGCGATATAGCATTTATCACAGGTATGCAGTACAAATATTTTCACATTTTATCATTTTACCGCATGGTATATTGTAGTATTTTATGATATTTCATATACTACTCACTTTTTGCATGCATTTTATCAAAAAATTATGGTATACTGCAAATACCTCGTAATATGCACTGCCGTATTTTATTTTTTGCGGCTATTCTTTTCGTTTTACATTAAAATATCATAAATATATAAAAAAATTAAAATATAAATAATACATATATCATAAAATAAGCATTTTTTTAACTTTTCTTAGTTAATATGAAAATTTAATAGATGGTAATAACTTGAAAGTCTCAACATTAGTTCAATTGGTGATAGTGGCTCCATGGCGTATGGATCATATAGATATCCATAACAAATGTCATCATCTTTAACTGAAGGTTCATTATCATCGACCCAATCTTTTTCAATAATCTATTCGGTGACAATTATTACATTTTTCAGCCACAACATGGTGCTAAACAATATCCCCCAATTGAATTTCTAGTGTCTATTACATCAACTGAATATTATTCTTATTTACATAATTTCTTGACTTAAAACCAAAATTCCATGACATAGGATGAATGTGTTGCTTTTGCATAACAAGCTATAAAAAAAGCATCATACTTTGAGCCAACTAGGAACTCAATGTGGTATTAGAAAATGTATCATTATTATTAAATTATTATTATTTTTCTTTTTATATAAATAAACTAGCTTTTTTAGTATTATTTATTTTGCTCTATATATAACATTTTTTTATATTTTTTTGTATTAAAAAAATATCTTCTATCATATATATTTTATTTATATTTGATAAATTATGATGAGAAAAATTAGAATACATATAAAATGTGTAAAAATAAATTATTGAATAAATTATGTTATCTTAAAATAATATTCTAATATTTATTTTCTTACAAAAAGGGTAACGACATGTGACGCGATATACCATACAATATACTTTAAAAATTCAAGGTGCTGTATAGCTAATCATTTACATTCCAACCGCAAACTTCATTAATTTAAAACCAAACACATACATACATACATATATATTACTTAATCAATGGACTCTCATAAAGCTATAATACAGGTAACATGGAGTGATTATCTTTAAAAAAAAATAATAATCACAAAAACATGGAGTAGCGATTAAGAAACTATAAAGAGAAAAAGGTGTAGCCAGGTGGTGCCGTGGTGGGGCTTTTTTCCGGACCACTCCACATGCAAAGTCCAAACCTCTACTGTATTAAAAACAATACCCACAAGAACACGTCTCCATTGCCTCCCCCTCATTAATACTCTTCAATTCATGCACTTTCTCTCGCTATCGTAAACAAAACGCCTCTGCTTTCTCATCACCACCCTCTCCTCTCGGCTAATCAGAATTGAGTCTCTGCTTTCTTCATCTAGCGATCAGAGCCAATCAAAATGGGTCGTTTTGATCCTCCGGTGACGGCGACTCTCGTCATACTAGTTTTTGTCACTGTTTCATACGCGGTCAACGGGTTGGATTCGAGGAAGTTGGATGAATCAGGTGATCAAAGCGAGAAGTGTAACCCATGTGGACAAACCACCCCGCCGCCACCACCTGCATGCCCACCACCTCCGGCGCTTCCGCCGCCTTCACCGAAAAAGCCTCCCAAGTACTGCCCGCCGCCCCCAGCTTCGATCATCTACATCACTGGGCCACCGGGCAGCTTGTATCCCATTGACGAGAATTATAACGGCGTTGGGCGGAGATTCGAGGCCGGGTTTCTGAGTTTGGTCGCCGGAGGGTTAGTGGGGCTTCTGGTCTTGGGTCGATCCTAATAGAATCATTCGCATGCTACATTAAACAAAGGATATGGCAAGTACAAAGTTCTTTTCCTTTCTGGTATCTTTAGGGACAGTAAAATTTTGGCTGTCCGATTAAACACGCAATAAAACTTTAATTTTGTGTTTGCTGTATTTTGATTTTCAAATTAATAAGTTCAAATACAAAAATTAATTCCTGACCGAAAATTAATTTAATGCTCCTACTAACTCAATGACTCCTAAAGGGTTTTTTATTCTATAGCTTCTTTCTACAACATCATGAAAGTGGGAATAAAAAAAAATCAATTCAATAATAGCATGAGACTAATTAATATTGTGGCAAAGAAAATTAGAGAGAGAACAAAAAGGTAGGTATATTAGCGCATTATGGCATGATTGACGAGATGATGAGTAAGGAAGAAAAGAGACGATTGGGCCCATTGTTATCATATCAATTTATGTGAAATCAGCTTCGATAACAGAATAGAACAACGTCATGCGATAGGGTAGGATTAGGGTCCAATCCCATCAGCTCCGAAAAAATAATGGACCAAGCACCTGATGGGCCCGCATGTTGGGCTATGAGACCCATATCCTTAAAATACTGCTTACCTGCCGAACATCTGTCCGATCCTCTACATCATCCAATTGATGAATCACTTGAGTTGGAATTAGTGTCTCAAATGATGCCGTATATCGCTTATCAAGCACAAGTGGTACAGACATTTTTGGATTTTGCGGGTAGCAGTATCAAATATCTTTGTATGTCAAATATTGATATTTTTCAATGTGTTTTTATTTAATTTACCATGGTTATTGCAGTATACTGCCTGCAGTATTTGTATACCGTAGGTTAGAGAATTGTTTTTTTTTTTATTTTCCATCAATGCATCACACACACACACACACACACACACACACACACACACACACAAATATGTATATACATACATAAATATTGATGTTATTTTGTTTTTTAATATAAAAAAAATTGTTTGCTGAATAGTATTTTTTTAGTCCATATATTCCATTTTGTGTGATTTTGGATAAAAATACTACCTTTCATATATATATATATATATATAAGAAATACATATAAGAATGTTGAACAAAGAAAATTACTTCATTCGTCCCAAAATTTTTGCTCCATTGTTTTTTAGCAATTAATTTAGGATTTTTTATTTTCAACATTTTAATATATAAATAAAAAATATTTATATACAAATTATAAATCAAGACATGTAATTTCTAAATATATATTTTTTTTTAATTTTTTCTAAGAAACAATAATATGAAAAAAAATCAAGTCAAAATACAATAAAAAGTCAAATAAAGTAAAAGTTTTGGGACGAATGGAGTATATGTGATGTTTTCCAAATTAAAATAATACACACACACACACACACACATAATATTATAAGAATATGTAACAGTATGTGGCTTTATATATGATGCGATATGCTTATAATTTACAAAGTGATGAAAACCTTGATCTTAACTTTCTTTGAAATATGATTCTTTGTTTGCACATTTTATCAGGTAACTATGATCATAGTCTCATATATTGCGGTGTACTATTGTATCACACAGTATGCCATTTATTATAGATATATGTGGTACATAAATTTTTGCAATTGGTCCTCTTAGCACATGAAATACAATAAGATTTCACAAACCAATACTTTTTTATATGTTTTTTTTTTCCAATTTACCATGATATATAGCTTACCACATTAAAAGCATTTTTTTTCGTTCTACATCAATGTACTATATACATGGATATGTAAAATGACAAAATATATTCAATACACATATTTCTGATAGAAAATATTGATGTTATTTCACCTTGTATTTAGAAATAAAATTTAATTGGTAAATTTGTATTTAGAAATAAAATTTAATTGGTAAATAATATTAACATGGGTGAGATTTGGAAATTTTTATAGTTTTTATTTTATTTTAATTTATATTAATGAAATTATGATGAAAATAATTAGAATAGATATAAAAAATATGTTATATATATATAATTTAACTCAAAATTTGAAATCATTGAGATCAGGCTAAAAGACCCTTTAGGCTCAATCACTAATCAACCTAAGTGTTCCCAACATCATACACTCCTTTAAAGGATAAGCATGAAGTATGACATACTTGGAATAACCGTCCTTCAAATCCAACAATGCTCATATAACAAGGATCCACCGCCTCACCTAATGGCTCTTATTGCATAAGGGTCTTATTCCAAAATCTATATAAAGACATTACTATTCATGAATGAGGTGTTGAATATTTTCTCTTGAATTCTCTCACCTTAAACATTACTTTCTCAAGTGTCAATATTTTTTTTGTAAGTAACTACCGCAGACCAATTTTCTAGTGCTCATAGATCAAGGTTCAATTGACCATTATGAAAGTCAAAACTCAAGATCCAAAGCATTATCATATACTATTATTTTGAGAAATTGGTAATAGAATATAATAAGATATATCATGTGATATACCTATAATTCATAGAATGTGATATAATTAGCATTAAAGGTATAATCTTAGCTAGGATAATTAACACACGATATATGGGATGAATGTACCCAAGGAAAGGATTGATAAAATAAGGTCAATCATTTTCAGCATTGGTTGATGCTAGACGTTCTAATGTTAATGTAGCCTTAGAAAGGACACGAGAAAAGGACACTAGAATCAAAACGAAAGAAGGAAAATATGTGTGAGGGCCTTGGGGAGAAATTAAAGTTGCTTTTTTCTGAATTGTGATATATATTCCTTTGAGAAATTGCTTTTCTTCTTTTTGCCTTTTCCTTTTTATTTTTTCTTTTATGATAAGGAGAAAAAGTTCTTTTTCACGGTTGAAAAAAAGAAGAATAAAACCAATGAACGATACATGATAGGGGTAAATTTCATTTATGGTCATTAACTTTTTGGACATGTCCTAAACGGGTCCCTAACCTTCATTTTATGCTATTAAAGTCCCAACCTCCCTATTTTGTCCTAATTGTAGTCCTTCTATTAATTTCACAGTTAAATGTGATGAAATTTCAGGGAAAAATAACAACATTCATCCTACATTTTCTTTTTCCCATTTAAATCACTATAAATCGAATAAATCTAACTCTTTAATCATTATCTCCACCTCTCTCCCATCCAACAGCACCATTTGCCTCCACTATCACGCGTCGCCCCAGTTTTTTTCGACCCCCAGCCAGTAAATTCCACTTTATTTTGTTCCTATGAGAAAAACCGATTCTTTTAACCCCTAGCCAGTAAATTCCTTCGTTAATGACCGACTTTCGGTGATGCACTTGAGATCATCTTTGGCGACGGATGAAACCTCCTCAACCTCAAGACTAGAATCACCGACGACAAGTTCCAACAAGTCCTCAACATTAAGATCCGTCGATGAGCTATACCTAGTATAGGGTCTAGTTGAGCCCGATTTGGTGGACACAGACACCGATTCAGGGTCCAGTTGAAATCGATTCATGGACGGAGCCTTCGGGTTCCATTTTTTGATGATCAACGTCGTGGCTTCAATCGTTTGGTCAACGGTCGATGATGTCGGGGATGTTGCAGAAGCCACAAACGAAGAGGAATCACGGTAGAAGGAAAGGAAGATGTTTCCCATACCTTTTCTTGGCATTGGTAACGATCAAAGTGAGCTAGCAATAGTAGTAGATGCTGCAGATGTGGCCGGAAAAGGTAGAGAAGGGGCTAGTCGCAGATGGTGGTGGCTGGGCATGGCAAGGGAGGGAGGGAGAAGGAAATAGTAGTTGAAGAGTTAGATTTACTAAGTTCTTAGTAATTTGAGTGGAAATAAGAAAATGTAAGATGAATGTTGTCATTTTTTCCTAAAATTTCATCACATTTAACTGTGAAATTAACGGAATGACTACAATTAGGACAAAGATAGGGAGGTTAGGGGCTTTAATAGTACAAAATGAAGGTTAGGGACCCGTTTAGGGCATATCCAAAATGTTAAGGACCATAAATGAAATTTACCCTACATAATAGTATAAGAAAATGAACAAAAAAAAAACATAACAACAAGTATGAGATCGATGTGTAACCGCATAATGGTACTCCATGTGAAAATAAAAAAAAAAACAAAAAAAAACATAATTTATGGCTTCCTAATTGCAACATATAGTAGGGTTATAAATGGATAGAGTATTCGGTGAACCATTTGTGAACGAAAGTTTATTTATATTTGTTTATGTAGGTAAACAAAAGAAAACAAATAAATTTTCTATTTGATTAGTTAAACAAAAAAATATAAGCAAAACCTTATTTATTAATTTATATTCATGAACAGTTTGGTTATTACTTGTTTATTTATTTATTTGTATATTAGTTATATATTTATTATTATATTTATTCATTTATGTTCATGACCATATTCATTCGTATGTATTCGTTTAATATTGTTTACAAATAATTCATTTAGGGTTCATAAAGCATTAATTGGTATATATTTGTTTGAATCAAAATAATATTATTATAAACAAATAAACATGAATCAACACAAACATTGTATGGTTATAAATGAACAAACATGAATAAAGCAAAGTATGTTCGTATATTGTTCATGCTTGTTAAAAATTAAATAAATGAAAATAGGTAAAATCCATATGTAGTCCCCTAACTTTAAAGATCGTCCTAATGTGGTCCCTTAACTCAAAAAATGGCTCTTAAAGTCCCTTAACTCAACTTAAGTGTCCTATTTTGGTCCCTACCGTCAGTTCAAGCGTTATTTCAGACGGAAATTGCCTACGTGGCACCTAAACTGTCACATGGCATCCTATTTTATGACAATAAGTGATGAGACTGAAATAATAATAAAACTTAGGTTAGATTTGACAAAACAAATAATTTCAGGGACTTAAAAAGTTGATAACCCTAATTTCATCTTCTTCCCCAACTCTCATCGTCCGCCGCCCACCGTTTTCGCCCGCGATTTGCTCACCTCCCGCGAAGTTGAAACAGAGGTTCTTGTAATGGTTGAGGACAGGAGAGTCGATAGAGCAGTTGAGGAGGGCGAAGAAGTTGTCTGTTTGAGGGATAGAGAAGTTCCGATTGGAGGGGATGAGATAAATCGGCAGGGGAGTAATGGTCTGGTGAGCTTTTTTTTTTTTTTTTGAGAGGGAGGTGAGATTCAGGCAGGGAGTCAGAAGTTTTTGGTGAATAGAGAGATAGATCTCATCGACATCGGAAGTCAGAGACAAGAGCAGATCGACGAGCGCTGTAGTCTTTGAAGATCTCTTCGACAGTGCGAGGACTGGAAGAAATTGCAGCCATAGGTAGCTTAGTAGAGCTCTGAATCTGCGAAATAATGACGGGTGTAGAGCTATCGAACGTAGATTAAATTTCATTTCAGAGCATGTGTTCGAAGAGATAGATCTGCGAAAATGAGAGAGATAAGAACAGAAATTTTGGGGAAGGGAATGAACAAATCCAAGGAACAATGGTTTCGAGAGTCGAGACGAGTCGGGTCAGGCGTACGGACCACGGACAGGCTACAAGGCTACAGGAAGAAAAGGGGAAATTTTGGGAAAATCGAAGCTAATTTGGTAGGAGGTTGAGGAGCCAGACGGAGAGATGCTGGAGGCTACAAGCTTTCTGTCAAAGAAATTATGAGACTTGCTGGAGAAATGCTCCTTCAGGCACGCAAACCGTACTTGCTTGATTCTTTCCGTTTTCACCGGGATATGCTTCGGATCTCTGATTTTGGTGCCTTTTGCCGTTGAATTTGTAGGGATTCAGAAAATTGGTTCCCGGTTGGTGGGAATTTTTTGTCTGGTTCGCTTCCGCCGGCAAAGATTTGGGGAAGAAGACGGATTGTTGGCTAATATACATTTAAGTTCCTAAGGTTATTAGTTTGGGTCAATTCTAACATAAATTTTTGTATTCTTCCAATGTAGTCATTTATTGCCATAAAATAAGATGACATGTGGTAGTTTAGGTGCCACGTAGGCAATTTCCGTCTGAAATAACGTCTGAACTGACGGTAGGGACCAAAATAGGACACTTAAGTTGAGTTAGGGGACTTTAAGAGTCACTTTTTGAGTTAAGGGACCACATTAGGATGATCCTTAAAGTTAGGGGACTACATATGAATTTTACCCAAATGAAAATGAACACAAATTGTTGATGTTCGTTTGGTTCGTTTATAGCCATACATATAGATTGACAGTGTTAATTATGTAAAACTTAAGTTAATTTGGTTTTTTATTTTATCGGCACAAGGGGAGCTTGTATTGAATGATCAAATCTGCCAGCAAGGAGCTAGAGTATTACAAGATGCCACAGTGAAACATGTTTGCTGCAGTAACCCGATACAACACTAAGAGAAAAAGAACATAAAACTTAGACACCAAACACCAAACATCAAATGACAGGCATACACGATTTGATCTTTTAGTGATCCAAAACTAAGAAGGAGACTTAATCAAAGAAACAATCTCCAACCCATACTGTTCGCTTGCTGTTAGAAATCAAGTTGCTCCGAGAGCAACCCACAAATGCCTTAATGTTGCCTTGTTGACGACATCCCAAGACTTGCAAGCATCTGCACCACTTGATGAGAATGGATAACTAATGGCTAAGAAGCTGATGCAGGTTGCAATTTCCGATGTAGGAGTAGCCCCACCAAACATGAATTCTCCCAAATATGGTTCAAAAAGTTACATGTAATGAGCAGATGAATTCAGTTATCCACAGTAGCTAGGCAAAATTGACAGGAAATGTCGTTTTGATATGCCCCACTGCTGATGAAGTTTACTTTCGCTGGGATCCATTATGAATTACCTTCCAATAGAAGAAATTAATCTTCAAATGACACCAAGAGTTCCAAGTGACATCTGCCGCCTCATTTCCTACATAACAAGATGACCATCCAATGATGCTGCCAAGGATTTTGTACTGAATATGCTATTATTTGCAAAAGTCCTAGCAACTTGTCCTCTATATTCCTATACATAGAAACAAAAGATAATTGTTGGGAAAAAAAATTTCCAATCACTCATGATGCCATTTGTTAGGAAAAAAATTCTCAATCAGCAATCACTCACAGTAGAATAACAACATAATCAGGCAAGCATACACAAATTTAATATGATTCGGCTTTTAACTAGCTTACATTCACAGATAAGAGAAGTCCACCTAAATAAAATATAGAAATTACAGTAGAGATATTTCTTTAGTACTTATGATGGTCTATGGATCCCTTACATACTACTAATAACCTCATAATCTTTCCTCCACATAATTATAAGATACAATAATCACAAAAAGGTTTCTCATTCTAGCCTTCTTCAGTCTCCAGACCTCTTTAACCTTCTGAAACCTTCAGATATTGTCTCTTTACAACAACTAATTCTTCTCTAATTACACTCAAAATCCTAATACAATAGACTTTTTTAGTGGCCATACAGAACCCAAAACTACATTAAAATATCATTGAATCCTAAATAAATAAGAAAACTAAAATCAAATCCTAAATAAAATTAAAATCTTAAGCTCCTGCCACTTATTCACCTCCCATCCTCTAACATACCTACGCCAATCACGCTTCCATACCCAAACCTCATCAGCCCAAGATCCCATCTTTGCCACTTTTCTTAGTCTAACATCCCTACCCATATATCTAACTGGAACTTATCTTCTCCCTGTTTCCCAAACTCCAAGAAAAACATTTATATCTCTTGCTAATGGACTATTTGCCACACCCATTGTATTCCCTCAAACTGAATTAAAAGAGCTATCCCTTAACGCACCTTCCTAACCATAAATTGAGATAAGGACATCTCTCCATAAAGAACCGGGCTCTAACCTAAATCTCTGCCACCATTTTCTACCTTGCCCCAAAATTTTTAATCCGACAAGACTTGATTCCAAGATACCAAATAATTTTTCAAATAAGTTTTATAGATACATCTTCATGCGTTTGAACCGCATGTTGATACGCATCCTCCATGCATTTTAATATATAAGTTTGCATGTTAATTTTTGGGATAAAATCCATATTTAGTCCCTACCTTTAAGAGTTGTCCTAATTTGGTTCCTTACGTCTAACAGTGGCTATTAAAGTCCCATAACTTAACTAACAAGTCCTATTTTGATCCATACCGTCAATTTAGCCATTATTTTAGATGAAAATTGCCTACATGACACCCACATTGTCACGTGTCCTTTCCTTTCATGCAACAAGTGAAAGAACAACATATTTAAGACTAAAGTGATGCAAACACAAAATCATAAGTCCTAAGACATGGTTTCACCTATAATCTTTTTTCCCCAAATATTCTCCGATTTCTAGTCACCCACTCCACCATCCACGTCATCGTGCACCCCCGCTTCTTCATTGCTCTATCTCCTTGTCTCTAGGTCTGCCCGTCTACCCCGTCTCCGTCTACCCACTGATTATGCCTACCGCCACACCTGTCATCTCTCTCAGCAAAGTACTTTTATCTCTCATTGTTGCTCTTCGCCGATTACGCCCACTGCTACCCCTCATCGATTATGCCCGTCGCTGACCATGCCAATTACTACCATCCTCTTCGCTTCATTGGCCCTGCCCTCTTGACCTTCGCTTGCTCTCGAGTTTGTAATGCTCCATCTACGCTTCCACCATCTCTCCTTCTCCCACAAAGCCCTTGCCGTCCTCTCCTATGCCGATAACCCTCCTCTATGCCAATAGCCATCCTCCCCTCGTGTCCTGCTTTCTCCTTCCCGTTCCTCCACTTTTTTCGGGCCATTAGCATCCCTTCTTTGACTTCCAATCTTCCCCAAAAGCTTATTTGAATACGGTAGATTTGACCGCGGATTCATTTGGTTCGTCGCCGCTTGGGTGCTCAATATCTAAAGAGCTGTTTAATTACCAATGGAAGCCGAGATAGTGAGGGACAACGCTACCAAGAAGATTTAGGGAAAATTAACAATTTAGGTCCTATAATTGTTTATTTGTGTCAATTTTAACTTGAACTTTATTGTTCTCCTAATTTAGTCGCTTATTATCATAAAAAAGGCTGCAACGTGGCAATATATGTGCCACGTATGCAATTTTCATTTGAAATAACAATAGAACTAACTGTAGGGGCCAAAATAGGACACGTTAGTTGAGTTAGAGGACTATAATAGCCACTTTTAGAGGTAACGGACTACATTAGGACAACCCTTAAAGTTAGGGGACTATATATGAATTTTACCTTTAATTTTTGCAGATGCGTCACTGTAGTTAAACAAATACGCTAATTTTCTTGCATTAATTTAAACAAATATGCCAGGCACACTCTGAACAATTGTTGTTATTGTACCATAGAATATTAAAAGTTTAAAAATATCAAAACATAAAATTTAAAGGAAAAATTACAAAAACCCCCCTCTAGATTTAGTGAAACCTATAGTTTCGTCCTTACTGTATCAAATACCTACACTTACCCCTGGCAACTTAACACCATTAGTCACCATTAACATAAAAAAGGGAAAATATCTAACTTTACCCTCCTAAATTTCATCCATAAAACATTTGCCCCCCAACTACTAAAACCATTTCAAATCCACCTCCAAATACACCAGACATTTCTTTCTCCCTCTAAATGTGTTCTACGATTTGTTCCCCGATTTGTGCTCCAATTCCATTTCTCCTCAATTTGTTCTCCATCACTTCTCCGTCTTCCCTTAATTCATCCCTTGATGATTTGTTCTCCTACCACAATGATGACCGAAGTTAGGTGTAGGTGGCCATGATGATGACCGGAGTTAGATGCAGAAGTTTGGGGTTAAAATTATTGAAATAAAAAGGATATGGGAGTAAAATGAGTTTTTCAATTTTTTACTTTAACCGATCATTAATGGAGCTAACGTTGAAGGGACATAAATGTAGATATGTTAAACTTTTAGGGAGGTAGAAGTAGGTATTTGAAACAGCGAGGAAAAAATTATAGATTTCACCAAACCTTTGTAATTTTCCCGAATTTAAATTAAATTGGCAAGCAAATAAGTCGAGATGAGTTGTGAGCCTACCGACTTTTTTTGAACTTTTTGTGCTATTCCGTTATAGTAGCTTCGATCACGTTACCTCCAAAATAAAACAGCCTAACCATCTTATTGTAATTTTACACACACTAGTACTATAATAGAACAAAACTCCACTGACACCTTTTTCTACCCAATACTATAACTTGTGATACATAGAGAAAATAGGATTTGTTATTATATTGCTTTTCACAGAACATGATAGGGAATATATATATATCCATGGAAGCTCTTATAAGTTGTAATGGTAAGAACAAGTTCCTTGCAATTTCTATATAGTATGGATGACTCACTATATCAACTTATTCATTTCTTCTAGCAAGAATGTGTGGATGAGTGGGAAAAAATCACCAAAATTTGAGAAAAGTTATGGTTCTATATAGTATTTTCAAGACATTTTATTTGAATTAGTAAAGAAGCAATTTGCCTCGATCAAGGCCTTAAATCTCATACAAGTGGCCTCAAAAATTCAAAACTTGCAAAGTTGGAATCTAAAATTTCCATTCTCAAATCTACATGTAGAAATTTTAGCGGGAACATGAGGTTAAAGTACAAGAAGCCAAAAATTTGATAAAAGAATTAGAAGATTAGAGTTTTAGTCTCTTGGGAAAAAAATGGCTAAAGCTAAAGAAAGCATAAACTTAAAGTTTTTCTTAAAAGGTGAGGTTGGAGGAGCACAAAGAGAAAAAAGTTAGAAACTTCATTAAGAAGTAGGGTTGTAAATGAACTGAACAAATATGAACAAACCAAATTCATATTCGTTCGTTTAACTTTTAATGAACATGAATACGAACACGGACAATAAATGAATGCAACTTCTCTATTCGTGTTCTTTCATTTATTAATAAACGAACATAAACACGAAAATGAAAAGTTAAATCTAATTACTACTACCAATTTAAATTGGAGCAAGTTTGACAATGAGTAACAGGGCAATAGGCGATGGTGAGAGAGATTATAGGTTATGGCAATGATGCTCAGTTTAGGGCTGCAGCAGGTTCATGCTATGAGGAAAATGACTGATTATATATGGGGAAACAAAGAAAATAGATTAATTTGGAAGAGATTAGAGCATAATCATATGAGTGGAGTATATGGACACTAATAAAAATGCATTATCTATAAAATAGGATAAAATCCACCGGGGGTCACCTAGCTTTTTTTTTTTTGTCCTAAACGGGTACCTTACCTTTAAATTATCCTAACGAGGTACCTTACCTCTTATCGCGTGTTCTGTCTAACTACTTTCCGTTAATTTCAGAGTTATGTGTAACGGAAATTACTTACATGGCATTAAAAATATTAAAATAAATCATAAAATAATACTTATGGTCCTTTAGTTTTTTTTCTATCAACAATTCTAAACCCTAACATTCTAAATGCACACCATGGACACCTTTTTGAAACTTCCTGTCAAATCCTTCATTCGATTCCGATGCGTTTCCAAGTCCTTATCCGCTGCCGTCCGATCACCCAAGTTCATCGCCGCCCACCACTCCCTCCAAAAACGAAGCCTAAATCCCAGAATTCTCCTCAAACTTCGGCGCACGAATTTTCGTGTTGACAAACCTTACTTTACTACCTTTTCTGCCGAGTTTCTTCCAACGGAGAATATTCGGATGTTGTTCCTGGATGAATGCCTTTTCGATCCTGATGTTGATGGCCCTTACAACAGATCGCTCTGCCTTAGTGACCATAGTCACATCGCGCTCTAGAATCCCTCTACCAGAAAGTTTAACCAGATTCCCTCGTCGATGATTCGTCACCTGCAAGAGACGGAGACGACCCACTTCAGCCCAGTCAGGTTCGGGTTCGATTCTAGGTGTGCACGCTATGCAACCCCAAATATTTTATATTGTCATTGGTTTTGATTTTAATTCGTTGCTCTTCTTGTTCAAAACTGTTTCTTTTGGGGATTTCAGGTGGCGGTGGCGGTGACGAGTGATAAGTGAGAAGCGAGTGGCGGTGGCAGCGGTTGCGATGAAGCAAAAGAACTAGAGATCGCACGAGGGTTAGATTTAGAATGTTAGGGTTTAGAATTGTTAATAGAAAAAAAACTAAAGGACTATAAGTGTTATTTTACAATTTATTTTAATGTTTTTAATGACACATAAGCAATTTTCATTAGACATAACTCTGAAATTAACAAAAAGTGGTTAGATAGAACACGCGATAAGAGATAAGGTATCTCGCTATAACAATTTGAAGGTAAGGTACCCATTTAGGACCAAAAAAAAAGTTAGGTGACCCCCGGTGGATTTTACCCCTATAAAATATATATAATAATAGATGTACAACAAATATACAAATAAACAAAAAAATAAACATAAATGAACAAACACATAAATGAATATAGACGAATAATAAGTGAACAGTTTGTGAATGTAAATAAATGAACGGGACTTTGTTCATATTCTTTCATTTAACTAATTGAATATAAAAATTTATTTGTGTTCGTTCATTTAATTAAATAAACCAACGTAAACAAACTCCTGGTAAACAGTTCACAAACAGTTCAGCAAATACTCTGTTCGTCTACACCCCTGTTAAGAAGTAGACCAATTAAAGGAGTAACCCATAGTTCCACTCTTCTTCTACTAAAGTACCAATTCTACCACCTCTTTTAAATCTATTGACACTTCTAAGCTATTGAATTTGTTTAAATTAAGAGTGATGATAGCATATTCTAATATTTTTGTATATTGGTTGAGTTTTGTTTGAGAGGTGAGGGGTTTTGTTTACCTCAAGTGTGAATAACCACCACACAAACGGGCGTGAACCCAAGAATTGATTTTACTAGTTCCCCCTAAGAATAGTGTGGTATGTTCAACAATCGACTGAAAATGATATGAAGGTTTCAGTGAGGCCAAGTATCTCCCAAGTTCTCCTCAACCACAAATGTCCTTGCACAAATGGAAGATGGATGGTAACAAACAATACCCCAAAAGACTACAAATCATAATCTCTAATCCTCTCGTTAGCCCTTTAAAATGGATGTGGAACATGTGAACTATGATTTTGACTATGATCAACTAGTTTTACCAATTGCTTCTTTGGCAACGGATACAAGTCATCTTGAAAAGAAAGGAGAAAATGGGAAACAAAGGAGCTGGACCAGATGATCATCGACTACTTGCAAAAAGGCATATCCCAAGGCATTCATTTCCCCATGATTTGTTAAAGTTCGACTATCTTCCATACTAGTCAGACGAATTAGTGGCCAACTTATTACTTTGTCATATTGTACTCTATGCTTATTATCCCTTACTTTACTTTCCAAAAAGAAAAAGAAAAGGAAAAAAGCAAACTTGGGAAATAAGCAAATATTAAGTGTCATCAAAATGGGCGGTTAATGTTTTCCCCACCTATGATCTGTCAGCTGTCACCGCCTCGAATCTGGAGGGGAGTTACAAGGTTTACCCTAAGTTACAGTTTGTATCCTTTATTTTTAAAAACTTATACTTTATCTACTAATTCTTTTATAATGTCCAATAATAACTTCTAAAACTATCATTTAAATTATATGATAGTTATTTTTCAATAATTTCAGCCTCTATAATATTTTTTATAGTTAATAGACATTTTAAATTATCAATTTTTTCTGTCTATAAATATATTTTTCTTTCTATAAATGCATATCAGTATTTTTTAAAAGTCGGTTAACTATAAAAAAATATAAAAACTCTTAAAATTACTGAAACATAGTTATCAGATGATTTAATTTAGGGTTTCAGAAATTGTTGTCGGACACTATAAATAAAATAGGAGTAGAGTGTATGTTTTTAAAAATAGAAGGGCAAAATGAAGGTTAGATCAAGTCACAGGGAGCCTTTTATAATTTACCCGATCTGGAGGCGTAACAGAGTCTTTCGACCCTAATGACAATCCGGTCTATGCATTAATAACGAGTAAATTTTATGAATAGTCCCTAACCTTTAGTCGTTGTTTCATTTTAGTCCTTAACGTATTAAATATTCTGTTTTAGTCCTAAACCTACTAAAATATTTTGTTTTAGTCCTAAATCTATTGAAAATATTTTATTTTGGTCCCAAATTGATGAAGTTTGTTAACTCAAAGTGTTTGTCTAATAACAAATTTTTAAATCATAATTTAAATTATCTGATAACTGTTTTACAATAAATTTAATATGTATAATAATTTTTTTACAGTTAATAAAAAATTTAAATCACATTTTTTTCTCTCTGTAAATTAAAATTATTTTATTCAGAAATAAAAAATTATTTATTTAAATTGTGTATTTACTGTTAAAAAATATTAAACTATTTAAGTTTACTGTAAGACAGCTGCTGAATATTTAAATTAGGATTTCAAAAAAATTTCTCAAAGAATTGTTATGAATTAATGAATTTCATTTGGTAAAGGACAAAAATGAAACAATTTTAATAGGTTTAGGACCAAAACAAAATATTCAATAGGTTAGGAGCTAAATGAAAACAATGATCAAAGGTCAGGGACTATTTATGCAATTTACTCACTTAATAACTCTGTCTTTTGTCTCTATTCTCTGTTTCTTTTTCTTCTATGGCCATCCAAAACAAGCAAATCATCAAATTCTAACATCACTGATTAATCTATTGGCTTTCAAAACAAGAAAAAGAAAAGAAATTGAAGAACTCGCTACTTCTATTCTAACACCTAATGATCCTAGATGAGGCTCAATGATTTTACTTTTAGTAACAATTTGTTCAAAAAATCTCGTAACCTCTAATTATGTTTGCAACCGATTTTGTTAGTTTCTGCAGTTTGCAAGTACCAGCTTGCATATGCATGTGAAATGGTTTCTATTTTATTCATCGTGTGTGCGTTACATTCGATTAGCCAATAATATCTAAATATAGCACATTAAATCAATCGGAAACTTAGAATTTGAAAATTTTACAGGAAGATAATCTAAAAATGATTCTTTCTTTACTAGTTCCTTCTATACAATCTAGAAATCAGTACCTAAAAACTAATTTTTATGATTCTTCTTTTCTTCTGTCAATATGGACAAATTAAAAATTAAAAAAAAAAAAAGAATTGTATTTTTCTGTTAAAATGTTCAGCAAATTAATGAATTTAAAGGAGAATAGAAAAACAAGTTTGTCGGGGTAGTGCCCGGCTAATGCATGTGAGTTGAAACATAAACTCCGCTTGAAGCATCATTATTAGTTGGGAGAATGGTACTACTTAAATGCAATTAATTACAAGGGAGGGAGCCAGAATCGATTAATTAATTAACCCTCAAAACTGGATAGTTGAGCTTTATTGAGCACTGCAAAAATCATCAAAAGGTGGAGTTTTAATTGGGGTCCTTTGAAATCGATAAGAGGCAATCTCTCTCTCTATATATATAGTTTCAAAATACTTTTCATCGGAGGGGATCCAAGACACCAAGCACAAATTCCAACTAATCCCTCATGCATTGATTCCAAACCAAATTCTCAAAAAGCTAGCGTGTCCTCCTATTTTATACACCTTTCTACCCTCTTAATAAAGACATTTAATACGAAGTGTAACCTATTGTACTCTTTGTTTTGACCAATTAATGACATTAATTGCCCTATTTTTCATAAGATATTCTGTACACTCATTGACACGTATGTATATATTTTTTTATAAATATATGTCAAAATATTATAATTATTATTATTGCTATTACTATTATTATAAAATTGAACAACAATAAATAAATGTGTCTACCGTCTAACACTGCCACGAAAGTTCACATGGCATATACTGATGAGCAAGAAAGGGTTCCTCAGGACAGATACTTGCCCAAGTTTTTGTGATGCCATGCGCCATAATTTCAACAAGTCTAGTTTATTGTCAAAGGAAACTATATATGATTGCTACTAGTAATATGAATTAGTTTATACATATATACATACTATCTTAGTTGAAAATTGTCAATAATTGAGCAGAAAAGGAAAAGTAGAAAGAATTTATTACTTTACAATCTTTTTATGCTTTTGGCCATTCTCTTTTCCCTTTTACTACTTTTTGGAATCAATACAAAAGATCAAGAGTTTTCACAATTTTTCGTCACTCTGCTCTTTTTCTTCTTACTTCTTTTCCTCCTCTTCCTCCTCCTTGTGCCTTCATCGCAAACATGTCTACAAAACCAAACCATATTCTCTTCTCAACCGCCATGGTTTTTCTCAACCTTGTAGGCCCTACCTTGCAAGACAATCCATGTCCATACCCATGCTACCCGCCACCGACGGGCTCGGACACCAGCAGCACCGCAGGCGGTGGAGGCACCTCTGAACCGCCGCCATCCCAGCCTGCGGGGTCCTATTCCTACCCTACGACTCCAACCGGGAACATACCTGCATATAACCCTCCTCCATATGGGAGCAATTATATGTATGGTCCTCCACCTCCTGACCCTATCTTGCCTTACTTTCCCTACTACTTCAAGAAGCCTCCCCATAAAACAGATAACTCTGAGTCATCATCAGCTCTTCGGACGTCAACCACAGCGGGCAGCAGGGCACATCTTTTCTCTTCTCTTCTTATCCTTTTCATGTTTGTTATTGGTTATTATTAATTAATTAGCTAGTTAGTCAGAAATTAATATTGCGGACGCTCAATTCAATCAAGCTAATTTAATATTGCTGGGAAATGAAAGGTTGCTTAGGGATGTTGATATTGTCTTTTGAGGAAATAAACTAGGTTCTTCCACTGTTCTTTTCTGTGATTTTATTGTATATTCATTCATATTTACGGTTTTGGTTTCTTGGCCGCGATGAAGTGAGAGACAAGGAACCGGAAATAAAGGCGCTGACCCAAATAATGAATTCGGGTCGATCGCATAAACGAAATTGCAGGCGTCGGATGGACGACTAGCAAGTTAATTCTTTTGTCCAACTCCAAATCAACTTGTTTATTTCCTTCAGTTCAGATCTCAAAACAAAATGTAACGTTTGCAATGCGGGATTTTGTAGCATTAATTTGATGAGCCAGCAGATCCCCAGAACACAAAATCCTGAAACAACAAAATAGCAAGAGTCTTTCTACTCTTGGATATTGACCATTGAATTAACCCTTATATTCTCTGTTCTGGGAAACATTTATACAACTCTGTCACCAAGAAAGCTGAATATTGAAACCTCAGTTAGGTTAATGCAATTTCGGCTCTAAATCCGACTTCATATCATATGCTTCTACCTTCTCCTGAAGGATGCATACAAGTCCTTGGAATACTGTAAGAGTTCGCTTCTGTTATAAGTATTCCAAGGCTATCATGAGTAAGATTATCAGTACAAGTTTACAACATCCTACTAGCCGTCTACTTCCATCTTTCCTTCAGTTGGTCCCTGAATTCTAAATGTGTTACCGAAACTGATCTCGTACTCTTGGCCTGCAGCTTAATAAAATTGGTGTACAAAAGGAAGAGCTGATTAAGTTGCTGCCTGGACAGCAACAAGAAACAACGCAACAAGTAATACCAGTAATGCATCAGCTCAGGAAGCAACAACTGCCAAATGGGACACTCTAGAAGTCCCATTGGTAATAATACCACCTTTTATACTTTTCCTTACCATGTCAGTGTTGTTTCTTCGAGGTCCCACTTGCGGCTTTCCCTCGTCCTTCTGATTTGTTCTAGCCTTGTACACTTCAGATGTTCGATGTTTATGAACCCAACTGTCCTGCTTCTCTCTGTCTTCCGTATGAGAACTGGAACTCTGGCTTCCAGCGGCAGGGTGGCTGTGATAATGGGTTGAGCTTGAGGGCATTGCAGAGTCATCATAAAACTCTGATTCACGATCTTTGGCTTTTCCAGTGGATCCATTTACACCATTTCTGGGTTCATGGGCTGGAAAGGCTTTGATAACCTTGGGGAGCAATGATAATCTCCTGCTACTCTGACTTCCTAAGCTTGATGACCGTTGCTGCATATTATGTGAAATTTTCATGTTTCATGACTCGGCGCATGTAAAACATGGATGGTCTTCAAAAAATTGTTTGAAAGATTGAAAACATAGTCAAAATTATATTAACAACAACAGCAAAAGACAAACACAAAAACATAGAAATAGTAATGGTGATTTGCACATAAAAGAGATTTTTCAGTACATATAGGACCATATGAGCTGAACAGAATAATTCAAGCAATTGCATGTAATAAAAGAGGAAAACCAAAATGAAGCATCATCTTGCATAATACCATAGACAGTCAAGAAGAAGAAATAATATTAGTAGTCGAAGCATATGTTCTCACATACTTGCTCTATCCAAGTGAAACAAGCTTAAAAGAATCGTTATAATCAGGAGCTCCAACAATTCAATAGGAGCAGAGAACCAACTTTCCCATTGTGATATTGATTGTGACAGCTGAAGTACTGGCTGGACAAAGAGAATACATGGGAAATTGATTTTACAGAATATAATAGTTGAGAAATGAGGATCCCTACAACTAATTCCATTTTCTTTGCTGAGGCATGGGCCACATAGTGTTTTCATGGAGACACTAACAAGCACACCAAGTATGTCTGGCTTTCACAGATTAAATTATGGAATCATAAAAACTAAGTTGAACGCCTGTTGTACCTTTTTCTCATTTGACCCTGTAGCAGCAGCATGATAGAAAGAAGGCATTGGCTTTGCTTTGAAGTTGAGGCTTTTCCGCAATTGTTTAATTTCAGCATCAGTCTTTTCCTAAGTTAGCAAGGACAAAGTGATTGATATAATTCATATATTGTGGCCTCCCTAGATCATGCGTCAATGTTTTCGTAGTTACCAACTAAAATCATTTACGTTTTCAATGCTAATAAATGTGAGTTCTGTAATGCTTGTACCTGTGTTTTTGCTTGAATCTGATTCATCTCTGCTTCTCTAGCAAGCATTTTCTCTTCAAGCTTTGTGTAAAACTGAAACAAGTGAGTTGAAAAAGAAAAACACAGTTAAGCCATCATAACTAAACAGAGGAAAGCATCTTCTATCCCCTCCCCACCAAAAAAAGGGAAAGAAAGGAAGAAAAAAGAGGAAAGCATTTGTTTGAGATTATATCAGGTGCTCTTGCCTCTTTCCTCTTCTCTGCCCGTTCATCACTTCTTAAATTGAAAGTTTGCTTCATATTTGACTTACTTGAATTGATATACTGCTTGGGCCTATAGAACAATCACAGTAAGTCAAAAGAACAGAAGCATGATGTTTAACTGATAGACCACTCCAAGGCTGTTATTCAAAAACCTGGTTGGTGTTTGATGTGATGCAGAAGCAGCACTTTTGACCAGGGAAGATCGAGCATCAGCTACTTTCTTCACCTTTAGCCCTTTTATACTACACAACAAGAAGCATATCCTTTAGAAGTCCAAAAGACTGGACAATTATTTCCACTGGTACATATGGAAACAAGTAGTACCTTTTATTTTCAGCATTCAATCTTGCGTTGGATCTTAAGCAATCCTGTAGAATTGAAATCATTCAAAAATTACGAGTAAGGGAGAAGTTGCTACAGTAGCATGTGCAAAATAGTTTTTAGTAGTTTTAATGTTGGTGACAAATTTTTGTTTCTTACTTCTCTCTTCAAAGATCGGTTTGATGGTTGTGCAACAGAAATGGCAGATTGAGGTGATTGCTTCTCTGTCTTCATTCTCCATGGACTCTCCTTTCCCCTTTTAACTTGATTTGTTGCACCAGATTTTGAAGAACTGTAGGTAAAATTTCTCTGGAAAAAAAAAAGAGCAAAAT
This sequence comes from Aquilaria sinensis, assembly GCA_005392925.1. NCBI lineage: Eukaryota > Viridiplantae > Streptophyta > Magnoliopsida > Malvales > Thymelaeaceae > Aquilaria > Aquilaria sinensis. Next base: position 119,539 of record SMDT01001070.1, read on the forward strand.
ACAACAAAGACAAGGTTTGGCTATGCTTGATATGAAAAACATCCATCAGCAAAAATGAATACATTCAAGTGTACAAAGAACAAGGGTATGCAGTGATTGCCTATCTGTCCTGCTCTCAATCAACCACTAAATGAGGCTGAGAAAGTTTTGAACACTTGGCTGGAAATCAAACGATGGAACTTTCTGAGAGACTATGCCCTGATTGTATTACAGAATTTGGACTGTTCTCGTCATAACAATTAAGTACTAGAAACTTCACATAAATAAAATATACCAGAATATGTACCTTTGTTGTGACATTCTGCTGATCTTCCAAGCTGGCCAGATCAAAATCTACAGCTGCTCCACTTTTGGGAGATGCAGGGCTTGGCTGAAGTTCCAAGCTTTTGTTATGGTTCTTCTTTAATTCTTCCTCAGGTTCATCATGAGTATCTGATAGCCCATCAGATTCACTTTCACTTTGATGAGTTGGTTCAGTTAGAACGTTTTCAGGAACTAAGTCTCCTAAAACAGATGCATCTTTTGAAGCAGCTTCATCCCAAATCTGGGCACACGAAACACCTGGATTTTGACTGTCACGTTCTAGCCTTTCAACTTCACCAAGAGACTCAGGGCTCTCCTCAAAGTAAGTGCAATTGCTATCTTCATAAGCATGGTTATGCTGCACCTCTTCATTGCCGTCATCAAAATGCCTCTCCTCGGTTTTACATTCATTTTCTTGCTGATAGCTTGTGTGGTCGGAATCAGTGCCATCAAAATGGTCACCATAGCTTCTTCCTTTTATTTTTTCGGATTCATTTTTGCAATCCTCATTCTCTACATTGAAATTCTTAAAATTCTGACATATGCTACTCGTTTGGCTCTCGGAAGAAGACCGACGGTTCAGAGGCTTCTTCCTGAAATGAGCCTCTAATATAGCTCTCTTCTCATTAACTGAACCAGGTTTTGAGTATTTCTCCACTTCTTCAAGGTATCTATTATGGGAGAAGGAAGACCTCCTTTCCCAAGACAGGCATTCGTTCTCAAATCTCCCAAACGATATAGAACCAGAATGCAAACAATCTGCCTGCCGTATTCAAAGATACAAAGAAGAGAATGACTGAAATACCGACACAAATACAAAGAACTGCTCTATTATGTCAGCCAGAAACTATCATCCTGTTACCACCTTCTAAGTTTCAGATTCTTTGCAGGCTACTTGAAATTCATTGGGAGTTCCAGTATGGATTCAGAAATCTGCAACTAGTTTATTCCTAAATGAAGAGACAGTGAAAGTAAAAGGAAAAAAAATGAATGTTGAAACATAAACAACTCAACCACCCTTCGATCCCAATTCTCTCTTCCACTAAGTGCGAGGTACAGAAACAAACTTGTCATTTTAGGCACAAAGGATTTACTTGAACAAGATCTAAAGATATATTGCCCCAGCAACAAGAAAACCATTAAACTAGTAACAAGAAACAACTGAAACAAACATCCCAAAATACAGATGGCGGTCAATGCTACCTGGGAGCTAGTGCTGAAAGGCTCTTCAATGTCTCCCGCCATTGACAACCCAAACAAAGCTCAGGTCAGTCCCCACAAACCCAACTCAAAACCAACTGCCCAGATGACAATTACAAGAGAAAGACAATTTTTATTCCTGTTTTGCTCCAAATCCACAAGAAAGGTATAGCTTTTATCCAACTCCAATCCAAGACTACTTTGTGTCTTGTCTTCTTTGCCTGGAAGTGTGCGGGGTACTGTGTTACCTTGTAATGCACAAAAAAGCGATTGCAATGAGGAGCTTAGAAAGTTGGATCAATCATCTCGTATAAAAAAGAAACAGAACTTGGGGCTATTATCATCACCACTGTCATGCGGCTGCTTGTCTTTTTGTCTTGTTCTCGTCAGACATTTCCGTATTCACAGAATCTGACGGTTAGTAATCCCCCATAATATAGATCAACGGCCAAGATGAAAGATATAAGGCTAGATTCTGACGACGGCAGTGATGGATCTAACGGCAGAAGGTGGAGGGTTAATCGGTCATCCACGTGTCTGTTTGACTTTCCAGCTATGCATCATGTAGTTTCGCATGGAGGGTTATGTCGGAGTTAAGAGGTGGAATACGGGTCGATCCGGCCCGGGACCGCCCTGGCATAAGTCTAGGACTATGTCTAGGAGTGCCGGAAATGAACTGGGTTCAGGTGGTCCGGTCTTAGGTTGGGCTGTGAGATTTTCTAGGTTTTTTTAAAAGATAAAATAAATAAATTAACTTTATATTTAATATTTCTTTTTAAAGAAAAATATCACCCCAATGTAATTTTTATTAAATAAAAAAGTCAAATAATACTTACAAATAACAAAAACGGGTCTTACATTTTTAAATGGTAAAATGTTTTAAAAATTATAAAAATTAAAAACATATAATCTGTGCTTAACAATATAGTCATATCAAATACAAACTAAATATACGATGGGAAAAAAAATTCAAATTTCATCATCGAATATTACCTCGTTATCAAAACTTTTTTGGTTTTGCTTTTAAAGTGCTGTGAGGCCCCAATCTCGGTTGCATATGCATACTTCTACCACCTCAAGCATCAATCTTGATCGTTTCTCCAAAATTACTTGTTTCCTTGCACTAAACATTGTCTCAGATGCTACAGTGGAGACTAGAACAGCAAAAATCTCCTGTGTGATTATTGACAAGATCAAAAACCTTAATCTCTTTTGTTTTCATCACTCCAATATGTCAACGTTACTTGGCTCGAACGATGTGTTAAGGTAGTCATCGACACCAGCTAAACCCAAAGTCATCGGTCGAGGACACTTCAGCATTTGAAGGGTCAGGTTGAATCTTGATAAGATTGATCTCCTAAGTGGCTCAGTTTGAGGACCTTCGAATCTTACTTTATCCGAATACCGCTCACAATATAACTTGTATAAAGAATGCAAGTACTCAAAACAGTAGCAGATATAGCGAAAACATTTATTTGAAACAATCTAATAAGTATGATCAATACATTCAAGCAATGTAGTCGTGCCCATCAATTTGACATATGGATTAAGCAAATAAGCAACTAAAAAATAGAGGGAATGTTTTCAAAATACTGAAACCACTTAGCCCACATGACTTCGACGGTCGGTTTAAAAAGCTCATTATCGTTAAATTGATGTAAAGCATATGTAATGTTCACTAAATGAAGTAAAACTTAATGAACGATTGGGTAGCAAGTACAAAAAAAAATTCAGTTGCCTCGTAAAAAAACTTAAACAATTCATCAGTTTTAGAATATTTTTCCCAGACTTTATTCGTAAAGAATTCATAGCCCCATCTTCAAGTTCATGAAATGCGTCACCAAATTTGCATACAGATATGTATCTTATAACATCAAATAAATGAAGTTCCAACGGCTTGAATAGTCCAATTTAAACCATTTCCAAGAAAATGATTTTTATTCTCAAAACAAAACTTTTTAAATTCACCAAATACAACAGGTCTTGGTTTAAAAAATGACAATGAATTCCGAATAGGTATAATTTCATTTTGGAGAACTTTTAAACCCTTTTGCACACAAAGGTTCAAAATGTCTAACATGTATCTAACGTGAAAGAATGCATCTGTAAAAGGTAGTTTCAATGCTTGGCTCAAAAGACGAGTAAGCAACATCATTGTTTGAAGTATTATCAAATGAAATGCACAAAACTTTGTTAGCACAATAATAATCATATAAAATTTCTAAGATGTAATTGTATATATAATAACTAGTATGATTAGTTTCAATAACCCTAAATGACAAAATGAGTTTTTGCATAACCTAATTAGAATAAATCTAATGAGCAGTAACGCAATAATATAATTGAAATACTAGTGATGTCCACATATCAGAAGTAAATGTCACACAATGATCAAGAGCAAATATGTAGGCTTGCAAATTTTATTTTCCGGCTTCAATTAGTTTAAAGCTTTCCTTCCTAGCCGTTTTCCCATAAAAAATTTTAAATGTAGGATTTAATTGTGCTTTAATCCAAGATTTTAGATGTACATCTTCAACTTCTGAAACAGTTTTTCAGTAAGCATCATCTAATTTATCAAGTCTTCTCTACAAGATTGTTGGTTAAAACAAAATATACCTAACCTGTCAGTTGTACTCTCAAGTTATGTTTGTCCTCTGAAACTAATCGCAGCACTGGAAAGGACATTAGGATGTTAATTTTCAATGCAGCGCCGAAACATTCTGGTGCTGGAATTTTTTTTAAGCATCAATTTTTTTCCCCACAATGTTTGCATTTTCCATACCTCTACTCATCTTCAAATACGAGCTCATAATGCTCCAAATCCAAGTTGTTAGTTTTGAGGATTTACCTTGTCTTTGTCCTTGGGTATCCTCCACATCGAGTTGACGGCTTGTGGCGTCAGTTGTGTTGATGGATACCTAGCTGGCGTTGCATCCACCTTTTCAACATCATCACCTGATAATTGATTATCGATACTCAAATTATAATTCATCATATCGATTTAGTTATCGTTTTGCAACTTCTCAATTAAGATGCTTTTATTGGCCAACCGAGATCAAAGACGGAACAAGCCTCGAAGGCCGATGGTGCGAGATGAAGAAGTCTCTACCAATTTGCCCTTTCTTCTTGAAGCCATGACTGATGAAATAATAGTGGTGATGACTAAAATAAATAGGAGGAGATTAAGAAGAAATTTGGAAGAGATTAGCAAAAAAAAACTAAAATGCTTGAGAGAATATAGTATAGGAAAAAGAAAGATTGAATTTTGGTGTGAATGTAGAGTGGAAATGACCTTCCTATTTATAGGGGAAGAAAAAAAATTATTTGTACCAAAAACTCCTTAAAATATAGTTATTATGAGGATGAAAGTGAAAATTTAGGGTAAAAATGAAGCATGAAATCGTTGGAGGACCAAAGTTGTTATTAACCTTTTTTTTTTCTTTGATAAAATCTGAAAATATCCATTTCTAACAGTTGGAGATATAACATTAGGCATAGACCGAACCGGACCGAACAACCCGGTTCTGAATTTTGGGGTGGGTCGGGTTGTTTTGAATGGTCATCCTTCTTTAGGCCTAAATTCAAGCCATTTAATAGTGGGCCTTAACCGGTCCGTGCAAGGTTTGGTCCCTAGTCGAACTAGCCCAAGTTCCACCTCTAGTCGCAATCCTCTAACTCCTCTTATGTTATATTCAAGTTTTCTTTTTCTCCATTTTTTGGATTAATTATAATTTACCTACTGATGTTTAGATGAAACTACACTTTGCCTTTATTATTTGAAAAATATACACTTTAACTTGCATCTTTTTAATACAATCCAACAACAATTTCTAAAATCTTAATTTAGATTGTACTATTGTCATCTTCAAGTAATTTCAATATGTATAGCATTTTTTATAATTAATTGACATTTAAAAAATATTATTTTAAAAACTAAAAGAAATATAGGAAGAAAAAATTGAGAATTTAAAATATTCATTAACTTTAAAAAAAATATCATACAAATTAAAACTATTAGAATATTGCTACCGTAGAGTCTAAACTAAGATTTCAAAGTGTATATTTATAAAACTAGAGGGAGTAAAATGTAATTTTACCTAAACTTCATAGGGCAAATTGTAATCATCCATTTTTTCTCATTTCCTTAACGCTCTATTTTTCTGAGCACTCAATTATTATTTGCTAGGCAGAAAAAGATTAATCTGATTGCATTGCACATTAGAGCATTTTTTTATGGTCGTATTTGTGGGAAAATCATTACAAATAAATTTTTATTACGATAAAAATCATTGTAGAAAGATATGAGGAAATATCAATGTTGCAAACACAAATCATAACAGAATTAAGATATGTCTACAATAAATATCATCATTGCAAACATTTTGAGATGATAATAATGCAATGATATGAATCGTTGCACATAGAGATGAAACTGAAATTGTTACTCACGCATTTTGCAAGGATATATGTAATTTATGATGCTTATGCCATATCATTGTGTGGGTATTTCAAAATTATTATATTAAATTAATTATTATAATTATATGCATTTTCAAAATTAAAAATGAATGAACAATAAATAATGACATATGGTATATTAAAATGTCAAATATTTACAAAAATATGTCGAATAATTTACAAATTACAAAGACAATAAGACATATTCTAAAACCCTAATCCACATTGACAACAATTATTGATGTGGCAAGGCCGAGGGTATAGTCCCAAGTACTTTCATCCTCATCTCTACCAACTGAGGATCAAATGTGTAATGAGGGTAAAATGACGCTAGTTGGTATGGTCTCACATTGTACCAATTACAGATAATAACATTGACTATAGCATTGGCTTGCCATCATATATCCTCCTAAAACTCAATTTGGAATTGAGAGAATCAATCTTTGACTTAAGTGACTTGGTCGCACTGCTTATTATTCTCTGCTCTCAACTAACTCATCATTAGTGACATGTACCTAATGAAGTTAGGAAGGAAAAAATGCTGGTTAGTTTTCAAAATAAATGTTATTTAGTTGAGGAAAAAAGTAGTAAATAGTTAAAATTGAAACTACCTGATGGGAGCCAAAGAGTTTGCTAGATTGATTTGGAAATCACTTATTTGTATGCATTTTCAACTACTTGAGTCACTAATATCTTCATTATTACCTCCATATGCACAATTTCTACTTGATGATGCTATATGGGCATGATCTTAATTCATATTATGCACCATTCATGCATGTGATTCTCAATGACAATCTCATACAAAATTGTTTGGCGTAAATCCACTCTGATACATGATGCTCTCTAACTTCAACTTATGTTCTATAATATCTGTTATCATATTTTTTACATGAATATTTGATCGTTTCTGACTTTATTCCATTATAAGAAAAATGAATAAACTCATTAACATTTTCCATGAGTACAAGATTCATATATGCAATGCACATGTCCCACATCCAATCACACATACATCCATCTAAAATCCTTGCAGAATTAAGAATAAAATTTCTTAAGACTTACAATAGATATGTACATTTTTATACAACTTCATGGTAATCATTTGTATATAAATGTCATGAATGCATACAAACTATTCTCTACGTAGTGATGACCCTACCCCATCCAAAGATGCATAGGCAAATATTGCATTTCACTATAACATTTATACCATTTTGTGTAAAGTTCGGCAACATCCCCCTAGTTTCTATAATTCATATTTCTCAATATACTAAGCACATCAAGAAGGAATATACTCACAACATGCAACAAAGAATGCCACACTTGGACTATTATACCGCCAATGTAACTTTGAATTATTGGACTTAAAAAATTCATAATTATGTTAATTACAAAATATAAATCGATTGAATATATTTTGTAGATCAACAATACACAATGTCTAAATATTATGTTTGTTAATAACATAACCATGGACAAGGATTCAATGGATTAGATGTAAGCATGAAAAATGACATGTTAATTTTCAGAATAAATTATAATATTAAACAAATAACAAATAAAAATTTAAGTGTATTAAAACTTTCATCTTACCTTATATTAGCAAAGAACTTGCTATAAACACTACAACATCACCTGAGAGCTAAAAAATAGACAAACACCATGGTCCACTATGAAATTAGGCAATAAAAATTGAAGAAAAGCCAGAGGAATGATGGAAGAGGAAAAGAGAGTCGGGCTAGTTTATCACCTAATAATGTTTCCAAAACCATGGTGTACATAAAAATCTTTGCCAAATAGTAACGAAAAATTGTTTTGATATTGCCACACTTAGGTTGTGGTGCTTACAATCATAGCAGAGTAGTTAATTTTTTTCCCCGCCCAAATTTCCCACATTTTCTGTTAGAGGATAATGTGACAATCCTAATCATTGCAAAAAAATTGATCACAAAATCATCACAAGTATATGATGATTAAAATCGTTGCAAGATGAATCATTGATAGATCATCGTAAACTCAGGTAGTTGACCAATCAATAAGGTAGCCTGTGACATTTCTGCTATGATTTACGGTTGTGCTTAAAATCATTGCAAGAAGATGTCATATTTGTACCATTCTATTGTAGGGTTGGAAAGTTTGGTTAAATTATTCTCAAAATCTTTGAAAAGTAAGAATATATGAAAGTAACAGTTTGGAAAGCAACACTTTACAATTTTAAAATTATAAAAATGATAGTATATCAATTGTAAGAAAAATAACTAAAATAATTTTATATTTGAATAGATTGGGGCAATGGTTTATTAGATTTTCACTATCTAATAGAGATTATTAATTCATAACTTTTAGAAAGTAACTTCACAACTTTACAAATAGAAAAAAAAATTTTAAAAAAATTATGAACACGTAATCTCTTTTGGAAAATAATAATACAAGAAATTAATTTTTTCAATCTAAGCAAATTTAATATTATTTAAATTCTTTTCACACAATTGATATTCAATCATTTTTATAAGTTAAATACTGTAGATTGTTGGTTCCAAAAATATTTTTTTTCACAATTTTATTTTTGAAATATTTTTAGAATTTTTGAAGCAAAAGTTCCTTTAAAGTATAATTAGGAGTCCAATCAAATAATTTCATATAAAAGGTATTTCTTCCTTTTTTTTTTTGTTTGATAATCAGAAGTATCATTCCAAAGTATAAAATAATGAACTACTCATAGTGTGCAAGGAAGGGATAATACTTGCTTTGTCAGCACTTGCGGAGCAACTAAATTAGCATTTAGTAGTATTATTAGGAAAGTGGTAAAGGTTAAATCAAAGGGAAAATGGTGAAGGCTGAATCAAACTCAAACTTCGATCCATGTCCCTTAACTATTTCCGCAAATGGCCCAAGGCTTATCTTCCCATTCTAATCCTAAAACCACACGCATTATTTTTATTCTTCTTATTTATTGTTTTCTTCTCTTTTTTTTTTTAATCCTTATGATGTGTTTTGTTGGTAAGTCTGATATACGTTCTACTCTTTATATTTATATATATTTATATTTCAGTACTAACCTTCATAGCATAAAATATGAGTGAAAACATCAAATCTCACTATATACTAAAACTAAAGATGTGTACAAATTAGATTACATATATGTATAAGATCAATGCACAAAAAAAGTGAAAGATATGTATAAATCATATGAGACATTATGTACAAAGGAGACCACAAATCTATTATTGATATATCCAATTATATATGCAAGTTCAACCCTTTATTTTAAAAATGAGTATAAATGCATCAAATAGCATTCTCCACAAAAATAAGAGCTACGTACAAATTAAGTGATAAATATGTATATATTTGATGTATAAACAAGGTGATTGATATGTAAAATTCATATTATACATATTGGTAGATTTTATAGGGAAATTCTTAAATTTCCCCCCATCCTATTGGACAAGAAAATGTGAAAAACAAAATTAACGTGGCAAAATAGTATTACCAACATAATCAAAGATTTGTACAAGTTGGATAATAAATATGTATATTCCAATGTATAATGAAAGTGAGACATATGTATAAATTGTATTAGACATATGTACAAATCTATTAAACCAAAGTACCATTTTATGAATACACACACACACACACACACACACACACACATATTCATGAATAAATATATTTGCATATATATATAAATATATAAGCTTGTATTAATGTGTGACATTATTTATTGAAATGAGATTTTTTTTAAAATATGTATGTGATTATGTGTTTATACAACTGAATCCTTTATTGACATTAATTGGGTAAATAGTACCTATAATCCCTAAACTAAAAATTATATTACAGATTTATTTCAGAATTACAAAATGCTATATCATTCATCCTCTGACTATAAAATATTACATTTTTCGTTCTGTCGTTAGATTTGATCGTTAAAAAAGTAACACAATTAACATTTGGTAAGGGAAAAGTTCACAGACAATCCTAAACTTAGTAAAATTTTTCACTTGAGTTCTTAAATTTTATTATTTTCTAGTTTAGTCCTAAACTTAGTAAAAAATTTTATTTGAATCTTCCTCAAACCTCCCCAAGCTGCAGTAGATCAAGAAACAACTCATCCACCATGGAAAATCAGATGAATGACCAAGTCAGATGAATAACCAAATTAGATAAATAACCGAATCAATGACCAAATCAGATTAACAGAGTGAAACGACTAACGAGGTGGCATCACTTTACACTGGGCTCGGCAAATCAAAGTACACAGTCAGCCCAAGCCGGCAGTCATCTCCGCCTTCATCTCTCTCCCGATGCCCACCATTGCCGCCATCACTAGCCACGCAACTGCTGCCAAATTCATAATCGGGCTTAGCCACGGATTCATGCTCACGCTCGCTACCGTCAAATTCATGCTCATGGTCGCCATCATTGGACATTGGGCTCACGATCGTAAACTACTTCATGGCCCTGTTAAGGGTGAGACCCGAAATTGGACCTTTTCAAGACCTAAGCCAGACAAGGAAATTTGACCTATTAAAAACTTGATCAGCTAGGAACAACCAAGGTTATATCAAAATGTCCAAAACTATACTATTTTCAACTGTGAATGTTTTCAAAAATGCAAAATACCACTCGAGGAGGTGAAGGTTGATGCTCCAAATACATGAGCTAAGGCAAGTGCTTATAAAGAATTATTGTCAGTAGTCTTGATAATAAGATGGTTATGGCTCAGGTAACTGTTGCTTTATTTGGAAATCTATTTGTATCTGCAATAATGTAGAAATGGTCACCAATGTTGTTATAATGTATCAAGTTTTTTACTTATTGCAGCTACGTGTTTTTAAAAGTCACCACTAATCCATTTACCCTTAGGTTGATTGACCACCACAAAATAGTATATGAGAGTTTAAGGGGTTCAAGAGTATGGTTATGCTAAAACAATTTTATTTTAATCCCCAAAGATTGGCACCTTGTCTCGATTTAATTTGTTTTGCTTACTTTTAATTATTCTAATTAATTTTTTAAACCATGAATTTTATTGAATCATATCCGGACTCTTAGAAATTACTACTAAATTTTAATTATTTTGTGTATATTTTAATATTTTCAAATCATAGATTCTATCGGACCACCCAGAAAAGGAATCTAAAGATTTAATCTATTTTTTATTAAAGATTTTAGATAATTATTAATTCAAACAATAAATTTTGTCGGATCACCCGAATTTAGATATTAAATTTATTTATATTTATTTTATTTATTACTTTTAAATATTTTAAATAATTATTCAAACCATGGATCCTACCGGATAGTCGGATATGGATTTTAAATTTTATTTTTAATTATTATTTTAAATTCATCTATGGGTTTTATTAAATCCATGTAGAATTAATTTTTTGTATGTGTAATCTCTTGAGATGCCTTATATTATGGATTAAAATAAAAAAATGATTTTAAGGTAAACAAAAGTTAAACAAACAGGCATCCTGACTTGTTTTCCACTATTCCTATGTGAATTTAATAATTAAAGTAGTTCATGGCCAAACCAACAAATGAACAAAGAACATATAAAAAAATAATCAAAAGTAATAAAAAGCTTTGTTGTCAGTGCTTTCTCTCCAAAACAAAATGTTAGTGATTTGTATAAATTAAATAAAAACGATAAGGACTAAACAAGAGTTATACCAAAACTGGATGTGGTTGACAGATTGGATCCGGGCAGAAAATGGGTCGAGCACGGTTTAGAGAACGGGTCACGGCTGAATCTCGATTCTGGCAATGACCGGGGGCATAAACGGAGCACAACCAATGGCCTGGACGATGGAGGAGATGTTGGCGGAACTCCCCAAGCAAATGGACAGCAGATGAATTGGCGGCAGGATGGCGGAATGGCTTTGCGATCGGCATCTTTCCCTCGCTCTGGCCTCGACGGTGACGGGAACTCCTGGGGCAGAGGGCGCAGCGTGAGATGAAACGGCACAGAGGTAGTGGAACGGCAACGTGGCGTCGAGAGGATGTGACGGGGATGGCCGATTCTTCTTCGGCTTGGCGTGGACAACAACGGCAGAGGAACCAGGGGTGGCGGCGCCTCGGGGGAACGGCTAGGGTTCAGGAGCTAAGAAGTAAAAACTAGGGGGCTGAAGATGTAATTTGACCTTCTTCTTTCTTTAGCATAGGGTTGTCAATTTCCCAGCTCTTTTCATCGTGATTTCTCTCCTATGTTGACCTACATTTATACTAGGGGCGCTATGGATGTGATTAACAAGGTTTTGAGAGGATAAACATTGTTAAAATCAGATTTGATAAATTGATGGGATTAGGACATAATCTAGCCATAATACCAGTTTAAGTCCAACAAGAATCTTAGGCTAGTCCTCAAGTTCAAGCAAGATTTCAATATAATCCAAAACTTTTAATATTTGTTAAATTAGCCCAAAATTTTGTAAAAATAACCAGATTTTGCCTGAATTTTATAAAATGCCAGATTTACGTTAGATTTGCCCCAAAACTACCAATTTTGCCCAAAACTTTTTGAAACCCTCGGTTTCCAACCAAACTTTTTCTTTTATCTAAATTGACCCCTACAAAACCTTTAGGACTCCAAATTAGTGCCTAAACTAAATGAATTTCTATTTCTACCCTAAATGATGATTCTAAATTACTAAAAATTTATAACTCGAAGTAACAATATAACTTAAATGTGTCTGATCCTAAAAAATTTTTAAGTTCTAAAATGACCAAGTTGACTCAAATGTCTTATAAAATGACAAAATTACCCTTGAAAACAAAAATGCCCCCTAAGCTCCTTCATCAACTAAAGGACTACTCAATGTGTTGGGAGCCACATCAACAAAATATCACTTGGTCATCAAAATTATCTCCTTCTCTCTTTTGTATCTATTTGTTTTGTCAATGACTTTCGATTCTAGCAAAATATACTTCACCTGTCTTTGATGTTCAACAATAAATTCATGTAGAGATATGGTAGATCGAAAACAAATGATCATGAAAAGATAGCTTTTGAGAAAAAAAAAATCATCAAAAAAATATCAAACAATCTCATTTATTTTGAGTGATTCCATTATTTGCTATTTTCGGCCAGCTTTTTCAGGGGCAGATTCCTTCATCTGCTCTTTGTGGCCTGCTTCTTCAGGGGCTCATCTGTTAAGGGCGACTTGTAATTTTTTTTTAACTCCAAGGCTGCTCTCGATTATTTCCAATCATGTCATGCATAACCTAGTCAAATGACCAAATCTAGTTGAAGCTAACACATTAGCGCACCTCTATACCCTTTCAACGAAATGGCTATAAAACAGTTTTATCATCTAAGCATCTATATCAACTTGATAAAGATATATATAAACTCAATGGACAAAAAATGTGATGAATATGTTCAAATTGTATAAGACATATGTATACATAAGATTATGAAAACTATTATTGGTACACATATGCGTACCTAAATAAACATTATGTACACACACATATTATTTTTCATCTGTATATATATGTGCTCTTAAAAGAACATTAGGATTGATTTGGAAAAAAAAAATGAAACCATGAGTTACCGGCAAAAAGGTTTGACCCAAACCATTTTTTTTTATTTTTTATTTTTGTCAAAACTCTTCGACTTTAGCAAGCTCAACCGCCATCATCATTCTCGGCCCATATGCACGGATAATCTCCTAATTTCACTGTTTCTAGAGGAGGAGGACCCGGTGGTTTTCGGCATGAATTGCACCACCACTGTCATGGCTCAACCCATGATTATTGTCGTTGGTGGCTGGCAACATCTAGGAACAATGAAGTTGGCTGACATGGGATAGTGGCAGCAGAGAGAGTGGTTGATGATGGTGGCCAATGTACCTGGATGCAATGGTATTGTGATTAGCAGAAAAGGGATATAATGGGATTAATTAGAAATTTGGATTAAAGGGAGAAGGATAAGTATAAGTGTAAGACACATCTAAGGTGGGGAGGATACAAAACATGATCGTATTTTAATTCAAGAGGCTAATGTAGCTTCGGAAAGTTTGTGATCCGCCCTATAAGAAATAGCGTATATATCAACTTTATTTTCAAATAAGGTAAATTGCACTTTTAGTTTAAAACCTTTTGGGGTCATTTGGAAATATATTAAATATCTTTGATTTTGTCTTGTGCTTCCAACTCAGCTAGTAAATACTAGGGACACCATGAGATTGGCCAAGGTTCGAACAATGGTAGACACTCTCCTCTAAACTAAGGTAGTCAAACAGTGGTAATTTCTATCAGGCCAGTTTCTTAAATGAAAAAAAAAAATGCCACATCAGCATCTTAGGTCAAAATTTAGTTTTAGAAAGTTTTTAACTTTAATTTATCTAATAATTATCTATTAATAAGTTTAAAACATTCAAAATGTATTTAACATTTTTTCATTTATGTGATAAGATATCATTTATTTTATGTTCAATTTTTTGGTTGTATGTAGCCTTTTCCAAATTGACAACGATGGTTTCCAGCATCTTCGTTCATACAAAAAAAAAAATCATATTTCTTTTATGTGTAGTTTTGATATTTCTATGGTACAATAGCCAATTCGGACCTATTTTTAAAAGTTTGGGGTTAGTATATAAAACCAACCAGACATTTAGGACAAATATGAAATATGCAATCACCCAGGAACATTGGGGACTGATGATGCCATCTAACATAAATTGTTAAATTATTTATTTTTTTATGTAGTAAATTAATTAAGTTTCAGCCATTAACCTATAAATCGTTTGTTAAAATAGTACGAAAACATAAGAAAAATATAACACTCCCCCATCCCAAAAGATAATGGATTGTTATAAAGAGTTTTTCTATCATAAAATCAACGACACATGTGTCGTGCATATGAATGAGAATTACATCACATTGCAATAAGAAAAGTGACAAAGTCTTCATACTGTCAGCCTGCATGATAAGGGATGTGTCTTATCATAGCACCTGCTCAAATTTGAATCACCACTCTCATTTTTCTTGCACTTCAAACGCTTTAACTTGTATAATAGTACAAAGTCAATTGTTAATCTCTTTGAGATAGGATAAGGAGCTACCCGTTAAGGAGGGGGTCTTGATATATAATTTATTTGTTACAAATTGATTAAGTCATTCTCAGAGATTATGTTGAAAGTTTCAGAAAATATGGATGTTTTTGAGACGTGTAATGGGTGATTAACATTTGGTAGAGAAGGAGAGACCATCATGTGATAATGGCGCTAAAGCGATTTAATTAAATGTGGTGTCTACAAATTTGAAGATTTGGTGAGCAATCCCTATCAGATTATGTACAAAACTGCAAAAACAGAAGTACGTTAATTTTGCTACATAATTAGATTATTTGCATTTTGTTAGGCTTTTATTTTCACTTGATTTGACTCGTCAAATAGGGCAATGGCCATGGCCGAGTCCAGGGATGTGACACTCTCAAATCGAGCAGTCCTCTCCTGACTCCTCTCCCATGTGCATGTATCCATCCCATTGTCCATCCTTCATGTGCCTAAACTCTCTCCTTTTGCCTTCTCTTACTAAATATTCCAATTTTCCATTTCGTAAAGGATGGCATGTACTAGGTAGAGGGATTATGTATATGTAGTTTATGATGTTATTTTCTAGGTCTTTTTACAGTTGTCCTTTTAAATTTTATGTGATATTATATTTATTCCCTGATGTTTGAAAATCTATACTTACCTTTTATTTTTTTACACCATCAGTTAAAATTACGGCTAATCACCTTAAATTTAGTTTGATTTACAATTATACCCGAAACTTTAGAAATTTACAATTTTTCAAGATTACCCTTCCCCTCCTCATCTCTCCACTTACATTCTCCTCCGCCTTCACTTTGACCCATCTATCTTTGCCCATTCTCGTCTCCTTATGCGACTTCTCCTTCTACTCTAATACCCTCTCTTCTGACCTCCTTACCATTGCTCATTAGGCCTTCAACGGTGACCTTGTAATTGCTGCATTGAGACTTGCCCAAACCAAGGGCACTAACTTGGGGGTCCCTCATCTCCACTCTTCTTGCTAGTGCCACCTACACCGCCAACCTGGGATGTTTCAGATATGTTGAGACTACAACAATTACGCCACCTTCCAGCTTTTGGTTGCCAACAATGAGTTCAACTTCAATCCCTACGATGTTGCCGTGGAGGATATCAATGCAATGCCCAATGCCACATGGAAATGCAATTATGAAACTAAGGGATCAACTTTGGTTGAGCTCAACTCTACCTTTTTCAAAATTTGTGAAATTTATATTGTTTCTGCTAAGTTTTTCAATCTCAAAAATTTGAATTTGTTTATTGACTAAGAACTATATAAGTCATCTATGTAAGTCTTATCAAGAAAGAGATCTGTTCATATATAAAAGTAATAAAACAAACATGTAATAATGATATTAATATAAAAATTTTTTAAGTTCATCAAATTTTCTAGAAATTTGCAAAATACCCTTGCTCATTTTGGTGGAAAATACAATATGAGCCTCTAATTATTGGAATTTAATTATTAGAGATAAATTTTTTTATTTAATTTTTTATATGTCCCATCATATTCTAATTATTAACAATATATATTTGGTTCCAATTATTTGCCTCCAATTTTGAATAGAGTTCACGGAGTCAAATATTTTATTTGATTCATTATATTTGTCCCAGTTGTATATTAATTAACAACAAATATAATATATGCTTCTAAGTTTTTACCTCAAATTTTGAATATAGGATTGGAGACAAATGCGCTATTTGCCCCATTACATCTATCTCAAACACTTTTTTTTTTTGAAAATTTTGGTATTTTCTCTTGATTTTTCTTTTTCTTAGTTGGCTACAAAAAAATTATTTTTTAAAAACATTATTCAAGTGATTATTAATTAGATATTTGCATCGATCCATGGAAGGACAGACGTGGAGAATTTGGGTGAGTTTGAATAGGTTGAGGCGAGGAGGACAAGTGATTTTAGGGATGAGATCGGAGAAGGAGGCAAGGGTCGGATAAAAAGGTAGGAAGGCGATGGAGATGGATGGGGTCAAAGTCATAGTGGCAAAGAATAGAAGTAAAGAGGTGAGAAGAAAGACATTTTTAGAAAATTGTAGATTTCAAAATTTTTTAATATATTTGTGAATCAGACTAAATTCAAGATGATTGGCTGTAATTTTGACCAACGGCCGACAGTGTTAAAAAAGTAAGGGAGTAAGTGTAGATTTTCAAATTTCAAGATGCAAGTGTAATATCACCTAAAATTCAGATGGATAGCTGTAAAAAATCCTATTTCACTTTGTCCCCAAAACTAAAACTAAAAAATAATCATTTTACATTTTATGTAGTAAGAATAATTTAATTTATGATTATTTTTTTTCTTTTATGTAATGAAAGTTTAGATGAATATTAATTTTTTTTTTCTTTTTTGGTTTTGTGTAGTGATAGTTAACATAAATTTGCTATTGTAAAACTTTACCAAATGGGAAAAGTTCAGCCTTTTTCGAAAAGCCTAAAAAGAATACTTTAGCTAGGATTGAACAACGTAATAGTAATACTTGAAAAGAGAAAAAGACATTTGTACAAGTAGTTTGGCTCATATAAAGTCATAATCTGTTTATATAAAGACAGAATATTGATTTCTGGCTGATGGAATTCATGGCAGAACCCATGCAAAGAACTAGTTGTTACAAGGAGTAAGAGACGGTTATCGGCAACTCTCGATCCTAGAGAGAGTCTTGATCAATGTCCTGGGCTTGGTTAGTTCTCTCAGAGGCTTGTCTGAAACCCGGATCACATTGTAAGCAAAGCACCCAGTAATGGCGCCGATAATAGGCCCAAAAATATAAACCCAGAGCCCATCAAATACTCCCATCACTATAGCCGGCCCAATGCTCCTCGCTGGGTTCATCGATGCCCCTGACACCGGCCTATATGCATAGCAATCAAACAAAACAGATAAACAAAAGAAATTAGAGCTAAAAATACCTGCAACTAATTAACTAATTACTCTTTTGTCTCAAAATTTTTATCTCATTTATTTTCAGTAATTAATTTAGAATTTTTTATTTTTAATATTTTAATATGTAAATGAAAAATATTTATATATAAATAATAAATCAAGACATGTAGTTTTTAAATATATTTTTTAAAATTTTTTCTAACAAATAATAATGTAAATAAATATAAGTCAAAATATAACAAAAAGTTAAATAGAGCAAAAATTTTGAGACAGAGGAAGTAACTACTAGTGCAGTATTTGTTTAAATTTAGTAATAGATCTCAAAGTTTGTATACCCAGCGACGATGACGTTCAATAATATCGTCATTCCAACAGCAAATCCAGCTAAATCTCCGACCTATAGAATAGGTCAACTGAATCAATTAAAGTAGCTTAAGATAAGAATTCTACTCTTAAATACAGTAATTAAATAATTCATGCTTAATTACGAGTGAAATAAGTGCAACTTACGGCTCTCGTGTCAGTGGCAACAGCAGATATGATAAACATCAACAAGAAGGTGATGATGATCTCCAGAATGAAAGATCGAAAATTGGGGCCGACCGGAACCGTTCCGAAAAATGCCTCTCTTTTAACGTCCAGAACAAGATATAGGGTTAAACTGGCAAGAACCGATCCGAACACCTGAGCTCCTACATAAAATGGCACCTGCAAGTTCCAAGCATGGATTAATAATAACGTACAAAAATTGGTAATAACAATTTTTTTGTTCCAAGAGATCAACTTACGAGCTTAAGCGGAAAATGGCGAAAGATGGTGAAGGTGATGGTGACGGCGGGGTTAAAATGTGCACCGGAGATGTGGCCAACGCCGTAAACCATTACCATAACAATAAGGCCCCAGGTCACCGCAATTCCTGGAAATGTTATTACCGATCCATAACTATTATTTACGGCAACTGCGCCACACCCCGCAAATATCACAAAGTATGTCCCAATCACCTCTGCAATTACCTGAAATTCCTATTCCATTACATCTTCTTCCAGATAATTGTTACCCTTCAGTGAACATTTGCAGCAATGAGAGCAAAACAAGTACGCACCTTTTGGACGGATTCGACGACTTGTACGGAAGCACAAAAGCCAGAATCTCCGCCTTCGCCTTCCTCTACCCTCGAAATATCTTGGGAAGACATCTTCTCTTTCTTTTTCACTGCTAGGTTTTTCTGTATTTCTCAGTTTTGCTTTCGTCGGCGATTAATTTATACTGATATCCCAAACAAAAAATAATTATTTATATTTAGTTAACCCATTGTTGATATTATCGCTAAAGGATAAGATATTGGTTTTACTGATCTTTCGATAAACCCATTGAAGTGGTATTACGCAACTTGTTCCCTACTACTACCTTCTCCAACATTCTTGGTAACAGTTATTATTTTGAGTCAACCTAAATATTGGTAACATTTTCATAATATTTACTTTTTTCATATTTCTTAATTTAGATGTATAAAGTCAAAAGTAGAAAAAAAATGTACACAAACTTTTTTTTTCTCCCTTAATCTCTACACCAATCCCACAAATGTTAGAAATCAAGAGACCGAGGAAATACTTTTTATCCTACAAGTCTTTATATTAATTAAAGTTGTTTATATCGGCACGATTATATTCATCTTCTTGTCCAGAGAAAAGCAAGCATAGATTCAAACGAGAAAGGTCCAAGGGAAGAAAGAAGATCCGACAGCTAAAAGCCCATGTCCTATCCACCCAACAAATCAGTTATAGCCTAAACGAAGAGATTAAGGCCCAGGCCTAAAAAGCACGTAACATCTCACTATTCCACTCAGCCAACTCTGAAAGGATATAGGAAAAATTACAAAAATCTCCCTAGGTTTGGGCAAACTTTTTGTCCTTCTTATTTAAAAAACCTATAGTTACCCCTGTTACGTTAACTCCGTCATTTATCATTAACATAAAAAGGAGAAACTACTTGACTTTGTCCTCATAGACTTATTACTTAAAACTTTTGCCCCTAACCACTAAAACCCATCAATCGAACCAACTAATCTAAAAAAATAAAAAATAAAAAAATAACCAGACAAATCTAAATCGCTCTTGCATCCCCCTTACCCTTCTCTCTCCCTGCCCTCACCATCGCCGCCGCCTCGCTGCCCTCATGTCCGCCCTTTCTCTCCCTTTCTGAATTGATTCTCCCGTCATCCCAATTATGAACCCCATCGGCGCACGTACGAAGCTGTACCTGTGATTCGGCTCCATCAATCGGCGAAGATGAGGCATTTGGCGTTTGGCGGTCAATCAACGACAACTAGTGTGGCGTGCACGGCGATGGCGACGGGAGGCCAGCAAAATCAGTGTTCAGCATTCAACGAAATCAGCATTTGACTTTCAGCGTTCAACGAAATCGGCATTCGGCATGGGAAGATGAGTTTAGCCAAATTGCTCTCGTACATCCAGAAATTCAGGGTAAGATGATTGTGGTCATGTACAGTGGTGTGGCCAACAAAATCGCCGCTCGGTGTTCAAGTATAGCTAGACGATTGTGGTCAAGTACGGGAAGCCGAATTGTTGGCCAAGGGACGTGGTCTTCCAGTCTCTCGATTGAGTGATGGTGACGTGCAAGGCTGGGATTTTGAGGCAGAGGGAAAAAGAATGGCTGAAACCTAATCTCCAATTCTCTAAAACGAATTGCAGTAGATTGTCCTCCATCTGGTGCCACCTGATCACCACTGTCATCGTGGGGTTTGTTGGGAAGAGACCACAGGTGCCATTGCGCAGGCGGGGCTGGGGGGGTTTGAAGTAGTTGGAGCAGGCGAGGCTGGTTAATTTTGTTTTTTCGATTGGTCCAGATTTGATTTGAGCAGGTTTTAGTGGTTAGGGGGCAAAATTTTTAAGGAAGAAGACTAGGAGGGCAAGTCAGTTCTTTTCCCCTTTTTTATGTTAACGGTAAATGACAGAGTTAACTTGGTAGGGGGTAACTGTAGATTTTTTAAATAGAGAGGACAAAACTTGAGGTTTGCCCAAACCATAGAGTTTTTTTTGTAATTTTCCCAAATAAATAGTACCTGTCCCCTGAGTTCGCTAAAACATTTGAACTTCATATTGAGTTTGAAAAATAAAAAAAATTATATATTGGCTTCACGTGACTCACCTTTTACATGTAAATTTTTTTTTTTAAAAAAAAAGATGAAAAATGTGACTATTGGAATGACAATTTAAAATGTAATATAGTGAAGTAATTTATTAAATATGAAAACGTTATAAAAATTTGAAATGATCTAAAATATTAAATATTGATAAAAAAATGTGGGACAGTGGAAATACTACAAAAATATTAAATATATTTGGAAATGGCTAATGTCAAACGTGCAGAAAATTAATGTACAAAAATTTTTATAAAATTCTCTATGGTATATCCCGATATAATTTCCCGGAAACAAAGTTATAAGTATTAATGAAATAATTAACTTTTTCTTCATTTATTCATGTGCTCTCATATAACATTTAACCATTTTCACTGAATTGAGAATAAGATGTCTGCCAAATACGATTCCGAGGTGGTACTGGTAGTAAATTACATAAACACGAGATTATAAGTGAAGAGTGGGGATGGGGTTGGGAAGATGGGGCCTGGTTTGGGGCTGGGCTGAAGTGTCTCTCTCAAAATGAAAATGAGGGTGATCCAAAAGCAAAATGGTCCCCCGTCTGGTGCAGGGGTGGCCCATCTCAGGGTCCTCCTGTGTCCGTAGTTCACCCTACATTGGCCTCGACCTCTCTATTTCCTCACTTCTCCATCTAGCTCCTTGGCAATGTTTTTTGTTGCCTTGCATTTAATTTTTATTCCCATCCCATCAATTCCCTTAATTTATCATCTTTGGTCCTTGCCCACTTGCTCCAAAAATTCAATCCCTTTGTGCAAAAAAGTCAAGAACAAGGTTGGTTTGTTTCATGAAGAAAGTGATGGTCATTTCTCTCTCACCCATCACATATATATATATTCACATGCTCGCATGCTTATTAAGAGAATTCTTGCCAATTTCTAGTTTATTTTACCCCTGCTTGTCCAGAATTAATTTGAGTGTATGCAAAATGAAGCTTTATAAGAAGAATATAGTTGAAAAAAGGGAATTGCATGCATGTAAAAAAAATACTATAGTAAATTAAATTAATAGATAAATAAATAAGCATGGCAGGGAGTGGGAGAGGGAGAGGGAGAGGGAATGGGACCGCGTGTGTGTTAGAGAAAGAGGACGCGCACACGAGGACAACCCCAAATATGTTAACCGTTAAATTGATCCGACCCTTTTGGGCCTACGCCCACAGAAATTATCAAATCACGCCTCTGCCCACCTGTATCTAATTAATATTTATGCCTTCCATTATTATCATTATTTCATAATCTAATTTCAGATCATGCTTTTTCCTGGTGATGATCCGATGTATATAATCCACCCATTTTGGGGCACAAAATCAACCTCCATTTTACTCTAACTAATTTATGTTTCTTTTTACGCTATATATAGGTATGCATTGAAAAATTGACCATTGCCTTAATTTGAAGTCTCACACACACCTTAATTAGTGAAAAATTTATAAATACATAGGACATGCATGATGAATAATTAGCTTAAGGACTTAGCCGAGCACCGGCAAAATCATATTTCATAAAAGTTCACCCGAATCATAGTATACACTTTTATTTTCCTTAATTTCATACTATTTTTTTAATGAAGATCCGAATTAAGGTAATGCTATTGATGATTCAAAAGAACCTTACAGAATCAAGATACCATGAAAATCTCCCTTATACAGTATAGAGGCATATCCTCTTTCTTTAACTCTCAAAATTTTCTACAATTTAATTCCAAATAAAATGATAAAAGAAAAAGTAAAAAAAAAAAAAGAAAGGATATATACTATGATCCGGAAAACTTACGTGCATGTATGAAATTGTGAAGTGTCAAACTAATTTGCCGTGTTATATATTCCCAATCTCATTCTCATGCATTGAATCAGGCGCACGAATGTCCATATAGGAATAGGATGGTGTACACAACTAGTGTACGGTACACACACACACACACACACACACACACACAAAAACACACGTTTTTAGCCTGAAATCCAACCCTGCAGCCATTCTTTACCCACCTTTCTTATTCTTCATTTCCATCCAGAGCGTGATTCCCAACTGACAGGATTCTCTCACCGCATCACAAAATTTGTACGAAAACAAGTACAACACCACATTTTCAGACCCTGCCCTCAACTTTGGTTCAATCGACGATTGCCCCTTCTCATTCTGTGAAATGTGTATATAACATCCCCCCTCAGGTTTCTATAAGAGCCACACTTACATTTCTGTCAATATTTACTTTGAATGTTACAGCAAAGATGTTAACTAGTAACTGGAATGTGAACATGAAAATAAAATCGAAATTAGAAATAATGTATAAACCAATACATGTTGTCATGTTTTTCTCAAGTGAGAAAACATATTTATTTTTATTAAATGGTGATATCGGTCATTTATATTTAATTCATGGCCCAATTTATTTTAAATTAAATTTAATGAATTATTGTTCATTACTCTTATATAAACTGATTATTTTCCCAGCTTATTAGTTTATTGAACCTTACACATTAAGAAGTACAAAAAGTAAATTTAAAATATTTTTTTTATAAAAGAAAGTATTTTTATTATTTTTTTAACTTATCTCACCTAGAAAGGAAAAATTAAATTAAAAATAATTGTTTATAACAAGAAATAGTCTAAAGTTACTACTTTAACTTCTTAAAGTGTAATAATTTCAACCCCTTCCCTAAGTTTCACCATCTGCCTCCGCCATCAACGTCTACCACCATCTCGCCGTCTCTCTATCTCCTATCGCTCCATCTACGCGTCGGTCCTCGTATGTCCTCATCCATCCTTGTCCATCCTCATTTGCCTATGCGTCAATCCTCATTGGTTCATTTGGTTCAATCTTCCCCAAAATCTTCTCCAACTACGGTCGATTCGAACATAGGTTCATTTGGTTCATTATATCATGTGGGTTTGTCATCGCCTAGGTACTTACTGCCTGAAAAGAAGGGCTATTGTCAATGAAAGCCAAGAGAGTGGCTGATAGCACTGCCAAGAACATTGGCTGATGAGTTTAGGAGGAACAAGCGAAGGAGAGAAGAGAAATGACACCCGCTGTGAAGAAGAAGATGAATTTGGGAAAATTGACAATTTAAATTCTTATAACTATTTATTTGTGTTAATTTTAACTTTGAGTTTCTTATTTTTTAGTATAGTTATTCACGTGGAAATTTGAGAACCATTATGGGAGTAGTAAGTGCCGCATAGGAACATTTCATTTGATATAACGCGTGAACTAATAGTATGGACCAAAATATGACATAGTAATTGAGTTTGGGGACTTTAATAGTTATTTTTAGAATTAAGGGACCACTTTAGGATAACTCTTAAAATTTGAGGACCACATTTGGATTATACCCAAAAAAATTATTAGATATTGTATGTGTAGTTTCCGGATCCAGAGCTTAGTTTTATGGATGTATTAAACTTCACAGAGACGTGTGATTAGGCCTGTGGAATCTAGAGGGCCCCATAATACAAAGGTCTAAATGCACCATTAGTCCTCCAACATTGCCAACTCTCACGAGTTAGTCCCTTAACTTTGACTGGGTATGACTTTGTCTTCAAACTTTACAAAATCATGCGACTTAGTCCTCAAACTTTGCAAAATGGTGCCATTAAGTCCTTGAACTGTTTGGATAAATTACAACTTTAAGTCCCAACTTTCAATCTTTAAGTAAAATGACACTTCCATTTAGGAACTTCCATTATCACCAAACTTGGTTAATAAACTTTACTGTTGTTAAGAACATAATTAATTAATTAATTAACTTACAAAATGATAATTCAAAAAAATTATATAAATAAGTTAAAAAATTTCTAAGCATTTAATAAGTTATATTTTTCTTATTATTTTAGAAACTACTTTGGTTGATTTATTGTAAAGCAAAAAAATTATCTTTTATGCACTCCACTATTATGTTGATAAATTATTTTTTGTAAATATTTTTTTCTCACTTTTTTTGTACAAAATGTGCAATATTAAGGAGTAGTGAACTCAGAGATCATTTTGGAGGAGTTTTTTAAGTAGATTTATTTTTCAAATAGTTTTCCAAATGAATCTTTTTGGTATTAATATCTTGTGATTTGGAATTAGTATACCGCATCATCTTAAAGCCAATTCATCACTTGCAAATCTCATGCTAATGATGATGGTACTACAATTTTCTTGGCTTTTTATTGTTTGTTTTCAAAGAAAAATTAAAAAATAATTTGTAAAACTTACCCACTTTGATATAGCTATTAGCTAAAACTCTTATATTAAGCCTTTGAACTTTTTTATTCTACAAAAAACTACTAATAAACCATAAAAAAAAAAAGCAATGTAAAGATATGTCCCCTTCACAAGAAAAAAAAACAACAATAAAGAAAAATCACAATCGCAAACTTATAGTATGTATAATTTAAAAAAAAATCTAATACTTACTAATATGAAATTAGCATCGAATATCGAAAACTAGCTTACTTGCTTTTGATTTTTTTAAGAGAAAAAATCACTATTGGTTAATACAACTTTAGAGCTTTGTTTTTGCTATCTTCTTTTTTTTTTTGGCTTCAATAACATTTATATTTCATTACATTTCATAAAAGATCAAATTTTTTTCATGCTATTTTTGGTTTGTTGGGCTACAATTTTATCTACTCTGGCTAGATATAAATAGAGTAGGGAATTTGGGGAAAAATTAAAAAAAAATAATTTAACCACTTAATTAGAATATTGACTGTTTTTTATTTTTTATTTTTATTCCAACTAGTATTTACATTTGAACAAAAGATTCAAATTAAACAAAATGCAACCATTGATATTTAAGAAATTGAAGAAATAAAGAAGGTAAAGAAAAGCTAATGAAGAAGATAATGGAGAAATCATCTCAAAGTTAAAGGTTGATTTTTTTTTGTGTGGATAAACTACTAATAATGGGGAATTTATTTTACTAAAGAAGTAAGGAAATCTATAGGAAAAATAAATGATCAAAGTAAAGGTGGAAAAAATAAAAAATAGATTTTTGGCTTTCTAATAGGTCAATAAAAATAGTTTCTTTAATAGAATAAGCAAAATATAATTTTTTAGATAATCATAAATTCTTTATATTATTTTACATAAGTCTTTTGCATTACAATGTGTAAATAATCTAATTATTTAATAATTGTAGTTAACAATGTAGTAAAATTTGTTAATTCATGAATTTGGTATGAATGAAAGTTTCTAAAAGTAATAATCATTTTTGCTAAAATGTTGAAAGTTGGAACTAAGGTTGTAGTTTGCCCGGGCTACATAGAGACTTAATTATTATATTTCTTGAAGTTGAGGGATTAAGTCACGATAAGTCATACTTAAATGACTAACTCGCATGAGTAGACAAAGTTAGGGGATCAATTTTGCATTTTGGCCTAATACAAATCTTTTTACTTGGAAAAGAAGGCAAAGGACGAATACTGCACCTACTCAAGATTTGGAACCAATTACACGTTTATACCCATGTTTGAAACCTACTTTTACACCATAAGTTATTTTACACCCTCTAAACCATAGTTGTTAAAAATCGTGACCAAGATAATAAGATCGTATGATCTCATGATCATGACATAGCAAACTTTGTTAAAATGTTATAGGATTGAATATATAGTAGGATGGTGGTAGGATTGTGACTAGGATTATAGGATTGAAGGATTCTATCGATGCTACATGGGTACTGATTTTTGTTGAAATGAATTGCATGAATGATCCTTCACATTTAATTATCATTCAATTTTCATCCATAGTATATTAAATATTCTATTTCAAACCTAAACCTATTAAAGATGTTCTATTTTGGTTCTTAACCTATTAAAAACATTTCAGTCCGGTCCAATACATAAACACCAGGGGATGAGAGCAAACTTCTAAACTTGGGGGTGAAAGTATAACTGAAACCATACTTAGAGGGGGAAAAGTGGTGTAATTAACCGCAGAACGTAGGTAGTAGAAAAGCCTAGCTGGTTATTATTTCCAGTCTCCGCCTGGCGCCTGCCCTGCCCAACTTGATTCTGAAAGCCCGTTTCGGTCCCTACCTTAGCAGTAGTTGGAGTGTTGGACACTATCCTCTCCCAAAGTCCCTACCTTTAATTTTGCTTTGGCAACGAAGCGATAGGCACCACATAAGTGTTGCAGAAGAAGTCCTAACACCCACATGCTCACAGTATGGCCATCCACATGTGCATGGCCCCACCCTCCTATCCTCCTCTTCTTTTCTTCCGCCATCTCTACCTTACGTTGTTCAATATCTTCACTGCCGTCGCCGTCCATGGAGGAGCTCCACCGCTCCATCCGCTGGCACTCAGACGACCTTATATACCTTATAACACTGGCCCCTATCTAAAATAATATCAATCACAAACTAATGATAACATTTATAATTGATTACCGCTATATACATGTCTTTTAATTTGTAGGGAATAATAAGGCATAATTTACCATTTTCTGTCAACTTTCTTTCCAATCAATATTTGTGATGCAAGAGTTTGTAGGAGGAGATAAAGTGTTGATGTTGGGTAGACGTCAGAGATATATAGCCGTTTATAAGGTCCTGAAATGAAAATGGGATGATCATGGGGAAGGACCAATTCAGTCCTAATTAGAACAATGTAATAAATTTAAGTACTTATTTCATGGAGCAGGGCTAGCTAGCTAGATTTGAGATGGATGATGAAGTCACACATACATACATAAATACATTTTCTTATCCGATAAATGCCACCTCTGGATAATTCTCAACTACTTGCTCTATCATTTCTGTCAGTCTTTATGTTCATCTCCGACCGGACTCGATCAATATTCGTATATTGTTATTCCTATTACTATTATTTTGACAGAGAGAGAGAGAGATAGCTAAAGACGTAGACCATAAATAAGTAGCAATAGAGAATGTCAGAAATGGTCCCAAGAAAGCAAAATTGTACATAATTATACATACTTGAGGTTTAAATCGTGTTTATTTGATTGAAACAGCGAGACAGGGACACCATTTAATTTGACGACGAAATTCGGAGCTTTTTTGGTTTACCGACGTTTCCGTTTGTCTCGCCGCAGGCTAATTAAATTCTGCCGTTAGTCCCCGATCAATTATCGGATAATTACCATCAAGTACATGGACATGTCTCCTTGCGGGATCAATTTTTGCCGTTCCTGAATTTGATAGGGTGCTTCCTCAACTGTGGTAGTGTTTGAGGTGAAACCTTAGTAGAAGTGGATCAATTTTTGCCGTTCCTGAATTTTGGGCTTCATGCTGTTCTGCTTGTTGGAAATTATTAGACCAATTGGACCAAGAAGCATTGCTTTTTCAGTAAATTTAAGTAGTCACATGATTTTTTTTTTCAGATCAATAAACTATTTAAACTATTCAGTTTTCTTCGTCTATAGATTGAATTTATGTATTCACCTAGTCTTATCTAAAATTATAGACTAATATAAAACGATTAATGGTTGAGACCAATTTACAATGAAATAAAGGTTGAGGAATCATTTACAACAAAAACTAAAGGTTTCGGATCAACAGTAATTCTCACACAACATCTATCCATCTCACCTATTGGCTAAGTTAATATGCTCACTACCCCTTATGTCTATATGTATTTATATTAGAATACTACTATTTATAACAAAAAACAAATGTAAACACATTGAATCCTATGTTCTTGAAAATTGGAAATATATACAAATCAGATACTAGATATGTACAGATTCAATGTAAAATCGGCTGTTTTTGATGACTTAGACATATTTATGCTAGTTTTGTTTTTTTTGTAACTATTGTAAAAATTTCTATCCTATTCCAGTACATCCTTTTTTTTTTTTGTTTCCTTATCCTAGTACAGTACATTTTCTTTTTGAAACTAGAGTAATAATCATGGAACTCTATATCTCTCTCTCGATTGATCGACAAAGGTAAAACAAAAAGCAGAGGCAACTGGATGAAGAGACACGATGGAGATTGGTGAGCCCAATAACGGCAACGACGGTCCTCCGGCGTCGGCCGTACCTGAGAGTCTCTCTCTATTTCTCTCTCTCTCGGTCGAGCAACAACAGAAACAAACAGAGGCAACCAACAGAGGAAGAGACATGATAGAGATCAGTGAGCCCAACAAAGGCAATGGCAACCCTCCCCCGTCGGTCATACCTCCGATCTGACCGCAGTCTTAATGGTAGAGAACAACTGCTGTGTTGGTTGAGCATCAGACACACAAGGGAAGAGAGAGTAAATCTGAGAGAAGATGAACAAACATGGAAGGTACGGGAAAACAAAAAAAAAAAAAAAAAAGACACACTTTAAATTAACATGTTTTAATGAGGACAAACCAATAACATCCGAACACCGCACATACAGTATGTTACATTTTTTACCAACACACAGACTTGCACTAATATTACCCGATGCCAATTTAACGCAACCATGCATTTCTTTCTCTTAGATCGGCAAAGAAAAAATTTATTAAAAAATAAAGAAGTAAAATTGAGATGAATTTCTTTCTTCTAATATCTAGAATTATTACACGGTAAGACACGTGAAGAATTATGCAATATTTAGTTTATCTACATGTCCCTTAATTATCCATTGCTTACTGAAAGGAATATCTAAGCACAAGATAATATTTAAACTTGATCAACCATATGGTATAATGTCCTCATACCAGAGAGGCAACAGCTTATATATCCACACCTAACTGCTCGGCTCACGAGATTATATGAGGATCTTCTCACTGTTTTTTCCTTTTCTTTTCCTCTGTTTCGACATGAAGTATTGTTAAGAAAGTTTTGATTATTGAGCTATTTTTAGTTTTTCCTTTAAAAAAATTAATTTAGATGTAAAAAGAACTTCAATTTTTTTTTTTTGAAAAAAATGATACAAGCAGACACCATAACAAATGAACCCTTTTGTTTTGTTTTATTTTTTTTTTAATTCTTTAAAAAATTTGTACATAAACTTCACCTTCAAAGGATGTGCTAACGTTTCTAAAAACCAACCTCCAGAAAGGCATTAAACAAACTGATTGAACATGAACAAACTTTTATCTGTGTTTACTCATTAAATTGTTAGTAAATACTAACAGTAAATGAATGTCTTGTATTCATTCTTTTACAAATGAGAAATTTCAGTTAACTACAAGAATCTAGGGCTTTTGCTATGGCAAAAATAGTAGCTAAATCATAGCAAAAGAAAAAACGCTATGAAAGAAATCATCACAAAAAATCATAGAAAGATTCACCATCGCCATTAAAAATCATCGCAATATCGACGTAGCTTTGTGATCATTATTATCGTCAAATTAATGGCGACGATTATGCAAGAAGACACAAGAGCGACGGTTTTGACTCGCTGCATGAGCGACGACCAAGATCATTGTTAGGTGCAACGATCAAAATCATTGCTAGCTACGATCATTAAAATTGTAGCATTTTGGTTGTTTGTTTTTCTATTGTTTTAATTATTGATTTTGTGTATATAATTGATTAAATTAGTATATTACATTAATTATTATTATTATTATTATTGTAAAATGAATAATAAAAATATTGTTAACATAATATCGATAATTTACATAAATATGTCTAATAAATAAAAAAAATATAAAAAAAAACCCTAAACCCTAATTACGCCCTCATTGATGTGGAGGGGTCAAAAGACCGTCTCGCCCACTCCCATCCTCAGCTTCATATAAGCTCACGATAGTAGTGTGCTTGTCTGATACTAGATCTTGTCCTCCACGTGAGCCTGCATCTGAGTTAATTGGGTGGTAACTTGCTCAAACTAATCATTGATGGCTTGCTCGCACTAGTTGTTGCCTTTTTTTACCTAATCACAAAGCTGTGGCTTCCACCATTAGCCGAGCAATCTCAACTTAGTGGGTATCAGTGCATGCCTGCAAAAATATGTCAGTTCATTTTTAAAATTTTATATGACTCATAAAAAAGTGCCACTTAAATAGGTCAGGTTGAAATTATCCATTGGGATCTGAAGGTGTTGGGATCCTCAAGGTGAGATAGGAGACCTGGTATGTGCCCTTTTTCAATAGCCCACAAACCTCATGCCAAGACTTCTCATCAAACTAGGGATGATTTTGAATCGTACGAAATGTAAGCATAAAAAAATCATCGCAGTTATATCCATAGACTGATCGACCATTGGAGTACGATTTGATGATGATTCTCTTTTGCTTCACTTAGGATCGTGGTCGCTTTAGGCTCACTCCCTTGTAGTATTCTTCATCAGTAACCAACAGTCACACCTATATATATGTCACAGTCAAACGAACAAATATTCATGAATACCATACACAATTTCATTAACAAAACAATTTAAATTATTTTTTTTGTGAACAATAGAAATGATCAGATAATTAAACACAAAAAAAAAAAAAAGAAACAAACCATTTTGTGTATACTTATACCAAATATAATAAACAAATAAGCAAACAAACATATATATATAAAGGATTAAAAGGCAGTGCTCTTCATATTCTTTTACCCTTTTTTTATGCCTCGTATTTCTTTTACTTAAATAGCGAATTTAATTAATCAGGATATATCGATTGTTTATTGAAATAACTATTCAAAACATGAATTTTAGTTCCACCGGTTAAAAACGGATCTTCACCGTAATTAAAAAGAAGAGTAACGTAATCACTTGAGGGAAAAATAGTTACTTACAATGATTCGGGAAACAAAACTTGTTTTATTTTGGAGGCAACCCGAAAAAGGTACTCCTATGTTTCAGGATAAAAGTTTGAAAAGTCAGAGACTTGACATAAAAATGTCACATATAAAGTTTACAACGATATTTTTTTTTTTTTTTCGGAATACAACTTTATTTCTGGATATATTCTTTCTTGATGAACCAGACTTAGGATGCAAATAACGGAAATTCTTGTGAGTAGAAAAGGGAAAAAAAAATACTAAATTGCTAAAACGTTGCACACACAGCGAAGAAGAGTTTCGTATAGACTCCAAGTGACTTTACTATTGTTTTAATATGCCAAAAAAAACCTGTGCTTATTTTTATTGTGCTACACATAGAAAATGATTTTACAAATGTGAAATTACAAGTAAATAATATTAAAAATTATTGCCAAATGATTTACATCCTAATCTAATGTTAACAGTTCCTCATGTCATTTTTTGTAAAAATATTTGTAATTTTAGGATTAATTTTTTTCCCACTTTGCATCGTCATTTTTCGTTAAATGCTGTAAAAGATTTTGTTGAACAAATGATATGCGCACGTTGGGAAGGGACACAAGGGAGAGGGATAGGCGTATTTCGTGGCATCTCCCAACGAGTAACAGCGCCATGTGAGGCCGTACGATCCACGATGAGTCCGTGTCATGTCCCCATGCGCCCTATCCCCATCGCCATCTTTCTCAATCCTCTTCCAACCTGAACGGGTAAACTTCCGGGTTATCAAACGTTTAACTTGTATTTTGTTCTTATCTTCAAACGACTTCAATCTATTACTTGTCTTTTTTTTTTTTGTTGTTGTTTTTTGGCTCTAAATTGTTTTAGATCTTTTCATTTTAGTTCTTTAATAGGAGGAATCCACTATATAGTACATAGATGAAAGTTGTTATGTTAGTGAAAACATGACACACAAAACCCGGACTTTTTTTTTCTTAGGGTAAAAACTACTTTGGGTGAACAAAATGTCCAAATTTGTCCAAAAAAAAAAACACTACACCAACAAAAAAAAAAATAACAACTAAACAGAGCAACTAATTCAATGGTTGTAATAGTTCAATCGCCATTTACAACGGTGTTTAATTTGAACAATTGAGATAGCAACTAAAGCTTTCAGCCATCAACATTCAGTTACTAGTCAATCGCCCCCAAATTGGTATTTTCAATCCTTTAGTTGTCCTTCTGTGGCTATGTGGGTTTAGAGTATTTTTTTCGGTTTTTTACAGAGCTTGGGGTATCAAGCTCTTTAGGGCATATGGGCTTGTTTTCAAGTTCAAGCTTAATAGAGCTCAACTTGAAAAATCTTGTGTGTGTGTGAGGGGGAGAGAGAGAGAGAGAGAGAGAGAGAGAGAGAGAGAGAGATTTAATTATGGTTTAGGGGCTCGGGCCCTTTAAGGTTTTGCATAGGTTTTCAGGCTTAAGCTAGAGCTCAAGCTCAATAGATTAGGTGTAAACAAGTTGTGCTTTTCTTGGGTGTCGAGCTAAAATAAGCTTGCATTAGACTTATCGAGCCAAGTTGTATCAAGCTCAAACTTGAGTCTGAAAACTAACCTGATACCTTAAAAGGTTCGAGCTTGATAGTACTCATCTCGACAAGTCTCTTTTAAGCTTACTTATGCTCAACAACCTGATTTGATTGTGCTCCGGTGGCAATAATTGCAACTAGAGAGAGTTTTAATGTTGTGAGAAGGAAGGGACCTGGTTGTAATGTTAAAAAATGTAGGTACCAAAGTTTGTCTTAGGACTTACAATTTTTCATTTCTTCATTTTCTCCATGTCAGTTCCTTTAGGTTTACATACTTAATTTGTTTTTACCTAATTACTTTGTATATAAATTGATTTTTGTATTCTTTTTGTAATTAATTTTCATTTTATGAAATGACCAATCTATTTAAAGTAATTATAGCCCTGGCTATCTATTCATTTAAAATAATTAAACACATTTCTAATTATAATATATATAATTGTAATATAAAAGTAATTAAAAAACAAACCAGTAAATTAAGCAGTAATTGGTTTTTAGTCGCTAGAGTTAATGATTGATGTGCTTAGTCGCCTATTACTATCGACATTTATTTGTAATAGCAGCTAATATGTCAGTCACAGTGTTAGTTGTTGCCTACTAGAAACTAGATATTTAGCAACTGAGCTTCAGCTGAACTTTTAATCGCTTAAAAAGTGACATTGCAATTGCTTCACCGCTGAATTGGCATCCGTTATTGTAAATCAACTTTCTAGTGAAGATTATTGGACAATTTAATAAAATATATTGAAAGATAATTACTCAAAGGCTTAGATTAAGATTTTAAAAAGTGTTCTACACTAATGAATTTCATTCATTGAAAACTAACACGAATTCATCCATTCGACAAAACAATACGGATTCTTGAGAAAAAAATAACAACATTGTTTGTTTTTTTCATGAATTTTTTATCCCTTTTCGTTAGGTGGCGTACATGAACTTGATCCAAAATTAGGTAAAGGATGAGAGTTGAAAACGCCATTCGGATTTGCCACCCAGGCCACTAAAGATAAAACAGCGCCAAACAAGGACCAACCTAGAGAGAAAAAGCTAAAAAAAATAGGTATAGAAGTAGTTTCAAATAGTAGCGTGGAATAGTCGGGCGCACGAAAGGAAAGCAAAAAGCAAAAGCGAGCAAGCTAAGAAGGTAACTGCTTTTGACTTGTGCGCCTTTCTTCAAAAGAAATAATCCCTCCCCTCTTCCCCAATCATCCGATAAAGCTCTCTACAACGCACGGCCGTAAAAGGTTAGAAAAAAAAAAACAAAGAAGTTGCAAAAGGACTACCATGTGGAAAAGACAATTTGCTTTCAAAGAAATCATAGATCCCACACACTCACTCACTCGGTCACTCAACTTTTTTCCTTTCTTGCATAATTTTTCACTTTCCTTAGCGTGAAAGATTGATTATAGCTAGACTAAAGAGATAAAGGTACACCCTACCTCTTATATCCATATATATTTACATTCTAATACTATCTTTTATAGTATAAAATAAGTATTAACGCATCAAATCTCATGTTCACCAGAACAAAGAAATATGTACAAATTAGATACCGGATATATACAAAATTGATGTATAAAAAAAATGAAATATATGTATAAATGACATCATAGAAATGTTACAGACTCAACATCCTATAAAAAAAAATAGATGTAAATGCATCAAATTCCATTTTCCTCTAAAATTTGAGATATGCACAAACAGATAACAAATGTGTATGAAATTTTATATATGAAACAAGTGATTGATATATATAAAGTTAATGTACAAAAAAAGTGAGAGATATGTACAAATAATATGTAACACATGTACAAATAATATCATATATATGTTACAGATTCAACATCCCATAAAAAATAGGTGTGAACGCATTAAATTTCATTTCCCCCAAAATTTGAGGTATGCACAAATAGGTGACAAATATGTGCGAAACTTTATATATAAAACAAGTGATAACTATATATAAAATATGTGTCACATATGTGCAAATGAAATCAGAGATATATTACAGATATATAAGTGAATAAACTTTCATATATCCAGAAGCCCTTTTCTTAGCGTTTCAACTACTGTTGTTCCTTTGTAAGTGCCAGTAGTAGAAGTTGCTGAGAATAGGCCATACAGCAGTAGAAGTTGAGATTTTTTACAAAGAAACAATTGCTAGCTTCAAGGATCATGAAGACTGGAGGATAGGCACTTTACTCTCTGATATTAAAGCTTTGAAATGCTATTTCTCTTATTGTTCTATAAAGGAGATCTCTGAAAAAACTAATATGTATGTTTTATGCATAGCTAAGTGGGTGAAGTTACAAAAGAGTGAAAATTGGACAGTTTGTCCCTCTTCTGTTTATGCCCTTCAAAACTCTTTTGATGTAAACTTTGAGCCCCCTTGAGGCCTTTATGTAAATAAAAAAGTTGATTTGCATTAAAAAAAAAGAATAAACTTTCATATATGAATAATAATATATTTGACGTAATTTGTACAAATAAGTTTTGGGTAAATCAAATATGCACCCTACCCTCTATGTTAATATATATTTACAAGATTTATATTTTTATAAATTAAATGAAAAATAGGATAAAAATTCAATTAATAGTAATACAATTAGTTATATGTACAAATTAAATGTTAGTATGAACTTGATACATAAATAAGCTTAAAGATATGTACAAACCAAATAATTAATATATATATTTGTTATGAGAGATTTGTATAAATTATATGAGACGTGTGTATAAATAAAAATATGATAATTGTAATTGATATATATATAAAATTTGATGTATAAAGCAACTGAAAAATATGTATAAACTCTGTGACACATGTACAAATTAGATCATAAAAATGTTATTGATATATTATTTTTGTTTGTAAATAATTTTATAATTTTTTCCACATTATTCTTTTGCATTTGTACCTATTGAAACAAATTTTAGTTTGAAAATAAAATTTGGGGTAAAATTAGTTAAAAGGAGAAACAATGAGGGCTGAATCAAATAAGTCAAAAAAATTCTAAAAACACTGTCGCGTTAGTTTCTCGTGACGAACTAGATCTCCCTTCTCCTTGTGGCCATCGAGTTGAAGACAAATCAAATCAGCGGCGAGCGGCGAGAAGAATAGCGACAAGCTGCGAGAAGAACAGTGATGAGCGGCTCGCACGCTGCCGGTGACCCAAAATGCCGGATCCACAGCAAATCGCCGAACTCCTTCGCCGCGTCTCGCCTATGCCACCAATCTAGCCACCCAAACGTAGTCGATGCTTGCGTCCCCAGCCGTCATCCGTCATGTCAACAACTGAATCAGCCCGGAGGTGACGCGAAACGGTGAAAAGAGCTACTGGCGCAATTGAGCGTAGGAGAGAGAGGAAGGACATGATATGGATTCTTTCATTTGACAAGGATAAAACTGTCTTTTTAACCGTATGGCGCACATAAGCTCAGCCGCAAATAGGACAAACGCAGAGATAAATTATAAATAATGTCTCTTTCGCGGTTTAGGAAAAAAAAATAAAACAAAAGAAATACAATATGAATCATATCCATATAACCGATAAGAAAAGTAATTCCTAATTATCGTTGACCGTGGATTTGACCTCCACGAATCAATTAAAAATCCAATACAAAGCGACAAAAGCAAATAATTGGCCACTCTACATGAAAAGAAGGGGAAAGAAAGAAAGAAAGAAAGAAAGAAACACCCTAATGCTTCTGCCAGTTCACTAATCAGATATACTGCAGAACCTTTTGATCGTCACCTTGAAAATTAAGCTTAATGTACATGGAATGGAACTACTGGTGTAGTAGCTAGTTATATCGAGTCGAGGGATCGATATTAATGCGCCTGACCTGAATTAATTACAGCTTTAGACCCTGGTCTTCCTCTTCCTTGTCGCCTTGAATCTGCTTGGGTTTGAAATTGATCCAGCAAATTGCGGGATGCAGGGTTGGCTTGGCCTTTCAATCAACTTGTTCCAGTCAAGTATCTCCGGCTCCAATAGTTTTGGAATTCGAGACACCGCCAAGTTAATTCCTCTCTTTTTAATTTTCCGGGAAAATCCTCTACTAAAATAAGAAGCAGTAATTCTTTAATAATACGTCTTCCGGTCCCAAGCAAATGTAGGCCAATTCTGCTGCATATTTCCTGAATCCCCGGAAAAAAAAGCTCATAACCCAAGAAGAATGTAGTAAACTAGTGTGATCGGCAA
Source organism: Aquilaria sinensis (assembly GCA_005392925.1). NCBI lineage: Eukaryota > Viridiplantae > Streptophyta > Magnoliopsida > Malvales > Thymelaeaceae > Aquilaria > Aquilaria sinensis. The sequence continues at coordinate 157,068 of SMDT01001070.1, forward strand.
AGCTATCAGCATCCCAAATATTACCCTGCACCCAAACCAATTAAACATTTTAATTTCACTTCTTCATACCTGTGCTCTGCTTTTAATTATTAGTAGCAATAAGTTCCAATTCAGATTAACTTACGCAGTGCTGAGGATTGCTGGATGAACATTGTACTCTTTTGCAAACACAAAAGGGACGATTCCCTGTGGCAGTGCAGCCTGTATTCAACAAAAACGGAAATTACCAATTAACTAAAAGTTTAAGCGAAAAAGGTTGCCAAACCAAGTAAGTACCATAGTAAATTGTAGAGGTTAAAAAAGAAAAAAGAAAGTTACTACTACATCCGTGTCACAAAACTAGTCCTCTTTATCATTTACATTTATAAGAATTATATATGTTATGATTTTTTTCTTTCAAATTTTTTTATATAAATATAAATTTTTTATATAAAAATAGTTTCTTAAAAACTCTAGTTTATAAATATATTTTGTTAGAAGCTTTTTACAATACAAATTAACATGAATATATTTAAATTAATTTTTAATATTAAAAAAAAAAAAGTAAAAAGGCAATCCTTATGAAAGGGGGGAAGTACTGCACATTCATATGTATTTACCTGAACAATAGCGATGTGGAGGAGGGTGCCGCGCAACCCAATGGCAATGGAAGCGGCCGCCATTACGGCAGGGCCTGTCAGGAACCTCACCGCCATCGCAAAAGCCGCAACCGAGTTCCCGCACGCTATTATCTTTGGCTGCAGAGCCATAAACAGACCTAAAACGTAGACAGGTAAAAACGCAATAAGTACTCCCCCGAGAAAGCAACAATTTCCATCAAAGCCCCTAGACTTCTGCCGCAACCACTCCAACACAGTCAGTCATTATGGACGCCACCGACCCAGGCCCACCTGTCGGCCAACAAAATCCCAAGGGAAGAAAAAGAAAGGAAAAGCTGCTGAATGATTGCTAACCTAAGCTGAACATTGCCATTCCAAGCCCAGCGTCTGACAGTATGGCGATCGACTGCTCTATTATTTTCGGCATACTCACATGCCACCTTCAATTTCAATCAACTTAGTTACAGGTTATGATCAGAAATTTGATACTATTAATTAGCGAAAGCAATCGAACTGGTGAACACACCTGAAAGCAACCAGAGACCAAATCAGGCCGACAAGGCTGGAGTAAGTGTTGGGGTTTCGGATGAGCTTCCTCCAAACCATGATCAAGATCAGACGGGTCATAACACTGGCCGGGGGCATTTGTTTTCCGGCGCCGGCTTCCGGGTTCTCGGCGGCCTTCGGGTGTAGCTCAGCTGTTGAGCTGGACCCCATTTTGTTCAGCCCCATGGGTCCATCTTTGTCCCTCTCTTCCTCCGCTTCTTTCCCGGCAAAACTGAAGTCCTCTACGGCGAAGTCACCGTTCATCGCCAAAGCTGCAATCCCATAACAGGTTTCAAGTTGACAAAAAGAAAGACCGAGATTTTAAACGACTAATAATTATCCACCGGGAAGTATTAATTAATTGCACTGGACTCGTGTGATCGATTATTAATTAATGGTTTAATATTCTTAGTTACCTTTATTCTCCCCGTTTTGCGGGTGTTCAGCGACCAACATCCTGATCTCCTTGGCCCCCTGATCAGGCCGTCCGGTTTGCTCCGACGGCCCAAAATCTGTGCCGCCGAAAACATGGAGACCTCCGACTTCTGACACCGGCGATGCGCTCGAGCTCCACACGAACATGTGAAGCTCCTTGGCGTCGTGATTATTTGTTTTATTGTTTTCCTTGTGTTGGTTATTCTGTTGCGTCTGCGGCAGACTTTGTTGAACCTGGTTAGTGTTCTTCGTGCTCTTGCTAACGGAGGAAAACTCCGGGTTCGGAGCCGGGTACGATGTGGGTACCGTCTGCGCCGGGTAGAAACCGAATCTTGGGGACATAACGGTGCAGTTCTCTTCGAAATTAGAAGTTCTCGGAGTCGGACCCCTCGACGACTGAACCGAATACATATCCGCTGGACCGAAGTTGGACTGCCTTCCCGGAAATCCCGGAATACCCATCATGGAGTAAAAGTCGGAGTTATTGAAATTGGATCCTCGGGGCGTCGGGTTCCGAGACGAGCTCAAGCTGTAAATCTCAGCTCCAGTGAGATTGGACGGCCGAGGGGTCAATGCCGGCAAAGAACCCGGCCCCAGCGATCTCCGAGAAGCGTTGGATTTCCTAACAGTAACGTGGAGTTTGCCGTCCTCACCGATCTCCGCGTCGGTCTCTAGGAAATCCCGGCCATCGAGAGAAACAACGTCGGAGTCCACCTTGAAGGAGACAATTGACGCCGCCGTCTCAGGGAACTGCTCCATAATCAAGATCTTCGCACCACGGTACTCGAACAAAAAGAGAAGTAGAGTATACCAAATGATGCATTGAAGAACCACCACCTGAACCATAAGGCTTCCGGCGTCGATTCCGGGTTCTGGCGGGTACATGGCAATCAAGAGAGGAATGCCCATGACGAGGGTATTGGGAAGGGTGGACAAGGAGAAAATCGTAATCATCCACTCGAGGCTGCCGTTTCTGGTGAGGTTGGTCCATAGGGCGAGGGCGGCGAGCATGATGAGCTTCTGGAGCGTGTCAGCGGCGATGAATCGGAAATTCATGGCATAGATGTTGTTGCGGGAGATGAAGTGGAAGGAGAGGAGAGGGACGGCGAAGATGGCGACGAAGCGGTTGATGCCGGAGCATTGGTCCGGCGAGAAGATCTTCCACCACCGGACGGAGCCATAGGCCAAGATCATCGCCACGTACAACGGGATCACCGCCGTCAGGACAGTGTAAAGGTCGTTCCCGGTAATCATTTGGAAAATAGCTCTGAGTCAGGAACTAAAAGGGACGAGAGACATTTATGGGTTCTGTGTAGGAGGGCAAAATGGGGAGAGAGAGAAAACCGTTGGGCAACTAATTCTGCTGCTGCTTCGTCTGCTCTGCTCTGAACAAGCCTGGCGTGCTAGTGCTAGAGGGAGAGAGTGATGAAAATTGTAAAAGAAATAAAATGTATTAATTTACAACAAACGTAACTTTTGGACAAATGTATATATAGAGGAGCAGGGAGAGTGACTGGACTGAGCGGACCAGCGTGTGAACTGTACCAATTAACCCGATGGAAGGGTTACCTTAACCGCCTCATGTGGTTAACCTGAGGTCACGGTTAGATGTATACGTGGACGTGTTCATGTGGCATGGGTTTATGCTGACGTGGTTAGGTTGCCACCTCGCTTTTCTCACCCCGGCACCATCACCACTATTTACATTTCGACCCCCTTTGGCCATTGATTTCTTTTAGCTAAATAAATCCGTTTTTGTTCCTCAACTTTTTCCACACGGATTCTTGCAAGTTGACACAGAACAACTCAGCAAAACCTAAATTATAATTGGCCTAAATTCCTATTGGTTCCCTAAACTTTGATAACTCAAACAGCTAAGTCCCTCAACTACCAACCGCATCAGTTCAAACTCTAAACTTTCAAGAATCGGTCACTTTGGTCCTTAACTAAGCAAAATGCTCACATGGTTGGCATGTGAGTCTCACGCTATCAGGCATTTAACAGAAAAGACATACCTCCTCCGTCCACTTCCCCCACTGTCGCCACACCTTACTCTTGCTTCTCCGCTTGTAAGCTCTTTTAGCTATTTGGGTTCCTTCATCTTCAATTGCTCTCTCTGTACAACTAATTAGTCTGCTCAAGTGCTCTCATTGCCTCCGAATCAAACCTGGTACGGGCCAATTGCTGTGAAATCTGACAAAAATCACCGAATCGGGTCTCTTCTTTAACAATGTGATGGTGCCACAGTGACCTTACTCAAACCAATTAACTCCTCTACTTTGCTGCCGCCTGTAAACACCTCCCCCATTGTATCCCTATCGTCAGCAGGGCCCTCTTCCTCAATAGTCGCTTCCTCCACTATGACACAATTTCTACTAAGAAGTCAGTAAGGTCCATTGCACGCGTAGTTCACCGTGGGGTAAAAAGATCTAGGTGTGTTCACCAAATTCTATGGTTGATTAATCAAGTAGGGAAATTCGAGTGTTTTGTCGGATGAATCAGTCTCCTCCATCTATCAAGGCTTTCTAGGTCCTTTCCTGTTTGTTTCTTTTTTTCATGGATTTTGTTTCTTGCGGCAACAGTGGGGAAAGGAGAAGGAGATTGCAGCTGCCATCTTTTCTGGGCAAGGACGGAGGAGGAAGAATGGTGTGAGGCTCATGTGAGCATTTTGCTGAGTTAAGGACCACACTGACCGATTCTTGAAAGTTTAGGTTTCAAACTGATGCGATTGGTAGTTGAATGACTTAACTGTCCGAGTCACTATAGTTTAGGGGACCAATGGGTATTTAGGCTATTATAATTTGTATAGGTATTAACTAAAGCGGCTAGAGTCAAAATATCCTAGTAAAATTTAAGGGTGCGAGTCATCCAAGTCAACTTGTGGACGAGATTCGATTTAGGTATAAAAACCTAAATTATAATTTGTATAGGTATTAACTAAATATATAAGGAATCGCACTATTCATACAGCACTCGGTCCTTTTTTTTTTTTGCACAAATTCTTTTTTTTTTTTGTGCAGATTTTGTTTGGGCCAAAAAGAGTAAATTACATAATTAGTTCATTATTTTCTACTGTGATGTCTTTTGGTCCTCACAGTTTGAAATTAGACATTGTTACTACTCTATCTAGGGCTAATTTTTGCTAAAAATGGTAAATTACACAATTAATTGTATAATTATTTGTGATGATGTTTTCAATGTCTAGTCCTCAAACTTTGAAAGTAAGCATTTTTACCATGTTTGTCATAAACTTTTAGTTTTTGTGTTTTAGGCACTCAAACTTTCATGAGTAACATTTAAAAACCGACTTGTCTTGAAATACCAGTTTTATTACATTGGTCTTATGTCTTATGTATTATATTTACCAAATGTGTTACTAACATCTTTTAGGCGTTTTATGTTTTTATATCTTTTGAGTTGATCATAACTTAGTTTTTAATACACAACTTTTTTAGCACTTTTTCCTCTACAAATATAATTGATATTAAAAATTTGCATCTTTATCAGTTGTCCGGCAATAAATTTTTGTCGCAATCTAATGGACAACTAATATATCAAGAAATAAGCCAATAAAACCACTCTGCATCAAATGAGTATAATATTTTAATATCAAGTATTCCGTCATATATATATAGTAAAATGAATGAAAGCTAAATTAGATGATGACTCAGTGACCTGGTTTAATGTAGATGAAAATCGACTTGCCAAAAGCCTACAGTCATTGGAATTGACCTTAGATTCTATTTGTGTTCAATTTTAATATCATCGGTGCTGTTCTAATCTATCTGGTCTTGTTGCCTTTGTCCCCGATCTCCACCAATTTTATATATATATATTTTTTATAAATAGAAACATTTTTATAAGTATATAATAATCACAAAGATCCTATAATGTAAGTATTAAAATGTGTTTATTTTTTTAATATTTAAAAATATACCCGAACTAACATTGTAATGGTATCATATGAAAAAAATATGAGAGACAAAAGTCCAACCCTCAACCCTAAGTAGTCGGTTCCCTCTTGTCATTTGGCAAGGTAAGCAGGGGCAAGGACAGCATGTATACTAAATACTCCGATCCCCTGCTTCTTTTCGTGTTAGTGCTCTTGTTGTTGTGATTTGTCCCGGTAACCACTCTTGGCCGGTTTAGGCGAAATATTTTCAAGATTACTATTGCATTAAAGTGATGAAAATGAAACTGACGACATGACCCAAAAAATCTTTGTCTGCTCAAAGCCTCTCCATCTATATACACTCTGCAATCGTACATAATACCTTGGTGCGTCTTCGGGGCGGTAAAATTCATGTCCTCTAATTTTGGGAAAATTATAAAAAACCATCATATGTTTTGGTTTAATCTACACTTTACCTCCTTTATTTTTAAAAACCTACACTTTATCCCTTATTTTTTTTATAGTGTCCGATAAATATCTAAAATCCTAATTTAAACTGTCTGAAAATCATGTTATAGTAATTTCAAGATTTTTAATATTTTTTTTACAGCTAATTGACCTTTAAAAGATACTAATATGCATTTACAAGGAGAAAAATATATTTACAGAAACAAAAAATTAATAATTTAAAATTTCTATTAATTATAAAAAAATATTGGAGAGATTGAAATTATTGGAAAATGACTATTGTATAGTTTAAATACAATTTTAAAAGTTGTTATCAGACAATGTAAAAAATATAAGAAACAAACTGTAGATTTTTAAAATTAGATGAAACAAATTGTAGGTTAGAATATACTTCATTAGTTAATAGTAAATTTCCTTTTAATTTTCACATTCCAGACATTTGGAGAGTATACTACTTTCACACTAGTATAAGAGCAACTCTTGTGGGCATCTAATGCACAGCTTATCCCATATGTTTTTTTTATCAGTTTGTATATATTTTTTTTATTGAATATATTCTCTTACAAGTAAGGTTTGTTGTTTTTTTTTTAAGCATTGTTATTTTTTTAAAAGTTTTTTTTATATATTCCCTTTTGATATATGATCTGTTTCTTATTTTTTTTTATTGGTCTATCATCGAACAATATTTATTCTTTTGTTGTCGACTTATTATAATTACTTAGTGAACAATAACATATTTAGTGTTCTATTTGGTCTTACACTATCGGTTCTCATACACTTTTATTTATGTTTTTTTTCTCATTTTTTATATATTCTTTTATGTACTGCTATTTATTCTTTTTTATAAATTTGTTCTTTTTCAGTTTCTATTTTTTTTTCAATTCTTTTCAGTTCCTAAATATTTTTTTATGCATTGCTATTTATTATTTTATAAATTTATTCTTTTTCAGTATCCTCGTGCTTAACAATACTCCGCCAACAATAGTTTTTTCCCTAGCGTAAATAGGGTTTATCCAATATGACTTTAAATGCATATTTAATTCTTATTAAAAAAGTAAGATGATATTAATAAAGGTTTTCTATACACAAATTATCCTTTTTAAATTAACTTATTGATTTAATTCCATATGTTGGCTTCCAGGTTCCAACAACCCAAAAATCGTCCCATTCCTTTCGCTCCCATAATTTTTTTTTTAAACTTTTTTAACGCTTTGCGTTCTTTTTCCTCCATTCCTGCTCTTATTTTGCGTTTTTCTTTCTTTATTTTCCATTCTCTGCTACCACTGTTTTTTTTTTTTTTGCCACAAAGATGTTAATTTTTTATGGAGACAACAATTCTTTATCAGTTTACCCGCCAACTTTTGATGCTCTCTTTTTTTTTTTTTTTTTGGTAGTAAGAAACTTTAGTTACTTTCGTTTGACCTGTCGTTGTCTATTTTTTTCTCGTTGAGTTGGAACCGCCATAAATACACAACTGAATTTTATATTTGAAAAAATTATTAAATCATTTACTACATTTAGCCTTCTTTTTTAGTTTTTTTTTTGTGCATAGTGTCTGGTAGAATTACAGTTAATAGACGAATAATACAATGGTTTTGAATTTGATGTTCTTTCCTGCTGAAAGAAATTAGAAAAATGACAGAAATTTTTTTTTAAAAAAGGGAAATGCAAAAAAAAGGCTGGAGCAAAAAGAAAGTTGAAAACAATAGGAAAAAGATGGTAGTAAAAAAGAGCAAAATGTGGGGTTGGGAGCCGAAAAAAGTGGGAATTAAATCAACTAATTGATTTAGAAAGGGAAATTTAGGGAAAAAAATAAAAGATTTAACCTTAATTAATAGAATTTACTTTTTAATGAGAATCAAGTATCAATTTAATGCTTCTCAGCATATGCTCTACACAAATCCCATAAATAATACCTAATTTTTCATTCAATAAGAGCAACTACAACAACTTTCCTATAATTTTCTGTAAGATAAGTAAGCAAAACCAAAATTTCTATAATTTTTTTGCTCCAACTCTAATATCTTTCTATTTTATAGAATCTTGTATTTATTATACAACAATTAAATATTATGCATTTAAAGAAAATAGAAAAAATCTACAAAATTATGCAACAATGGATAAGATATACTCCTGCTATTGCTCAACTTTATTAAGTAATTATGGCCTTTGAAATCATCTTTACAATAACAAGTTAGAGGAGTTTTATTCAAATGTTAAGGTATATCTTCTATTGTTGATCAACCTTTTTTTGTACCTTTTTACATTAAAGGAGGGTTTTTATGGAGATGAAGCTCGGCATATCTTGAACTTGGACAGTGAATATGGCAGGATAAAGCCCTTGCCACTTTACCAAGGTTGTGAAACTATTGTTGATCAATTTGATTAGAGTAACGAATCATCTTTACGGTTGAGCCTTCCCTAATTTCTTCCTCAAGTATTGGTCTTCAAAATGCCACATGTCGTTGCTCTTTTCAGTGACGACTTCTACTACTCCTCCAAATACCAATTCCTTAAAGCCAACGAGTCTCATCTCATTTTCCCCTAGTTCCTCTCCCACCATGCTCATGCCATCCAACCTATCCTCTCTTTCGGCAAAGCCCTGGTCACTATTGACATTATCCGTTTTTCATTGCTCTACCTCATCATCACCACCAGCCAAGGCGTCGACCACTTCAACCTCCCTTATTGCCACCACCGCAACATCACCATCTTGAGTGCAGGGCACCATTTTTGCAATCGAGTGTGGTGACTTTGTTGTATGGCTTTCAATCGCCATCATGAGGAACTAAAATTTTATTCTCTAAAATTTTTAGTGTTTCTGCAGATATAGTAAATGATAACTCAATATTCTAAAAAATAGAGAAAACTTATTTCTATGCACCATTTCATCACTTTCTTTATATAATATTACTATTTTAATTGATTGCTCTTAAGTATTGGCACCTTTACGAGGAGTCTTTAGAACACTTCTCATTAGTAGTTGTGCCTCATCAGTATGTTATATTTTAGCTCATCATGCTGTTGCTTTAGACGACTTGAAATTTGTTTCTATCCATCTCAAAAAAAAAAATTTTTTAAAAAGCGAACTAGAGAAACAGAGTATTAATGCTACAATAACCGTGAGATAAGATGGCGATCGACGAATATTAGTTTAGCAAGTGCATCTGCATGCATGATTTTAGAAAAAATCAATGATTTAAGTTAATACTTCTCACTTCCTTATCGTCTTTCATATAAGTTAAATTTGGGTACAATCTCAACACGTGAATAGTATTTAGTTAGATCGAAAATCAAAATCGGCCTTCCTGATTCATGACAAATACCACCAACCATGAACATCAATCTATGGTGGTTAGCTCTATCTTTGACTCTCATTAACAAAACCTAATGGCAATTAGGCCCCTGTTTATATATGTGTGTGTCCCAATTAATTAATTAACAAAACCTAATGGCAAGGAACTTCCATGTTTAATTAATTAATTAACTAATTAGCTAACCTACTTTTTTTGTATCAAGTTTATCATATTTTAGTGATCTGTTGCATTCAACGGAAATTTTAAACATATAAACCTCATACATTCAACTAGAATGATTCTCACGGGCCGGAACTCACGGCAGGATAAATATTTAAGCGAAAGTTTTAAAAAAATAATGTAGGACATTTTATATTGAAATGGCTCAGCGTGTCTATAAACACTTTTCCTCCTAGGATTTGATACCATATTTACTTTCATCCCCCCAAGTTTGAAAACGTACACTTATCCATTTTTTATTCACATTGTTTAATATCAATTTTCAAAATTTAATTTAAATTATACGAAAATTGCCATTAAATTAATTTAAATTGTTTAATATTTTTTAGGTAAATGAATAAGATGAATTATCATTTTGTTTCCTATTGTAAATACAAGATAGTTCTCTTCTTTATTGGAATTGAAAACGCAAACACAAAGAAATGTGAATTAGCGTTAAATCTCAGAGGAAAAATGTAATCAATCCTAAAATATTCAATAATAATACGATATCGAGAATTATGATACAAGTGAGGATTACACTCATGACCCTACCTTACGCGGGGGCCAGACACGCATCCATTAAAGGATAAAATCTTTTACAGATCTTTTACGGCCTAATTACACTAAGGCTTATCTAATTCATCCCACTTAGTTTCTTGACTTGAACTCAATTTATGTTGGTTTTCTAAGTTTATAACTTTTCACGAGTTAATCTAGTCATTTAATTTGCCATATTATATTCGCTTTTCTAAATAATAAGTAGTGTTAGGACTGAAATGCACGGTAAAAGGAACAACATGAACTCCTATAGCATTTAGCAAAAAGAGTGGCAAGTGATTGGCGTTTGCCCGAGAAACTTTTCTTTTTCTTTTTCTTTTTCTTTTTTTCCATGCGAGGAATTTTTTGGCTGAAAAGGTTTTTCGCTTAAAAAATGTACTTGTTTTTTTTTTCCCGAACAGTCAAATACATAATTTTTCATGGGTACTCAACAACTGGTTAATTCTTTGCCAGAAAAAAATTAGAATATATACTTTAAGGAAATTGTTGTTCTTCTTCTTATTTTTTATAGTAATGATAATAATAATGCTAATTATAATAATAATTAGAAATATGTATTCAATACAAAATAAAATTACTTAATAAAATTACACTTAATGATATTCAAATTTATTAAATGTAATTATCACATATATAATTACATATCTTGAAACCAATAAATCATTTATTTTTGGCCTGAAAACAATATAATTATTAACTAATGATATGAAAGGTGTATATAATTATATAAAATAAATACTACTCCCCCGTCCTAAGTTGTTTGTATCATTTGTAAATAGTACGTAAATTAAGAAAATGAAAAAATTGTGTTATTTTCACTTTTGTTATTGTTCTTTTGGGAAAAAATCAAGAAAAATGAAAAAATAATATTAAAATGATAATTTAGTGGTAATATGATAAAGTAATTTGCTAATATGAAAATATTTCAAAGATCTAGGATGACTCGAAATAATAAATGGTACAAAGAATGTGGGATAGGGGGAGTAATTCCTATTTCAAGCGTAAATAATTCTATGTTTGTCTTATTTTCTTTGCTACATTTCACATTTTTTAATTCAAGTTTGATTTAAATTTATTTATGTCATTATTTTATATAAAAAATTTAAAAAAATTAATTTAGAAATTTTAAAATTCTATTTATCATTTTTACGTAGAAATTATTTTTATATATTAAATATTAAAGATAAAAAAAATCATAAATTCATTATTATAAATAGTGAAACTGAAAATAATGGACGAGTATCACTATTATCATGTAAATGGAAGAATGTTAGCTGAATTAAAACTCTTATAAAGTATTTTTGTTAACTAGCTAATTTATCAAGTAGAAAGAGAGTTGTTTGAATTGAACTGAATTATGAGAAAAAAAACATATCTTTAGCTTTGGATTAAAAACAGTGAAAGAAATTGTATAATTAAGTATAAATGGTCTAAATTCAGAGATTGTTGAAATTTTCTTTCTTTAGCTTGCATAAAAAAAATCAATTAGGCCTATTAGATTTTTTTTTCTAAATGTTATGTTAATCTATGTTATTTTCTGTATTCCATATTTTAGTCTGCAATATTCCTAAACATTCCAGAAAAGGCTAATAGCATTATGACTGTATTAGCTGACTAAACTAACTTGTAAAAAGTTTTAAAGTTAGAGAACTAACAAAGGTTAAGTTGTAGGTTAGAGTTAAAGAACTAACATAAACAAAGTTTGAGTTAAAGAACTAACTTATTGAAATCAGCCAAGTTAAGGGACCCTTGCAGTGATTAGGCCAATGTTTTCTCCCAATTAAATTAACCTCAAATCAAGGCGAAACTAAATTTTTTTATAAAGACTATAGTTTATGAAAATATTTGTTTTAACCCATCCTTTATAAAAAAACCTAAGTCCGCCCTTGCTTCAAATCCAACGAGAAAATACTTCACATAAAATCCACTCGTACACCCGTCAAAAACAAATAGTATAATGATCCATTTCACAATTCTTATTCATTTTGCGGACATTGGTGCATTAAACTGGATACAAACAATCATCAAGCCATTTTTTTAGTATAATACATGTTAGGAAAAAAAAACACAGCTAAATCAATAATTTGATCGAAAAACATCGTAATCAAACTAATATGATGCATGTGGATTTGCTCATCTCCGGCCGGTTTTTGGCAAGCTCGTGAGGAGCTAGTTCCATATCTGTCCAACGCAAACTCCCCTTTTTGAATGAAACATCATTATTTCTTTTAGACAATTTGTCCATTATTCTTTCGAAACTTTCTGAGTTTATGTTCAACTACAGTTCCGCCTTTGGCCTCTTAGGTCTATAAACACACTCGATTGGAAATTCATAATTAAAACTAATTTAGCAACAATTTAAAATTAAAATTAAAATTACAAAATTACCATTTTATATTTAAATTCAATTTTTTTCAATTTTTATTTATCACAATTTTCCTTTTAGGTTTGGAATCAGTTGCGTTTTCACCCAACCTACTTCTACCTTCTACCTTTTTTCAACTTAAGAAGACTAAAATAATGTCTTGCATTAATTTACAGAAACAAAAATAAAGTGATGATTGAAATTATCTATTAACAACTAAAAAAATTTTAAACGGTTTAAATTTAAGGGGTTATAGTTACAAGACAAGTTAGAATTTAAAAACTTAATGCTAGAGAGTGTTAAAAAGGTATGGAGTCATTGTAGGTTCCACACCTAGAGCGTTAAGCTGTAATAGTTTCAAACATAGGGGAGACATTGTAATTCACCAACAAATGGGGGAGTAAATCTCAAAGTTGGGTGCTGAAAGTGCAATTAATACAAACTTAGTGAGTGAAACTGTGATGGACTGTTAGTTTTATTCCCCCAAGACACCCAATATTTTAAACCCCAAACCGTTACTTAAACCGCCAAAGGCTTTGGGTTACAATTTAACTGGTTGAACCAGCAGGTCAAATACACTTTTGTATTTGTATTCTAAAGACTAGGAGTGCGTTTATCATCAACAAAAAAAAGATAGAACCTTTAAAGGAAAATATGCAAACAGTACAAGGACCAAATTGATGTTTAACCTAGTGTAAACTCTCACATCTACAAACCAAAATTCCTAAGCCGCCAGCACACTTCCCAATTCTCTCCTCTACAATCAACTATCTTCTTTCCTCTACCTTTTCCATTTTCTCAAAAAATTTCTTATATTTCTTCGTACAATATGCAAAGGCCCCTGAAAACTATTAGAAATTGCTCACCGTTAGATCCACATCTCTATATTTTTTCTTCATGATAATTGTAAACTAATCATAAACAGAAAGTAGCGCAATGGTATGCAGGCAACAATGAGAAGGGTGGTGATAAGCATAACAATGAGCATGAAGTCACAAACTGCTTGACCGAGTCATGAGTAGTAGAGTGAAAACAAATTGCGAGAGTGAACTGGGCAGTGAAGTGAGGACGAAAGGCAAAAGTGAACTGAGGGTATTCGCTTTGTCCCAATATAACGGTTTACCAATTTGACGGCTCTAGTGGTTTTCCTTGTTTTGATCAGTTCTTAACCAAAGTCTAAATGAGCCAATAATCAAACTAGTAGGATGAGTGGTTCGTGGTCTAACCAGTTGAACCATCTAGTCCAATTCGGTTTTGTAACATTGAAGATAGTTTTAGAACCTCTAACCTTAAGTGAAATAATACGGCAAGAGAAGAGCGAAAGTATAAGTAAAAAACATCACATGTAATTTGTTTTTTTTATACGGAAAAAATATCACATTTCAAAATTTAAATAAGATCAAAATGCACATTTGGTCCCTTAACTTTGTCAAATCTAATGAGTTAGTCTTTTATCTTTAACTCAGTGCAACTTAGTCTTTCAACTTTACAAAATGTAGCGAGTTAGTCCAATATTGGATGGAAGAGTAAATGGTGTTAAATGTTTTGCTGATGTAGAGTGGGATTTGTGTGCAACTATTATGCCACATAAATAAAGTTGGTAATAACATATAGATAATCGTCAACTTGTGTACATATATTACTAGGATCAACAACTAGATTCTTAAGAACCTGAGCTGCTACACCTTTACCTTATCGAAGCAGCTCAAGAAGAAGATGTTCTATTCCAATATAATTATGCCCTAAATTGTATAGGTCAAAACATTTCAATTACAATAGGTTTGAAAGGTTTTTTTTAATTAAAAAGATTCAACAAATAACTTCAGCAAACCAATCTATAGATGGTTTGGCAGAAAAATACATAATCAAGAAGTTTTAAGAGACTTATCAAATATAATGCATAAGGTTCCAACTAAATGAAACCATTGGAAAAAAAAAACATAATATTACCAAGTTGGCGTGCTTTCATTCGAACTTGAGCTTGTCTAAAACTTCCAACTCACCATTCCCTGCAACATTTTGCATACATCAATCACACAAAAACACGAAAATTGGCCGAAAAGATGCACACAAATGACAATTGATAACCAATTAACTACAAATTAACTTAGGCTCTATCTTTCTTCATTGAAAGGAACATAACTTTCAATAAGGACTTTTCACAAACATGTGGTGAACTAGCTAGAAAATAGATAATTCATTAGCATAAAACAAAAATATAACAAGATTCTAACATTAACATATATTGCTTAAAACACAAAATCCACTGATTAAGCCCTTAGCTGCCACAAATGCAACATCAACAAAATAAACAACCTTAAATTCTAAGCCTTGTTGCCTTAATCCTCCTTCATTATGATAGTGACCTATTGACATGAACGGAGGATAAGTTGCTATCTTCAAAGAGATGAAATGAACATTTACTGCCTCTTAGAAGGCAGCCACCATATTGCTCTAAAAGCAAAGATTGGTCTTGAAGTCTTAGGCTATTTTCTTTACTAGCATTTAGAACGGTAGCTTCCTCAGTAGCTCAATCCTAGGCCTGAATCTATATGACTTCTTCATGCCTCTAGTTGATTGCTCGGGTGTTGCACTTCAATTTTCAAAGGCAATTGGTTTGCAATTTTAGGGAATTTCAAACCCTAGCTAGATGCTCGACTAGTTAACTCCACTTTTAATCTATATTAGCCCCTCATAAGCATCGTTCGTGTCACAGAGGATTAAGTCATCATGAGTTAAAATTAAAGGATAAACTCATATGAGTTTATAAATTTAAGGGACCAAATATGCATTTAAGCTTTTTGTAACGACATAAGTTTAGAACCGGCCAACGGAACACCTGCCCACACCACATGAGCTATCTTTTATGAAAAGAATAAGCGCTAGGTATTTGTGTTCTGAAACTTAAGTCTATATATCTATATAAGGTTTCTCACATTTCTCCCATATGGGGTATAGAGTGTTACAAACTCCTCCCTTATATATCCAACGTCTTTGTTAGGGTATCTTGGGGTTACATAGTCCCCAAGACTAGTAACTTCTTCAATCGGATTACTTGACCAAAGGTCAAGAAACCTCTATAATCCAGGATCAGCCTAATAGATGATGCATGTGCACATCTAATATGCTACATCATCACGGTCCCGGGTAAGCTCTAATACTCTCTGTAATGACAAAATTTCAAAACCGGTCAATGTAACACCTGCTCACACGACATAGGTTATCCTTTATGAAAAGGATAAGCATTAGGTGTTTGTGTTATGAAACTTGAGCTTATATATTCATATAAGGCTTCCTACATTTCTCCCACATGAGGCATAAGGTGTTACACCTTTAAGTAAAAGTATTATTAAAGTGAGAGCATGAATAACAGTTGAGAGCGAAAGCGACAATGATCATCAAGTATATGAATTATTATTGTTCTGATTAATATATATATATATATACATTGCGAATGGTTAAAAAAAGAAAAAAATACCAAACCTCCCTAAAAAATTTAACTCCATTAATTACCGTTATGAAAGAAAAGAGAAAAACTTACTTTTACCTTCTAACTTTCTTGACTAAAACTATTGCACCACTGACTTGTATATCTAATAACAATCTAGACCACTTCTTATACAAGACCCAACCCCAATTTTGAACTATCTTCTCCGATCCACCATGACAGAGGCTGGGTTTCCTTAATCAACCACTACACCTTCTCTGTTCTACCTGGTCATGCCAGGAGTGGGTGACAATCATGACGTTCAACGCCGCCGGCCACCACTTTGACTTCCAGCAAAACTAGACATTCGCAACCTGCCACGCTTTGACTTCCGGCATAACTAGACCTTCTCTCGATGACGTTCGCGACCCTACCGCTCCCACTGAATCTCTGTTGGCGTTCGAAGAGATCGAGGAGGAACACTCCTCTAGATTTCGGCCAACGAAATTGGTGTTCGAGCAGATCGAGGACCCATACTCTCGTCGATCCACACTCACAGCAACCCACACTTTCATTGTTTGCAATTCCCAAGCACGATTCATCTGAATTTTGTGATTCCCAGGCACGATTCATCTGGATCCGGACAAAATCAGGCGTGATTCATCTGAAACATCAAACAAAATCAAGCACATCAAACAAAATCAAGCGCGATTCATCTAAATCCATCTGAGAAATGGAATCAAAAGAGTGAGAAGGCCATGATTTCCTCCCCATAGCCCTGATTCATTTGCCCACCTAGGTTTTGATTGGATTCTTTCCACACATCGCCGAACTAGCACGTGAAGGAGCAAGGAAGGCAAAAGGAGGCGTCAGTCACGCGGGAAAGATGGCAAAATCAATTGCTTCACATCAGATTGCAAGGGATCTGAGAGCACCAGAGAGTATAGAGAAAGTAGAGAGAAAAAGAACAGAGAAAGAAGCTTTTAATTTGGCTGAAAAAATAAAATTACAAAGTTTGGGGGCAAAATTTTTAATAAAAAAGGTTAGGATGGCAAATTTGGGCATTTTTCCTTTCTTTCCCCCACTTTAACAGTCATCAATGGAGTTAACTTTAGAAGGGGTAATTATAGGTATTTGAAAAATTGAAGATATAAGTATAAGTTAGGGTATAACTCAGGCGATCTAGGTAATTTTCCCTTAAAAAATAGTAGCAGATTGAACTCTACACCTAACACAAATAGTCACTAGCAATCCGATTAGGCTTTTTTGACCACCATACTAAGTTTTTAACATATCATGTACATTAACAAAACTCTGTTGGGCCACCATTTATTATCTACTCATTATGTATCATATGTTTTGCTTTATTTCACTTTTTTTTACTTAATTTTGACTTGAATTTGTTTATATTTTATATTTTTTAAAAAGTAGAACAAATTATATTTAGAAACCATAAGTTTTCATTTATCATTTATATATAAAAAAACTTACACTTACATACTAAAATGTCAAAAATACAAAATTATATATTTATTAATGTAAATGGTGAATGGTATAAAAATTGTAGTACGGATGAAATATTTTAAATAAGGAAAAAACTGAGGTCTAACGAAATCAACTAGTTAGCTCATGAATATTCCATAAAAATGGTTATAATTTGACCACATCAATTTTCTTTTTCCGTTTAAATTTTCCACTGACAAATAATTTTCCAGTCATCCTCACTACCCCCCTCACACCAGATATATCCTTGTTATCGTGAGTTACAGGTATTGGAGCCTATAAGGTTGAAGAGATGGGTTCTTGGTCAAGAAATTTTTGGACATATATAGGGCTGGAATTTGAGAAGAAAAGTTAGTGGAAGAGTGGAGGGGGAGTGGCAAAGCTTACAATCTCTTTGTCTACAATTTCATTATCCCAGAACAAGATCGACAGGCTAGTTTAGAGGCTAACTGGAAGCGGCACTTTTTCTACAAAATCACTATATTCAACACTCCAATCTGTCATGGTCCAGCAAGGTGTTCGGAACCAATGTCTTGTTTGGAATTGTTGGTGCCCTTTGAAAGTCAATTTTTTTTACTTACAAGGTAACACAAAATCAAATTGCAACAGGAAAGAATCTGGTGCGACGTGGAGTTTCCCGAGCTCCAATTTGCTGCCCTTTCTATTGTGCTACAGATGAGGACTTAGAACACTTGTTTCTAAAATGCAGTTTCTCAGCTCAAGTGTGGAAATCTATTTTCTCTTGGTGGGGTTGCGGCTTTCCTCAGGTGACCAACATCTCCGCCTTTCTCCATCATTTTCCTAATTCAAGAGAGTCTGGAAACATTTTCAAGGCATGGGACACTATGGCAAAGGCAACACTATGGATAATTTGGAGAACTCGGAACAACCTAATTTTTAACAGCAAAGGCTCGACTTGTTCAGAAGTTCTCTTGTCAATTCAGGCACTCACTTTCTTCTGGATAGCTAAAAGTTCAAGGCATGTTTGTTCATCTTTCACAAATTGGCTCCTAAACCCTTCACTTATTTTTCTTTAAAAAAACGCTGCAGTAGGGAGAAGCATTTCTAGGAGTCTAGCTTGTATCGCTAGCACCGGAGGGCTTGGTTTCTCTTTTGCTTTTCTTCTAGTGTTTTCATTTGTACCTATCTGTTTGGTCCAACTTCTTTCTGGGATTTAAATAAATTCATTTGATGATAAAAAGAACCACTGAACACTGTATGATCGAGGGGCTCCTTTAGAAAAAGCTCTTTCGAAAGAAAAGAACAGTGCACAGATAAAAAGGGTCAAATTGAAGCTGCTGAAAAAATTAAAGTGTTGCATGAGGAATCAACTATATACATATACTGTTGTACTTTACATCCTGAGATTGTAAAGGAGCTTGTTTTTCTCTGCCCACTAATGCACCTCCGAGTATGGGTGGTATCGACTCGAATTGAGCCTGAATGCATTAGGCTTGAGCTCAGCTCAAAAAGTGAAGAAGTGGGCTTGAGTTTGAGTTTGAAAAGATATCTCGAGCTTGACGAGGCATGCTTGAGCTCAAGCTCACTTCAAACATCATATTAATATTAATTAATATTATATAAGGTTTGATAGGTTCGAAAATCTATCGAATCAAACATTAGCATATTTGGGCTCACTTTGATAAGGGATTTGAAGGTCAAAGTCGGCACGAGCTCAAAGCTTTATAGGCTCGGTTCGTTAACTATAAATTTAAGTTGGAGTTTGAATAGCTCAATAAAAGCTCGGTTCATTAAGAACCCTAATTTCAAGTGCCATTATTTTTCAGGTAGGCTCTTTTGAATCTTTCATTTCTTTCATTTTGGGCTTTAGAATTTGAATAGTGACATGGAAGCCATCACTTTAATCAATGTCACTATCATTTTAGCTAACATATAGCTATCTCAAAAATTGAGCTACCCTCCTCAAATTTGGCCCTGCTAAAAAGACATAGGTAGAGTACGAGTTTAACTAATTTTACAAAATATCCTATCCGTACCTTTCCTAAATTATTTTATTTATTTAAAAAACCAGTGTCAAGACCAGTTTTTTTTTCTTGAGGGCGAGCACGAGCGGTATGGAGGAGAATTCAGTAAGATGATAGTGGTACATTGAGAAAATGGCGAAGTTAAGTTTTAGTGGCAGATCTAAATAAAAATTATTTGAGTTAATTCCTAATAGTATATGTACAAATAAATATTACTTTGAGCAATCTTTAGTTTTAATTTCAAGCAAGTTATCGAACTTTATTGATATTCAAAATAAAATACTTCTCTAGCCACTAAACATATATACTTTGTATTTAACTTTAGATTGAATAAGTTTTTAAAATTACTTAGAAACTTCAAAAATAAATTTTGAATAGTAAAATATAAAGATATTTAGTTAATTTTTTAAAAAAATTAAAAGGTTATCTCTCACTTTTCAAGGTGGATTGCCTAAAAATATACTAATTCTAGTTTTTTTGAATAAAATAATCAAAAGATATAATAGCTTATAATTTCACACTAAAAATAAATAGAAAAAACATATATTTTTAACAATATTAACACTTTTATTAGGGATTAACATGACTTATTTGAAACTTTTGAGCTTTTCATAGTTTGCAAAGTTCAAAGATTCTAAGAGCTAACTATGCCAATTTAGTAAAGTTGTAGAGTTAATATTGCATTTAAGCCATAGTTTTAAGATAAGAAAAAACATGACAAAAAAAACGTTTATAGTAAGTGCATATTGGTCCCCATAATTTTAAACAAATGTCTCACTACATCTCATTTTTATATTCTTCCACTATCCTAGGGGTAAAATTTACATTTGGTCCCTAACTTCTGACAAAATAGCTAAACTAGTACCTAATATTATCGCATTTTTAAAATCCCCGAGGAGCGATGCCAGCCCCAGGCCCCCCACTTCCCCTTTAATGGTTCTGCCATTATTGAACATTTAATCACTTTTATCTCAAAATGAAGCCATAACGGTAAGGTAAATTTTCATATATTACTTTATTTTATTATTTTTTAGTTGTTGATTATTTGTAAATGTACTTACTTTTTTTTATAAAAAAATATACATAAAAATTTTACGCTCCAAACCCAAACCCCGTGACACCTCTGCTCACATGTTTGAATAATTTATTGGGGTTTCCATAGTTATGCTCATAAAATTTCGGTGATATTACACTTACCCTGACGTTTGGAAATACACAATTACCCCTAGCTTTTTTTTTTATTTAACTCCATCAGTTAGTTGTTAGTCAGAATTATTGATATTAGAGTTACACATTCAAGGTTTAAAAATTTTACACTTTTGCCCTTGCATTTTCTTTTCATGGTCCAATAGTAATTTTTGAAATTTTGATTTAAACTATATGGTAATTTTTTTATAGTAAATGAATATTTATTTGACTATTTTTCAATTTGTGTAATATTTTTTACAGTCAATGAACACTTTAAATTATTATTTATCCTCTGCCTAAATGCAAAAATAATATTTTCAATGTTTAATCAATTATTATAAAATACAAGACAAATTACCAAATAGTTTAAATTAAAATTTTAAAAGTTATTATCATATAGTATAAAAAAGGTAACAAAAAAATGCATATCTTCAAAACACTTGATGGAACCGTAATATAAACCTGAGTTCATGAATAGTAACCGTAACTTTCACTAATGATTAACTGACATGTTAAAAACAAGGGGAAATAAATTCATATTTCAAAACGTTAGGGTAACTATAATATTACCTAATGTTTAAAGGGATAAGGTAAGTGTAATAAACACTAATATATTTTACTACTTTCTTAATTCTATTTCGGTTTCTTGGCTACTGGTTTTAATTGTCCAACGCAGCATCATATAAGTAATGTAAAACGATGTGCCTTATTTATTTTATTCTATTATTATTATTATTATTGTTTAAACAGTAAGAGGTAATTTATATGTTTCTTAGAATTTGGAGTGTTCATAGGTAAAAGATAAATCCAATTTACATATTTCTCAAAAGGTGAAAAACTTAGGATACACAATTATCAGTTTGAAACATGATTCATTCTCTAATTGAATTTAGCTATTCATCTGTCACATAATTTATTGTTCTCTAATGTATTTAAATGTCTTTTTTACTTAATGTCTGTTTGTTATGTTTGTAACAGTTATTCCTTATTAACTGCTTTTTGTTATTTTATTCAGTGGTAGATATAGAAATTTTACAAAGGGAGTCAATTTGTGTATGTTGAACAATAACATTATAAAATAAAATTTATAAATTTACATACATCACATAATGATTGTAAAACAAAAAAAATAGAGGAAGATCTAAAAATGTTCACTACTAAAAAAACCTTAATTTCCAACTGCCATTTCCAACTGCTGACAGTTGGAAATTTATTGTTTCCAACAGTTAGCAGTTGGAAATGCGGCAGTTGGAAATCCAACAGTTAGCAGTTGGAAATGCGGCAGTTGGAAATCCATTCGTTGGAAATTTTTCTTCCAACGGCCCAAGTTTTAGCAGTTGGAATTTCCAACTGTCAGCAGTTGGAAAATAAGCAGTTGGAGAATTTCCAACTGCTTTATTTTTTTTTTCAATTTTTTGTGTTCCAACTGCCTGAGCAGTTGGAAAACAGCAGTTGGAAAATTTCCTTGGCAGTTGGAAAATGCAATTGAAAATTTTGCCATTTTTACTTTCCGGTTCGAATTATTTTTTCATGCATTGCACTTTTCATTTGAATTGATTGCTTGCTTTAAACATTAACCTATTATATTCTAGATAATTATTAGTACATAAGTCAAATTATTTGCTACAATTACATAACAATATATATTCGACGACATACACACATTCACAGTTGAATTAATTAATACGTCATTATATAAATGTTCTAACTAAATCCACACATAAGCATTTATAGTAGAAATTACATGGTTTCATTCTCCAACTAAAAGTTTGTTTCTTATTAAACACACATAGTAGCATGATATACCTGATATATTCTTAATCCGATCCCGAGTCATCATCATCATCATCTGTAGGAGGCGCGGGCAGTGGAATGCCAATTGAGTTACATATGTACTCGAGCTCAATCCGTTGTCTCCTCTTCAGACGCTCTAGCTTCCACTCATAATGTGATGCTTGTTGTGCAGTTTGCTCTGCTACGACTTGCTGTACTTGTTGAGTGAACTTCGGAGTCTGTGTGACATCAACATGGCCAGCATGCGTAAGCGCTGGTCGTCGTCGTCCAGGCACAACATGTTGTTCTGATCCAAGTCCAAATACACGGCCTTTTTTCCTGCCCCCGCAGCTGCACTAATAATCGCAACCTCATCTATGTCAGGTGCGCCACCATCCTCATCCGGCTGCTGCGTTGCTTCCTTAATCTCAGCATTTATTATTGTCTACATAAAGAGTAACGATAAGTTATTAGTATTAAGATCAGAAATTATGGCTGTAATTCTATAGCATGATAATTACAGCAACTTCTTCAGTGCGCCTGTTAACGTATTCCCTGCTTTTTTTCTTGAAAGTTTGCTGCATCACCTTGAACAAGCCAGGGTCCCTTTTCTCCGGATCTTTTTCACACTACATTGGAAACGTCCTAACATTAATCTTTTTACAAAGTAAATAAGTTGAATTTGAATTAACAGTTTATCATAATTTTATCATTCGTTCTCAGTGTTCAGTTATTGAAACCAAACCTTCTGCATAAGTAGCACTTGATGCTTCTGTTGAGTTAGATGACTGCGATGATGAAGCTCGCATTTGTCTTCCCACTTGCACTTTTCTCGAGAAACTCCGTTGACGCCCACCATTCCTCAAATTCTGCATACTGTGCGTCGGTCATAAAAGATGCCCTTGCTCGCCGTTTTTTCGGATTTTTCTCCCGCCGGATGTCACCCAATGTGTATCGGTAATGATTAGCCGTCATCATATGCCAAATGCGATAGACCTCATTATGGTGAGCTGGATCCCACTCACATAATCCCTGTATGTTAAAAAAAATATATAGCATCGCATAGTTCGCAATATGGTTGATAAAGTCGAAATATTCATAAGAAAGTGCAAACCTCAAATACGCCCCACCATGCTTGAATATCTGCTGGGCTTGCACTCGTCCAGTCATGATGTCCCTTGAAGTGTGTGGTAAAGCATCTAGTCACCAACCGTGTTGCTCTTGATGGAAGGAAGCTACATGAAGTGCATGTTTCGACAAAATAAATTACTGTTTTTTTTACTGAGATTTCACATACTTAATGTTAAATAAACTATTATGGTTCAAAAGGGTGTATTACTTACGTGTTTCCGTGAGGTCTTATCCGTAAGCGCGCCTGAATCGGGGCTTGGGATACCGCTGACTGACCAATGGAATTCCCACCATCGGGTGAAACTACAGGGGCCGGAGTAGATCAACTGCCACTACGGCCGACTGGAGCACCGCGAATATCACCTGTGCCAGGGTGAGTATGTGGAACATTTGTTTGTTCTGTTGAGGGTTGTGCATCTGAATGATGGGAATGCGATTGGCCTACCCTTTCAAGTCGAGCAATTGGTTCTGCTAATACTTCTTTCATCTGCTGAAATAGGCCTTTCCCTGGCCAACGTGTATACGTCGCATCTCCTTTAGGTGGCATCTGCATTATTTTAAAAACCCATACAACAGTTTACAAAACTAACATACACAATTGAAAAAAAGCTTGCTAATTAATATTGCCCGCACCACTTTGAAGTTCGACTTAGTATTTACATATATATTGAAAGTTATTCCACATTCACACTACATTTTATAAGTTAAAACGTTTACATTATTGTCAATGGACTACATCGTCCTCAGTTTCTGTCTCTGATTCGCCACTATCAGTATCCCCAGATTCAAATTCATTTTCTTCATCACTTCCTTCAAGGGACTCCTCATTGTCAGATTCATCGTCATGTTGCAAAGTTTCTTCCCTGATTGGCATGTCTTCCTCTACTACTTCCCATACTCCTGTTTCAGCTAAATTGTCGATTGGGTCATCCATAATAATGGGAGACGTGTTCACACCGGCCAATAATTCTTCCTGAAATGCATCTTCGACATCATTTACATTATTATGAACGATGCGTCTAGGTTTTATTTTCAAAACCACTAACCAACCCGTTTTTTCACGTGACTTTGTTGGGTACGGGGTGTAGTAAACTTGATCAGCTTGGGATGCAAGAATGAACGGGTCAAATTTCCCATATCGGCGCCCATCACGAACCTCAACTATACCATATTGTTTATGAACCCGAGTGCCACGATCTGGAGTAGGGTCAAACCAAGCACACCGAAACAATACAACATTTTTGTGTGGCCAGCCAGGATATTCAAGTTGAATGATTTCTTCTAACACCCCATAAAAATCACATTCAACCTCACTTGATCCTGAAGTCCTTATACATACTCCACTGTTAAATGTTGCTTTGTCGCGACCCCAGTCGCTAATGTGGAACTTGTACCCATTTATGAAATAACCAGGCCAACTCTCAACATGACAGGATGGCCGGCATGCAACATCCCACAAGAAGCGATCTGTAATAGTGTTACGCACATCATTCACCTAGTTACACATAGTGATACTATGAATATGTGTTACCCTTCAAAAGCAAAATATGGGTAAAATTTAACTGTAGATAACTTACATAGTTTCTAAGCCATGTCTCAAAGTTATTCTCAATGTAGACATCTAGGTCTGACATCTGTATATTGGGTTCATGCATGCGCACTTCATCAACAAACAAATTACAAGATATAGAAAGAGGTCGATGGAGCATAAACTTGATGAGTTTAGTATAAAAGAAGAAAAGTATTATTACTTAATAGAGTTTATAAAGAAAATAGGTGTTATTTCACTTACTCGATGTACGGCTTCACCTCCTTACAATTCAGTAACACATATGCAGTAGCGACCCTCAATTCATTGTCATCAAGATATCGATATCTTGATACACCATATGGACGACCCGGGTATCTAAAGATAGACCACACCGATTCATCATATGGTCCTTGTCCGCCATCATCATTACGAGGTACTCTAGTTGCCATATGTGGAATATGGGATTCAAAGTAGTGAGAGCAAAATGTAGAGGTCTCCTCAATTAGATATGCTTCACAAATTGAACCCTCAACATGAGCCTTATTTGATACTTTCATTTTGAGGTCATGCATACAACGCTCAAATTTGTACATCCACCTATATTGAACGGGGCCTCCAACCCTTGCTTCGTAAGGTAGGTGAACCGGTAAATGTTCCATCGAATCGAAAAAAGCCGGTGGAAAAATTCTTTCCAACTTACAAAGTATGACAGGAATATTGGCTTCCAAATCGACCATGTGATTCACATCTAACTCTGGAGAGCATAAATCTCGGAAGAATTGGCTTAACTCGGTCAACGGTTTCCAAATATTTTCAGGAATTGCTTCAAGTGCAATTGGAAGGAGCCTCTGCATCATTACATGACAATCATGGCTTTTCATACCAGACATCTGACTTACATTACTGTCAACACACCTCCCAAGGTTCGATGCATAGCCGTCTGGGAGTCTAAGTGTTTTAACCCAATTCAGCACATCATATCTCTGATGTCTGTTTAGTGCAAAAGTGGCTTTGGGTTTAAATGCTCGGCCGTCGCCTTGAGGAATTAAATTTAGCTCTGATCGACTGCACAGAATCTCCAGGTCCTTACGAGCCTTCACGTTGTCCTTAGTTTTATTGGTCACATCCATCACTGTATTCCATATATTGTCAAACACATTCTTCTCTATATGCATAACATCCAAATTATGGCGGATTAAATTACTCTTCCAATACGGCAACTCCTAGAAAATACTTCATTTTGTCCAATTATGAGTTCTGCCATAACCTGGTATGGTTACAACCTGTCCATTGTGAACTACAGAAGGCAAATGTGAGATACGTTCAAATATTGTTTCAGGCGGTAGACGCTCAGGAGGCAACGATTTCTCAACTTTTCCTTTCTTAAAGGCGACTCTGTTTCTTCTATATGGGTGATCCAACTCGATAAATTGCAGATGACAATCAAAGAATGAAGTCTTCCTCCTGTGCTCAAGTTGGAAGGCTTTACTAGCATCCATGCAAATAAGGCAAGATAACCTCCCATGAGTCATCCATCCTGACAACATCCCATAAGCCGGGAAGTCATTTATGGTCCACAAAACCGCAGCTCGGAGCTGAAAATTTTGTTTAAGTGAAACATCCCATGTTTCGACCCCATCCTCCTATAGCTGCTTCAATTCATGAATAAGAGGTTGTAAATACACATCAATATTCTGACGTGGACTTCGAGGGCCAGGTATCAATGCAGTCAAAAACATATATGGTTTCTTCATACACATCCACGGAGGCAAATTATACGGAGTAACAATGACAGGCCAACATGAGTATTGTTTACCAGAGTTTCCAAAAGGCACAAAGCCATCAGAACAAACTCCAAGGCGAACATTTCGGGCATCCGCCGCAAACCACGGGTACGTGGAATCAAAATGTTTCCATGCTTCCCCATCTGAAGGATGTTTTAAAACATTTGGGTCGGATCGATGCTCACTGTGCCACCTCATGTGCTCTGCAGTTGAAAGTGAAGCATATAGTCGCTGAAGGCGAGGAGTGAGTGGTAAATAGTGCATAGTCTTTCTTGCTCTATCCTTACCCCGCCCAGCTTTTCTCGGCTTAAACCGAGATTCACCACAAAACTTGCATTGTGAACCATCTTCATCATTATTCCAAAACAACATGCAGTCGTTAACACAAGCATCAATTTTAAGATGGGCAAGACCTAGTTGTGAAACTAATTTCTTCGTCTCATACCAATTGGATGGCATCTTGCTGTCACTTGGCTGTGTCTCTTTCATCAAGGCCGCGATACCATCATAACACCCTCTTGGTATGTGATATTCTGCTTTAAGGTTTAACAAACGAACTGCAGCAGACAGCTCAGAATGCTTCTCACATCCATCCCAAAGAGGTGTACTAGCGGAGTACAGTAAATCAGAAAATTGTTTAAAACCTTCATTAGGTTGTTCATCCACTTCAGTGAAATTCTGATGGGAACTTGGTCCCACTGCATCAAATATCATTCGAGCATATGGGTTTACATTTGAACTGTACTCAGCATGCTCATAACAATCACAATTATCAAACGGCTGATGCGGAGGCTCATTAAATGGCTCCCCATGAGCTGTCCAGTTGGTGTAATAAGGCATGAAACCCCATTTGTATAGATGAACTCTAACGTCATCACAATCCTTAAACCTCAAATTTTTACATCTCCTACACGGGCAACGTATTTTGTTTCCATCCATATGACCTGGGTTACTACAGGCAAATGTTATGAACTGCTCAACCCCTGTCTCCCACTCCTCTTTGTACCCAACTCGACCAGGTAAATAACGACTATTATACATCCAACTACGTTCTTGTTCCATGGAGTCCTACCAATGGAAATTATATATTTACCTTCTAATGACATTTAAAACACAGAAAATGTAATTACTAAGTTACGGTTTACGTAAGGTAAGGCAGTTGGAATTATATTTAGGTTTACTGTTAATACGTATACGTAATAGGAAGAAATTCATAATATGATATGCATATAAGTGTTTATTGTTTCAATAATTATATATTATTAGTATAATTTTTTCTAATTATTATTACTCTGATTGGATTCCTTATTATAATAATAATAATAATAATTATTATTATTATTATTATTATTATTACTATTACTTTAGAACTATTTCAATATACAATTATTATTATTAATATTATTATACATATTCTACGTAAACAATTAACTTAAAACTAATTATTATTATTATGATTATTGTTATTATTATTATATTATTATTATTATTATTATTATTATTAATTCCAACTCTGAAAACATTGTAAGAATAAATACAATTTAACATTATACATACTAACAATATATATTACCTAAACAATTGACTTCAAACAAAAGATTTGGTATACAACTATACTAACTACACTCACACATAAATATACAACCTAGCTAAACTATGTACTTAAAATAGTAAGTATTTTCTATTTATAAATATACTAACTAATTCACAGACAAATATACTACGTAAACAATTAACTTAAAACTAATTATTTCCTATTCTTAAATATACTAACTAATTTCACACCAAAATATACTACATAACTAATTTACATAAAACTAATTAATTATTATCCCAGAAAATATATGAACTAATATGACACATAAATATTTTACCTCAGACATTTACTTAAAACTAATTATTTCCTATGTAAAAATATACTAACTAATTTTACACATCAAAATACAAACTAAACAATTTAGTTACAACTAATTAGTAACTATTTTTTATTATACTAACTAATTTCACACATAAATATACAACCTAAACAATTTAAGCCCAACTAATTATTTATTATTTTTAAATGTACTAACTAATTTTACACATAAATATACTACGTATAAGCAATTTACGTAAAAGTAATTATTAAATATTTTTAATTATACTAACTAATTTCACACATAAATATACAACCTAAACAATTTACTTAAAACTAATTATTTTCTAATTGTAACTTAATCCCGAAATTAAGAAAAACAGTGAGAAAATTCACATAAATGTTAAATTATAATGGGTAACCCAAATACTTCACATCCAACAATCAACAACTACAAATCACTAATATTTCACTATTTCAAACAAAAAAACCATGAAATTAAAAAGAATTTTAACTATTATTTGCAAAAAAAATTTAAAAATACGGATGGTAACGAACTAACCTCAAATCCCACAGTTTGATTCCTTCAAATCCCTCCAAATAGCTTCCAATCAGCTAAAACAAACAAAACATCAACACATTATCAACAAAAAATCAAGTACGCAAATCCGGCGAAAAATATTGAAAAAAATTCAAAATAAATCCAAACTACGTACAGATCAAGCAAAATTCGTCCAGATCCACATTAAACTAACCTTGACGCACTTGATTAACCCCTTAATCGAAGAAACCAACGTGGTGTGTGTGCTTGTGAAGAGACGAACGCAGGAGGAAAGAAACGAGGAGAGAGACGAGCCTGGTTCTGGACGAGCGAGGAAGACGCCGCGCTGGGGGGGGTAATTTAAAAAATTTCAAAAACGGTGCGTTTTGGGTTAATGAATTTCAAAAATTTGTTCACCATTTTCCAACGGCTAAAGCCATTGGAAATATTAAAAATTAAACAATAATATTTTTTCCGCTTCAGAACCCAATTATTTTTTCTACTTCAGAACCCAAATATTAAAAATTAAACAATAATATTTTTTCCCTTCAAAAACCAATTATTTCACCATTTTCCAACTGCTTCAGCCGTTGGAAATATAAAAAATTAAACAATAATATTTTTTTCGCTTCAGAATCCAATTATTTCACCATTTTCCAACGGCTAAAGCCGTTGGAAATATTAAAAATTAAACAATAATATTTTTTTGCTTCAGAAACCAATTATTTCAGCATTTTCCAACTGCTTCAGCCGTTGGAAATATTAAAAATTAAACAATAATATTTTTTTCGCTTCAGAACCCAATTATTTCAGCATTTTCCAACGGCTAAAGCCGTTAGAAATATAAAAATTAAACAATAATATTTTTTCCCTTCAAAAACCAATTATTTCACCATTTTCCAACTGCTTCAGCCGTTGGAAATATTAAAAATTAAACAATATATATTTTTTTTTAAAAATGCAATAATTTCACATTTTACAACGGCTTAAGCCGTTGGAAATACTAAGTATTAAACAATAATATTTTTTTTCGTTCCGAATGCAATAATTTCAACATTTTTCCAATGGCTCAAGCCGTTGGGAAATACTAAATATGAAACCTCAATATTTTTTTTCGTTTCAAATGGAATAATGTCACCATTTTCCAACGGCTTTAGCCGTTGGAAATATTTTTGAAATTTAGTTTCTTAATTTTCCAACTGCTGGGCCGTTGGAAATTAATTTATGTTCCTTCCAACGGCTCAGGCAGTTGGAAATTTCCAACGGCTTTACCGTTGGAAATAATGGCAGTTGGAAATTCATGGTTTTTTAGTAGTGGTTTTGACTCAGCATTTATTTTTTTTGCTTGTGGTTGACTTGTTTCAATGAAATATGGAGAATGTGAATGAGAGGCCCATGTCATATAGAATATATGCAAAATAAAAATTTCCTTTTACCCCGTAAACTTGGACATTCCATCTTACTTGGCTCATTTGATTGTATCAAATGTCCAACTAGCTCCTTAATTTGTTTCATATATTTGAAAAGATAAAATTGTAGAAAAAGAAAATTTAAATCTTAGGTAGGAAAATATATGAAAGTTTAGAGACT
The DNA here is from genome assembly GCA_005392925.1 of Aquilaria sinensis. NCBI lineage: Eukaryota > Viridiplantae > Streptophyta > Magnoliopsida > Malvales > Thymelaeaceae > Aquilaria > Aquilaria sinensis. The sequence goes on from SMDT01001070.1 coordinate 187,757, forward strand.
AGTATTGTTATAATTATAAATGAAGAGAAGAGATTGAACTATTTTTTATTTTTATTAAGGTAAATGGGGCATTTTTTTTGTTTCATTATATATATATTATAAAAATTATAAGGGTCCATTACAAAATTAAAAGGGGTCAAATTACTAAATTATCTATCACTTATTGACATTTTCCTAGAAAAATGGAGTCCATGGACCCTCATATTATGAACATAGTTACACCACTGCTTTTATTGAATATAGTTGTTCATTTATCTTATTTTATTATTCACTGTCAAATTTACATTTTACCTATTTCTTTTGTAATTTGCCCATGTTCCATTTTACAAAAATTATTATCATCTACTAAAAAACTCATTTTTCCTTCTACTTTCATTATATTATCTTGTTATTTTTTTAAATGTACCTTCGAATTTTCTTCTGTTTTGTTTTTGGGGTAAAATCCATTCACGGTCCCTTAACTTTCATGTTTGTCCTAAGATGGTCCCTTATCTTTAAAAGTGACTATTGGAGTCCCCTTACTCATCCAGTGTGTCCAATTTTGGTCCCTACCGTTAATTTAGACGTTAGGTTGGATGAAATTTCCTTATGTGGCATATGTGGCACATACACTGCCACGTGGCTTCCTCTTTAACTAAAAATGGATGATCATATTATACAAAAATGAAAATTCAGACTCAAACTGATGCAAATTATAGTATTTGGGACTTAAAACACAAATAACCCAAATTGAAGCATCTTCCTCAATTCTAACGAGATCTGATCGGTCTTCTCCTCCACCTCTGATGCATGGTTTTCTTCATTGCCTCTGGCATATGGTGCACAGTCTCCCTTCTCCTCCATCGCCCTCCTCCTTCCTCCCTCCTCCCTCATCTTCGTCTCCTCTCTCGTCCTCCCTCTCCGCTTCCGGCTCCCTCCTCATGAATTGGTCAATCGGAGCCACGACCACATCCATCTCCCTCATCATGAATTGGTCAATTAGAGCCATGGCCGTTCGATTCCGGAGAATTCCAAAAGGCAACGGGCAGCGGGACATCGAAACACCCAATCTAAAATCTATCACGAGCGGAACCTTTCCAGGAATCTCAAATCTTGCGGAGCAAGCTCGAAATTCCGATGGAGAAATCGCCGACCGAATTCAATGGCTCGAGAGAGCTTCAGTGCGTCGGTAGAATGGAAATCGTCTGCCCCAAACCCGTCGGCTTCCTCTACGGCTCCATCCCTGTCCCCACTGACAACTCCTTCCATGCTTTCAACTCCGCTCTCCTCCCCTCGGGCCAAAAGTACGCTTCTCTTCCTCGCCATTTCTCCTCTATCTCGCACATAAACTGTGGTTTAATGTTTTTTTCCCCGGTGTTTTTTGTTTTGTAGAGTGAGTGCGCCGAGATACAGGATGTTGTCGACGGAGACGGACCTGAACAGGCCGCCGTTGGTTGCCAATTTCCCGGAGAGGGTGCTTCCGCTGGGCGCGGTGTAGTCTCCGTTCAATCGGTAGTTTTGTGAATAGAATTCTTGACTTGTTGGAGTTGGATTTTTCTTTGCTTGATTTGCCTTCATTTTTTTTTTTGTTTTTGATTCTTCTCCGCTCGATTCTTGTTCTTCTTCTCGCGTCGTTTTATTATTCTTGTAGGTAGATCGATCCCATGGGTGAGGTTGAGTTGAAGCTTGTGCAGGTAAAGGCAGCAGTGGCATAGGTCGAGATGTGAGATTGAAACGGCAGAAACCGATAGGACCGGCGGGGCGGCGGCAAGATGGTGGCGGCGACAGTCGTTGAGAAGAGAAGATTAAAGAAGATTGGGTTAATTAACCCTTTAAGTCCCTAAAGCTATATATTTTGTCAATTCTAGTCTAAGATTTATTATACTCCCAGTTTTATTATTTATTGTCATGAAAAAGTATGCCACGTGGCATTGTGGGACCAAGCAGAGGGTATTAAGTGCCACCTACGCATTTTCCGTTAAAAATAATGCCTGAAATAACGGATGAGACTCAAATGGGATACGTTGCTTGAGTTAAGGGACTCTAATAGTCACTTTTAGAGTTAAGGGACCACTTTAAGACAAACCAAATAGTTAAGGGACCAAATTTGGATTTTACCCTTTATTTTTGTTTCCTGACATATTCTTATTGTTTTTATTTCTATAGCTTTGATGTTTCCTATTAACAACTACAAGTGCTGTATGTTATTTTTATTAACTCAATTATTTATTTGCTCATTATGTTTGTTACATTATTTGTATTTTCCTTGATGCTTGTTAGCAATTTAGGAAAAGAGAACGAAGGAAAATGAAGCAACAAGAAGAAAAAAAAAAAAGCATGAATGAACAAAAAAATAAGAACATGAACACGAAACCAAGAGGAGTCAAAAAAAAATTGAAAAAAATTAGAGCAACACAACCCAAAAGAGAAAAAATTAAAAAAGAAAAAAAAATGAAGGAATGAATGATGAACATGTGGAGAACCCAGTTCACACCTCTACTTCTATAGTTGTCATTTGCCATTTAAACGTATGTGGTACAATGATAGTGCAAAGACAGCTCGCCGTAATTTCTAGCTGCAGACATATTAATTAATCCTTTGTGAAAACTTGTAAGGATAAAATTAAAGCGGAGGGAAAAGACTGTTGTCATGTACTTTGATCTTATGGATAATGACATGTCTCTCACAATGATGAAGAATTAAGGTATTGCTATATATATATCCTTTTTAATTAACAGCAGCTTGCAATGCTTGCATTTTCATGCTTAATTTTGCATAACCAAACACAAAAATAAAATAAGTTTGGGCCTAGATATATGTCACAAATGTTGTTGATGGAGCGAGATTGAGGAATGATTGATCATGTCGCTTTGAAGAAAAGCTTCAACTACTTGTCAGCAAAAGTAAGATGGATCGGTGGAGTGGAGGTGGTTGTCCCCACGACCATGGCTAACAATATCACTTCCCGATGAATGGTATTGGTGTGGACGAGATGAGGATGCGGCGTCCTAAAAGCGTGATTTCTCAGGGGCACATGTATCCTCGTGAAGGTTAATCTTCTTTTGGTACGTAAAGTTTAAGTATCTAAGCAGGACTGGAGCAGCTTTCAAACTGATTACTTTGTGATCATCAAGAATCCTCTTGTTCCATCACTCTATATATATATATATATATATCACAAAATTTTGAAATGAGGAATATTTTTGTATGGAAATAACCTCCTATTAATTTTTGTTATCTTGTAGTTGTTGCCTCTTAGAGTAAGACCAAATCGACACTTGTCACCAAAATAAAAATTGTTCAACACTCGTTTAAATTTCAGTTCACCAAAATAAAAAAAAAAATTAATTAATTAATTGTTTTGTTGCCAGCAGCGGTTGAAAGGCGCACGCACACCGCTTGCTCTGTGCCTGCTGGTGGCTGCTACCTCTGGCCTCCTTTCCCAAAAGTTGTAAGTTGTAACATTAAAAGAATAAACTTATAAGACGATCGAATGACTCGTTTAATTATATATTAATTTCTTCAAAGGAAGATTACTTTACTTTTTGTGCTAATAATTGATTAATGGGGTGCACTTGGTTGGTTCAGAAAAGGCCCCGAATGGATGCGTATACTAGCATCAGCATCACCATCACCATGTCATGCATGTTAACTAGCACGTGAGCTCGGTGAGGATCACCTCACACGTGCATTTCTATATCTCTTGTTTTAACTCCTCAGTTATTATTATTATCATTATTTATTTTTGAACAGCCAACATTTATTGATAAAATAGCAATTACAGAAATGACTCCAGCAAAGTAATGGAGTGAAAGCCTAAACTCCTCAGTTCATCTGATCTGATCAGGTCTTTTATAAGTTGATCGTTTAAGGTATTCCACAACACATTAATTTGTTGGTTTGGCTCATGACATGACATATCTGCTTTTAATGTTAACTGCTATTAACTGTTGCATACAAATACTGCTAAATTTAATATTCATGTTTGTATTTGTATTAATTCATTAATGATTAAACAAACAAACAAGAATACAGATCTCTTTATATTTATATAGTTTCCTAAGAATTCTAAAGTAATCTAATTTCACAATTTAGTGTTGATATTTTTTTTTTTTTTGTATACGGAAGTATGTTTACAAGTCTACAAGAATAGAATGTATTGTATAGTATAGAAGACGGGAAATGCATTTTTTTTTTTTTAGGACTTGTAAGGCTAGCAAATCAATAATGTTGACATTATAGGGGAAATGGGTGGAGGCTGGAGTTTAACCCCAGACCTCCACTCCATATCCTACGCTATTTTTCCAAATGGTTTTGGACTAATGATGAGATTGCCATTAAAAAATTCAAAACATCTATTATACCTTTTTAACGTGTCCTTCTTCTAGCTTCTGGGTGGTTTTTAATCAAATTGCTTCTCTGCCAAAAAAAAAAAATACCTTTTCCATCTCAAGAAAAGAATATCAAATTTTAAAGATTCTGCCTCAATGAGTGTTAACTTACCTTTGCAAATATAGCTTCAACATTCTTACGACATATGTGCTAAGAAGGGATTGGAATTGGAGTAGGACCCTACTTGCTAAAAACATAATGCAGTAGTCCCTGTCCCTGATTGGATATAAATATAATGCACGATAGAAATACATAGAGGTCCACCAGCCGAGCTAGGTCTTATTCCCATCCTTCTGGCTCAAGTGAGAAGATCTGTTGGTGAAATGTCCTTGTTCTCATCTTAGTCGCAAGCACTAGTTGTCTTCGCACCATCTTATATATATAATATATGGATGAGATAGGATGGATTGGATGATTTCCCATTATTCCAATAGTAACCTTTATTATTATTATTATTATTATTATTAACAGAGAACGATATAATCAGAGTAGGGAATGAATTAATTGTTGAGATGGATAATTGAAGATTGGGACGGGAGAGGAAGAAAAGGTCGATCGTCCTGGTCCAAAGTTGGGTTTGAGTGGCCCAAAGCGGTTATCTTTTTCTTTGTTGTTGGGACATACTAGTAAGTCTAAGTCAGAGCTTGCGCCTAAAGACGAGAACCCTGTCGGCCCATTGGGCTCATCTCACAACTCCTACCACCGCCCACATACGCATCGCTTATCTCCCCCCAACCCCGAGACGGCTCATGTGACTCAAGTATCAAGACAACCCATCTCGGGTAAAGCGTTCAAGATGATGAGTGTGATGTGGAAATACTCTTATCTAATTTAAATCTGGCTCATTAATGTTCATATTAGAAGAAAATAAATAAAAAAGAAAAGTCCCCACCACAAATGAGTATGTTTTTAGTTTTTTAGAGTTTTTTTTTTTTTTGGAATGATCTTAAATTTGTAGAAACTGGAGAATGAAAAACATATAAAATAATGATAATACACCAAAAGTTGTTAAAACTTCAGAAGAATTTTTCCATCTAAACAAAGAAGAAATTGATAATTTAAATTTCAAACTTATTGTCAAACTATTTTAATAAAGTTTAAATAAGGATTTGGAAAATTATGTCAGCAATAAACAGATGCTCCACAAAAGTATTTACATGCATGGGGTAAAGTGCTTGTTTTAAAAACAGAAGGGAGGGACTTTATTTTTAGCTAAAACTCTAGGATTTTGTTATAATTTATCATTCTATCATCCTCTCTAGCTCAAAGGAAACCTCATAAATTGAAAAAGAGCATAAAGCTGATGCTATTGGAAGTGTGGTCGTGGGCGTGGTTAAAGAGCCCTTGCTGAACAATGTGGTAGGGTTTCTGACCTTTGTACAGTAGAGCACATGAAAATTTAGGAGATATTTGTTAAAAAGTTTGAGAAACTAGAATCCGTAAGCACTCAGTTGATCATTCTTATTTAGGCTCCAGCTAATTGATAAAGCAAAAGTTTTACAGTTTGGATAATTACAACTTGCCCATGTGAATCAGGTGAGATCTGAGATCTGTTTTAGAAATATGCATTTTACCTTTAACTTTTTTAATACAGTTCAACAGTAATTTTTAAAATCTTAATTTAATTTGTACAGTAATTATTTGAAAATAATTTCAATTTGTATAGTACTTTTTTACAAATAATTGACATTTAAAAAAATATTATTTTATATTTACATAAAAAAAAAATAATTTAGAATATTTATTAACTGGAAGATAATTATCATAATATTTAAATTAAGATTTTAGAAGTTGTTGTCAAACTGTAATAAAAATACAAGAATAAAATGTATTTTCTTTCAAATTTTAAGAGATAAATTGTAATTAATCCTTTTAATTTTTATCACTGTATAGAGTCGGTGTGTTGGTACTCCCATTTGTCATCGGAAACTGAATAAATCTAATTATAACTATACAATGAGAGGCAGTCGTTTTCCTTCACAAGGCCCCTTTCTCTCATAATAAAGTGAGGTTCAGTAATAGGATCTTAGTCTCGACATGAGGAATCTTAGCGACTAATGCAGCAAGCAAAGGCTATTGATCTCAGGTCTCAAGTCATACGGCGTTGGGAAACAGGGGAGGAGGGGGGGGGACCGTTGTATGTCTCAAGAGGGCGAGGGCGAGGGCGAGGGCGAGGCAGCCACAAATAACATCCCACCTGTAAAGGATACCTTACTTCTTTTATTGGGCCTCGTTCGCTATTTTCTGGACCACGTGAATTATCGCCAGGCCCAAGTTTTTGGTTTTCCCAATTTTACCAATCCCACCGTTTCATGATCACAAGTTCGTCCACTTCTAACCTCGCAATCCAATCACAGTAATATCACTAGGTTTGCGTAATTAACTATGATGTTGATTTTTTTTTTTTCCTTTGTATAGAGAATCAAATCATAGTTAAGGGAAAAGAGTTACACATTGCATGAGGGGACTAGCTAGTAATAAAAACGTCTCTAATAGACGTCAACCTTCTATTCACCAACTTCTTTAAGTTACATGAACTTTGAGATTTAAGTAAATTGAAATTGGAGATTTATCAGTAATTATGCAACTAAAACAACAAATGCTTAAACTATTTTTTTGTCAAAAAAAAAAAAGGGCTAGTACATACGTTAGCTAACGGATGGCATAAATAATTAGTGGGAATTAGGCACCGTCACCAAAAGAGATTCACATGCATCGAAAACAAATCCACCAGAAGCCAATCTACACCTGACTAGAAGATCGACCAAATCTGGGGTCTTGATATCATACTTAAGATAAAGTTGCGGTTACAAGAAGGAAAAAACCTGCCAATTGTATAAGAGGTCTCGTGCTTGTGGGGTTGCTTCATTAGCAATCATACAAGCTTTTTTCATCCTCTCCACCCCCCCCCCCCCCTCCCCCCCTCGGGAATCCTGAGAACATAATTAAAGCCCTACCACGTGAGAGAACATTCTGTTTTATCATTTCTCTAGGCCAAAATACTTAGGGCTTCATCCAGCAACACCGATCCTATCCATGTCTTCGAGTGGTGTGTTTCAGGGAAATTAGGGAGCATGATTATTGGGAGGGTTTGGGACATGTTGGCTTCTTCTTTTTCATTCATTCATTCTATCTAAACTGGCTAACCAAAATTATCTATGATGTAGGAATTTTGCTAAATGTACTAAAAATTTGCATAAAATTATATGTAACAGGGATGTATATGAGGTAAAATAAAATTAACGGGGTTCATTTACTTTTTTAACCATCACCCAAGTACTGGAATATGTTTTTTAGTAAAGTTTTAGTACATATTGGGTTTGTTGGCTGAAATCCAAGAAACTTAAGATTTTTTATTTGTTTAGGATTCAGTTTTAGTTTTCTTATTTGTTTGGGATTTAGTTTTTCCATTTTAATGTGGTTTGAGTTTGCATGTGGCGTATAAAAAGAATTATTGTATTAAGGTTTGAGTATGAGAAAAAAGCTAATATGGTGAATAGGCAAAATGTGAGGGATTCAAGAGGGAGAAGAGGTCCAGAGGCCATAGAGGGTTAAAAAGAGAAATCTTTTGTAATTCTTACATCTAATTATATTTGTGTGAGGGCAAGATATTGAAGTTGTCAGTAGTGTTTAGAGGATCCATAAACCAGTGTGATCACTAAGGGCATACGTTTGCTGTAATCTCTATATTTGTTCGAGTGAATTTCTCTAATCCGTGAATATAGGTTAGTTAAGAGCCGAACCACATTAAATGTTAGTGTGCTTGATTGATTATCTTTGTCATTCTACTGTGTATAATGAGTGATTAGGGAATTTTTTTCCTAACAAGTGATATCAGAGCTTGCAGTTTGATCCAGGCATGGTGGAGCTTATGTTCATGTGTGCTGATATTAATGATGTTGATGTTTGGAGCCATAATCATGTTGTTCATTGTTGTTTGTGTTTATTGCTGTGTTCATGTTTTGGTGATATTCATGGTGTTCATGTATATGATCGTGATGATGTGTTCATTATGTTCATGTTCACAGTGTAGAATTTAAGCCAATGTGGAGATTGTTGGGTTTGTTAGCTCAAATCCAAGAAACTTAAAAATTTTAGTTTTCTTAGGATTTATTTTTAATTTTTCCATTTTGATGTAGTTTGGATTTATATGTGGCCTATAAAAAGACTTATTGTATTAAAATTTAAGGATAAGAGAAAAACTAATGTTGTGAGTAAACGAGAATGAGGGTTTTAGGATGGATAAGAGGTCTGGAGGTTAAAGAGGGTTGGGACGAAAAAACTTTTGTAATTCTTACATCTTATATTTGTGTAAGGGTAAGATACTAGGATTGTTAGGAATGTATAGAGGATCCATATATCAGTGTGAGTATTAAGGATATACATCTGTTGTAATGTTTATATTTTGTTCTAGTAAATTTCTCTTGTTCGTATATATATGTTAGTTAAGAGCTGAACCATATTAAATTTGTATGTCTTTACTTGATTATCTTTATCATTCCACTACATGTAATGGGTAATTGAAAAAAAAAAAAAATCCAACCACACAATTCTCATGAAGCCCTATTCTTAATAGAATTATATACAAGTCACAACACAATTCCGAAGGTGTTGGGTCAAATGGCCATCTTGTGGTGCTCCACAGCTAGCGAAGAGCTTTGAGGCCATCTGGTCCACTCCTATAATTCCCAACACCTAATTTGTTTTTTTGTGTTCTTTTAGCTTTATGGTTCGTCATTTCTCATCCCAACTTCTCAGCTCGAACAAGCATCTCGACTACGTAGGAATTACTAGATTAACTAGGAATATTATGCTTAAAACATTATCAAGCAAATTGGAAAGGTAGGAGTATAGTTTTAGCGAAGTGCGGAAATGAAAACATCAGTTTAATTAATATAGTGAGTAACGACATATCGATCAAATATGAAACAAGTACGTAACTCCAGGGAGCTGTATCCATAATTTGTCCATAAACTTTAATAACACAGACACATAGCCTTTCTAACTATAACTCAAGTCTTTTAAGATAACCCAGTCCTCATAAAGTAGGACACATTACCCCTCATACAACAGAAATATTAGTTTTTCTTATTTTAGGGAGTGAACATAAAGAACCAAACTGTCATTATATATCAGGTAAGAGTTGAGGGTTTTTTTTTTTTTTTAAAATAAGAGTTAAAGGGGACAAAGACAGCTGCAATTACATAAAAAAAATAATCTCCAAAAGAGGAGAGATCTGGTTTTCTAAGGTGAGGTTTAGTCAATCGGCTCCTCGTGCTTAGATTTGTTTTATAGAACATCTCAAAAGTTTATTAGCCAAACCCCATATCACATTTTAAAAATGTATATTTTTATTTTTATCAATTATTAATATTATTGAAAGTTAATACTATTCCCGTATTAAATTTGTTCACAAGTCATTATTTAGAATGATTAATATGTAATTTTCTATCCTTAATATTCCAATATATGAATCCAAAAAAATTGAGAGTTTATAACACTTCAATATCCCACATTAAATAAATATTGAAAGCCTTATTTAGATATATAGACTCAAATTTAACAACATGCTCATCTAGCGCTCATTCTTTTTGTAAAAAATAACTTACGCGGTGTTAGTAGATATTTTATTAACTGGTTCTGGATTGGGATCACTACAGTTAGAATTTTTTTATTATAGATGCCAAGCTGAAAAATATAATTTTTTTTTATATAAACATATATATTGTAATAACTATATTATGGATGTAGTAACATTAATCTACAAAACTTATAAGTTATTGTCTCCAATACAAATAAAATATCATTTAAGTGTATATCTGAATATTTTGTCCGCCATATATACACACACACACACACATATAATTTTTTATATGGGTATTAGTATATGAATTAAGGTGGAATTAGGCTGATACAGTTGAACCTAGACTTTAGGTTGGACGGGAGAAGGGGAAGGAGACAATAATTATCATGATTCCGTTGTTTGAATTTGGGGAAATAGTTCCCACACTTATACATTTTCTCATCATTCGAAATTGGGGAAAAATAACTCACCTGTTTTTCTTCCGTTTCCTTTCATCCTCTTATTTCATTAATTGAATCCAAACATACAATTTGTGGATACTCTCACTTGAGCTTTGGCGATTGTGGAATTTGATCGTTTTTGGGCGGACATAAGAATGTTGGGCCGTGCCTGAGAGGATGCTTAAGGCCTTCCCTGTCCCTGGGCTCACTCATAACCTCTGTTTGCATTATGGTTTTACGGCCCGCCATCAGACTAAGCTTCTTACCCAGTGTTTTGACCTAAAATTAAGTCACTATAAACTACTCTAAAATTTTGAGTAGAATAGATGAATAATTAGTTAACAATGTGCAAGGAGACCGCGCATTGCGGCAGTTCATATGAATATTGCATAAATTCATGGAAAGATGTAGTGACTTAATATAACAAAAAAATATACTTTTAAGTTTCAGCCCTTGTAATTTTCGAACAAAATAACATTCACACATTGCTAGGTAGAGGCTGAACTAAAAAATGCTACTATCAGAAATATAAGGGAAACAAATCATGGTTACCAATATTTTGTTTTAGAAGACAATAAAAAAATGACAAAAAAATTAGAGACAAAAAGAACAAATTGAGAGATTTGGTGACCCACACATTGTAGTGGATATTTTTTGTAATAAATTTTAATAATAACAGTGTGACACAAAATACGTTACCTACTTCGAAATAATAATGAAAAAATAATGATAGAAATAATGATTAAAGCTTCATTTTAGAAAACAAAAATAAAAAAAATCAGTAAAAAAAGTTAGGTTCAAGACAAAAAAAAATTGGAAAAAATTTAGACCTTAAGGATTTAAAAATTGACTTAATGAAGATAAAAAATGGTTTAACTAATAAATAAATAAATAAATTTTAACTAAAAATAAATAAATTATGGTAACCAATGCCTTACATTAGAAGATAGTACATAAAAAACAACCAAAATAAAAACTTGGAGGCCAAGAGAAAAAAATAGAAGATTTAATTAAATAGTTATAAAATTCATGGACTAAAATGTAACACGGATTTAATTCAAGTCCAAAAAATAAAAAATTATAAAATTAGGAAATGAAATCACGTTTTATCCTTAAAAAATGTGAGATAGATGAAAATCAAAAAATTGCAACATAGGCTCTTAGAAAGGTAAGTGCCTTATGAAATGAGATAAAACTCAAAAAAGAGCAAATCGCACAAAAAAAAAGTAAAAAAAAAATTGAAAGCAAAAAAAATAAAAAAACTACTGAATCATGACCCAAAACCAATTATGCTCAAGTAGCCCAAAATCAAGTTACTGTTCATCCAATAGTACTAGTGTCCATTTTTAGAATATAGTAGTAACTAAAATGCCTGGTAATTACTTCATTGTTAAAAAATATATAAGTCCAATTCATATGAGAGATCATAAACCATACATCATCCATCAAACTCCCAATCATATGATTTTCCAAATCTCATTTTGAAAAAAAAAACTACATTTTCATATAGAGAACCATGGAAATGAGAAAGGAAAAATGGGTAAATTTACTACTTAACTTTTTGCATTAGGGAAATCACCCATCACTGTATTTTTACGGTTAAATTGGTCATCAATGCTATCTTTTGGGTGAATTAGCCCATCACCGTTATATTGTCCACGTTGGATGATGATTTGGCACATGGTGTTGTCATGGCAAGCTTAGGTGGACGATAATATGGCACATTAATCTCCCCTAAACTTTTTTTTCTTATCATTTCCACCATCTCATTGAACTTGACACTGACTCATTTTTTGACCCACTTCTCTTCTTCTATTCCGATGATGATTCCAACTCCCTTCCTCATCGAGCCGTACACGAAATCCTTAACCAATCAAATTCCTCCACTTCATCCTCCTTACCCTCGATTTTGCCACATTCATTGTCCTCCCTAGCTCGAGGCCGTTGAACAAGAAATGACCGACTGGAGTTTTTTTATAATCAACTTTTGAAACGCACACAATTATGATTAGAGAATGTGGATGCTCTTTTCACCTCCTTGCGTTCCAAAGCCAAGTTGAACATTGACTAGGAGGGAAGAAACATGGCGATGATTACGTGGTCAAATCCCACAGAGTAGTTATGGGAGTATCAGATTCAATTCAAGCACAATTGGGTGTCCTAAACCTAGATATGCCAAAATCGCAAGAATCGCAATTGTGAGAGTATCAAATTCGAATTAAGCATGAACTCCAAATGTGATAGAATCACACCAGTGCCAGATAAAAATATTTGGCCAAAACCCCGACTAAGTCATCAATGGTTACTCGGATGAATTCGAGCACAATTTCTTTCATGTTGTTTTGTGATGATTCCACTATGAGTTGTTCATTGGCTTCTACAGCAATGCCCATTGGCTCCAACTTAGCTAATTGCTGGAGAGAGGTTTAGGGATCAAACAATTAGGAAAACCCTGCCGAACCTTTGATCTAATTCTAGTGTTGTTCGTTCAAATTTGTCTTTAGTGTTATTATTTTTAATTTGGGGACCTATGTGCATCAATTAATATAGTTTGAGCATAAATATTATATTTTATCTATGAGATGGTAATTACGTGTTTTTTTAGTTCAATTTTTCAATAAATTTAACAAAATATTTAAAAAAATGGAATATTCTCTTTGTTAGTTTTGGAAGTGGCTAATTTGCCCACATTTATAACAATACTGTTAGATTTTACTTTATTGCAAATGTAAGTAAGTGGTTTAACTGCAAGAAAATAAAAAGTATAGTGGGTGATATTCGCTATCACAAATTATTGAGAGGAGAATTTGTCCCTTTTGCCAAATGGAAAATGAGAAATTGTACTGAGTTTACATTAAAAGGGGATAATTGCTGGGTTTCCTACTATTCAGTGACTCAATATAAGCCCCATGGTGTGGAAACATACACCTTTAACCCAGCAAACAAAGCTATGAATAAATGTTTTTATTTATTTATTTTACACAGTAAAATGTTCCTTTTCATTAACGAAAGAAACAAACCTTCCTGAGAAAGATAGCATGGACATATTATGTTTCTTTTTCAGAAAAATAAAATAAAATAAAATGATTAAGGGTATATTTTTGTGTTAAAATAAGAGTGTTTATATAGTGAGTTAATGCCAATGGAGCTAGCCCGGATCTTTAGCCGACCCGACAGAATAATTCTTGGACTATGGGTATATAAGATAGAAAGAAGTGTCTGGTTTGGTCTAAAAATTCTTCTAACAATTGGATAAAAAGCTGAATCTAATACCTCCTCCAAGTATGTAGTTAGAGTTCAATTAACAATGAAGAGAATCAGCCAGAAAGGTAGTTTAAAATGTGAACAGAAGAAACTAAAGACAGAGAAAGGATGTGGTGAGAGAAAATATATATATATAGTATGAGGTAGATGAAGAGCATCATATAATTATAAAGACACAAGACATAACTGCACAGTGGAACTAATTAAGATGCCTGAACAAAGTTGGTATTCTTTTGGCTAGCTTTCTTTAGGCAAAATCATTGGAAGATGACTTTGTTTTTGAATCTTATTCAGTCTTTTATTTTATGCACCAATCAACCATTAGTTTGATGCCAACCACCTCTTTTCTATCTTAACCCAGCTCATCAATTTTCGTTTCTCTTGCCTTCCTCATTCCACCACCAACATATTTATCAACTTTTTATCTTTTGGGTTTGGAGCGCAAAATAGCCCAACAATCCTTATTGTCGGCAAAGAATATCTGCTGCCTACTTGATGAGTAGCTGGATTATTTAATTTCTCAAATGGTCCAATAATCTTCAGTTTGCTTCTACTAATAATTTCAGTAATTTCACACGCACATGTAGAGAAAATGATCGGCTTTATTTCTTTTATTTAGGTTAATCGACCATATATCCAAATAAATACTTTTGGAGGATTAAAATATTAAGTGTTTGCATGGTTTTTTGAAAGTTAGTGTTTGCATGTTTGTTTACAATGTGGGGTACCAATCATCTGTGATACTCATGTTGTACTCCTCAATTTTTTTCGTAAAAAGTTTGTTGATGGACTTACTCTAAGTTATGCACCGAGAAGAAACTCCCCTAATTTCATCGCTCTTCCAAAATCTGAATTTATTTGTTGAAGCTAACGTTTATTACTTATAAGATTCAATAATCTCCACTCCTGATTTTACCCTCTCGAACACCTATGTGTGTGTGTGTGTGTGTGTGGATATAAAGAGATCAATATTCTAATTAATTTTGATTTAAATTTCAATGCAAAAATGGAGATAGAGAGATCAATATTCATTTGTTAGGGGTATATTGATAATAACGATATCAATTAATTACCATCTCTGTCCTAATTTCCTTTACTCATATACTATTTATACTAATTAATTTATATTTTTTATCATGAACATTTTGACATATAAATATATTATAGATAGTGAATGAAAGCTTGCAGTTTTCAAATATAGGTTTTAATTTTTTCAAAAATTTAATAATAATATAAATAAATTAAAATCAAACTTAAATACAAAAAGTGTAAATGGCTCAATCAGTTTGAAGTAGTAGAAGATGAGAAAAATCATCCACGCGGTGGGATAGAAATTCAATTTATCATATACAGATTATTTGAATGTTTGATGCCAATTACAGTTAACAACCGAAAGGGGGGAAAAAGAATAGAGGTTATAGTTAGTAAAATTTCGTGTTCTCTTATAGAAATTTATGCATTAATTAAAAAAAATGCAACGAACGATTATCTGAAAAACTTTTCGATTATGTGGAGAGACTTTTCTTTTTTTTTTTTTCTTGATGGAGTGGGGAGACTTAATCCACCACATTAATATAAAGAATCAGAGTAAAGAGATTAAAACCCCTTTGCCAAATTGCCGATTAGTAAGTGTGAGTGAATTAGGCTTCCACGTACGACACTTTGTGTAGAGAAAACTATACTATCTATGAACATTCTTTCATTCCCACTTCGTTCCCCTACGTGCCCAATAGTATTCTATTCCTTTTCTACCACCCGACTGATTAATTAATTAGTTTAACAGATTAACAACAACAATCATAATAATAATAATAATAACCAATTAACAAGCCGCAGGAGATGGCCTTGATTGAAGGGGAACTGTCCCTACTTCAGAGGACAATACGGCGGCCGTTGAGGCGGCCCCGATTTTTGTGGTGGCCCTGTCGAGGGAAATGGTGGTGACGCGCTCGCAGCGCGGGCACATGGTCAGGGTGGAGGCAGCCAAGGGCTCACAGCTGTGCGGGGAGATGACGGTGGGTGGACACACCTTCATCGCCCGCAGCTCCTCCACCTCCCGCTGCAGCCGCCGGTTCTGCTCCGTCAGTGATCCGAACCATCTTTTCAAGTACTCACATTCCATCTCCGTCTGCTTCAGTTTGCTCCTGTCATATAAATTACGAAGAACGCACTACATTAAAAACCTCTAATTAGGCCGCAAAATAACGTCTTCCCGAAAAAAATAATAACATATATATACATGTCTTCGGTGGGTAGGATTCCTAGAGGCTAGTTTGATGATCAACATGGACGCATATAAAAGTAATATTAACGACTTGATGAAAAATCTTTGCATCTTAGGAAAACTAGCTACGTCTACCATTAGCTTATCATTTAGGTGCAAGTTTTCTGTGAGAATGTTTAGTTGACGGTCTTTCACCTTTTCCTCCGATTTGGTAAGAAAGAAGATAAGAGCAATAAATTCTAGAGACTTCCCAGACCTTATTTGAAAACTTAGTTAATTTCTAATGCTATATATATATATATATATATATATATATTCTCAATACTAGATACTAGTGTAATTAACGGTCTTTAATTGGATTTATGTGAACCGTTAGAACTAGCATTAATTCCTTTATACCAAGCTTCTTAATTGCGGTAGTTTATATCTAGTCATCTCGTCATTACATTTTTAGTACGGTACACATTTATTGTAATTTAGAAAAAAAAAACCTAACTAATTTAACTGGCCAGAGATGGGTATTAGATTAAATATTGGATAAGTTGCGTGGATCATCTATACACAATTCATTTTAGCTCAAATCAATTTAATTTAAAATATTTAATTTTTATTTTTACATTTTTTTGTCAGGCACTGATTTTATTTGAAAGTCATCATTATGAATGTGTAACAATCTGTTGAGAATAAAATTTTTATGATATTATTAAATTTGTATGAGTTTTTATTTTTAAATATCTAAAAGAAACACTAATAAAATTTAATAATATCATAAAACTTTTACATTGAAACTGATTTTTTTCACTCAAGCAAAACGTGATAAATGTTAAAAGTACTCAATTTGGTACTTGTTATCCTACACCTAAAAAAGATCTACTTATAATAAAGAGACAAAGTCATAATCACAATACATACGTACTTTATAAGATATATACGGCAACTATATATAATTATGTAATGTTACCACCTTAATTTTAATACTAACTCACTTGCGTCTCAAATACTAATCTTTGTTTTATGGAATTATATATATGTAAAGGGACATCCTAGCTATTATCCTTTATTATTTCTTTAGTTATCCCATGGCAATGGAAATCGTTCTATAATGAGTTGAAATAATCCTTGCGGGTGGTTTAATTGAAAAGAAGATTTGAATCAGGGTCACCTCACCTAACGGGCTGCGCTGCCATGTTGGTCATTTCCGCGTATTGTCGCCAAGCATGCGCGAGAGCGAAACAAACATATTGGGTAATTAACAATAATAATAAAACACATGTTAAACCTAAAATAATTAAATTGATAAAACTAACCCACCCTTGTTTTTCTTGATTTGTTCTGACTTGGTTTATAATTAATTCTATGTAATTAGCGGCGACAATGATATATTAACATTCCAAATACTCCGAACGAACCTTAAAGATTTATCTAGTATTTGACCATCTCCGCCTGAAATGACGAGAACCACCCCCTGGAAAACTTCATCTGGGTACGACTGGAAATTAAGGGACGTGGAAAAATCTAAAGGAACCATTCCACGTCAAAGAAGCAAAGAATCTGATGCAGATTATATACTCCACTTTTTGTTTATCATATTATGTCAACGCCTTTCTATTAACCCTAGTCGATCCCTAGACACGGACTAGACTTTAGAATGTATAGATATTTTACCTTTCTTTTCTTTTTTCTTTTTTCTTTTTTTTTTTTGGAGAAAAGTTTTGGCTTGTTCATTCTTCTCGTTAAAAAATTTTTGTTAGAAAGAAGAAATAAAGGAAAAAAGAAAAGGGAAATTTAAGGGAATTTAAACATTCAACGGATATTAATTAGGCCACAGTACCTGGCCCTACGGTTTTGAAACCAAACTTCCACCTGCCTAGCCTTCAGGTTCAGCTGCAAAGCCAGTGCCTCTTTCTGCCTCTGTCGTCACATTATTCAGGATAGAAAAACACACAAAATTAAAATACCCAAAACGTATATACACGAACACTATAAGGACAAAAATAATTAAAATCAAACAACAAACCAATTTCCCTTCTCATCAAGACTTTATGAACAAAAATAATGGCTTTCCAGAAAGAAAAGGAAAGAACATGTAGAAATAACGCGCAACAATATATATGACTGGCAATACTGGTATTTTTCAATTTGACATGAACATAAAAGTACATTATATATACCGGATTTAGAGTATGATGTTGGCGGAAACTTTCTTCGAGGAGGCGGGACTGTTCCTTGGAGAGGCGGAGCTTCTTGCGCGGCGGAGCGCCACAGTCGGCGTTGCTGCTCTCCTCTTCGTCTTCCATGCCGACAGTCATCCACTCTTCTTCTCCCGACGGAACTTGGTTGATGTCCAAATCTCTCATCCCAGCGGCTCCTCCTTCCCTACCTTTTTTTTTTTGTTCCGGATCACAGAATATTAGAGTTAATCAGTGGAAACAAACGGATTCACAAACAAAAAAAGAAACAAAACAAAAAAGCTGCGCCCACCAATATTAACAACAAAAGTATCAAATGACTTAGCCGATGAAGCATAATCGCAAACGCGAAAAGAAATAAGAGAAAGATTTCTAAGAAACCTACACCCACACGCTTGCTCTCTCGCGCGCGCTCGAACTGTGAGAGAGAGGAGTTAGTAGCTAGATAGATAGATAAATACCAGAATTAGAGAAACCAGGGACGGAGATGGTGAGGTCCAAGCAGGTGGTGTTAGAAGGCAGATGATCGGCCATCTTTGAATCGATCGATCGGATAGATGAGGGAAAAAATACAGATCAGGAAGAGGAAGAAAAATAGAGGAGCGGTGGATGGGTTTGGAGATAAGAGGCCGAAGAGAGAACAACAAGAAAGAAATGAATTGGAGAGATTCGGTGATATATTTGTGTAAAAGGTAAAGTTTGAAAAGCTTGGAGTTAGAGGAAAGATGGAAGGGGACAAATCAGAGGCACAGAACAATAGGAATAGGAAAAAGGAGGCCGACTCTTATTGCTACGACCTAATTTAATAATAAGTACTGTATAATTTTTATTTTTTATCGAAAAAAAAAAACAGATCAAAATTAATTACCTCCAGTTCAGCTTTTAAATATTTGATCTTTATTCGACAGTTTTAAAACATTTAATTAGTTTTCTAAAAGAAAAGTAAAGAAAATAATATTAATATTATCTATTTATGATGTATAAGAAAAAACAGAGTTGGATCCCTTTCTTAAAAACTATACGAGAAGTGAGAGAAGAAAAGGGGAAAAAAGTAGTAAAAATAAATAAAGAAATGAAGTTGAAGGAGAGAGGAAGCTTTAGATGTGCGTGAGGTAAGGGTAGGGGTAGGGGGGAGGGGGAGGGTTTTAAGAAATTGAATAGGAAGATTGACCAGGGTCTTGAAGTCAAAGGGTGAGACCCATCTGATGGAAGACACGTGTCGTAAGAGATAGGAGGTGCAGGAGAATAACCGGCAGGTTGTCTGTTGAATGATCATCAACTGCTGTGACCGCTTGTCGCTTCAAAGGTCAGCTGCTGAAATGATTGCTTGCCATACAAGTACATGTACATCTGCAACACCTATCCTCCTCTCCCCTCATACTTCTACGCACGCCTACCCTGGGATGTATATTCGTATTCCCTTTTCGTTTCCTTTTCTTTTTATTCTCAGTTATGAAGCTCCAGATTAAAAATTTATGTCTTATATACTACTGGGTAGATTAATTTTTTATTTTTGGGCTTCGTCCTACCGAATACTTTCGGTAACATAATAAGTATATTTTCTTTCCGTTTTTTTTTATATGGAAACGCAATTAATGCGTTCTTGCTTATGCAATTTTAAGCACACATATTCCTTTTTTTCAACTTCATGGGGGTTTTAGTTGCCACGTTACGCTTTCATTAGGCAGTACAAAAACTAATAGGATTCTGAAAGTTGAAAATTGAAATTAAGGGTCACTTTATTTTAATTTAAATTAATTAATTTTTTTTATTTTTATTAAAATTAATTTTATTTGAAAGTTAATATTATTTAGATACAATAATTAATTTGAAAGTAAATTTTTATGATATTTTTTTTTATATTTTTCTTTATTAATTTATTAAATCAGAAAAATTCATAAAAATTTAGTAAGATTACAATAATTATATTTTTTATAAATTATTGCATGTACATAATATTAAATTTTAATTAAAATTAGTTTGGATAAAAAATACATAAAAATAAAAATAAATTATTTTAAAATCAATCAACTTAAGTTAAAATAAATTGGCTCTAAATCTAAGTGCTTATGCATGACTTATAGCCCTAGATGGTAAAGCGGAAAATAAATTCTGCTCTTAGCCAAATCTTCCTCTCTGTCTAACCAATATTGCCATATTAGAATTATAATTTAAAGAGTGGTATGGTAAAGTAAATTAATAAATATGAAAATATTACAATAATTTATGACGGCCCAAAAAAAAATGGAGGAGTTTATTGTGATGAAATTTTTTTTTTCATTTATGCTTGATTGATTTTGGTTGTAGTGATAATTATGATACATTAGAGCCCATGGTTCATTGTTGTCCCAAACTTTTGTCCTAGCAAACATGACAAATCTGCTATCCAGCCTATCTGTCTGGCCAGCAACATGATTCGAGCTCTTCATGAATTATCAATTAATTTTGAGTTTAATACTTTAATATCTCACTCCGTTGGTCGTTGTGGACAGTTTAATGTTTCCAACTCTTGCACAGGAAGGGGGGGAAAAAACGACAGTCTGAATAAGCCATCACGTACGGAGGTTTTGTATAATTATTAGGCAGCCACTACAATTATCTTATTCATGCACAGTAGTAGCATGTACGTGGAGCAAAAAATTAAAGAAATAAATAGGTGCACAAAAGAGGGACTGGAGTCTGGAGTTGGGCAGAAGCCGAAATTGACGTCGCGCACTGGCCAGGGCAGCTGAGTCAAGACTGAGTCAGTTGCACCAATTAGGAACTAATTGGGTTTGAGGCCTCCGACTTCTGCTCACTCAAAATTCCCATTCATATACTCCTCCCAACCCAAGTTTCCTTCAGTTTCACCATATATGGATTATATATCTAACCCAAAGTACATGCTTTTCGGTTCCTGCACCCCCCCCCCCCCCCCCCCTTTTTTATAAACTGAACTGTTACTAATTAAATTTTGACTTGTGTGACAAGAAACTAACAACTTGTAGTAGTAGCAGTAGTAGTAAGAATATTAATAAGGGTTGGCAGGTATTAATGGTGCATGTGTACTGATTAATTAATTAATTAATTAATGAGAGAGTTATGTACAATTTGTTAATTAATATCGCGCTTATATGTATTGAATTAGTACTGGTTACTAGCTGCTAGCATGTAAATAGGATTTCAATAGTGAGGAAGCTGGATGGCCTGAATTCAGTGTGTACAATCATGTAGCTTAAAAGGTCCAATTAAGATGAAGGATGGGAAGCACTGAAAAGGTTCTGGGGCTGGGTTCCTAGTGTGAAATTTAATACCATGGTATGCTACGGTACAAATGTTTTGGCAGTTTGTAATTTTATCATATGGTATACTGTTGTATTTCATATATCGCAGTATTTCACATACCGCTCATTTTTTGTGTATATTTTGTAAAAAAATAGCGGCATACCACAAATACCATAAGGTGCGTAATGCAATATTTTATTTTTCATTGATGTGTGTGAGATATTTTTTTTATTTTAACATTTTACATCAAAATATTATAAATATATAAAACATTAAAATATAATTAATACACATATCATAAAATAAATATTTTATTTTATTTTTTTGGTTTTTTTTCTTAATTAATATAAAAATTTAATGGTTAACTTTGAACCATCTAAGAAGTCAATGTGATATTAGAAAATATATTATTATTATTATTATTATTATTATTATTATTAAAGTATTTTTTTTTCTCTTATATCAATAAATTAATTTTTTTTTTAGTATTATTTATTTTTCTCTATATATAACATTTTTTTTTATGTTTTTCATATTAAAAAAATATCTTCTATCATATATATTTTATTTATATTTGACAAATTATGATAAAAAAAATTAGAATACATATAAAATATGTAAAAAAAAATATTAAATTTATATCATCTTAAAATAATATTCTAACAGTTATTCTTTTATGAAAATAATAATAATATATAGTAAGATATACCATGCAATACACCTTAATAAAGTTATTTACCACCTCGGTTCCTAGTAATTGTACTGTTGTGGCCGTTTCTCACTTTTCCAACAACCCCAAATCCAAATCTGCCTTTTCCTGATTTCCCTTTGAATTTTCTTTCCACCTTTCTCCTAAATCAATTAAACCTAACTACCCCCTCACCATTTTCTCTGCCAAAAAAGTCCAAAACGTGCTCGTGGATTTTCATTAATAACCCCGCTGCCTCATTTGGCATTCTGCATTTAATTTATATATCTATTTTTGCATCAATCATATATGCACACAGACATTAGAAAATTTAAATGATGGCTTCTCCCTTTTCCTGATGAGCAGGCAATTAAAAGGCTTTTTAATCCGGTAGGGTAACATGTCCAATACTAGTAATTTTGCAATTATATATTTCAGGGGGTGGGGGGCCGATTTGGTCTAGATTTTGGCTTGAAATTTGATCCTTTAATTTCTATGAAGTTGGCAGAAGAGCTAGCTAGAGTGCGAGAAGCAATTAAAACGATAGTAAAGCGATTGAGTATGTGCAAAATTTAGAAGAAAAATCTTTTTCACCACTTTATATACATGCATCAGTATCTAAATACCTGTATTAGTAATTAAATTAAGTTGAATGATTTTAGAATATTGTTTGGTTCCCAGCAGAGCTTATTCTTATGTATAGGAAGCATTCATATATAAACACACATACATGCCCTGATGTGCTATTAAAACACGAAAGATTTGTGCCCATTTATAATTTAATATTTATATATATTTCGATGTCATAGAAACATGCATGTAATTTATGCAGGGGGAAACATATGTTTAAATTTACGGATAATCCCCCGTAATTAATTAAGGTGGCCTTAAGAGGTTGATGATTATCTATACATACCTTCTCATTAATAAACGACGCAAGGCAAGCACGAGAGGCAATAATTTAAAGGAATAATAGATTAGTGCCCACCAAAGGGACAAAAATCTTTAACTATATCTTTTGTAGTTCCCGCTTTGTTGCATTGTCGGACAGGCAATGGCCTCTATTGCTTGTTCCATTCTTAATCATCACTCCGCAACACTAATTATTTTATTCCCCACACGTTTTTTTGCGACCATATAAGAGTGTGATTTGACAATATATTTTCGGATAATGTTTTCTGAATTATTTCTTCGTCATCTTTCTGTTCTATTTTCAGATATTTCTTTTCTTTTTTTTTTTATTTTCCTTCAATTTTTTTACATGTAGAAATTACTTCCTACATTCCAAAATTTATTATAACATATTTTATTTTGAGGGTGATGCTAAATCTTTATATTTTCTATATCCAAATGATAAGTATTCATTTTTTGGATTGTCCTTATTTTTTTAAAAAAAAATTTAACATCGAATTCACATTACCACCATCATTTAAACTTTCTCAGTATAAAGCTCAAACACTGTACAAAATCTAAAATATATATTTTTTAATTTTTATAATTCTCATTATACAAAACTCATTTTTTTTATTTTAGCTTCAAAAATAAAAATAAAAAAAAATAATATAAATTACACACTTCTTAATCTTCATGCCTAAAGAAACGCGTCATCTAAAATTGAATAGATGATTTCTAGGTCATCCTAAAAGGAATTTTTAAAATTTTTTTAACATTTAATTCACCTTACTACCTCCATCTAAACTCTCTCAGCATAAAATTCAAACACTGCACAAAATCTAAAATAATTTATTTTATTTTTCTAATCCTCATTTAAACTCTCATTACACAAAACCTATTTTTTTATTTTAGCCTCAAAGGTAAAAATGAAAAATAATAATATAAATTACCCACATCTTAATCTTCATGCCTAAAGAAACACATCATCTAAAATTGGATGGGTTAAGTAATATTTTAATATTTAATAGATGACTTTACCATATTACCTTTCAAATTATCATTTCAATATTTAATTTTTTCAGTTTTCTTAATTTATGTGTAACAAATTAAGGGTACAATTGAAAACAACACCTAATTTTCTTTACTATCTTAATTTTTATATAATAATAAAAAATTAAATTGTTCAATAAATATGAAATAGGGGAGTAGCTGTTCAGATTTGTTTTTTTTAAAAAAAAAAATCGGACTACTTAAATCTCTTATCGTGCTGAGGTCAATCTCCCTTCGAGATAATAAATCATCAGTTAATACGAACAGTGCATCACTATTATAATTAAAAAGATCGCACGTAATAAATCTGTTAATCCAAAATGTTTAAAACAAATGCTTACGTATCAAAAGTCAAATCAGCTCTTTCATCTTGCTGCAGAAGAAGTCTATGGTCCTATATCTTCCCATTAAATATGAAATTAGCTAAACTGCGATGCAGATACTACCTAAATATATAAAATAGGATATATTTGAGGAAGAAAATGACATTTCTCATAACATTGAGTGACCCTTTTTCTGGCTATGCATAGCAAAAAGAAAATGCAAAAAATCAAGTTTTGACAAAAATGCCCTCTCAAAGAAGTGACGAATAAAACTGTTAAGTCAAATATACTACCTCCTCCATTTGTATGGACGAATATCTATGCAGATTAATATGATGTCCATAGACCCCATTAAATTTTTTAATTTTTTTACAAATGTTAAGTAATTTTTATATGGGCTCCATTGAAATTTATCAAATGATTCAATTAATTTAAAAGAATCAGAAAAATAAAATAAAAACAATTAATTAAATTTATTTCTTTTCTAAAAATAATTTGAAATTAAATTAAAATTTGATATTATCTTTTATAAGTATATTTTATATAAAAAATTAATTATATATGGATCTCATAGAAAAAAATTTATAGATTGTCCTTGCCCATCTTTATCTATATATTTATGGGTAAAATCCACCGGGGGTCACCTAACTTATTTTTTTGTCCTAAACGGGTACCTTACCTTCAAATTGTCCTACCGAGATACCTTACCTCTTATCGGGTGTCCTGTTTAACTATTTTCCTTTAATTTCAGAGTTATATCTAACGGAAATTGCTTACATGGCATAAAAAAAATTAAAATAAATCATAAAATAACACTTATGGTCCTTTAATTTTTTTCTATCAACAATTTTAAACCCTAACATTTAAAATCTAACCCATCCCCTTCCTAAACCACATGCACGCACACCGCCGCGAGCCGCCTCCATCCTCCCTCTTCCCCTTGCCGCCTCCGTTTCCCTCCTCTCCGCCACCCTCCTTTCTTCTCCGCCGTCTCTCCCTCCGCCACAATCTCTTGGTTCCTCTCCTCTCCTCTCCTTTCAGTCTCACAGATTGGTCTACGACAGAGATTTTACGATCGAGAGACGTCCCTTACCCCAGCTTCGTCCCCGCTGTTAATCGAGGACGGCTGTCAGACGACTAGGCGTGAAGAGAGTCGAAGTCGGACAATTGGGCAGACGGAGAGACAGAATTGGGCAAAGCTGTCAGACGATTGGGCTTCAACAGCAAAAGCCACTCACTATCATTGGCGTTTTTGTTCATGAAGCGTCTTCTCTCCGGCAGATTCGTGGAAGCCAATAGCGATGAGTGCCTCTCTCTCTCTAGCGTCTTTGTTCGTGTGGGCTTGAGTTCGGCTTGGGTTGTCGGCATCAAGTGGTAGGGTGGTCGAACACCATCGCCGTATGAATCGAGAAAAGGGAAGGAGAAGCAACGGCATTTGGGAATCGCTTCGGTTCATCCCGCATCCACCTGGGAATCGGCGAATCACATCGTTTTGTTGCGCCGGAATTGTGCTTGTGAATCTCCTCCGATCAACGGCCGCTGCACCACATCGTTGCTATCATACCTCCGATTGATGGCTGCTGCACTAAAAGATTGTAGCGGAAAAGAGGGAAACGGAGGCGGAGATGGGAGGAGGGAGGATGGAGGCGGCTCGTGGCGGTGTGTGTGCGTGCATTTGGTTTAGGGAGGAGATGAGTTAGATTTTAAATGTTAGGGTTTAGAATTGTTGATAGAAAAAAATTAAAAGACCATAAGTGTTATTTTATGATTTATTTTAATTTTTTTTATGTCACGTAAGCAATTTCCGTTAGATATAACTCTGAAATTAACAGAAAGTAGTTAAACAGGACACGTGATAAGAGGTAAGGTACCTCGGTAGGACAATTTGAAGGTAAGGTACTCGTTTAGGACAAAAAAAATAAGCTAGGTGACCCCCGGTGGATTTTACCCATATATTTATACTTTAACATTATCTTTCATAGTATATAACAAGTGTAAACACATTAAATCATGTGTCTTACTAAAATTAGAAATAAGTACAAATCAGATATCAAATGTGTGTGTGTGTGTGTGTGTGTGTGTGTGATGTACAAGAAAAATAATAAATTTGTACAAATAATGTATGATATATGTATAAATGAGATCAAAAATATATTACCGATTTATTTAATAGTATGTATGGGTTCTGATGGCGTGGCATTAACCATTGTTTACGATCTCGCCGTGGCTCCACGACGGGGGTGACAGGGACATCCTGAGGAATGTCATAGGTGGCCGTCCTACAACGGAGAGCGGGGGCCATTAAGGATTTTCAATGCAGGAAGGAGCCTGGAAAAGTTGACATCTTCAAGCGGTTCGGCCTGAAATATGCAGAAAACAGGGGTTAGGAGGTCCTCGGAGCGGTTTTCTGGGGAGGAGCCTCCGACGCCCAAGTCAGTGCCTCTAAAATAACAAAGAATAGGCATAAAATAGACTGGCTGGGAGTATTTTTCTGGCATGCACGTAAGGGGAAGCATCAGGCCGGAGGCGTTTTTCAGGCATGCCTAGAGGAGAGGAGAGGAGAAAACTGGGACTCTGGAGTGTTCTCAAAAGCTCCTGTCCAGCCCCCATTTGCCCAGAGTTTTTCCTGCTGTAAATAGGAGAAAATGAACTCTCCTGATCGTGACACGTGTATGGACGGATAGGATTCGTACCTCTTAAACAGGAAAGTGGTCAGTCGTGTGCAGCATTTCTCGGGCAATGGTTTGTCTAGAATCGTGTCTCAGTGTGCCAGAGCACGGACTACAGTGGCCTGTCAGAATGCTTGAGGTCAACGTCTAGGACGTACAGGCAAATATGTCAGAGACTCATTCGTATCACCCATCACGCCTCCGAGGTCCCTCCGGCCGACGTTACCTTTTAGGTGGGCGAGCAAGGACCTCTCCCCGGGGTGACACCGTTTCTTCGGGGTGTTCTCACTCTTCCGAAGTTGGTTCATTAGTCCTCTGATGGGGAGGCGATACAGTAAGTTTCCGAGGTTGGTGCGATGGGTCTTCCGAGGTCGGCTATGTCAGGCGTTTGGCCCCTCCTCCGAAGTTAGTGAACAAGACCATAAACGCCTGACATAGCCGACCTTGGAAGACCCATCGCACCAACCTCGGAAAGTTACTATATCGCCTCCCCATCAGAGGACAAATGAACCAACTTCGGAAGAGTGAGAACACCCCGAAGAAACGGTGTCACCCCGGGGAGAGGTCCTTGCTCGCCCACCTAAAAGGTAACGTCGGCCGGAGGGACCTCGGAGGCGTGATGGGTGATACGAAGGAGTCTCTGACATATTTGCCCATACGTCCTAGACGTTGACCTCAAGCATTCTGACAGGCCACTGTAGTCCGTGCTCTGGCACACTGAGACACGATTCTTGACAAACCATTGCCCGAGAAAGTCTGCACACGGCTGACCACTTTCCTGTTTAAGAGGTACGGATCCTATCCGTCCATACACGTGTCACGATCAGGAGAGTTCATTTTTTCCTATTTACAGCAGGAAAAACTCTGGGCAAAGAGGGGCTGGACAGGAGCTTTTGAGAACACTCTAGAGTCCCAGTTTTCTCCTCTCTTCTCCTCTAGGCATGCCGGAAAAACGCCTCCGGCGTGATGCTTCCCCTTACGTGCATGCCAGAAAAATACTCTCAGCCAGTCTATTTTATGCCTATTCTTTGTTATTTAGAGGCACTGACTTGGGCGTCGGAGGCTCTTCCCCGGAAAACCGCTCCGGGGACCTCCTAACCCCTGTTTTCTGCATATTTCAGGCCGAACCGCTTGAAGATATCAACTTTTCCAGGCTCCTTCCTGCACCGAAAATCCTTAATGGCCCCCGCTCTCCGTCGTAGGACGGCCACCTATGACATTCCTCAGGAGGTCCCTGTCACCCCCGTCGTGGAGCCACGGCGGGATCGTAAACGATGGTTAACGCCACGCCATCAGGTTCAAACACTAATAAACAAAAAAAAAAAAGTGTGAACACGTGAAACCAGTTTCTTGCCAAAATTTAAAACATGTATAAATCGAATGACAGATATATATATTAAATTCAATATATAGAGCAAGTGATGGATATGTGTAAAATAATTGACACATATATATAAATAAGAATAAAGATATGTTACAAATATATTTAATTGTATGTATAAGTTCAATTGTTCTAGTATTTTAATCAATTCATAATGCGTCAACTCTAAAATTAAATTATGTTATACATATTTATAGAGTCAATAGAAGAAATTATTAAATTGTTATTCATCCGATTGATAAAAGAAAATGTCAACAAGAAAAAGATGTTAGGGTAACAAAAATGCATTACTTGCATAACTAATGATATGTACAAGTAAAATAATAAATATGTATAAATCTAATATATAAAGAAAGTGAAAAATATATACAAATTCTATGACATATATGTACAATCATGTAAGACATAACCAAAAAAACATGAGGTACGCATATGCATATTTATTATTTTCTATTTGTACACATATAGGCACTTAAAATAACGTTAGAGATAAACTTGGAAAAAAATAAAAAGATGAAGGACAGACACAAGGTTTGACAAAAACCACTTGTTTTTCTATTTCTTGTTACAAAAATCTTCGTAATGCAATCTCCGCCACCTTCCATCACCAACTTCAGTCGCTGCTCCACAACCACTGATCATCCTAACCTACCCAGATCATCCCGCCTCATCTCATTTTCACATTTCCAGGCGTTGTTAACCAATTGCATGTTGTTTGCAGCTTTTCACAAGGTATACCCACACGACTTGGATAAAGAGGATTTCTAAGCTTTATAAATTGTCATTCCCAAGTGGGATAAGTAAGGAAAGAAAAAAGTAACGGCTTCGTGCACACGAGATGTGCCAAAACAATTGAAATAGATTGATTTACCCCCCTTTGCGAGAAGTATCATGAGACCCAGTCCAAGTTAGTTTTTACATTTTTTTGAATTTACTTTTTTACCCTTATCCGATAAAACTTGTTTTTCACATGTTGAAAATCCAAACAGACTCAATGCACAAAAACTCTCAGCTGCAAGTTTTTTGTATCTTCCAGATTCACCCTAACGTTCAAATTCAACCATCCTACTCCCTATAAATACCCAATTCCACTCCACTTTTAAATCATCCTAAAAGCTTTCGAGCTCTTTTTTCCTCTATCTAAATGCTTTTGCTCTCACCTGGTTTTTGCTTTTTTCTAATTCCTAGAATATCCTGGGTGCAAGTGCACATTTCCCAGAAAAGACCATTTGTATCCCGAGGGATTATCTCAGACCTGTCCTCCTGCACACTTTGAAAACTTGCGAGCTATAATCTTAGAGGACAGTGTATATATGCCTCAAGTTTCTGTTTGTTTGGCTAATGAATGTTCAAAGGCTACATTGCTAACAATCTCAAGAATTATATCATGGATCCAACCCACGTTAATAGTGCTCCCATAATCTATCCTTTAAACATTGTCCAGGAAGAGGTTACTGATATTGAGGCTGCATCTACCAACTATGAGAAAGCTCTCACAAACGCAATTGCAAAAATTGATTAGGAGAAAAATCCAGACCTTTTTGTTGCTTTCTATAGGGCGCTTGCTGATGCTCAATTCTACATAAAAGCTGCATCGATTGCCACGACTACTACTACTACTACTACTATGCCACCGCTGCCGCCGCCACCATCAATATTGGTGAAACCATTTCCCGACATTTTCTAAGACAGAAGTGTTTGGTAGAGAAAACTACAAAAGATGGCAATAATGTATTTACATGCTGTTGGATATGCATGGAGTCACCTTCACATTCAACGAGTCCAAACTGATTGATCCCAAGCTAGAGGAGTCCTGGACCTATGCTGATAAGGTATGTTGTAACACAATTATTTCAAATTTATCTAATGAGTTATTCAATATCTACATTAAATGCAAAGAAGCAAAAGAAATATAGTAACCCATGCTGCTCAAGTATAAGATAGAAGATGTGAGCAAGCAAAAGTTCATGATTGGTAAATTCTATCAAAAGAAGATGGAAGACGAAAAAAATATCAAGTCACAAATTAATGAATACCATAAGCTCCTAGAGGACTTAAAATGAGAAAAAAATCATGCTACAGGAAGAGTTCATAGCTGGCTTGTTGATTGAGAAGCTACCACCATCATGGAGAGACTACGAGCAACAACTAAAGCAAAAGCATAAGCAGTTATCTTTGGCGAACCTAATCACTCACATCATCATCGAAAACGCCAACAAGAAGAAGCAGCGCATGACCAAATGTAAAGCAATCAAGTTCCACTGCCACTCTTGTCGATTCCAAACGGTACAATCCAAAATAGAAACCCAATAATAACTCCATGCCTAGACCTATGCTAGCCAACAATAAAAAAAAAACACTGCCTTGCTTTATTTATGGAAAAAGACGGGGCATTTTGCTTGACAATGCCAAAAGAGTAAGCAATTTGAAAAACCCCTTAGGCCAAGGGCAAACCTGGCCCATAAGTATGATGATGATGATGATGATGATGACATCATTGCTGCAGTGGTTTCATAATCATACCTAGTTGCCAATTCAAAAAAACGGGTGATAGATTCTAGTGCCACTAGGCATTCCTGTGATAACAGAAATGCGTTTTCATTCTATACTCTAATAGGGAAGGCGTTGAAATAATGTATCTTGGTCACTCTAGAGGCACACCACTTTTGGGCTAAGGCAATGTACTTCTAAAAGTAACCTCAGGAAAGACATTTGCTCTTAGTGAGTTCTTCTACTCCTGATAATCTTTAGGGTAAAGCTATTTTGTCTGCTTGTCATTTGCAAAATTGAATTTCTTACAAAAGGACTGGTGTAACTCCATCTGAAATATAAAAAGGTTATTCCCAAAAGTTAAAGTACTTGAAATTTTGGAGATATCTTGCAAAGGTTATGCTTCCTGAACAAAAAAAAAGCATAACATTGAATCAAAGTCATCCGATTGCATATAGATTTTTGGTGTTGAAAAGTGATGAATTGGACTACAACACCATAATCAAAACAGAAAAACAAACTTAGTTTTTTTAGTATATCTTTCTTTTAAGGAAAGAAAAAATTTCTTATGCTCCCACTGATAAAAATGTCTATGAACAATTAGTAGAAGAATTAACAAGGGTTAAAATGCAAAAGAAATAAAGTTCTTTTTAAATGACTTTTACACCTACCTTATAGATAATCTCACAGCTTTTGAACAAGCATTTTCTTTAAAGGAATCTGTTTTCTAAAAAAAAAGCCATTGAAAATAAAATTGACTCTATTTTATAAAACCAAACATAGGATTTAGTACATTTACCACTGGTGGTAAACCCATTAGTTTTAAATGGATTTTAAAAAAAAAAACTTAAGCCTAATGGCTCTGTTGACAATTATAAAGCAAGATTTGTAGCAAAAGGTTTTACTAAAAAAAAATGTTGATTATTTCAATACTTTTGCATTAGTTTCTAGGATTTATTCAATAAGAGTTTTATTTGTCATGGTTTCTATATATAAACTTTTTATATATCAAATGAATGTTAAAATTACTTTCTTAAATGGTGATCTACAAGAACAAATATATACGGTTCAGCCAGAAGGCTGTGTTGTTTCTAGACAAGAAGCAAAAGTATGCAAGTTATAAAAATCCTTATATAGATTAAAGCAAGCACCTAAACAATGGTATAAGAAATTTGATCAAGTTTTGTTAAGTAACGATTTTTCAACTACTGGAGTTGATAAATGTGTTTACACAAAACTTGAACTTCGTTAATGTGTAATAATCAACCTTTATGTGGATAATATGCTCTTTTTTGAACTACTCTTTAAATAGTTAAACACACCAAAACCTTCATATCTTCACAGTTTGACATGAAAGATCTAAGGGAAATTAGTGTGATTTTGGGTGTTTAAATCATAAGAAAAGAAAGTGGCTTAATGTTGTCATAACAGCACTATGTTGAAAAACCTCTAAAAAAGTTCAACTACTTTGAGGTGATATCTTTGAGTACTCCTTATGATGCAAACACACAATTAAAGAAAAATAAAGGAGAAAATGTTGCTCAACAAGAGTATGTACAAATTATTGGGAACCTGATGCACCTAATGAACTTCACTCGACCTAGCATAACGTATGTATGTATAGATTGAGTAGATATACTTAAAATCCGAATAAAGAACATTTGGAATGCACTAGTAAAAATTATGAAATATTTAAAAAGTACAATGAAATATGGTATCATATAGAGTAGATTTCTTGCTGTAATAGAACGGTATAATGATACTAATTGAATTTTTTACCTAATGAAACTAAATCTACTAGTAGGTACATTTTCACTATTAGCAGTGGTGCTGTGTCTTAGAGATTTTCCAAGCAAAACATCGTTGCTAAATCCACTATAGAGTCAAAATTTATAGCCTTAGAAATAGCTGAAAGTGAAGTTAAGTGATTAAAAAACTTCTTAGCAAATATACAATTATGCATAAAACCAATGTCTTCTATTTCTATGCACAGCGATTGCCAAGCTACAATAGCAATTGCAAAAAATAAAACTTACAATGGAAAAAATATACACATTCGTTTAAGACTTAATGTCGTATAAAGCAGCTGCTTAATGATGGTGTTATATTGATCGATTATGTGAAATTAGAAGTCAACTTGGCTGATCCTCTAACTAAACCTATATGAAGGAAAATGATATTTAAAACATCAAGGGGAATAGGATTATTGCCAACTTATGTCAATAGTGATGGTAACCCAACCTATGTAATTGGAAATCTCATGAATTAAGTTCATATAGGTAATAACAAGTCACCGTTAGACCTGGAAGCACTATTGCAAATTTTTTTTTAAAAGTCCCTCATATGATGTAGATAATGCAACACTACATTTCTTGGAGGATGAGCAAAAGCTCCTAATGATTCATATAAACCATGTTGGGTGGTGTATTCATGTAGTATACACTTGATGGAATCACTTATATGGATGTAAGAATAGAGCCGTTCCTATGAGATTTGTGGCAAGATCCTTAAATCACTCATAACAATCAAGACACGTGCATAGCGGATAAGCGTAACACCACAATGAACAATAGAAATTCTAAGGGTGCAATGTGATCAATGAAACACTTAAATTAGAGGTATTTGGTTCATAGAAGCTATAATCTTCACTAAATACTATGTAAGTAAAGTCTTATTGGCTCTATGACTGGTTCATAGTCTAATAAACACTAGCTACGATATATTGTATTCTTCAGTTTAAAATCAGCAAGAAACCTTGAAGTTTGCCTTTTGAAATATGTATGGGATTGTTGTATATAGTATTTCAAAAGGCATATCCCATATGGTTTGGACAAAGAGGATTTCTAAGCTTTATAAGTTAGCATGACCAAGTAGGTACGAGATGGGTCAAAATAGTTAGAAAAGGCTCAATTTGTAACCCCTACATGTGAAGTATCATGAGGCCTGATCCAAGTTAGTTTTTACATTTTTCCAACTTTACTTTTTTACCCTTATAGAGAAAAGCTTGTTTTCATATGCTGAAGATCCAAACAGACTCAACGTACAAGAAATCCTAGTCGAGATTTTTTGTATCTGCCAGATTCACCCCAATGTTCAAATTTAGCCATCATGCTCCCTATAAATACACAATCCCACTCTATTCTCAAATCATTCCAAAACCTTTTGAGCTCTCTCTTCCTCCCTCTGAATGTTTTTGCTCTCTCCTGGTTTATACTTTCTGTTGATTCCTAAAGTATCCCATGTGCGAGTGCACGATTTCTAAAAGACTCATTGCATCCTGATGGATTCTCACAGACTTGTTCTCCTGTAAATTTTAGAAAGTCAAGAGCTATAATCCTTGAAAATAGTGTACACACACCTCGGGTTTCTGCTTAGTTGGTTCACGATTGTTCAAATGCTACATTGCTAACACAGTAACACTAAATCATCCGCCTGATCTGTCCCCCCTTTTCTCCATCCCTGATCTGCAACTATTTGTAGAGCAACACATTGTCGGTTCATCTTGGGGTGGCTAACAATGTCCCTTTATCCCTTTGCCAACTCTACCCATCTGGTGAAGCCTCTTAATATGTGACATATTGAAATAGAGGCTACGGTGGCGCGACAAGGAATATAGGGACATGTTGGGTTTTAGTGAGTTTTAATAAGAGTATAAACATAATTTCACTTGTAAGGAATTTGGAAGGTAAAACACATTTTTTATGAAAGCGAATAAAATTGTGGGTTTTGGAAATGTTGCACTTTATGACAAGATTCATACAAAAGGAAGTACGGAAATTAATTCAGAAGGTTAACATTGATAAAAGGTAAGTCAATTTTCAATTTTAATTTTTTCCAATATCCTGACACTTTTTTTTACCAACAATGCCATAATTGTAGGGTGATTTGTTAAGTATTTTATTTACTTGAATTTTCATTACCATTCATGCTCAAGCTGATTCCATTTTGCTGGCTCCTAGTACATGTATTTGCATTTTTGTAGGTATTTCATGCATTTAGGGGACAAATTGATGAAAATGCAAGATTGGAGGACTTAATTAGCAAAAGGGAAAACATTGGAGGACATAAGGAAAATAGACGAAAACTATCATGTAAGTCATTTGTGATATGAACGCACCATTCTGCTTTATATTCGCACCAATTCCAGTGTTAATAGGATATTCATGATGCTAATGCACTACTCTAGCTGTGCATACGCACCACCTGGGCGAGAATGAGGGATCATTTTGCGAGATTTAGAGCCATAATTTGAGTTTGTCTTCAAGTGCGGACCAATTTTCACTTAACCCCTACCTCATTAGTGAAGCTTAATAAATAGAAATCCTGGAGATAACGAAAAAAGAGGAAAACTTCTTAAAGAAAAAGAGTTTTTTTTTTTTTAGATAGAAGAACATATCTCATTCTAGGTTTTGAAAGGAATGAGAGGACTTTTCTAGAAAGTCACCATTGAAGACTTTTAGAGAGCTTGCTTGAAGATACCAAGGAAAAGCTTGGAGGCTAAAGAGACTTAAGCTCCTCGGGGTTTCTTTTGGTTATTTCTTCCCTTTTCTCTTTTCTATTTCTTCATGGTTTGGTTGAAGTCTAGTATATTGTTTGTTGCTAGTTTGACAATAGAGTAGACTCCAATTATCTCTTTAAGATGAAACTCTTATTACTAGTTATCTAACGTTTATTTGAGGTTTTTCATGGGTATTGACTATTTTATGTTGACTATTTTTATGCCTAATGCTTGTGTGTTGAATGGTCATTTCACACAAATCACAATCCCACATTATTCTTGAGAGAGAAAGAAAGGGGATGGAAATAAAGAATAGAGTATGATGGGTCTTATGGTTGGAGATAATCTATTAACTCATTAGGTGTTAGGAAATGGGTTAGTGCGTAATCCATCTTAGGTTAATTTATGAGCTTGAGAAATGTCATATTTAATCTTAAGTCAACAAAAACTTAATCTTGAGAAATGAGGTTTTTGAACATTGAGCCCCTACATCACATAGGAGATTAGTACCATAAAAGCCTCATTAAACTTAGTTAGCAAGTATGAGAGTGAAATCCTAGGGAGATAGTATCCACAACGAAGTCACCTCATTTGTAGTTAGTTTAGCTAACTCTAGATAGTCTTCTCATATAGTTGCACCTTAGTTTTCACTAGTAACATTTGCATTCATTCAACATAACATTTTAGATTTTATTTAGTAGTTAGTAGCTTCATTCATTCTAGTTCATTTCTTTTTATTCACCCACTCATTTAACCAACCTTAATCTTACTCATTTCAATTACTTTTTTTCTCATCGTAGTTTAGGTGGTTTGGGTAGTTAGAACTTGACTCTAGGTAGAATCTTTCCTATCTCTTAGGATGACACCTATATTTGCTATTTGTACACAATAACGCCATACACTTATGGGTGAATAGGGGTTATAAATTTAAAACTCTTGTGTTTCACAACATCATTCAATTATTGCCAAATTCTTTTTTTTTTTTTCCATTTTTGATTAGTAGAACAAATCAAGGGTGGTCTCTTTGACTCTATTCAAAGAATAAATCTAGTTATCCTTTAATCGATCACTTTAATGTCAAATTCCTAGAAAAGTCATCCAAATGAAACCAATCAATTTACCAGTTTCTTCTTAACCTAAGGCCCTGAAGAAGCCTAATTATTGTAAAAATATTTGTTCCAATGACTCTTTGGAAGTTCAACTACGTTGAAGGGAATCCACTTAGTTTCAACCTATAGTTTGTTTCCTTGGGTTAAGTTTTGGTTTAACAATAAATAGAGTTGGAACTAAGGTCAAAATCCTAATTCAAATCTTAGAAATTTACAATTTTATGACGTGAAATATGAAAAATGATTCGATTAAGTTATACAATTACAATTACAATTTTGGTATAAATATTTGACTACGACTCACATAAAACTAAAAAGATTTTATGTAGAATCCTGATTTTGACAATCTTGAGTGAAACCATGGAGCCTACTTGGTTGGTTCAATCACATTGGGGCAAGCTTCATAAGAAACGCCAAAGGTTATCAGTGATCCAATGGTAAGGGGGGCTAATTTAATGATATAAAGTAATGATAAAAGTAGCATGGCTTGGATTTATTTCAGTGTCAAGTTGGGGACAGGGTTTTGAATGTAAGATGAAAAAGTTAAGAGCATTAATAGAGTGCTGGCAGTCGTCTCTAGTATCATGAAGAGGAGATTGAGGTTAATCGATCTTCTTTTATTTGTTTCATTTTTTTTATGCCGAAACCCACATTTAAAAAAACCTCAAAACCTAACTTTGATCATGAGCCTTTAAAGTCTCCATGGAATTCCTCTCAATTCCTTAAATTTCAAGGCTAGAGTTCTATTTGTTTGTTTTTAGGAACTTTAGTTGAGGAAAGGTAAGAACAGTCTCTATCTTTTTGGCTTGGCAGTAGATCTGACTGCTTTTAATAAAACCAATAGAAAATGTACACCCTTACACTTTAGATGTTTTTGTTTGTTTTCTATGAATCTATCGATAGCACTTCTGGTGTTTTACATATTTGGACTTACAATGCTCTAGGGGAGCTTAGGCTAAGGAACAAGAAAGAAGAGTGTCACTCCAAAATGGAGGCAACGCTAATGCCATTGGACCACTGCCAACGAAGCATGATCCATGATTATGAACTAGCTTGGACACAGGACCAACCACGCTAAAGCAGACAATTGCTGACCATGGGATAAGCACCCTTATGGCCCTTGTTCCTTAGGTTGCCACGTCACTCTAGCCGATGGCAGCCTATTGTTTTCCAAAGCTCAAAAGTAGGAGAGTTGGAATATCACTACTATAAAATGGGTTTTTTCCAATGGCCTTTTCTAATTGCTTTGTGTTGGAAAATTGAGTTTTCTAATGCAAAGTCATTGGGAACACGTTTGTGGCAAAACATGCGTTGGAAAAAAATTTTCCAACGGTCGAACCTCACGTAATTATTTTGGCCTGTGTAATAGGTTTTCCAACAACTCAAGCCGTTGAAAATTTCCAAAGGTTAGGCAGTTTGAAACTTTTAATATGAAAATAAATAAATATATATTATATATATTTTACTAAATAATATTTAATATTTTATAATATGACAAAAAAATTGAAAAATTGTATCTTATATTTACAAAACAAAATTCAAAAGCATAAACTATGAATAATTAGAAAAAATACAAAAATACAAAAATTTTAAAAATTCAAATCTGCAAAATTTTAAAACAATGTACAAAAATAACAAAAATAAAAAAAATAAAACCAGATCTGCAAAATGGTGGACGGTGAAGAACGATGGACAACGAAGAACGGTGAACGGTGAAGCCAAGGTGGCGGTGAGGAGCAGCAAACGGATTTAGGGCGACGGAGAGCAAATCTGGTATGACGGAGAGAGTGACGAAGAGCGAACGATCGGCAAGTAGATCTAGTGCGACGGAGAGCGAACGGTTGGCAAATGCATCTGGTGCGACGGAGAGAATGATGGAGAGCAGAAAGAAATTAAATGAAGATAGGAGAGAGAAAGAGGAAACGAATAGCAATAGGCAATAAGAGCAGACGGAGAGGTGAAGAGAGGCAGAGGGCCAAGAGGGTGAGAGATGAGAGTGGGAAGAGATGATGTATAGCTATACATAGCTAGGATTAGATTATCCCTGGGTTAATTTTGGCCAACTAATTGGGTATAATAATTTGGATTAACTTAACACTATTATATGGGTTTTATATATGATATATATTATTATTAGTTGATATATAATAAATATAT
Organism: Aquilaria sinensis; assembly: GCA_005392925.1. Taxonomy (NCBI): domain Eukaryota; kingdom Viridiplantae; phylum Streptophyta; class Magnoliopsida; order Malvales; family Thymelaeaceae; genus Aquilaria; species Aquilaria sinensis. The sequence goes on from SMDT01001070.1 coordinate 226,352, forward strand.
CATTATATATTATTAAATATATTAACTATATCATTATTGTTATTACCATTATTATAAATATATGCATGCAACTATATTATAATTATTTTTTATTATTATATATCATATATTGTTATTATCATATATCATATATCATAAAAAAATTATTACTACATATATATATATTATGATATATGTATACTTATAAATATGTTTTTATACATTATAAATATGTTAATAAAATATGTATATTATTAATATTATTTATTATAAAATATTTTTAAAATCCTACTTTATTTTTTATATATTTGTGAAATTTATTTGTTTACTAGAATAGTATATCAATAATAATATATAAAAATATACATAATATTTTTATTATAATATTTTTTAACTAATTATTTTTAAAATACTACTTTATTTTCTAAAATTGTGTATAATAACTATGACACACACACACACACACACACACACACACACACATACACACACACAAATATATAAACACTATATAAACATATATAAATATATCAAGAAGAATATATATAAATTTATATATCAATGTAATATAAATATACATATTATAATTATTTTTATTTCTAATAATGGGTGTGTGTGTACATTATTATTATTATTATTATTATTATTATTATTATTATTATCATTTATAACAAAATATTTTCAAAATTCTACTTTATTTTCTAAAATTGTAAAAATTCATTTCATATTCCAACACCTAATATAGTGTATGTGTGTGTGTGTATGTGTGTGTGTGTGTGTGTGTATATAATAATAATAATAATAATAATAATAATAATAATAATAATAATAATAATAATAATAATATGTTCATATATATTTATATGATATATAAATACATATATATGATATATTCATATACGTTATAAATATGTTCATGAATATGAATTTCTAACGCGAGAATTTCTAGCAACATCATGTTGGAAATTTTCAACAATTTAGTCGTTGGATGTTGAATTTTTTGAAATTCCCAACAAGTTAGTTTCCAACGGTTGAATGCGTTAGAAATTTGGCCGTTGGAAAATATGGTCTTCAAATTTTCCAACAGTGAAATTTTTCAACTGTTAAGCCATTGGAAATTCATCTCTATTTTTTCCAATAGCTTGACCATTTAAAAAAGACATTTTTTTAGTAGTGGATGGTGATCAGGATTGTTACGTGAGCTAGTTTTGAGAGCTTTGGGGGTAAAGACTTAGTTTCTCGGGGTTAAAATATAGGTTTTTACATTTCTTTCTAAATAGTTATTTAAGGATTTTTGTATACAAGACAGAAATTGCAATTTCTCTATAATTTTGGGTTGATGTGATATTTTCCCATCCATCAGAATGATTTTCGCCTAAAAGGGGGGGGGGGGGGAGTTGGACAAACTAGGTTAGAAATGAAAGGTAATAAGATTTAAAGGTTGAAAACCACAAATGCATATGCATTTAACCTTTAAAATTACAGCATCCAGTGAGATTTTCAAAATCTACATTTTTATTCTTTTTTTTTTTTACACGTTTAAACTGCCAGTCGCAATATGGAAATTTTTTAACCTTTAAATAAAGAAAAGGTGCAAAAGGGCAATATTTTAGGCTGCCCAATAATCATTTGAAAACTACTTTACAATTTAAATTTTCTTCTGATACTTTATAAGTACAATTTAGATTTCAAATTATTATTAGTTTTTTTTTCCTTTAAGGCAAAATAAGCTTTCGATGGCGTTGGCTATTTGGCTAATAATCGACTTACGCTGCTAGAAAATGAGAAGGGAAATGTAAAATTTGAAACCTTAAGTAAATGGATGTAATTTTGATTGAAATTCATGGAACAGCTATGATTAACCCGTTCGCGAAAGCAAAATATTTGGTAACAATGATTTATTCTTTTTTTTTTTTCCTGATGGTAATTAGATCAATTTGGTTTTCGCTGTGGGGAAGTGGTTTGGATTTTTTGCGGCGGGGAAAGTTGAACTCGCAACGCGCAAGTACCAGGCGTCCTTTTTGTTCCCTCTTATATTGAGAAGCGTATATAAAATAGGATATTTAGGGGGTGTTTATGACTTGGTTGTTTGTTTTCTGAAATTTGGAGGATATCCAGCCACATTTTAGCACAAAAAACTTTATCTTCACAAGACAAGCAGCCGGGAAGAGAAATTGAACCCGAGACCGGTTCGGTGTCTGCAGCACGAGCCGAGCTGGTGCCGACGGACAAGTGTCAACTATCGGGTCCCCCACTTTAGATTTCCACTATGTACAGAAATAAATAAATTCAAAGATATATCACCCTGATATACAAAACTTGACACGACGGCGTTATGTGAGTATATATACACGAGTAATTTGCTTCATTTTAATTATGAAAATTTTAAAATTTATTACTACTGTATTGAAATGTATTGGGGTCTGCTGTGAACTTAGACGACGTCATTGTCCATTGTGGAAGTACTAAAAGTTTTTTCAAGCATTTTAGTATTTTGAGTTAAGTTTGATTTAAATTTATTTATATTAATATTTCCTAAAAAAATTTATATTTACAAACTACAAGACTTATAATTTTTAAAAATAAAATTTCTAAAAAATATTAATATAAATAATTTTTAATCAAATTTAAGTAAAAAAAAAAAAGCTAAAATTATGCAAAAAACTTGAGATAGAGGTAGTATTTAATTTTATTAACACTATCACATGTGAGATATGAGATGAGAAAATCATAATCCCTTTGTCTCAATATAAATGCCTCTGACTTTGTACAAAGATTGAAAATTTTTATTTTTAGCAATTTTTCAAAAAAGAAAAAAAAACAAAAGTGAATATTTTTTTTTTTAAAGAACAAGAGACACTTAATTTAGAACTTCAAATAAGGTGCTACAAAAGAGTGAAGCTGCTAGGTTGTGTACTATAGAAAAGCATTAATGAAATATACCAATGAGTAGCAATCAAACTTCTATGTTAGAGAAAAAACTGTTATTTTATTAACTGCTTCTAGAATAGCAACTAATTCCACTTCCAATGCTAAGTAGCATTTCAACCATATTTTTCCTTATTGATAATAAAGAGGAGCATTTGATCTTATCCATAATCATATAACCACCCCTAATTTTGTTGATCTATGTCAACCTCTATCAGTAACCTGAAAAAATCAAGTTGTGATCGGATCCCACCAAGCTTGCAATTCCCTAGGTGTGATATAATTTATTGAAAGAGATAGCTGAAAGCACCTTCTAAGTTGATAGAAAGTTTGGAGGGAGTACTTAAAAGAAGGCAAAAATATCAAATTTATCATTAATGTTTTGGGTTAAAAGCAGATATGCCACAATAAGTGTTTTTTTTGCCTAATCACTCATTAATGTTTTAAAATGGGTTAGATATGTCACTAAAGTTTCAAATTAAAAGTGGATATACCACTGGCATTGAAAATCTAACGGAAAACGTTAAAAAGCTAATAAAAACTGTTAAAAATAACAAGTTTTAAATTTTTAGGGTGATAATGCAAGTTTTAACAAATTTCAAAAACTTTTTATGATTAGACTCTCTCTCTCTCTCTCAAATGCCAGTAAGGTGATTAGATAGGAGAGACAAAAGGAGGGCTGTGATAGGATTGGGGCGCTGGTAACGGAGACAATAATAAAGCCGAGACATTAATTGCATAAATTAGATCATATTTTGGTAAAAATCTCAATGTCTTGATATTTTTTTGAAGATACAAAATAATCTAAAGATTTCAAAACTTACTATTTTTATCATTTTTTATTATTTTTTAATTTACAGTGACATATTTGATTCATTTTAAAGCAATAATAGGAGATTGGGAAAAAAAAATTATAATAACATGATCATTCTTTACTCGAAATATTAATGACAAATTGTTATTTCTGCCTTAAAAGAACGTTTAATACCTGATTAAATCGTGTGAGACAGGCAGATCGCAATGCGGATTGGAGCCAATAATTGAGTCGTTGGATTGAGGTGAAGGGGGGTGAGTTGAGTTGAGGCACACGAGCGTGGCGGGGCCGAGGTTGGGGAAGGGAATGGGGAGGAGAGGGAAAGAAATAGGGGGGAAGCTGGGCGGGTCCCACGAGGATGATCTGGTAGGGAACCGGATGTAGGACCCAAATGTCCGGTTGTCTTTGTCATCCCGTGACTCCCCATTCTCATTGGCCGTCCTCATGAACCTCCCGTGCCCTGTCTTCCTAGTGGACTACATTCCGGGCCCACGCCGTCCACTGTTCTTTCCTTAAATCCGTTTATTGCGTTGCTTCCCTTGGAGAGATTTCCTGAACGCGGGTACAACTAAAATAAGATGACTCTTGATCATACCATACCATACCTCCTTAAAAGCAATTTCAATTTCAATTCTTCTCTCCGTTTGAAATGAAAACTGCAGAAAACTCCCTCCACACAACTTTCTCCATATAATTAAGATACTTACGAGTATAATGATCGCACACGACACGACACGACACGACAATTCATTTGCATGCAGCCTTTTATTTTTGTTAATTTAAATATATACCATCAAAACCTAAATCATGCAAAACGTAAGACTCCGATCGCGTTGCCACTAATTCCACAACTCTTGAGCCCAACTTATTTTAGATTGTATGCGTGATGATTTTTTTTTAATATCTAAATGCATGGAACCATATGTATATAGAGTTATCGTAATCGTATATATTAATAGAATTTCAAAAAGTGATAGCAATTTTACGAGGCGATACATGTACGTATAGAATCGTACTCTATTAATGACAATGCATGTACGTATAGAATCGTCCACAAGACCCGGTTGTGTAATTTTACCCTAAGAAATATATCCGCATCATTGTCTTACACTATTCTATCATTTTTTCATAGCCAGATAAAAAAGTCATGATCCTAGCTAGGGTACCCACATTTTCCTAGATCAGGGAGTGTCCATATACCTGTCCAAGAAATTATATTCTTAGCAGAAGAAATAAATAAGTAATTCTAATAACTTTTTACTTTTTAAGAAAATAAACACAAGTACGTAATTTAAGTTAAGATTTCTAGAGAAGAAATAAAAGCCAAGACTACTTCTTGGCATGTCCGGTTTCCTCTTTGGTAACATATGTCCAAGTTTCCAGTATTCCATTTTATTAATTATTTAGTTTTCTACTTTATTATATCAACCTTCAAACTATTATTTCAATACTTACTTTTTTATGTTTCATGATTTACATTCAATAAATAAAAGATATAAGTGTAAATGATACTCAATTTTTTTTCTCCTTTTTAATCTCCTTATCAAACTCAATTTGGACCGAGGAGAGGGAGTAATATTTTTGGGTAAGTGGTTTGCGGGGTTTTTTTATGGACGATTAGGCCCAAAACAAGGTTGGACCTTTTACCTCAAACCCGCCCCGGCAGGAATAATCCATTTCCCGTGCCGAGCATGAGAAGCCGAAATTACAACTGACTCCTTCAATGAACAACTTTGTTCCGCGCAGGCAGCAGAGGACTGTTCTGTTACACCCACGATTTCCTTCCAAAAATTGCGAACAACCTTTCAGCCCCAAACATACGCAATATTTGCAATTGCTACCAAAATCGTTTCCAATTCCTGTTCTTCCACCAACCTAGGCCCCCTCTGGCTACCCAAATGATTGTTTTGCTTCTACGCCTGTCAATTTGAAGGCACGCTACATGTTCGACTGAATGCCTGAATGAGCGATAGCCCCAGTTGAGAGCTTGAATTATTCCCAGTCTTTCATCCAGATATTAAAGGACCATCATGCTGTATTATCTCTTCGACGGTTTCAAGGAGATTCTGAAGATTCAAAAGCTACGTAGAGTCGTTTCATATACTGGGTTTTTCTGCTTTACTGCGGCTTTGACCTACTTTTATACCAACAACACGTGAGTTGTTTTGTCATCATTTTCTTTGGAAGCAAAGTTAAATGCGCTTCCCGGTTTTGCTGAACTTATGTTCGGCTTGGCACTCCATTCTCGTTCTGGACTTGTTCTGTTGCTGATTTCTGTTGTTTTTGTTATGTACGCTGCAGAACTAGAGCAGGATATTCTAGAGCTGACCAATTCTATGCATCATATCCTGCTGGAACTGAGCTTTTGACTGACACAGCTAAGGTGCAATTTTTCTTACCCGTTTTGAGTTTTTAGTTTCGAAGCGTAAAATATTGTTGAAGTGGCTAGACGTTAATTCTTCCTGATTCTTGCGTTGCAGCTATATAAGGCAGCTCTTGGAAATTGCTTTGAGTCTGAGGAATGGGGTCCCATTGAATTCTGCATTATGCAGAAACACTTTGAGCGCCAAGGGAAATCACCATATGCATATCATGCTGTGAGTAATATCTCTCCGGTGAAGCTTATTCATGCTCTAATCTGTGAACTCATGTTTCTGTAGAGAATTTGATAATTAAAGTTGTTTTAGCGTTTGGACCATGATGCATAAGATTTTGTTGCAGTTTGGTTGTTTTGGAGAGGCTGGTCTAATCCTTAATAACGTTTCCTTACAAGGCAATGATCCATCTTTAGATCATTGCCATATGCAAAGTCTCTAGAAGTCCTTACCCCAAAAAGAATATGTTTTTCTTTCCAAATATATATTTCTGGCTCCTATATTAGGTCCATATATGGGATATTCTATAGCGTACAACTAATTGACCTTGTATGAATTACATGCTGGTGGAGAATAAAGGTTCAGGATACAGGTTTTGGGGCATTTTTACTTTGGCTGTGCAGTTTGTTTTTTCTTAGGAACATGGGATCTCAGGAGTCCTAAAACTCTTTCCTTTCTCTCTTTGCTGACTTGGGTGCCCGGAAGGTCCCAGATGCTCAAGCCTAGTGATTTATTACATTCATTTCTTCCAGTGGTATTGGACTCTCTCACATGCTTACACGCACAATTGTTAATATGTTTCTTAAAACCCTCAATAAGCCATTATCATGTGCCACGTTTCCTTCCTGGTCCATGACATTGGATACATTGTATTTCTGACTTGATGCAGAAGATGAGAGTTACTTTATGCATCCTTATTTGTGCTGTGTTTTGTTGAACTACATTTGATTAGAATCCCTGCTCTTTGATTTTTCACATTTTCATTTGGTTGCTTTCAGCAATACATGGCACATCTCCTTTCTCATGGTCAGCTCGATGGAAGTGGCTAGCATATTGGAGATAAAAAGAAGGGGAGAAATGGGGAGAACCATCCGTTGCCAGTGTGGAACACACAAGGCTTATTGGTGCTGCTGTTGATGTACCTGTTAGTTGCTAAAATAGTTTTTGCTGTTGATCAAGTTGAGAACTTCTGGTCGGATAAGACTAGGTGTTCATACTGATTCTCTGTATGTAATCTCCCAGTTGGCATGTACTATTTAAGAGTTGTCCCCCAAAAAAAGAGCAAAACTTGAGAACTTTGATTTTCCAAGCTTCTAAATTACTCTGAACTGCTTAGTCATGCTATCGAGACTCCATTTAGCAGAAATTGCTTTTCTTCTGGAGGAAACAAACAGCTAAGAATTTAATTGCAAATTTGATGTTGGGAAATGGCAAAACACTAGGAGAAAACGACACATGCAACTAAAAGATTTGGGTTTCCCGGCTGGCCATGTGGCATTTTATTAGTGCTCTTTTTGCAGATATCATGAAAGGTTATAGAAAGAGTTTCCAAAATAACAACTGGCAAGCTGTTATGTTCAGTAGAATTATCATTGGCATATGCAGATTGGCACAGCTCAAAAATTGAGTTAAATAACTTGGGTGTCGCTCCAGTTGAATCTTGATTTATGTTCGGTAGGAGCTTCCATGATTAGGCAACAAGGAGATGCCAACAAATTATTTATGAGATTCAAGATTCAAAGCCTATAAAACATAGGTTTATTGCTCCAGTTGAATCTTGATTTATGTTCGGTAAGAGCTTCCATGATTAGGCAACAAGGAGATGCCAATAAATTATTTGTGAGATACAATATTCAAAGGGAATAGTATGAAGTCATTTTGGTTTGCATAAATTGAGAAATTTCCTCCCGGTTGGAGCCCGTTTATGGAATATTTTCTTTGAAGAACTTTGCGTTAGGGTCGCTCCTGCAATGAATTTTTCCCAAAGCTACTCTACATGACTTTATTTGAATAAGAGCTGGACCCTTTTCAGGCATGCCCATTCAGTTGCCGACTTGGCATTATTTGCTTCAAGAGAACCAAGTGAAATTGCTAGTAATAGAGTATACCGTAGAGATAGGGGAAGAATAGCCAATTAATTCACATAATTTGACCACTTCAGGAAGCCAGTATTCATCACGCAATATACACCATTCAGTCCCCAGCAAAAAGAGAACGATCTTTGTTCCATGATTTTCATCACGCTTGACAAAAACTGAATCCTATGCTCTCGTGTGGATTGCTAATCTTCAGTCCTCTCAGAGGTAAACATAGCATAGGGCCTCTTGCCCTGTCATGATGAAGCCATCTTAATAGCTGCTTCTCTGCCGTTCTTCATGTGTTTTCATCAAATGGGAAACTCTGGCTTCTTTTAACTGTGACTTGCCAATAAAGGTTCCTCTTGTCTTGTGATCTCCGAAGTATATGATGTTTCAGGTTATGCTTCTCTTCAAATCCTACAACTGTACTCGGATGACCAGGAAATTTCAGCTAATTTTAATTGGCTTTTTGTTGGCCTTGGGTCCTCTGCAGCTGCACTGGCCGTCTTAGTAGTTGTTTATCTTCCATTCCAGTAATCATACTGATCGCCTTGGGAATTTCCCTCCCTTGTGTAGGTAATTTGTTTAGGTTCTGCTCATGGTAAACCCTAATTGGCTCCTGCTGACTTTTGTGTACGGCGGTTGAATGTAGTTACCCTTATCCTTTTCCGGTAATAAACCTTACCTGGCTTACCCTGAGTTTTAGTAAACCTGTCAGGTCTTTCAGTCATTTCACAGCTGGAAGGGCAGATTCCACACTGTGATGACTACCCATACAGATTAGGAGATGCTGGCATCAACACTTTCTGTAACTTGAATGGATTTGACGCGTCAAATGTCTTCAGTTGTGACTGTTGTCTTGTTGAGTTGGTTGAGAGAGCAGACACAATGATCAACTTCCCTTTGCCCTTAGCCTCCTTTCGCTGTTCACTTTCCTGCTTTAGATCTAGGCCTGTTCGTTCCTCTTCTTTAGGGCAAATGGTCAAATTTCCAGCTGTTTCCACAACCCAAGATAATGCTAGCCTCAGGTTTCTGATTTCTTCAAGATGAGATTGTTTTTGTTCTCCATAAGGTCTTTCCTCTGCGTGGGTGTCTTTGTGGCGTGGAAGTAATGTACCATTAGTTTCCAAGTTCTGCCTTACTCTAACCAAAGAAGTTCTCCCAGTAGTTCCCTTATCGTTTTTATAGGCCCACACTGTTCACATCTCTGTACACAAGGACAATAGGGGACAGAGGGTAGTGCACCACCAATAGAAGATGAAATAAAATTAGAGTTATTGTCGGCACAACACCATATGAACTCTTTACGTTGATTTACCAATCCTCAAACCTGACCTCTCTCTGATAAACTACAATTTGTTGCTAAGGTGCCCAATACCCAACCTAGACCACCCCCCCAACCCCCCCCCCCCCCCCCCCACACACACACACACAAACATCTAGGAGGAAAGAAGGAGTACTGACAAAAACAGAAAAGAAAGTCAGCAAGTTTTACCTATTACTCTTGGCCAACCCTTGTCCATACATTTGAAGTTGATGTCTCCTAACTGTCCTATGTTCTCGAGCCACATCAACTTGTTCATCTAGTTCTGACAATGCTTCATAGACATCTTCATCTGTATCAAATTCTCCATCTCCTACCTGCCTTTCTTCTTCATCCTCTTGAAGAACAAGTCTCATGTCTTGTTTCTTAGGGGACATAATTCTTTCCCCCTTTTCTTTTTCTTCACCCAATTCCACCTTCTGTCTTCTAACCACACAAGTCGTACCAATTTGTCTTCCTTGTACATTGTTTCCCCCATCAAACACCACGATTTCTCGCATCTCATTTGAAATCAGGTCTTCGTTCACTGTTGAATTCTTTCTCTTCTTACTCAATTGGAATTCCCTTATCCCATTTCTTCTGCAGGGCCCTATGCTACGCTACGCCCCTTCCTTTTGGAACTATGAACTATACTCGCTTGCTTGTCTCTGAAACCAAGAATATCAACAGGTAAATCGTCATGTACTTTCTTAATAGAGCTTGATATCGCTTCCTCCGTAGACCCACCTTCTTCATTCGAGTCCATCATAGCCGCACGTATCATCTGGCCAAACAAATAATCAGAATTAAGAACCACAAATGAAAACGGTGGAAAAAGAAGATTCCGCTAAAGGAAAATTATCCTACATTCTCGTTGAACTTGGTGGTGGCTTTGGTTCCAAACTTATCCGTATTTCCAAGAGATGTAAGAACTTTACGCCTAAAACCACCAAGTTCACGTCATAATTCCAAAAATTTCTGGGACATCTAGACCACAAATTGACTCTCTAAATTAACATTCTGAAGTACAGAATGATGCTGAGAACTGGTTTAACATAGTTTCGACACATTCAAAAGCATTTCTCTTTTGAACTTCCCAAAAACCCGAGGAGGCGACAAGATTTGAGCTTACCAATGCTTACGGTGGGTGGGATTTTTTGTTAGAGTCGGTATCTATCTAATTAAGTTGTTGGAGTCTGTTAGGATTTTATTAATTCAATAATCCTTATTATTAGGGACACGTTTAACAGTTTTCTTAGTTCATGAACCATGATTGTATGCGTGAGTTGTTATTTTTGTTTTTTCTCGAGTTTTCTTGTAAGGCTATTTAAGCCTATTATTAGTTCAATTAAGTAGAGTATTTCGTAGAATACCATTCTCAAGTTACAGCATTTTACAAGTCTGGTATCAGAGCTTGAGAATCAAACACAGTGTGAGAGAAACAATTAGCATCAGAAGGAAGTTGGTGATGGCAACAGAAAGCAATTTTGTCCGGCTAGCCATATCCAGATTTGATGGTCAGTATGACCATTGGTCCATGCTCATGGAAAATTTCCTGAGATCAAAGAAGTACTAGAGCTTGGTGGAAAATGGAATTTCGACGGTGGCAGAAGGAGTTAAACCAACTGAAGGCCAGTGCAAGGTCATTGAAGAAACAAAATTGAAGGATTTAAAGGTGAAAAATTACCTTTTCCAAGTCATTGACAGGACCATCATAGATGCAATCCTCAACAAGGAAACATCCAAGAATATCTGAGACTCAATGAAGCAAAAATATCAAGGGTCCACAAAGGTAAAGAGAGCTCAGCTGCAAGCACTTAGGAGGGAGTTTGAGGTGCTTCAGATGAAAGCTAGAGAGACAGTTGATGATTATTTTGCTCGGATGTGAACCATTGTCAACAAAATGAAGGTGCATGGAGAGAAAATGGAGCAGCTGGTAATTGTCGAGAAGATATTAAGATCTATGACATCCAAGTTTGACTATGTTGTATGTTCCATTGAAGAGTCAAACAACATCAACACAATGACTATTGATGAACTCTAGAGTAGTTTGCTTGTTCATGAGCAAAGGATGCAGATTCACAACACCGGAGAAGAGCACGTGTTGAAAGTAACACATGAAGATAAAGGTAGCACAAGAGAGCGTGGAAGATGAGTTTTTAGAGGCAGAGGATGAAGAAGAGGTAGACAATAGTTCAATAAAGCACTGGTGGAATGCTTTAAGTGTCATAAATTAAGACATTTCCAATATAAATGTCCTAAGTATGCCCACTATACATAACTAGATGAGACAGAAGAAATGCTGTTGATGGCACATAAAGAGCTAAATGATGCGAAGGAGGAAGAAGTTTGGTTTCTTGATTTCGGCTGCAGCAACCACATGAGTAGTAATAAAGAATGGTTCAATAATCTTGATAAAGAGTTTCGACAGTTTGTGAAGCTAGGCAATAACTCTAAAATGATAGTACTGAGAAAAGGCAACATCATGCTACAAGTAAATGAAGTCACACATGTGATATCTGATGTGTACTATATTCTAAAGCTAAAGAATAATCTGATGAGCATTGGACAACTTCAGCAGCGAGAAGCCACGATCTTAGCCCAAAATGGAGCATGTTAAATTTATCATCGAATAAGAGGTTTGATCATCAAAGCCAAAATGTATGCTAACAGAATATTTATTCTTATTGCAAAAGTATTGCCCGGAGTTTCTACATGTTTCAAAATTGCTGTAAAAGATACCACTTATTTGTGTCATCATCATTATGAACATCTTAGTTTTAAAGGGCTACAAGTTCTCCAATCTAAGGAGATGGTAAAAGGGTTACCGCAGTTCAAAATTCCTTCAAAGATGTGTGAAGATTGTATGAAAGGAAAGTAACATCAGGATCCAATTCTAAAGAAAAGTTTGTGGAGGGCCACTAAAAGACTACAACTCATACATGTTGACATATGTGGCCCTATCTCTCCTATCTCCAATAGCGAGAAAAGGTATATCTTAACCTTCATTGATGATTTCTCTTACAAAATATGGGTATACCTTCTTACTGACAAATCTGAAGCTTTTATCACATTCAAGAATTATAAGAATTTAGTTGAAAAGGAAACAGGAGCTTCTATTTGCTCCTTACAAATTGACCAAGGTGGTGAGTTTACATTTCACGAATTTAATGAGTTTTGCAAAAACTGTGGCATTCGAAGACAACTCACAGCAACATATATCCCTCAACAGAATGGAGTTACGGAGCGTAAAAATAGAATAATTATGAACATGGTGTGGAGTATGTTGTCGGAAGAGCAGGTTCCCAAGGCATTTTGGCCAAAGGTGGTGAACTGGACAGTGTATATTCTAAATAGAAGTCCAACTTTGGCAGTGAAGGATGTAACACCTAAGGAAGTTTGGAGTAGAATAAAACCAAGTGTTGATCACTTCTAGGTTTTTAGTTGTGTTACTCATGTGCATTTTCCTCATGTAAAACGAATATAGCTGGATGACAAAAGCCTTAAGTGTGTTTTGCTGGGAGTCAGTGAAGAGTCGAAGGCGTACCAACTTTATGATCCAATTTCAAATAAAGCAATTGTTAGACAATATGTCATCTTTGAAAAAGATGCAAGCCAGAACTTGGGGAGGACAAACAATGAAGATGTGTTACAATGAGGAGACTTTGAGGAAGAAGGGATCGAAAGAGCCCAAGATGAAAAAGATGTGAATGATGTGGCCATCGAGGAAAAAAGGCCAGAAGAGGGGAGAGTGAGGGAAAACGGAAAACGGCTAGCATGGATGAATGACTATGTAAGTGGAGAAGGATCTTCTGAGGATGAAAATCTAGATAATTTTGCCATGTTCACTTCTTTTGGCGATCCAGCCACATCTAATAAAGCTATCAAACATGCAAAATGATGGGCTGTTATGAAATAAAAAATTGAAGCTATTGAAAAAAACAATACGTGGAAGCTTACGCACCTACCTAAAGGAATAAAGGAAATATGAGTTAAATAGGTGTTCAAGACAAAGTTAAAAGAAAACGGTGAAGTGGATAAATGCAAGGCTTGATTGGTAGCCAAGGGATATGTGCAGCAACAAGGTATAGATTATGATGAGGTGTTTACACCAGTTGCTAGATGGGATACTATTCAGATGGTCATAGCCTTGGATACTCAAAGAGGCTAGTGTATCTATCAACTCAACGTCAAAAGTGTTTTTCTCCACGGTGATCTGAATGAGGCAGTTTATGTCAAGCAGCCACAGGGCTTTGAGAAGAAAGGTGACGGACATAAGGTGTACAGGCTCAAAAAGGCATTGTATGGGCTTAAACAGGCATGGTATAGCCACATTGAAAGCTATTTCACTAAGGAAGGATTTATAAGATGCAGCTGTGATCACACTTTGTTCACCAAGGCTGAGGAAGGAGGTAAGCTCTTGATTGTTAGTTTATATGTCGATGACTTGATTTTCACTGGAAATGATGAAAGCATGTTTGCTAAGTTTAAAAATTCCATGGAACTTGAGTTTAACATGACTGATCTTGGAAAGATGAGATACTTTCTTGGGGTTGAGATTTTGCAAAAACTCGAAGGCATTTATATTAGCCAAAGAAAGTATGCTAAGGAGCTGCTAGAAAGATTTGGAATGGATAATTACAACTCTGTATGCAATCCCATAGTTAACAAAGGATGAATAAGGTGCAAAAGTGGATGCCATTATCTACAAGCAAATGGTTGGCAGTCTTATGTATTTAACTGCTACTAGGCCCGATTTGATGTATGTTGTGTGTCTGATTAGCAAATGTATGTCCAATCCTACTAAGTTGCATGCACAAGCTGCGAAAAAAGTGCTTAAATATGTAAAGGGAACACTCAGTTTGAGAATTTTTTACAGAATGGGAGGAAATGAAAAGCTACTGGCTTTCACTGATAGTGATTACGCAGGAAACACGGATGATAGGAGAAGTACTTCTAGCTATGTCTTTACCTTGAGTGGAGGGGCTGTATCTTGGTCGTAAAAACAACTAGCCAGTTGTTGCCTTGTCTACTACTAAAACGGAGTTCATTGCAGCCACATCATATGTTTGCCAAGGAGTTTGGATGAGCAGAGTGTTAGGCAAACTTGGTTTCTCACACATTAAATGCCTTACAGTGTTTTGTGATAATAGTTCAACAATCAAGTTATCTAAAATCCTTGTCTTGCATAGGCGCAACAAGCATATTGATGTCAAATTCCATTTTCTACGTGACCTCACAAAGGATGGAGTGCTTAAACTACTTCATTGTGGCTCACAGGATCAAATAGTTGACATCATGACAAAGCCATTAAAATTGGAAGTGTTCTTGAAGCTGCATGGATTACTTGGTTTGTGAGGAGTACCAGTATAAACTGATTGCTTACTGCAATTTAGTTTAGGGGAGGATAATGTTAGAGTTAGTATCTATCCAATTAAGTTCTTGGAGTCTGTTAGGATTTTATTGATTCAATAATCCTTATTATCTGGGATATGTTTAACAGTTTTCTTAGTTCACGAACCATGATTGTATGCATGGGTTGTTATTTTTATTTTTTCTTAGGTTTTCTTGTAAGGCTATTTAAGCCTGTTGTTAGTTCAATAAAGTAGAGTATTCCGCAGAATACCTTTGTCAAGTTACAGCATTTTACATTTTTAAGGAGGGTACGAAGTTGGAAAGGCGATTCTGAAAATGGAGGTGGAGATCATGCGTGATGGGTCGAAAAGGGTTTGAAGCAGCAAGCTTTGCAATAATGGCGTCTCTAAGCTTTCCTATTATGCGCTCGTTTCTTTACTACTCCATTGGAGTTTCTGGAGAAAAGATTTTGTGCTGCACTGGAGTTTTTTGCAATCACACACCTTTTTCTGCACCGAGCTCTTTTCTGCCTTTGCTTGGGGTTATCTTATTTTTCTTGGGCCCATAAACCTAGTTAAAAATAGAGAAAATTACAAAAAAAAAAAAACACCTGAGGTTTAGTCAAAACTCAGATTTTGTCTCTTGTTTCAAATTCCTACAGTTTCTCCCCAACCAACTAAACTCCGTGATTCACTATTATAAGAAGGCAAACTTACAATTACCTCCTGAGGTATGTCATAACATATAATTTGCCCTATCTATTTTTATAAATCTACACTTTGCCCCCTGTGTTTTTTACAATATCTGATAACAACTTCTAAAATTGTATTTAAATTATACGATAACCATCTTCTAATAATTTTCTAGTTTGTTTGAGTTTAATTCATTTAAATTAATGTGTTATTGCTAACTAAACAAAAAACGAGTGTGAGCCCATTCTTCTTTGTCCCCAAAGTTGGTTTTAATTTCCGAAATGCCATGACTTTTCTTCTCTGACCTGCCGACTCTTGCATTTTTTGGTTCCAGCGAGAGAATCCTTCTAATCGTCCTCTCATTGTTCGATTACTGAATTTTAGCTGCCATAAGCTTTAGGGCAATTAAACCATACTGCTACAAAATCAATGGACACTATTCTTTCTCCTCAAGCCAAACAATGCCCCTTGGTTCTATACTCTTTAATAACTTAACTCACCGGCGACCCGACCCGATCATCAGCCTATGAAACACTCCCCCCCCCCCCCCCCCCCCCCCCCCACCGTAAGAAAAGCCTGACTACCTCATCCATTATGATAGATTTGCTGAGATATTGTTCTTTGAAAGGGAAAAAGGATTTGATTACCATTTTGCTGGGGAGATGAAAGGATTGAGAAGAAATTTAGAGAAGATTGCTGATGAATTTGAAATGTATTCCACCATTTCAAAGCTTGGCTGCTGATGAACTCAAAATTGAACGAGAACAAGATAGACTTACTTGTTGAAATTAATGGAGCTATCAGATGGGGTGGGTGGAAAAGATCAAACAACAAGGGTAATTAAGTCAAAAAAAATTGACCTCACAGCCCTAGGCCTTTTTGGTTGAAGGAACACATTAATATGACTGTGTTAAATCCATCCGAACAGGCGGTTAATCTCTCCAATATTTTTTTTATAGCTAATAGGCATTTTAAATTATCAGTTTTTCTTTCTGTAAATGTATTTTTATCCCTATAAATACATATTAGTATTTTTTAAAGGTCGGTTGGCTATGAAAAAAATATAAAAAATCTTGAAATTACTGAAATATGATTATCAGATAGTTTAAATTAGGGTTTCAGAAGTTGTTGTCAGATACTGTAAAGGGAATAAGGAGTAAATTGTAGGTTTTTAAAAATATAGGGGGCAAAGTGTAGGTTAGACCAAAACGCCACAAAGGGTTTTTGTAAATTTCCTTTATAAAATGGGTGAATTGCACCTGTGGCCCTTAACCTTTTATTATTGTCCTAGTTTGGACCCTAACCTTAAAACCTTACATAAGAAGTCCTCAAACTCAATTTTTTGTTTCATGTTAGACCTTTGGAGAATGGAAATCATTAAAATTGACGGAACTGGCCACGTGGCATGCTAGCGTGGATGATTTGCCACAGTGGCATAATGAATTAACTGCTATTGATGATGTGTAAAATAATAATAATAATAATAATAATAATAATAAATTAAATCCGGCCTTCCACTTTCTCTTCCCCTCCTCTGCCTATCACCAGCGGCTTCCACCTCCTCTTCCGCATCCTCTGACAGCCCCTTTCTACAAAAGCACGTCACAATTGTTCCCCTTGTAAGGAAATTGGAAGTTTTAATAAAGAACAAAATTGATATTAGGGAAATGAAATCAAAGTTGAGGAAAACAAATTCGGAGTTGGGGAGGGCGAATAAAAGGACAATGGCATGTGCGCTATGGATTGCCCCCTACTGCGGCTCCAACCCCATCTCAGCACCAACCCTACCTTAATTTTAACCTCTTCTATCTTTGATTTCACCTCCACCCCATACCATAACTCGCGAAATCGTCTAATCACGAAGCTAATGAGAATCGGGAAACCCATAAGAACCGTTGGCTGGCAGGGTACGAAAATGCAATTATTTGAGGCGGCGAGCCATTGGCTGAAACAAGCAGTGCGTCAAAAGGGCTTCAGGCTGGGCTGCAGGAGGGCAGGAAAGGAAGGGGATTGGTGGACAAGGTGGAGGGGCATTTGATTTCCATGTGAACGGATAGAGGAAAAGTCACATGGATGATGGAAGAGTCACACAGAAAAGCTAGAGCAGTAGGAATGGTGAGGCTAACCATCGGCGATGCTAGGGTTGGTGGCTGGTGTCAAGCAGGGGGGAAGCAATCCAAGGGTGACAGCGACAGTTAAGGAGAAGTTAGAGTTTTGACGGAGGGAAGCTGAAAAATTAAGGGCTTACCTGTTGTTTTTCCTTTTATTTTTTTTCTTCCTTTGCCACATTAGTGCCATCGTGGCAAATTGCCTTGCGCTGATCTGCCATGTGGCCAATTTCATCAATTTTAACGATTTTCGTTCTCTAAATATCTAAAATAAAACGAAAAATTAAGGTCGAGGACTTCTCATGCAAGGTTTTGAGGTTAGGGTTCAAAATGAGACAATAATAAAATATTAGGGGCCACGGTGCAATTTACCCCGTATAAGAATAAAGAAAAAAATAATTGATTTCGTCCTCTTAACTTCCTTTCTTATAAACTTTGAACTCCAAACTTATACATCTAACAAAATTAAACCCGTCTTCTCTTTCTCTGCAAACCCGCTCCGCCGCCCCCACTAACCCAGCGATAGACGCTCCACCTCCGTCCTCTACTCTCCTCAGTCTCAATCGCAACAATCGCCTTTATCTCATTCGCTCCTCGATTCCCCGACGGCTCCTCGATTTCCCAACGATGAACTTAATTTGCAGCCGTCCGTTTCCCCTCTGACCGTTCACACCGTCCGATTAGACCAATTTCCAACCGTTCGCCCCGTCCAATGAGCGAGTTTAGCTGAAAACGTCTCCGATTGAGGCGGGAGTATGGCGGTGGCGGGAGCAGAGGAATCAAACGACGAGTGAACGAGTGAAGAAGAGAACGGACGACAGGGATGAACACGTGATCGACGATTGGATGACCCACACGCGAACAGAAATCAGACGAACAGATGCGAACGGAGATCCTGTGAACAGACACAACAGTGACGAAATTGGCTCCTACTTTCTCCGATGAAGCCGAGTGGGATGTGGAGAATTTGATCTGATTTTAACCTGTTCTAAGTTTCTGGTTAATTTTTTTTCGGATTAATTGGTTTGATTTGAATGGATTTTAGTGGTTAGGAGTAAAATGTTTCAAGTAAGAATTCTAGGAGGGCAAACTCAGTTATTTTCCCTTTTTATGTTAACGGTCAATCACAAAGTTAAATTGGCAACGGGAAAGTGTAAGTATTGAAACAAAATGGATAAAACCCAAGGTTTGGCCAAACCTCAGAGAATGCACATTCAGAAAAGAGAAATATATGTTTTTCCCCTTTTAGCCTTCTTCCATAAAAACTTTGACCCCCCAACTTCTGTATTTAATGAGTTAGGCCTCATCCTCAACCAGATCCATGATCCATCCCCCAACTTTTCAACTCTATTCTCCAATCCACCATAAGAGAGACATAACTCTTTCCCGTATGTAAACCTCCTCAATTTCACTCAGCCACTCCTAACTCACAACAGCATAACACAGAGAAACATAGTAGCATAATACAACAACGACATGAAGAAACATAACAACTCTCACTCTTGGACCAAAGCCAAGCTCATTGGCCACGTTAGCATCGCCCTCAGCAATTTCAATGGCTGCGTCTTTGCCGTCAAGTCCATCAAATTTACCCTTGGGTACTCCACCTATCCAAGTTTGCAAATATAGGGCCAATTCATTTTGTTTAAAGTCAACTAACTTTTTTTTACTTTTATATTTTTTTACCTGAAATCAATTTCATTTGAAAGCCAATGTTTTGTAGATACTATAATCAACTTAAAAGCAAATTTTTAGGATGTTGTTAAATTTTTATGAAATTTTCTTTTATAAGGCTTGAAACTAGAAAAATTCATAAAAATTTAGTAAGATTATAAAATTTTTATTTTCAATTGATTATTGCAGGTACATAATATTGGTTTTTAATTAAAATTAGTTTCAAGTAAAAAAGATGTAAAAATAAAAATAAATCATTTTGTAGTCAATTGACTAAAGTTAAAACGAATTGAGTGATAATCAGGATATGAAAGGGTAGGACACCGTCATAATACCTACATCAGCCATGTAATTGATGTTATGAGTCCAAACATTTAATCTTTTTATGGTCCATAAAAGACCTAGATCTAAAACAATTCACAAGTCAACTTAAAGTACAAAGCTATTTTTTTTTCCTTTCTTTCTTGTTTGAGTTAGATAGATATGCTAATTGATGAATCAAACAATGTTTAGATAATAGCTCTGAAAAGAGATATATACATAAGGTATTCAACCCAATGCTTCTATTTATAGCTAAGGACACGACCAGTTAACAATCAACAATTAAATTAGAAGATGGGAAAATTGATCGACCAACTCAATGGAGTTTCTCGGATCTCAGTACAATCTAAAACAAACTCAAAACAACAAGAGAGATATAGAGAGAGGAAGGAAAACACAAAAAAAAATTAAAGGAAAAAACAAATAAACCTACAAGATCTGGCAAACAAAGAAGTCTAATCTTAAATGAGGAAGCTGGAGATTTTGGGTGGCGGCGTGTGCAAAGACTAAGTGGAATGAAGAGGACACTATAGGAAGTGGGGAAGAAACGAATAGGAACTTGGTGAACATGAGGGGTCGGTTGCTGCTAAGTGGTGGAGAGGTTGATGCAGGAACAATGCTCAAGTGAAGGTGGAGGCAAATTCTGGTGTTGAACCAGGATGCCATGTTTGACATGACATGAACCCAGCCTTTCTCTTTTTGGTGGATTGAAGAAGAGAGTTCAAAATTAGGATGAGTCTAGTTGAAGACGAGGCCTAACTCGTTAGATGTAGAAGTTGGGGGAACAGTTTTAATGGAAAAAGGCTAGGATAACAAAAGTACGTATTTCCTTTTTTTATTGTAATAGTGAATGACAAAGTTAACTTTTTTAAGTCAACAAGTAGTGATGGTCAGTGGGCCAACCCGGCCTAGGCTCGGGCGGGCTTGGGTTGGGTTTCCTAGACCTGGGCACAGCCCCCGTCAAAGATGGGCCAAGTTTTTTTTATTATTAAAAAATGTGTTTTAATATATTTTCAAGCATTTTTTTAGAGTGGGTTGGGTTCAAGTCAAGATGGGTCCGGTCCAAGCTGGGCTGAGTTTTTTCGATTATTAAAAAATGTGTTTTAATATATTTTCAAAAAAATTTAAAAGTAATTTTATGAAATGTATTTTTATTTGAGAAAAAATATCACTACCGGTATAAATTTTATTAATGAAAAAACTAAACGGCACTTACTTAGTTACACTTGCAAATGACGAAATGTTTCAGGGAAAAAAATAAGAAGGTAAAACTTAAGATTTGTGCTTAACAACATAAGCAGATCGATTACAATCTTTAAATTGTAATAAAAACCTACAATCTACTCTTGCGGATGATCATCAGAGGGAACCTAATTATCTGAGTTTTTCATGTCTTGCTTCATTAAAGTAGCAAGAGCCTAATCTCGGTTGCAGACGCAAATCTCAATGACCTCAAGTGTGAGCCTTGCCTGTTTCTCTTAGATGACTCGTTTTCCCGTATTAAAAGCAGTCTCGAATATGACGATAAAGACCAGAACTACTAAGATCTCTTGCACCAATATGGATAAGATCAGGAATCTTTATTTTTTATTCTTCCACCACTCAAAGATATCTTCTTCATTGTTTTCAAACGAAGTGCGGAGGTAATCATCCCATTCCACCAATCCCCAGTTTGTGAGTCTTGGTCGTCTGATGATATTTGCTGTTGGATTGAACCTTGATGATGAGGAAGAGGTGGAATGTCAGGCGGGTGTTAGATCGGATAACCTAACCTTATTAGCATACTTAACGGAGTAGAGTTTGTATAGCTCTCTTAAATTGTGGTCAGCTTTAGTAGAAATAACAAGTGCAAAAACTTGTGTTTAACCTAAATATGTATGATAGTATGTTTCTAACAATTACAGACAACCCATGATTTTAACATTAGAATCCAATGGACATACAACAAGATAAATTTGTGTCATCTATTGAAAATAATCAAGTCATTTCTTTTACATTACTTCAACAGTTGGTTGCAAAAACTCATCGTCATTGTATTGATAGAAAACATAGACAATATTTATAAAGTAAAACATTGCTTGGTGCACTATTGGGTAATAAATTCCAAAGAAAAATTTTATTGCTTCGTAAAAATATCTAAACAACCCAACTAACTTAAAATATTTTTCCCAAATCTCATCTGTTAGCTAGTCGTTTTGTACTTTTGAGTTCATAAACAGTGTCAAAAGATTTGCCTATAATTGGGCGTCATTTAACATTTCAAATATTGAGTTTCATTGAGTAGGACAATCAATTTTAAACATTTTTTCAAGAACAATTCATCCCATTTTTAATACAAAACATTTTAAATTCACGAGCCAATTTGTTTCTTGTTTTAACAAAAAGTAAAGCATTCTGAATTGGCTCAATTTGATTTTATAGTTGTTGTAAACTATTTTGAATACATAAATTTAGAATATGACATAAGTAACGAACATCATAAAAAAAATTTCCATCAAGCGATGGTTTTATTTCTTTTATCAATTCTTTCATTGCTTAATCATTGTTTGAAGTCTTGTCAGAAGAAATGGACAAAACTTTATCGACAACAAAAAATTCATGCAGATTTTCAATAATGCAGTTGAAAATGTTCCAACTTGTATGATCAGATTTCACACATTTAAAAGCAATGATTCATTTTTTAATAACTCAATCATCACATGCAGTCACACATGTCATATGTAAATGATAGACAATGATTAGTGGTAGAAAAATATGCTTGTAAATTACTTCTCCCAGCTTTATACAGTTTAAAGCTTTCTCTCATAGCTATTTGCTTAGACGTTTTTTTATAAGCAGAATTTTAGATTTTTTTGAATAAATCCTTCTAAGTGTTCATCGTTAGCTTGTCTAAATGATTTTTCCATAATCATCATCTAATTAATTAGACATTGCCTAGCAGTTTTTGGATTATATCAGAAAATACCTGCACTATTAGAGCTTCCAACGCTCGTCAATTGTGTTTGCCGCTAATATCTCTATGGACTTTGCTCAAGTGCCACCAAAGTTGCCCGTCCCAAAGTTCAACTTGTGTGTGAATTTATTGTCGCAGTGTTTGCATTTGACATATCTCGTGTTGCCTTACTAAACTTGCTCAAAATACGCCCAAATGAAAGCTTTCAAATTCTAGTTCTTGACTTAGGTCCGCTCAGGTTACTCACTTTGTGGCATTGACTGAGACCCCTCGACGCTAACTTTGGTCGGTGGAATTTTCTCAACGTCATTATCAATGCCCAAGCCGTACGCCATCATGTCGATATTGGGATCGTTGTTGACAACTTCTTATGTATGTGTGTCTCGGTTTTTGTGAAACAAACATCCTTGCAAAAATGAACTAACCCCGATGTTGGATGAGGAGGAGACAACACCCTTACCGTTGCTGGAGTTCTTCCCTCATGAAGTCATTAGTGGAAGAAAATAATTGAAGAAATAGATAGATGATTAGGAGAAAATTAAGAAAATATTAATGAAAGATTAAGAAACTTGGAGAGAGATAGTAAAGAGAATGAGAGAATATTGTAGGAGATTGAAGAAAAGATGATTGGTGTGAGAAAGTGTGGAGAGGAAGCTGGCTATTTATAGGAGAAGAAAAAATGTGTTTTGTCTAAGAAGCCCTAACAACTAGCTGTTAGTGGCTGTTGGGTGAGGGTAAAAAAGTCTAGGGCCAAAATAAATTTTGTAGAGTTGTCAGGGGGCAGGCTGGCATTTTTCCCTTTTTTTGAATTTTTTTAAAACGCCATTCGTCAACCTGACTGTGGGTTGGTCCGGTCCAGTCAGAGTTAGTCGTTTCTTTGGTCCAAGCTGTGTTTATTTGAGCTCCCCTCGTCCTCTGGGCCTATATTTGCCCTACCAACTTCTGAGTTTGCTCTATGACGAGTTGAGTTTAACCCGAGCCAGGTCTGGGTCTGGCCTGAATCAACCCTGCCCATTGACCACCACTATCAACAAGTATAGTTATTTCAAATAGTGGAGATAAAAGTATAAATTCAAGTGACCTATGGAGGTTTTTTATAATTCCCCTTTTGGATAGAAAGATTACGGGATTTTTTTTAAAAAAAATTTCAAATTTGGACTTCTTTTTCCAACAAGGTATAAAGTTCAAAGACATTATAGGTGACAAGAAAAATGTCTTTTTTTTTTTAGCGAGCATTAATTGTGTTATTTGGGATTGTGCGAAGAGGGATGGGATTTAAACCTCTGTAACCTCCAAGGTCGATTGCCTCCTTTGCCACTGTAACCTGTTTGCAGGACATGCTTTTTATATGTGGGAACATATTTGTTATTTAATTCAAATTTAGATTTATTTCTTTTGAATAGCCAAATAAATGAAGTAGGTGTCTATAATTTGATAATATAATTAGTTTTTGCCCCTTACTTTTACATTTTTTTTTTGTATATTAGAAAGAAAAACCAAAACTCGCAAATGACTATCAGACTTTTATCCATCAAAAAGGAAAAAAAAATATATGAATTTTTTTATTAACATGCATATCAACCAATCAAATTATTTTATATGCCATTGCCAATGGAACTTTAAAAAATGTACCCATTTTTTCATGTAAAATACCTTAGACTATTAGTTGTCTTAAAAATTATAGACCAAATATTCTTCTTTAGTCTCATATAGGGATGACGATGAATAAGATTTGGGTATGATAGTGCTATTTTTACATTTTATTTATTATACTTAATTTATATTCTATCCATTAATTATCAGTTTTACAATTTTAATACTCATATCCTATCTATTATGAGGTGGGTATGATTAGGTGAAACTCATTTACGTGCTACATATTATCGTAGATATTAATAATTTGCATATTTTTTGGAACAAGAAGATAATTTTTTTAAATGGAAGTAATACACCAACAAAGTCCTTAGTTATAGCCTAGCAGCCCAAACCAAGTAGCAAGGCAGTAAGAAAACA
Source organism: Aquilaria sinensis (assembly GCA_005392925.1). Lineage (NCBI taxonomy): Eukaryota > Viridiplantae > Streptophyta > Magnoliopsida > Malvales > Thymelaeaceae > Aquilaria > Aquilaria sinensis. Next base: position 250,945 of record SMDT01001070.1, read on the forward strand.
AAGTAGCAAATCGCCAAAAAATTCAGAAGTATTCTTAAAATAGTAGTAAAGAAACAGACAGGAACACATCAAGATCCTAACCTAAAGGAGCTGAACAATGGAGCACTTGTTTATGGTGGGTAAGCATGGGATGCTTAGATTAGGGCTTTCCCAAATTTCTATATTGGCCCTATATTAAATTATATTTGTGTGTGTGTATATGTGTGTATGGGTAAGATATAGGGCAAATAGGATCTAAATCCATATCTTATCCAAATCTACGAAGAATACAATGAAAAAAAATTCTAAATTCAATCTAAATAAATTTAATTGTTTAAAATATCCTATGTGTCAAGTAGGATATGGTAAGATGCGCACTGGGAAACATCTCCATTAAAATCACTATTACGAGATAGCTGATAGTAAAAAACTGAAGTCTAAATAAGAAGTTTCTTTAGATAGAAAAAAAAAAAAGTAACTGTTTTTATTAAGACTTTTGTTTAATTGGCGATACCCTTAAACAACAATTATGTTCCAATAAAAAAATCATCAATTTACTAGTATAAACTATAGAGAGCACAACACATTCAAGCTTGTTCAAAAACATAATGAACCGAATACAATTGTTTTTTAACTCAGTTCATTCACATAAATGGGCTTAGCTTCCTATTCAAGCTCATTTGTCAAACTTAGGGGCAGTTCATTTCCCATTAATCCAATTAATTTGGGTTTATTTTTTGCGGGTCAAAGTTATGTGCAAGGCGACTCAAAATGATCCATGAATAAGGCTAAGAAATCAGAGCAAGATTTGGTATAATTTACACATCTATGCCACTGGTTCACGAACACTCCAGACTTCATCACTGACTTCTCGCCTCCATCACGCAAATCCTTTTGCTCCAACAATCCAAATCACAATGGCTCAACAATCCACACCCAGTCGATCCTAGATCTTGATTGGCCCATGGCCAGATGATCTATATTGATCTCTCATGGGCATGCCGTGCTCGATGATGCCAACAAAAGAGAGTCCTGCACGTTTTGACAAGAGACTGCTGGTCTGAAAAAGGGACAAACGTCGTCATGGGTAGAGCCGCCATTGCCACAGTTTGGTGGTTCCTGAATCAAAACAAGGCGAAGATGGCAAGTGTGTTTTCTCAAAGATTGGCTGCAAAGCTTATAAGGGGAAAAGCCTGGGCAGCCCCACTTTCTTGCAGCCAAACCCTCAATTGTTTCTGACCATTGATTCACCTTCAAATTCAAATCACTCCTCCAATCTCGTTGGATCATACTCAACTTGTTTGATTAGATCCAGAACCCTTGACTTGGTCGGGATCCTCAAATCTGATGTCAAACCCAAGAAATCGGGGGCCCGACTGTGGAGCGCAATTTGTCCTTCCTGGCACCCGAGACAAGAAAGGTCCTTGAGGGCATGATGAAGAACATGTACGGGCTCAGCAGGGCAATGGTTGTCCTGGGTTTGCTGCAACTGGGTATAGGGGCTTGGATATCCTACACCACTTAGTACTAGTTGATGATGCAGCTCTTCCTCCAGAGCCAAGAGCTAAGAAAAAAAGTGGCACAAGGCCGTAAATATAACCAAATCAAGGCCCAAAACGTTGTAATGCGATGTTGGCCATCTTAACCCGCAAATGAACTGACCCGACCCAATTTTGACTCGCAAAAATGAACCCAGATTAATGGGAAACAAACTGCCCCTTGATCAACAATTATAAGTAAGTATTAACCTAACTTGTTCACAAACAGTTCAAAACCGTACTAATTTGCTTATAGTCTTGAATTAGATAAAACATCCAGCCTCCGTCCTAAGATCATGGGCACCAAAGCTCCAACCTACTACAATAAACACACCAGTGTTACGTTCATGGGGATTTTATTGCTTCAGCCACCAAGCAACCCCTCTAAGATACATAATTCTAGCTGACCATATCCATTTACATACAGAGAAAAGCAACTAAGTTCAATCATTTCTATCCAGAAACATCAGCAAGGCCTACCAAAGCACGTCCCCTTGCCCTACCATCTCACCATTTTGTTGATTTACATTTTGCTGGCTTTCCATTGTCACTAAGGTAGGGCTTGAAAGTTTTCATCACTTCCTCATAGGTTGGCCTCTTGTAGTCCACCGCCTGTAACAACAATATTTTTATCTTTTTCGCCAAGCACTACACAGATACAATAACCACAAAAACCACAAAAAGGGTAACGATAAGAATTCACAATGAAGCTTTTGGCTTACCTGCTCAATAACCTCCTCAGGTGTTGCCCATTTCCACTCTCCAAATTCTGTTTCAGCCTCCCCAGTTGCTAGGTTTATCTCACTTTCATCAGTTGTTAGTCTCATAAGAAACCTGTCAATTGGTGATTTCCTCTTTTCAGGCCACAAATATCGAAATGCTGAACAATTACACATTTCCTTTAAATTTGCTTCGGTTTCATGTAAATGACAAATGAAAGTCAGAAACAAGCTGAATTTCCAACTATATTAGTCCTAGCAGCTGCAGGCATGTCCAGGGTTAATTCCACAAAATATTATAGAGTCAGTTTTTATTGGTACTAAACATAAACTGAAGCATCCTGTTGCCTGCTCCTACACTCCTATAAGTCATAATCTTGACATCTTTATTACCAGCAATTAGCACTATTCTAGGAACAAGTGAAGAGATAAGTACCACAATTTGCTAATCACCTCAAACATTTACGGGAAATGGGAAAATCACAACCAGCAGATAGGATGCTTTGTAATTGATGTGAGAGCACAAGTATAATATAAACAAGAGTTACTCCCAGAAAAACAGTGCTGCTTTTAGAAAACAGATTACTATATAAATGGCTACTTAAATGCTTCGTCACAGATATAACCCAATGACAGCTTTCATCCTAATACTGACGGATTCTAACACCAATACAAGGCGACAAGAAAACAACAGCAAGAAAACATGGTGGAAAATGAAACAACACAGCAGTGTAACCTTTCTAACATCAGTATAGCTTGCCCTATGAATAAAAGGGCCCATAAGAAGTGAAGGCGCCTTGAAGTTTGTGCTTGGACAACAGAAGGGAGTCAAAAATAAGAAGCAAGAGGGAAGAGACTTAAAAAACCATTTCTGTGCTTGCCCATGCCATTCGCCTCTCCAGAGACGATTCACTTTTGCCTTTACTGCAGGAGGGAAATCATACGTCAACCAATTTGGAACCTGCACATGTTTGAGACATGTAGATTCATAGTCCATACTGAAGGCAAGAGAGACCTTTCATGCAGAATACTGAGTTGCGATTCAAGGATAACTAAGCACTAATCTAGGGAAACAACAGAATGGGCGAGAGGAACACCCCTAAAAGAGAACATCGCCCGGTGCACTTGCCTTATTTATACTAGTCAAAACAAATGCACATCCTAAGATAACAAACATATGTAGGACCACTCAGAGTTCACTGATCAATCATGCAGCTATACAGTTGCGGTACACATTTATTTGGTACAAATTGGAAGTTTATCTGGCATTTCTCCTCAACAAATCAGTCCTAAAGCAGGAATAAAACCAAGAGGAGCATAATACAAAGTAGCAAACAATGGTAACGAAACCCTGTATGCACTTCATTGTCTTAACTGTTTGCCTTTGGCTGTTTCACAAAATCCTAATGGTTGCTTAAGGAATGAACTTAAACTTTCAGGTTCAATCTTCACATATTTTGGAAACCATACAAGTTCAATATTTTCTTTCTCCACTAAACCTTAAGAGCTCCTTAATATGCTGGATACCGGTGAAAAACTCAAAAGCAACTGATTCAGAAGTTAGTCGGAACGGCATGGGTTCATGCCAGGAAATAGCATCAGCATGTTATCGCCATATTAACACAAACCTCGGAGATAATTTCGACCGAGATAACTCCAGTTTCTTCTCTCAATTCCCTGATGGCAGCAGATTTTGGCTCCTCACCATCCTCAATGCCCCCCTATATTCGTCAGTCCAAAAAGACACAACTGGTTAACAAAGATGGGCTTAACCACCCACAACACAACACAAATAATTCAGAGATCAAATCTCAAATCATACTCAAAATTTATTGGAAACAGAGGGCACAAAATATTCGAGGCATTAACGTGAAACAACAAAGGCAGAGCGCCTATGGAGGAATACCTGAGGCATCTGCCACACTCCTGGAACATTCAATTTTGAAGCCACAAAAACCTGATTAAGCGAAATCATTAGCTTCACAGCCAATTTGATACACAATTAAAAAGCCTGACGTCCCAAAAACAAGCACACAAGATACATCTCCAACATTTTTTTGCACTGTAACTCGAGAACCATATACGATTTTGCTTCAGCTTGCATTACATAAACAACCACGCAAGATCTGATTCACAATCGAATTTTTAGCTTCAGCAAAAACAGAATTCTCCGAATCCTTTTTTTTCCCTTGAAACAGGCAAAAAAACCGAAAAGAAAAACTACCACCATTATCAGACTACCTACTCTCTACCGCGCGCGCGCGCGCACACACACCTTTATAAAGAAGGAAAAAAAAAACAGCAGATTTACTTGTCCAAATAGATAAAATCAAAGAACCCAATAGATTTACCATGTCGTCGGAGTTGATGAGACAGATGCCGACATTGGGGCGATAACCAGAGGGCAGTCCCTCCATGAACAGAGCAAGTTTTTCTCTTTCTTGCAGGGAGAGTAAATGTAAATGCCTCGGTTATCGATTAATCTGCAGGGGGAGATCGGATTTGTAGGAATCGAAAAGAGAAGAAGAAATTTAAAGAAACAAAAAAATGTGGAATTGGAATATGGGTGACGCTGACCTCACCGAAAAAAATGTTGAAAAAAGGGAGACGTTGTTTTGTAGAGGCCGATCTATCTTGTGTGCGGTCCAAGTACTTCTGACTCTTATCCTGCGCACCCTCACGCTCGCTCTCAGGTATTTTTTGCCATTTTTTTTTGCTTTTATTTGTCAGTATAACTAACCGATGAGGGGATTTACTATTTTAAGTTGCAAGTCAAAAGGGGGGGGGTGCCATGCCATGCTTGTTTAGAAATGTGATGAAAAATTGTGCCGCATGTGCAGGCTAGCAGAGGCAATATCTTGGACTCCTGGCGCAGGATAGCAGAGGCAGAGGGGGGAGCAAACACGCGGAGAAATTGCGGATATTGATGGAAAGCAAGCACGGCAGAACCAAACAAAAAAGTTGAAAGTGAGCGTAGTGGGCTAAGCTAAGAGTTAACCCGTTGACTTTGAGTAGAGAGAGAGCGTGCGAAAGCGATGCCCCAAGTTTAATGCGCATTTCTCAATCATCCACCTAGGGATTGGGGTACCTTTATTTCTTCTTTTCCACTTCTTTTCCAACTTCTTTTCATCTCAATCTTCTCTTCGCTTATTACTGTATCTATTACCATTTTTTATAGTCGCTTGGCTTTTTGTAAAAGATTTCTCCTTTTTTGCCACCAAAACTTAGGCTTATCAATAAAATTTCTTTTATATGTAATTGTGAGCAAAAAAATAAATTAAAACTCATTTTTTTTACAAATGTTCGCTCTACATTCTTAAAAATATTTTTTATTATTTATTCTTGTATTTAATAATTATTTCTACAAACTGTATGGACATTGATGTTTTATACTGTAAGAGGCTTCAAAATCAATTTTTCTTGTGAAAGCAAGATAATTGAGTTACGTTTTGAAATAAGATTATTTAAGAAAAATAATTAGATAAATGGAAGTATTGAATTACAAATAACATTGATTCTAGAAAAAATAAAAAAAAAAGTTAAAATTTAAAATAATAGATTATTCATAATGTAAGACACATTAATATACAATTTTTCTAGGATACTTTATTATTATATTTAGAATTATACTAAATACACTAAAAATTTTAGTGTATTTTGCAAATAATATCAAATATACTATTCCTTTTATCCCATATTGTTTGCACCATTTCATTTTGCATAGAGTTTTAGGCATTCCCATGTTATATATATGTAGATTAATTAAGTGCAGGTTATATATATGTAGATTAATTAAGTGCAGGTTATATATATGTAGATTAATTAAGAGTTTTCTTATATAAATATGCCGCTATATATATTAAAACCATAATTTCTAAGGTATAAAAAAAATAAAATTACAATCTGGTTATATTGATTATTTGGATTGGACAAGACGGTTAAGTTATTTAGTTATTTGGTTCAAATTGGTTCAAATCCGAATTTCTTATTTGGTTATCAAATTGGTTATTGGTTTCTAAGCTTAAAGTCGAACAAACTAAATAAAAGTAATACATATCTTTTAATTATTCCCATCAACCCTGCATATATAAGGTTATTTTTATTTAATTTTGGGCTATGTATCATGAATTAACTCTTAACTATGGAATATCATCAATTTTTATCTTGTTTTCTCAAGTTATATTTTTTTCCAAGTACCTTGTGTTTAGTTCCAATAAAAAATAATCAAATTATAAAAAATGGGATAAATTGAATTATGATTTAGAAAATTTCAAAAAAAATAATTATAATTCAAAGGGTTCAAATTAGTTTTAATATGTAATTTAGATTATTTAAATCAAATTTATAAAAATTGAAAATAAATCAAATTGGTTCTAAACCAATCCAACTAAGCAAACACCCTTAAACTTTTTCTAGATGAATTTCTCATTAATATTAAAATTAAATTTTAAGTTTATAAGAGATGAAATTTTCTAGTGAATTATTTTTTAATGACAAAAAATATTCATCATCTTTTTAAGCACATACAATTTTTTAGTTATTCTTTATTTATCTACAATGATAAAAAAAAATAGCCTCATAGTAAGTAAACAAGTAGCACAAAAGTTATAAACACATAAATATGAGAATGTAGAACATGAAAACTATGAAGTTAATGGAAAAAGAAGCTCTAATTTCTCACAAGAACAAACTATTGTTTGCCTATTCTACTATACTTTTTTGAAATTTGTTTCTTGCACTTCCTAGGTAAGTCTTCAATCTTATTACTAATGCAGTGAAGTGTGCACCAGGAAAATGAAGTGGTTAGGAGGAAAATCTTGGCCCTTAGAGCCGACATGAATGGCAAACCTAAGATCTGTCCCGAAAAGTGTTAAGTACATGATATGTCTATCATTTTATCCTCATTTAATGTACTTCATGGTAATAATTACAGGAATTTAGGGTTCTTCTAATGTTATTCTTATGTTTTTGCAAACGTAGGCAATTAGAGCAGAAGTAGGGTAACTTATAAACCATTTTTAGACATCTTCTTGGCAAATCAGGCTTAGGTGAAAGAATAAAAGTTTTGGTCCTTTATCTGAGCTTCACGTGGGTTCTTTAATCATTTTTAATTGAACACTTGTGTACAAAGTTATGATTACTAAGGGTGTTAATGCTGTCGCCGAGACCTACTATGTTTATAAAAATCTTCGGCCAGCAATTGTGAAGGAAAATCTCCTTCGACCCCAAACCTTTCAGACTAATTTTTTGACTAGTTTTCTTATGATTTTCATGGTTTAGGGAGCTAAAAAGCTAATTTCATAGAGATTTTTGCTTGGATTAAAATGAAAGCTCTTATACAATGTGGATTTCTACTTGGATTTGGTTCTCCTAACCCCACCTTTTTTTTTTCTTTAGTTTGAGATTCTTGAAAATATGTCTAGATTTATTTTTTCCACAAATGTTGTAAACCATTTGAGATGATTTGATACTTGTAAATATATAACCCATTGATTATTTATATGATTTGTTAGCTTTTTAGCTTTGTGTTTGAATGTGTTTTTCATTTGTTGGCCATTTGTGTTGAATAACTTGCTAGATTTAGGGAAAACTCGAGAGAGATCTCTTACATTGGAAGAGGGCTAATAGAGCATAGGTAATGGGTAGATTCAAGAGAATTATCGTCCCCATAAGGCCTTAGAGGAAAGCTTGAGATTAAGGGTTTTTAGAACAACTAATTAGTATAATAACATCTAACGGGGTTCTAACGAGTTAATTGACTTGGCTTGGAGGGAGGAGAGCTGATATTTTAGAGTTTTTTAACCTACAACTTTCGAGAAGTATGATTTGGGTTAAGTAGGTAATTCTGTCAATGTTTTTGTAGTAGCCATTTTGTTAAAACTCCTAGAAACCCTATAAATATGTGTTTAAAATAGTTGTGATGTTTATTTGATTTGTGGTTAGGTGATTCACAATTTTTGTAGTTTAGCATTTTATTTCTTGTTTTCATGGTTTGTTTGCTCTAGCTAAAGTGAGATAACTGTACTTTAGTAATTAATAAAAATTTTCTCATGCAATTCCTTATGGGATTGACACCTGACTCACCACTACTACAATTGGCATCGTACACTTGCAAGTGAGATTGAAGTTAAGGTTACGAAGGTTTTTTATAAACTTTTAGCTTGCGACAAAGTTTTTGGCACCATTGCAGGGAAATTGTTAAAGAATTCCATCAATATCATCGTGATTATCTTGCTTTAGATTAAAGTTATGCTTATTGCTTGTATATATTGTTTCTTTTTTCTTTTGTTTTAGTATTTTTAGCTAGATTTCTTGACTACTTTTCTTAAATTGTAACATAAGTGGTAGAAGCAATGCTCTATCTTTTAGGCAAATTCTGAACAAAATTATTCTAAATCCCAAGTTACACACATAACTTGCTTTCTTTTCAACTGACCAAAACTTCATTCCTTATACTACATGCATCAAGTTTTTTATTTTCTCTTTAAAAATCATCTCTACAAGTGTTTCAACTCATGCTTCATAGAGATTTTTTCAAATTCATACTTTGAGACATCTTAGCTTAAATTGTGATTTACTGCCCTTCTCTTTAAAAATCATCTTTGAAAGTGTTTTAACTCATGCTTCATAAAGATTTCTTCAAATTCATGTTTTGAGATGTCTTAGCTTGAATTGTGATTTTTTATTTTTATGCAGTATTTGGATGAATTTCTTGTTTAGTTGATGTATCTTGAATGCTAGAAGAGTTATTTTGGTTTTGATTTCTTAATTTGTATGGATATGCATGGTTTGATGTTATGGAATTTAGGAAAGTAAAGGATGTTGTGTGATTGCCTTAGGCTGGACTAGCATTTTGACATGAAGAATATCATCATTTATCTTTGTTGGTGTCCTTATAGTTTGTTCATTGAATATGGATGGTTGGAGATACGTTATTGTCTTAATGTTGCATGAGTTCTTAATGGATTACTTTGGATTGAGTATTGAGGAATTTGCCTATATCTTGTGTATTTTTTTCCTTGGTTTTCTTTGAAGGTTGAAATCTACATAGAAGTCATCAAAGAAGTATTTCACCCACTATCATTATTCTTCACTGGAGTCCATATAGCTACTTCCCATCTTCACCACCACTATTACAATGTTGGATGAGTAGTCGGAGGTGAGACTACCTCGCTTCCTGAGTAAGATTTCTTTTTTTTTTTTTATTTGTAAACATTAAGGGTAATGTTTATTTTAAGTTTGGGAAAGGAATCTTACTTAAGATTTTGTTAGGTTGTTTGCTTTTGTTTTGTTTTATATTGTTGACTTAAGTTTTAGGTAGTTGTGTTTAGCTACATTTTAATGATGGGTTAATTTTTGGGTAGCTTCATTAATTTCTTTTTCCTTATAATTTTTCTTATTGATTATTCTATTTCTTTTGATTATTTATATATTTTTGTATATAGGTAGATAACTCATTCATTCTTTATTCCTTTTAGGATGCATTTAGTTATTATTGAGTTCAAGCCAATTAAAGAAGATGATATGTATTACTATACTTTGATTATTCTGATTCTTGGATATTTTTCATCTTGGATGATTTACCCAATTTGAGATCTTGTTAAGTTCATATTTCTCCCACTATATATTCTACACATTACCAATATGCTTAGCTTAGTAGTTGATTTAAATGAAGTGTTTGTTAATCATTGGACAATAGAACTTTGTCTTCTTTAATATTTTTCTGATTGTTACTTGAAGTAAGCACTAGCACTTACCTTTTGAAGTCACTTAAGGTTTTAATTAATTAAATAATATGCTTAAAAGATTAATATCTAGTTTTTTCTTTACTCCAATATTTCAACTCACTTAGTAACAAGAGGTCTTCTACTAAGGTAAAAGTTGATCTTCGCATAAAACGGTGACTTGAGATATGAGTATGCAAAGCACTTTGAGTATGTATTTACTTAATAATCAGGAGTCTTCTCCTAAGTCAATAGTCGACTTTCATGTAAAACGACAAATAACAACTCAAATAAAGTAATAATTATAGAAGCTATGCAAGAAAAAGGAAAAAGGAAAAAAATAAAAAAAATAAAAAAGGTAAAAAAATAAAAAAGAAAAGATAATTCAAGCAAAGAAAGTGTTGAAATGTGAAAAAGGCCATTTTGACTCCAGTTGTTAAGTTCTTACACTTACCAAGTTATATGAAAAATAATTTTTAGAGTTGGAGTGTTTAATGCTAATTTTAATGTAAAGTGGTTCATTTATTAACATTTATTAATTTTAAGTTGCACTAGTCTAAGTAGATTTGGTCACGAACACACTTTTATGTGGAAAATTATAAAATTAGCAAGAAATCAATTGAGTCAAGAGTTCGGACAAAAAGTATAAAAAAATCACTATGATCATTGTATTTTTTTTTTAATTCTTAGAGCTTGACATCCACTATGACTAATGCAAGTAAATTTTATAATTAGATGCATAATTAGTGTATGTTAGGTCATTGTTCTTCATTGTTTATTTTACATATTTGTGTTAGTATGATTTATATGTTTAGATGAACTTGTATGATAGGTTAGATTAGGTTGATTCATTCATTTGTCCATTCTTTACATAATCAGTTATTTATTATTCTTTCCTTTGCTCAGGATGAACAAAGAAATAAGTTTATGATGTGTTAAGTGCATCATATATCTATTATTTTACTCGCATTTGATGTGTTCTATGGTAATAATTGCTAGCATTTAGTGTCATTCTAGTGTTATTATTATGTTTTTGCAGCAAAGGTAATTGGAGTAGAAGAATCGTAACTTATAAGCCATTTGTGGACCTTTTATTGGCAAATTTAGGCTTAGGTGAATGAGTAAAAGTTGTAGCCCTTCCTCTTAGTTTCACATGAGCTCTTGAATTGTCTCAATCGAACACTTGTATACAAAGTTATGGTCAAAATACTAAATGGTGTTAATGTTGTCGAGTCTTGGCACTACGGCACTGAGACTTACTTTGTTTTATAAAAATACTTAAGTGGTAGTTGTAAAAAAAGGATCTTCTTTGACCTTAAACCCTCTAAACTCATTTTTTGGCTAGTCTTTTTTTTTTTTTAGGGTTTTCATGGATTAGGAAGCCAATAAACAAATTTCATGGAGATCTTTATGTGGATTTGAGTAAAAGCTCTTTTACAATATAGATTTTCACTTGGATTTGGTTCTTCTAATCCTAACTCCTCTTTTTCTTTACTATAAGATTTATGTAAATATTTGTATATTTGTTGTTTCTATGGATGTTGTGAATTATTTGGGATGGCTTGATGCTTGTAAATATATATCCTATTGATTATTTTCATGATTTGTTAGCTTTTTAGCTTATGTTTGAATGTGTTCTTCATTTGTTAGCCACTTATGTTGACTAATTTACAAGATATAACAAAGACTTGAGAGGGATTTCTTACATCAGAAGAGGGCTAACAGAGTATGAATAATGGGTAGATTTGAGAAAATTATCATTCCTACAGGGCCTAGAGGAGAACTTGAGCATTAGAGTTCCTAAGATAACTGGTTAGCATAAGAATGTCTAACGAGGTTCTAAAGAGCTAATTGCCTCAGTCTTAAGATATGGGGGTTGATATTTTAGAGTTTTTCAGCCTGCAACTTTCAATAATTATGATTTGAGCTAGGTAGATACTTTTGTCAAAGCTATGTCTATATAGCAACCATATGGTCACAACTCTTTAGAAATCTTATAAATATGTGTTTAAGATAGTTTTGATATTTGTTTTGTTTGGTGGTTGGGTAATCCACAATTTTGGTAGTTTAGCTTTTTATTTCTTATTTTCATGGTTTGTTTGCTCTAGTTAACATGAGGTCATCGTATTTTGGTATTTGATAGAATTCTTTGTTATACAATTACCTGTAGGATTGACACCTGACTCACAACTGCTACAATTGATATCGTATGCTTATGGATAAAATTGAAGTTAAGGTTAAAAAGGTTTTTTATAAATTTCTATCTCACAACAATAGGAGTTCAAATCATTTTATAACATGTGAAATTGAGATTACGAGCCATAATACTAAAACTTTTGGAAAAGCAACAAAAGAAATGAGGTTAAAATGATGGTCTAGAGATATAAAATGGTAAACTATCTTACAAGGAACCCCTATTGGATAATGAACTGAATCAAAATGTTGAAGCTCTATTCTAGTAGTCCGAGGATGATGTTATTGATGAAGATATCCCAAATGATGACATTATAACGGTTTGTATCTTAAAAAAATAAAAGCCAAAATAAGGAATAAATGGCAACAATTTGTCATTATGAAAGTTTTTGGAAGAAAATTTTGCTATCATTTTTTCTATCTGAGACTACAGAACCTGTGGAAGCCTATGGGAGATATGACTTGTATTGATATAAGGGATGATTTCTTTCTTTTTAAGGTTACTTGCAATAAGGACTACAAGAAGGCTATTTTAAATGACCCTAGTTTGTTGGTCATTACTATGTAGCTAATAGACCATGGGAGAGATAATTTAGAATGGAACAAGCAAAAATTACAATAACAGATATTTGGGTGATATTGTCAAAATTACTGGTGGATTACCACAAATGTGAGATATTGGCTGGTGTTAAGAATCAAATTAGAGCCTTGTTGAGAATTGATTCAAATACTTAAAATGGTACCAAGGGTTAATATGTTCAGCTGTGTATTAAAGTGAAACTTGATAAATCCTTAAGAGCCATCATTAAAGTTAGATTCATGATGCAACAAGTGTTATATGAAGTTGTCCTGACCTTATGCTACTGATGTGGATAATAGGACATTTTCGAGAATGAGTGCAAGATTCTCAGTCAAAACTACCAATAAGCCATTTCATCATTATCCTATAAGTTGAAAATTAATGGATGTACCAGAACCTCTATGGATGAAAATATCAGTAATTTGGAAGACAAGCCAAATATGACATTTAACTATAAGTATAATAAAAAATGATGCTTCAATCTAAGTTGAATTTTGCTAGAAAAGAACCTAATATTGTTAAAACCAATACAGAATAGGTAACCAAACCAGTTAGGGAAACATATTAACTAACATTAAGACTTTGGGCAATGATATACGTCCTACTCCATTGAAAGCCAATGGTCGTAGAAATAAAAATAACCAATTGAAACCTTAGTATAGGCTGAAATATAATAAATAGAAGCCCAACTTCACCATGCCTTACTTTCAAAGTTGTAGAAGGCCCAAATGATGAGATTTGAAAACCCAGTAATAAGAGCCAAAACTTGACAAGAAATAAAATGTATCATTTAAGAAATTAATCAATAGTCAAAAGAACCCTAAACATGGTTTTTTTTCTTTCTTACATTTCACCATTCTTTTCAGTCTCCTCATAATAAGGTAAAGAACAAGTCACATATCCTTGTTACTGGTAATTATTCTTCATCAACCAATGTTGTCACTCCAGGATCTCTATTTGGATGCCTATTTAAGACAGAGAAAAGATTTCCTTCATCTTAATGACATAATGGAACTTTCTTTACTTGTGGGTTTAAGCCAAGTGTTCATAGGGTTGGAGAGAAGGATAGAAGAATGGTGGAATGACATACTAGTGTAACCGAAAGGGTGATACCCATAAAATTCAAGGACTTTATCAACCCAAACCTCTTAATCCACATACTGATTAAAGAATAGAAAGCCATAAGATTGAAATACAAGTAGAAGTGCTACATAAGTCAATGATTTATTACCTAATAAACAAGATTGATGTCTCACTGACAAATGTAACATAACTAGACAAGTCTTCACTTGCCAAAATTACTAAAGGCCTACACATTAGGATAAAAAAAATGAGCTTCAATCATGCAAGATTTATATTATCTGGAAAAAGAATGGAGGAACTCTTTATCCACTTGATGATAATTAAGAAGATGGAAGAAGGTGAGAAATGAAACAATATAGTATTTTTACAGTATCATCATAAGAATGCATATATGATTATGTGGGATAAGAAGAATGGGCAAACAATGCCGATGAAAAAACTAGCTACTATTAATTAAGGGGTAAGGTGCCTTCTAATTTGGATATAAAGATTATCATTTGGAATTGTTAATAAGCTGTTAAAGCCTTATTCAAGCACACAATTAGAGATATCATGATTTATGACAATGCATCATCCAATCATAATGAGCATTTTATAAACTCGTACATCCAAGGGTTCATGCCAAATAAGTTAGTGAAAAGTTTGGGCTACGATGCATCTCAATCATTGAAATAAATTTTTAGGAGGGATTTGGCTGCTTTGGGACACTTCAAATTTTTGTCAACAACGCTCTCCGAAGTGAGCAGATAATCCATAGTTTATCCAGGTACTCAACCTACCGAAGTTTAATTATCATTGGTTGTTTTCAATTATGTTTGTTGCTACCAAGTTTAAGGTTAATTAAGCATAAATTCAAGAGATAGTTGGGAACAGAAATAACACTTTTTAGCAATTTAGAGGCCGAATGAGGATTCTTGGTATAATTGTTAAGGAGGTCTAAACTAGAAAGAAACCATCACTATAAATATGTATCTTACTCTAAACAACTTTACAACTATGTAAAGTAAGTCATTTACAAATATTTTCAACAATAATGTTAAATGTAAAAGTTGATTTATGAGAAATAGAAAATCTTGTTTCAAAATCAACTTACACATGCACTTTATCACTTATAGCGAACATTTTCACTCAATCCATTAAGTGGATTATCCTAGCCCTTTTCCTAAACTGGAAGCACTAGTTGTAACTTCTTGAGTAGGGCAAAAAGAAAAAGGCCAAAGGACGCCTTTAACTCCCCAAACTTGTATAAAATGAATGAGTTAGTCCTTGAACTTGGACTCAGTAAAGACTAGCTCCCAAACTTGCAAAAATAGGGGTGACTAAGTACATTGCTAACAGAGAAAAAAAATTGCACTCAATAAACAAACAACATCAAACTTAGGATATTCTAGGGGCAAGGCGTGACGGAGATAGGAGGAAGGTAAGCTATAATCAATGCGAACATGGTTTTTTTTTACATATCAATGGTCAAAGCATAAAAAAGAAGTTGAAGAGACCATGGCAAATACACAAATGAGGATGAATCCAAACTAAATGGTAAACCTAGGACAAACATGTTGATTGCTCATTGTGAAGTAAAGGAAGAACAAAGGTAAAATAACTTAGTGGGCTATTTGTTTATATTAAATTGATGAGTCTAACTTTTATAGTATATCATTTTGTTTAATTCTCAAAATTTATGGACCATAGGCTTATTTTGATTAGGTTATTGTTTTTCTCTAAAGAAGTAGGGAATTTGGATTTAGTTTAGATGATTTATTGCGTAAATAATCTGACAATTTGTTGATTATTTTTTGTGTTTGAAAATTTGTTTACAACTGCAACTTCTAAATGGTTGAGTTCAGCTTACTTGTGTTCTATGGTGGTTAATTTATTGAAGGAGAATTAGATAGTAGATATGTTAATGCAAACATGTGTGCAAGACAATTTGATGAAGATGCTATTTCATATTGGTATGTTTTGGATGTATTAAGAAATACTGGGTACAATGTTAATGGTATTAAATCCATGTATTATAAATTACTTAGTAAGAGGTTTAATGAGGGGTTAAGATTGCTACATGATGATGCTAGTACAATAAACATGGTAAAACATGCTACCAAAAATGGAAAGGTGGAATTATATGTTGAACATTATTGTAAGGGCCCCACAAGTTGTAATGGGCAGCATTTGCCTAATTTCAAGATTGATGAGGTTTTTATGGAAGTAGTTATTGAACTAAAGGTTAGAAGTGAATATACTAACAATGAGTCTAAATAGAAGACAAGGGAATGAAAAAGCCTATCAAGAAAGTGCAGCTATAGTAAATGATTAGGATGATAGGCCTAATGGTAGTGAAGATGATGGAATTGATTTAGAAGCTAATCGGGCTGTTGAGCTTAATAGACTTGATCTCACATTACAATCGAATAAAGATGAAGAGCTGGAAAATGTAAACAAAACACTAAAT
This sequence comes from Aquilaria sinensis, assembly GCA_005392925.1. Lineage (NCBI taxonomy): Eukaryota > Viridiplantae > Streptophyta > Magnoliopsida > Malvales > Thymelaeaceae > Aquilaria > Aquilaria sinensis. The sequence goes on from SMDT01001070.1 coordinate 267,210, forward strand.
GCCTATTTTGTCAAGGTTTTAATAAGGGAACAATTATGCCTAACCAAAAACTGAAGATGTGTTAGTTGAAAGGTTGACATAAGACAAAAGGAAAGCTTCCGATGCTAGTAACAGTGAGGAAAAGTGTAAAAAGCCGTTGTAGGAAAGGTTTCTTATTGATTCTAATCCAGTTAGTTACCATACATCTGATGATAAGGGGTCTAGGGTTGCAACAAGAAGGGAAAAGGTATGGTCTAGGTATAATGAGAAAGCTGATGTATGTCACATTAAGTTAGACATGATCTTTAAAGACCATGTTCAATTCAGAAGAGCTTTGATAAAATTAAGCATGTAAACAAAACATGACTTCTATTATATCAAAAGTGAGAAGAAAAGAATTAGAGCAAAATGTAAGACTAAGTGTTGTCCATGGTCAATTTATGCTTCATTAGAAAGGCCAAAAAATGATTTCCAAGTGAAATGTTCATTACATAATACACTTGTTATCAAGATTATGATATTTAAAGGTGTACATTTGTTCGAATGGTTGAAAAGTTAAGAGAGTTAATTACTGAACATCCAGACATCAAACCTTCTTATATTCAACACCATGTTTCAAAGTAATTTAACATTGATTTTTCAATATGTCAATGTAAAAGAACAAAAGCTCGAATTGTCCATGAGTTAGGAAAAGATGTATCACATGAATATGTTAAGTTGGGTGATTATGCCTAAGCTTTAAGAATGGCTAATCTAGGTGGCACTATATCTATAAGCGTGTTACATAGAAACCAAGGAGAGGATCCTCTATTCAGGAGGTTTTATATGTGTTTTGCAGCACTTAAAAGAAGGTTTCTAAAAGGGTGTAGACCTTATTTAGGACTTGATGGTTATTTTTTTGTAGGTGTTGTTAAAGCCCAGTTGTTAATTGAGGTAAGGAAAGGTGAAAATAATCAAATGTACCCTTTCGCTTGGGCCATTGTTGAAGTGGAATGTATGGATTCATGGACCTGGTTCCTGGAGCGTCTAAAAGATGCCATCAAAACCATTAATGAATGCTGGACATTCATGTCAAACCAACAGAAGGTACCAATTTTCTAATTTATATTTTAATGCTAGTTTATGAGTATTTTAATTTGTACCAATTGAGTTTGTATTTTACTGCCATCATGTATTTGTATTTTTCTAATCTGTATTCTAATGTCAATGTGTCTACTAATCTCAATGAAAATATGTTTAGGCTAGTTTAGAAGTATGTTTTATTTCATATTGTAGCTTTAAATTGAGTTTATAATACAAAAAACCGGGTTTCAGGTCAGCCTTGTTTTATTTTAAATTGTTGCTTTAAATTCAGTTTGATATACTCTCTGGTCAGCCTTCTCTACTACAATACTTTGTTGGTTGATTTATGAAAGCATGTTTTATATAATATCTAGGGTTTGGTTGGGGCTAGTGGGCAAATATTTGCTCAAGCGGAACATAGGTTTTGTGCACAACATATCTATGTCAACTGGGATTCAAATTTTAGGGGTGATGCACTAAGAGATGCTTTCAATGCCTGTGCTAAGTTAACCAATGAACCAGAATTTAGGATGAACTTTGATGCCTTAGAGAAATTAAAAGAAGGTGTAGCAACAGTAGCCATTAGGATTAATCGTAGGAAGTGGGGTAAAACATACTTTGATTCTTCCTCAAAATTTGATTTAGTTGAAAATAACTACTGCAATGGGATCAACTTTGTGCTTATTAGTGCTAAATCAAAACCTATAATATCGATGCTTGAGGAAATTAGGACATTTGTTATGAAAAAGGCAAATGGACAAGAAAATGATTGATGTTAAGTAGCGAGCGAAATGTGGGGGAAAAGTGATGAAAAAATTAACGAAAAATGTTAAAGCCAGTTATAAATGGTTAGTGAGGTGGAATGGTGAAAATCAATATGAGGTTTTCAATGGTTTGGCTTAATTCTTAGTGCATTTAAATATTAGGTGTTGTGACTACAAGACATGACAATTATCAGGCATCCCTTGTATTCATGCTTGTAAAGCTATATTATTTAAGAAAGATAAACTAAAAGATTACTCATCAAAATGGTATAAGGGGACATGTTCTTGAGATTAATATGCATATTTAATTGGAACCATTTTTGGAGAGGATATGGGGGAAGATAACGAATTTAGGAGTGTACAACCTTCATTTATAAGGTCAATGCCTAAAAGGCTATAAAAGAGTAGAAGATTTCAATGAATAAGCCTTAAAAAAAAAAAGAACAAGCTTAATAATGATGGCTGAACAATGACATGCTCCAAGTGCAAGCAACGTGGACATTATAAGAAAGGGTGTAGGACTCCTAACGTTGTTAGAACAAATGAAGCTGACAATATTTCAGAATGTCCAATCTTGTAAGATAACTATTGATTTCGTACTTATTTTAATAACATATACTTTTTCCATTTCAGCAACTAAGTATGCTCTCCATGTTTTTTTACTAAGGAAACCGCAGTGAAAGGGTAATAACTAAAGAAACTGAGTTTGAGATGAGTCAACAATTAGTTGATTCCATAATTAGAAGCAGTGGAATAGGCCAAGTATGAAATTGTTGATGTAAGTTGCACTTCTTCTATTTAGATTACTCTTTGATAAAACTTTGTGTTCTGCTAATAACTTTAAGCCATTATTTTTATAACTTGGATTGCCAACCGACACTTCTTTTGGTTTTAATGAAGCTATTGCATATAGATTTTGATGATGGACAACGGATAATAGAGCCACTCAATATATAGATTATGATCCATTTTTTGATACTCTTCTGAACAGAGCATAAGAGCTGCTATAACCAGCTGATTATTTAGAATTAGTTGTATATTTACTTTAAGCTATTGATTATGTAAAATCAGTTGTTAATGAACAATGATGATTATTTTGTTCAAGTGCAAAGTGTGCACCTTCCCTATTTAATGGTATATTACACCATTGTTAGTAGCAACTAAGCTGTTTGTGTATGAGTCTCTTATTTCAGGCTTCAAATTCCAATAACAATCTCCCAATAATTATGATAGAAGAAATATAAGGTGTGCTAAAGAGTAAGCATAGTTGTGAACTAATTATATGTAAAATATCAATTTCATTCAAATTCAGTACAATTTGCACGTAGATTTCCCTGTCATAGACAAGTGTATTTCATGATTTCAGTACTTCCCTAACATCAATCGATCATCGCTAGAGTTTAACCTCAAAACAATACAAATGCATCCAACATAAACAAAAAAAAAAAAAAACAAGAACACCTAAGACCAAACTTTGAGTACGACTATAATCCAAAGAATGCTTCAATGCTTTCAAATCCTTATGTAGCACATTGATCCTGTCCATAATCTTCACACTGAGAGCTTCCTCACTTGCATAGTCATCATCACCAATATTTTCTTTTAACTGAAGTCTGAGTTCTTTACATTCTGCTTCAGCCCTCCTTACCTTACTTAGGAGCCCCTTAACTGGATCTTGTGCATGCTAGCTTAAAACTTCATCAATCTAGTGCAGGTAACCATAACCTTTCTTTGGAACCATTAATGAGCTTGCCTATTGCATTTATATCAAATAAATATCACATTATACCAATGCAGAATGAAATCATGTAATAAATAACATTTCACCTTGTAAGTATGGAAAACATATATTCTTAACTGGGCTTATGGTACGAAAACTTTCGATATGCCTAAAACCAATAAAGTATGAGTTTACCATGAAAATCCAAATGTTCTTATGTTCATATACCCACTTCAAAATCAATCCATGCCTCAAAACATAAACCATCGAGTTGACCAATATATTCCCTACAATACCATAAACAAGAAATTGTCTTACATATAACACAATCCAAGTGCCAAATCACTTATCTGCTGCATAAACTAAAAACTGATTTTCTGGTGCGTAACCACAATTCAGCCAAAAATAAACAAAATAAACCATAATCCTTACAACACAAACAAAAAATCAAGAATGGCAAAGAACACCAATCATGCCCATTCAAGTGCAAAAAAATCACTTATTGAAAAATCTACGCCCAGTACAAAGGTAAATATGGGATTTCTTGAAAACCAATTAATCTAGGTTTCTTTTGAAACAAAGGAGATTAAGAACAAGAACCTCATTTTACCTTATAATCTGGGCACCTATAAAACCTTCTACCTACATTCTCCGTATCTTTCCAAGCCGTATACTTCTTCACAACCAAGCCACAGAAACATCAACATCTCATCTCACCATGCCCGTTGAAATTCGCACTTGATCTTGCTAGTGAGCTTCCAAATGCCTGAGACATTGGACTTGGGGTTGGATTTGAGAGAATTTATGTGACATAGGTTTGGGAAGAAATTTCGACCTTAATTCTAATTTTGCCTTCAGGGAATTGGGGGTATGATGGGTTTGATTGGTATATAAAATGTTATTACAATGTGATGGTGTTAAGTCTGCTCGGCTGAATGACTATTTTCTATTAGTTTTGGACAAAGTCACCCTATTTTTATAAGTTTGGGGGGCTAGTTTTATTGTTTCCGAGTTAAAGGACTAACTCGTCCGTTTTATGCAAGTTTGAGGGTTAATGGCGTCCTTTGGCCAAAGAAGAATCCACACACTTGGAAGTTTCGAACACGAATATTAATCATGACATGGAGCACGAAAAAGGTGCAACAATTAATGGGAAGAACAAGACCAAATGGATTATGCAATTCAAGGAACAAAGGCCACCCACCAAGACAGTCTAGATTCGTGTTATATTTCCTGTTTGTAGAAACTGCTAGTCCATTAATTAAGATCAAGATGAGATTATATTTGAACCGCACATTGTAGCGGATAATTTTTTTAATAAATTTATAATTCAAATAAATATCAATAATAATAATTTAAAAATTTTAAGTCATAAATTTATGTTCATTGATTAAAATTTTATTTTATCTTAATTTTGAGTTAAGATTTTTTCTATGTTATGTTCTTATCATTAAAACCATCAATAATGATCAAAAAATAAAACTGTGAAACATAATATTGTACATTATTTAAAATGATAGATATTTTTTTTGTGATTAAAGAATAATTGACTAAAATTTTTTATCTCTTTATCAATTTAAATTTCAATTTTTAATATAGATGAAAAGTTTATTTTAAAAAATTTACTTTTAATTTTAGGAATTATTGACCAAATCACTTCATTAAACCATAGAGCTTTTTCTTTTTACCTTTACTACGTTAATGGTAACCAATGTTTTGCTTTAGAAATAACATATCATAAAAAAAATATAAAATTGTGTTGAATTTATGTTAATCAATGAATGGTTTAATCATTAATATAGTAAAGGTAAAAGAAAAAGAAAAAAAATAAATTGACTAAAGTTAATGGTTTAACCATAAAGGTAAAAGAAAAATAAAACAAATAAATTGACTAAAGTTATTTTATATTAAATACTAAAAGCTGGCGACAGAAAGAGAAAGTTGAGGAGCATTAGGGCAGAAGTGAAACATCTTGGGACCAAAGAGGGGTTTAACCATAGTTGGAAGAAGCAAAAAAAAAAAAAAAAGCAGCAGCGCATGGAAATCAGGAGGGCAAAATTGTCATGGTACTGTCCATTACTGTAGTTCGAACAATACCGCCTCACGGGTTTTAGAATATAGTATAATAACAAAAAAAAAAAAATCTTTTCATTACCATGCTTAGTGTTTTGCTTTGACTTAGCAACTTAGTTGGCTGGATCCAATGAGATTCCATTTCCATCTATGAATTTTAGTGGAGTTGGATTCCAATTTTTTCGTCTATTCATTTTTTTTCTTTCTATTTGTTGTCAATATACATACATTGGTTAGTTCAGTGTTCTTGGCATTTCTTCAATGAATTTTCATGTTCATCTACAAAGTGTCATGTGTTTTTGAGGTTTTTCTTTGGATAAAATTCATTTGTCATCCCTAACCTTTTCTCATTGTCCTAAACATGTCTCTAATTTTTATTTTATCTTTTTTAAGTCTCTAACTTTCATAATTTTGTCCAAGTGTAGCCCTTTTGTTAAATTTTCAGTTAAATTTGACAAGCTTCGGTAAAAAATGTTAATTTCAGTTCCTATATTTTCTTCCTCCCACTCAAACCATCCCCAAATCTGTAAATTTAATACTTCACCCCTTCATTTTGATTTTGCTGTGAACTCGACATAAACTTGATACTCGTCGGACTTGCCCCGTACCCACTGCAGATTCTGGCTCTCCAACTTCCCCTGGATTCTCTTGCACCATGATCAGCATCAGCAATCCAGACCGAGCGGCGGAGGGTGGTCGTTCAGCAACGAGATTCACCTGCGAGAAGCTTGGACTGAAAATTCACCTTTGAAAAAGGCGGCAGATCTGGGAAAACTTGGCTGTGGAGGAGGGCAGCAAATTTGGGAGTCTTTACAGCCGGGTAAAATTGAATCGAACTGTTTCAGCTTCTTCTCGAATATGTTTCTCCATGTCAGTTCTTTGTCCATTTTGGTGTGAATTTCTGCTCAATTTCCTTCTCCCTTTATGATTGGATCGGCGCAATCAGATAGAGGAGGTGCTGAATCACATCATGCTGGAAACAGAACAAAGTTGGTGCTCAGACTGCCTGGTCGTGGTCTAAATAAGCTTCCATCGTGGAAGACTGTAGTTAAAGAAAAAGGGTTAAAAGCAAGACAAATTGGTCAATTAAATGGGGAGGAGTCAAGGCTCGAACATCGAAATGCTTGAGATCAGCAGAAGTTGTGCCTTTGGACCCGGTCAGTTGATCTAAATTTATTGATGAAAATAAAGAAAAATAAAATGCTTGCAGTGGATACCTGAACCATGAAAAGGATTGTGTTAGTGCAGCTCCTTGCTCTGACATACAGCCTGTTAAGGATGGTAAGATGGGTGAAGCTTGTGGAATAGTTGCGCGGCGGAGGAAGGAGTGGTGGCTGCTGGTGTAGGGTAGCCGGCGGCGCAGGTGGTCAAATTTGAGAGGGAAGGCGATGGTGGTAGTGCATCTGCCTGATCGACTGGGTTTGGAGTGCTCTGAGTGCGAAGAATAAGTTATAAGGTCCAAAGTTGACTTTTTTCCTGATATTTTACTAACTTTAACTATAAAATTCACAGCAAGACCAAAAGTTGTTGGGAGATTAGGACTTTAAAAAGATAAATTGAATGTTAAAGACCTGACAATATAAAAGGATTAGAGATTATGATTTTTATCCGTTTTTCTTTATTTGTTTTATTCTTCCTCTCTACATTTATTATTTTAATTCACCTGAATTAAGGGGTCCGTTTTAGCATCTTCCTTACCCTTAATTTTGTGAGTATGTTAATGAGGGTAAATTGCACAAAAAGTTGCAAAGCTTTAATTTTCATCGTAAATTAGTCCTCATCCTCTGGATGTTGGTCCGAAACATATACAATTTATCGCATATTGATCCATAGCATTAACAAAAACTAAATTGGCACAGTATCTTATTTTCAGAGGGGAAAAAATATTGATAATTTAAATGGTGCATCAACTTTCAAAAATTATGGTACAAACCAAATTTATGAGAAGACAATTTCCAAACAGTTTGCACTTTAATTCTTAAGTAAGCATATGACATCAATTTTTAAAACTCTAATATTAGCTGTTTGCTAGTTATCTTTCTATAAATTCAATATCTGCCATAATTTTTTTACAATTAATAAACTATTCAAATTACTAAATATATATTTTGTCTATAAATCAAAATTTTATGCCAATTCAGCTTTGACTGGGTTAGGGACTAAGGAATTATAAAAGTTTAGTACCAATATGTAACAAAATAGATGTTGATGGCCAATTTATAGTGAAAAAAGGTTTGGGAGTTTTGTGCTGTTTAGCGGACTTAGTATTGAATGGAAAAGGTTATCTATTTATTTGAAAAATATTTTGAAGTTTTTGGACTAAAAATGAGTATCAATCTTCCTTTTTTTTCTGGGACTTTTATCAGATCCATAGCTAGCCACTTCAATAGCTTTTGGACGGCCAATGTTTTGGTCCTTTCGGAAAGTTATAGGTCCAAGATCACAGCTTCGAATCTATCCATTTGTTTATTGCTCTTTAAAGTGAAATAAATGATCCTGGAGCTAATAGAAAACAAAAAGAGGATCAATCCAATCGGTTTGTAATGTATTCGTTGAGGATATCAAAGTCCATCTACACAAATAAAACATCCTACCATAGAGAAACAAAGAAAGAAATTTTATCCAATTGGTTTGTAATATATCCAGCACCGGCTTTCATACAAAAGACATTTCATATATTATTTTCTTTTAAATAATATCCATTTAAAATTCATTATTTTTTAATACATGAAGAGAGACTAGGAAAAAATTGATAAGTTTAACTTTAAACCCCTGGATAACAATCATAAGATCAATACTTGGTTATGCCTCTCTGTTCTCTAAGCATTACAAGATGATTGTGATAGTGAGTGACGCGGCCATATGATATGATTGATGCTTGTAAGAGTGGATGGTGTTGTCTTTAATGTAGCAGAGAATACCTATTTGAAAAAAAATAAATTTAGAACTACAATTATTTATAAGTACCTTGTGTCAAGTTAGAAAAAAAAATCATGACTAAAATCGAACTTTCCATGTGCCACGCTGTTATACATACACCAATCATGTAAAACTGCCACCGAACTATGCTTTTGTAAGGGAAAACTACAAAAACCCCCCTTATCATTTGGTCTAACCTACACTTTACCTTATCTATTATTAGAAACATACACTTTACTCCATCATTCCTTTACGATGTCTGACAACAACTTCTGAAACTTTAATTTAAAATGACTAATATTCATGTTTCAGTAATTTTAAAATTTTTTATATTTTTTTCAAAGTTAATTGCTTTTAAAAAATACTGATATGTATTTATAGGAAGAAAAATGCATTTACAGAAAGGAAAAACTAATAATTTACAATGTCTATTAACTATAAAAAAATATTAAAGAGATTCAAATTACTGGAGAATGACTATCATATAGTTTAAATTATAATTTTAAAAATTGTTACCAGACAGTATAAAAGGAATAAAGGGTAAAATGTAGGTTTTTAAAATTAAATGGGATAAACTATAGGTTAGGGCAAACTTAGGGGTGTAATTATAAGTTTCCCCTTTTGTAATCCCAACTAAGTATAGGATTTTATTTTTTTTGCTATTCAAAATTTTTGTGCCCTACATACTCCTTTAGTCCCCAAACTCATTTGACTAAGACACTTACACCCTTGAACTTGAACTTGATTAAACTCAACCTCTAAACTTTGTATAGTGGATTAGTCAAGCTCTTTGACCAACACGTGCCATCCCATGACTTCTAAAAGCCTAACGCTGCTCACCTCTATTTGTTGCTTTAATGGCAGATCATGAACAACCCACAAGAATCACTGCCCACATCTCTCTAACCTAACCACGAGCTCTAGCTCGGGGTGTTCATGGCGTTGGTTAATGGGATTTAGGCTCAAACCCATAATCACATAACATAGTAAATAGTTTTACAATTTAGAAATAGTAATTGCATCACTTTGTATACAAATTTGAAAAAAATAGCATCATATAAATGCAGTTCAGTTGCGGTTTTTTCACATCACAAATCTATTATACTAAATTGAAATAATTAATACAAGCATATAACATAAACAACAAAATAAAAATACAATCCAGTTCATAAAACTAACACATATAAGAAATACAAATCTCAAATAAGTCAAATTTATCATCCTAAATTAAGAGGCTATTTCAATTGGAAGATGTGCAAGAAAATATTAGAAAAAAAAAAAGGAATGGAGGGTTTCAGGATTCTATTTTCAAGCTACCCAGCCCTCTTGCCCTTCACCCAATTTTTTCAATTTCATTTTTAAAGAGAATTAGCTAGTTTATTTTTTACATATAAATCGTTAAAATTGAACAAAAAATTATTTACACATCAAGAAAAAACCCTAGAAAAACATTAAGAAAATTTCTTTTATCTATTTGGCAACGAAAATTGAAATAGAAATGTACAGCAGCGTCCATTGTCTAGTGAACAACCCAGGATGGTTGTTTCTCTCTACTCTCAAATCTCCTTTGTCATATCTAAATATTTGACGGTGCTCTCAACTTATCACTCTCATCTGAGAGCAACACAATGCCGTAGCTAGGGGAATAAGAGAGAATTTGATTGGGCTGGCAGGCTGGGCACTATGGGAAAGGAATATGATGGTTAATGGATTGAGTCTTTTTTTAAGTATTGGACTTTTAATTTTGAGTTTAAGAAATTAGTTTTAAATGATAAAATTAGAGATCAAATGGGATAGAGAATTAGCCACTTAGGTCTATAATTTTAATTTATATTGGATTAGGCCTCTTTTATCGGGCCGGTGTAGTTTTTACCGGTTATAATATTCAAAAACCGTAACCATACCATATGACATTCGGTTTTAAGATTTTTAAATCTGGACCATAACCAGAATTATATAAAACCATATACTGTCAGTCTGGTGCAGATCAATTTATGCGGTTTTGCAGGTCGGCCGGGTTCCATGTACACCCCTAACTCTAGTAATTATATATAAAGGATGTTTCCTTTTGGCTGCCAGTTGAGCCATCCAAACACTTTCTTCCTTTATCATATTCCTTAACATTCATCAAGATCAAGGTTTTGATTTAGAAATTTGGAGTCATGGTTGGGCAATATGAGATTTGTAATTCATTTAATAACGCTTTCATGGGTTTGGGCTCTAGTGATTTGAATGTGTAAATAAGGATTTCAGCGGTTTGTGATAGATAGGTAGTAAAATCGATGAGGAAACTGGAGATTCTAATATCTCTTTATGAGCCTTAAATGTGGCATATGGTTGACAGGCATCAGAGGCAGAGTGGAGAAATTAATGGGCAAATCCAAGTCTTTTAAATTATAGGTGGTGATTTTGTGAAAGTGGGGCAAGTAAAGGAAGATAAAGAGGCACCTGACACAGAAAGTGAAGAAATTATGACTGGATTTTCTAGCTTTTTCATGATTTCCATAGTCTGGAAGCAGAAGATGTTGATGATGAGGGATATGGCAATGATGGAGTGAAGGATAACATTATGTGGGGTGTTGTTGTGTTTGTGGCACGTGAGACCTTTGAGAGATGGGTAGGTGGAAAGGTCGAGAGGTATGAGAAAGAGGCAATAAAAGGTGATGGAAGGTATGAGGGAATAGACAAAGGTGATGTAGGGCGCGGTGGTGGGACATGCTGAAAGCTAGAGCAAAAGACAAATGACTTTAGGCTTTTAAAAGTCACATGATGACATGTGTTGGTCAAAGAGTTTGATAGACCTACTCTATGAAGTTTAGGAGCTGAGTTATACCGAGTTCAAGTTTAGGGGGAAAAGTGTCTTGCTTGCATAGGTTTTGGGGCTAAAAATGTACTTAGCCAATTTTACACACTAAGAGTTAAGAGTTAAGATTTTTAAAAAGAAGAGAATGAGATGTCCTGAACCTTAGACATGGGTGTGACAAATTGAAGCTCATGCCAATCCATTGGGTGTTTGGAGACTTTATTTTCATTTAACGATATTAAAATCCTTATACACAAATAAAACTTCCTACTGTACATATAAATATAATGATACTGTATCGTAAAATACCTGAGTATGTAGTGGTGTTGTGGGTGTTTGAGTGTTGACTTTGGATAAAATGGTAAAACAAAGGTAAATTAGGTGAATAATCTATAATATTTAATTATTATTCTATTTTAGTTCCTATATATTGATTGTTTTATTTTTGTCATAGGCTTATAAACACATTTCATTCTAATCTTCCATTGAATAAAATTTGTCAACTAAAAGTATGTCTAGTAGTAACATTTTATACTATAATATAAATTATTCAGAAATTGTCTTCCAATAAATTTTATTTGTATAATAAGTTTGTTTATAGTTAATGCATAATTCAAATAGCTAGCTCTCTGTAAGTCAGAGTTATTTCATATAGTAAGAAAAAAAATTACAAATTTAAATTGTCTATTGATTGTCAAAAAATTGTTACACAGTTTAAATTTATTAAAATATAATCAACTCTTACTTTGAATTAAATTTTCAAAAGTTTGTGTCATGCAGTTGCTTTGAGTTTCATAGATTTTATATAGTGAAAAATCAAAATGAAACAATGTTAATAGATTTAGGACCAAAATAAAATACCCAGTAAGTTAAAGATGAAAGAAGATACCACCTCTGTCTTGCGAAACTTTTTCCCTTTACTATTTATAAGAGTTAATTCATGTTTTTTTTTCTATCAAATTTTTTATAGAAATATAAATTTTTTATATGAAAAATGGTACTCTAAGAACTTTTTATAATATAAATTAATATGAATATATTTAAGACAAGCTTTAATTAAGAAGGATAAAAGACCAACATTTGCAAAATTAAGAAAGTAATAATTAAAGGTGAGAGACCGTTTCATAAAACAAAAAGTTAGAGACTGTTTGTGAAATGTACCAGGTGAAACAAAATAAAATGCAAGTAGAATTATCAGTTTTTGAAGATATATTAAAACAAATGTTGCTCTCCATCCATTTACTTCAATGGTAAAACAAACAGAAACTACAACAAGAAAATGAGGAAAAGATACTAATCCCGTCCCAAATTATTTTATCTCATATTTATTTTGGACCACACCAAATTTTTACAATATTTTTGTATTTAATAAATTAATTTATCATATTATTTTTAAGGTTATCATTTTAGTATTTATTTCTTTATTTTTGTTAATCTACTCATAAAAAGTAAAAATAACATACCAAAAGAAAATATTTGAAGTAATTGGGGAGGGAGGGAGTAAAAGAATTTGCAGGCGAAAAGACTCAAAATCAAGGGGCAAAAGGAAAGATGCAGGAGAGCAAATAAGCGGGAGCGAATTGCTTTGCCCAAGCAAGCGTAGGAAGCACTACTAAGAAATCAATCAATGAAGTAGTGGCGCGGCACCAACTTTCAATCCCTTGAAAATCCTAAAGAAGCTCCTGTTCAATCAATCCCCTCCTCCCTCCTTCCTCCGACTATCGATTTGTTTCCGAGCCGAATCCAAATTTCCGGATTTCGTGCGTCCGAGCCCAAGAACAATGGACGACGATGTCGTGCAGCGAGTTTTCCAAGAAGGAGGTCGCGATTACTACCAGCAGCAGCCCTCTACTTCCTCATCCGCTTCTTCCATCCTCCAGTCTCTCCCTCTCCATGTGGTGCGCAATCCATTACTGTTTCTCTACGTGCCTCTTCTGTCTGTGAATTTTGGTTCCTCCCTAATTTCAACTGTTAGAACTGGGTTTACTTGAAATCGACTGGAACAACTTCTTTATGCCAACTCTTGAGATTCTTAGAGATAATTGCTTGGGGTTAATCAGGGATCCAGAAACTGAGGAGGTTATATAGGTGTTTTGCTTGTTGCTGTGCATTTATGTTTATTTCATTTGCATGTATATATGTCTCTCGTTCGTTATCACTGCGTAGACTTGTGGAATTTCTAACGCAAATTTAGGGAAATTGTCTTGGGCATTCTCGCTGCTGCTTCAAGATTTGGTTCCCAAGTTTGGTCCCTGTAGACATTACTTCTTGGAATTGTTTGTTCATGCGTTTGTCCCTGCTCGCCGATTCTAACATAGTTCTACTGGTTTTATTGGCCAAATTGTTGCAGTCTTTTGATCATGGGTATTACTTGCTTGTTAAATCCATACAAGAACTTAGAGAGAAGAAAAACGGTATTGTTACAGTTGGCATTGGTGGTCCAAGTGGTTCGGGTAAAACCAGGTGCATATCTACATTTCTTTTGCACAACTGCTCTTGCCATTTTCTTTCAACAGGAATAGTATCCAGTTTACTTTCTCTTCTTTTAAGGCTTGCATTCTCTTTTTTTATTCTGATTTTGTCTGGTTTCTTTGATATTTTTAAAAGCTTAACAGAGAAGGTAGCTTCTGTAATTGGTTGTACGGTAATATCAATGGAGAACTATCGTGTTGGAGTTGATGAGGGGAATGACTTGGATTCAATAGATTTTGATGCATTAGTCCAGAATCTTGAGGTTTGCACCTATTTCTCATTCTTCAGGTTTGGGCCGTTTTGCTCTTTTAAATATTTGATTGAGCAATTTATGGGAATAATAGTTGGTCCACTCTTTGAGCATCTCCAAGGAATTCGTTTTTTTTTGTATGTTTATTATAATTCTTAGGCGCACTGCTGGTCTAGTTTTCCACTGTACAAACACCCTTAGATGGCTAACATATGTCCATCGTCTTTTCTGTCCACTTAATAGAAATGTGTAGATCACATGAGGGTGCTTGTGTGGTTAAAAAGTTGTACCTGCAGTGTATCTATGATTAGTCCTTTTTCTTTCCTGGTGCAAGTATGTAAAAGAGCAAAGTGCTGATGAAAGCAAAACATTTATTGCTATTGTGGCTAGGTCTTTGTAAAACTGATTATAGGAAAATTCGTAATTACTTGTGCATTGGTTGTATTTCTTATTTAATCATTCATGACTGTTTATGCCTATACAGAAGCTTTATGGCTTTTTGTTTTGGACGTAGGATTTGACAAAGGGTAGAGATATTTTAATACCGGTGTTTGACTTTCAGCAAAAGAAACATGTTGGTACAGAAATGATAAAGAGTACTGCATCTGGTGTGGTAAGCAAGTTCTTTCTGTGGTTGTTTGGAATCATTTGAGCTACTGAGCTTATTTTCTTATCATTTTTTTTAGTACTAAGTCTTGGGTGGCAAGCAATTTCTTTCTGTGGTTGTCTAAAATCATGGGAGCTACTGAGCTTATTTTCTTATCATTTCTTTTAGGTAATAGTTGATGGTACATACGCACTACATGCAAGATTACGATCTTTGCTTGACATTCGGGTTGCTGTGGTAATCTTTTCTTTCTGAAAGCTTGGATAGAGTTATTTTTTATTACATTGCCAAAAACCCTTGAGTAATTACTGTGATTTCTCAGGTTGGTGGTGTCCATTTCAGCCTTCTTTCCAAAGTTAAATACGATATAGGAGATTCTTGCTCACTTGATGATCTTATTGATAGTATATTCCCTTTGTTCAGAAAGCACATAGAACCAGACCTCCATCATGCACAGGTTGGTTGTATGGTGCCTTCATTGAACCAACCTTTATGAGATTTGTTTTTAATTTGTTGAGTTTATTCTGCAGATCAGAATAAACAACAGCTTTGTGTCTTCATTTAGAGAAGCAATCTACAAACTAAAATGCAGAACTGAGGTTTGTATTGTTATGTAGCTTATTACAGTTAAATATTTATTTTTTTCATGCATAAACATATAAGTCGTGTCTGTTCTTGGTTTTGGTGGTGAGAGTTTAAGGACTTTTAGCTTTAGGTAGAGTTTGTAAGAGACATCTGATTTATGATTAATTATTCATAAACTCTATCCACTTAACCTTATAAAATTTCCTAGGATATGATCTCCAATGTATGCACATGTGATTCTTGTGATTTGAAATTCTTGGTCATTCCATTTAGCTTCTTTATAATATTGATATGGCTTTTCATGAGTTAATTGAAACCATACAGTTCATGCCTCCAATCCCAACTTCATTGACATTAAGGTGCAGTATTAGAATGATGAAGTATATATCTTGCTTGTATGTTCCATTTGAAGTTATTTTCTTAATAACATGTAGACATATTAATGGCTTTTGTCAATTTTTCTTTTCTTTGACAGGCTGATGGACAGTCTTCGTATTTTTTGCAAGCAAATGAAGTTCAGACAGACAAGTGAGTGTTTCTTGTTACTCTAGCATTGCACATGAGCAAGTGGAATATTTTTGTCAAACCTTATTTGTTGTGGAATGGAAATGATATGCTAACCACTTCATTGTCCAGTTTTATTGAGATGTACCTCAGGCCTCCATCAGCAAGGGAAGAAGCAAGGATAAATGATTGGATTAAAGTGCGACAATGTGGTATTAGATATTATCTGTCTCTTGGGGATCAGAGGATTGTTGACAAACATTTCATTATAAGGCCGAAAGCTGAGTTTGAGGTGAGGCATGTACTGGATTATGCATACTCATCTTCTGATATGGTTGTTTTAGAAGAATTAATATTCTATGATAATATGAAGTAGTAGATCTCTATATCCCAGCTGCATCAGCATATTTCATTTTGGTAATAGCTTACGGTCCCTAATTACCATTTCCATCCTGTTTCGCTTGGAAACAATGAGTTACTTTAGAAATAAATTAGATACAATCTATTCATAGATGTGATGATGCATAATGGATGTTTATAGGAAACAGATATGTTAGAAAAAATTTGCTTTGCAAGTGCTGCCACAGAAGTTAGAGCTCAATTGTTGAGCATCTTACTTATAAGTGATTAGAGCCGCCCTTCACTTGAGCAATATAAACTGAGTTTTTTTCCTCACTGAGATGAGTCAATGAGCTATTTACCCATGAGTTGTTGGTTTGATGGAGAACCACAGTCGATAGGTGGTGGGGACAGGCAGTGTAGCACCCAAGGTTGTTAAAGTCGGGTTTCTACCTAGAGTCGTTTTGGTTTTTCTATAGTCATAAAGTCGTAAAAAATCGTAGAGTTGTAAGATTCTATAAAAAACTTTTAGAAAAAAGATAAAAAATTACAGTCATCTAAATTATTTCAGGAAGTTCATATTATATAATTTTTTCACTTACTAACATTTTAATACCATAAAAATGCCATGGCATAAACATATAATACAAAAAAAAAATTTCAAATTGACAATTCATAAATGAAAAGTTGAAAACATCTCAATTATCTAATGGAACACAAGAAACATTATGACCAATGATAGTATCAATATTATTATCTTCTAAATTCATATCTTCTTCTTTTTCTTTTTTAGTTTTATCATTTAATAGGTTAAACTCATTTATGCAAATATTTGTATCATCATTGGCATTTTCTTTGCCTACAACCACATTTACATGAACTTGACAACCAAGATTATTAAAATCATAGTGAAGAAGAGTAATCAAGCGACACTAGGAGTCCAAGGGAAAAAACAATAGATGATTTCTGTTTTTTTTTGTTATCTTTATTTATTTTTTTATTTTAATCTAAATTAGTCTAGTTTGATTTTATAAAGATTGAATTGGGTAATAAATTAATATATTTTTTGCTTGCTTTCATTTTTTTAGCCCAATTTCAGCAAATTTGATATAATAACATAGAAACGTAACGTCGTAAAATTTTTAAGTTTCTAAGACTAAAGTCGGGATTTTACCCGCTTCTACCTACATATAAGTTTCTACTAAGACTTGAAACGTTTTTTGTTTCTAGAGTCGTAGAAACGTAAGTTTCTAAGACTTAAGTCGGAATTTTAATAACCATAGTAGCACCTGCTAAAAGATTGCAAATACCCCTTAAGGGTCTTCCTGTTTTTTCATAACAAAGAAAAGTAATGGTTAAAAAGATTGACAAAATGGCCCTTGCTTAAAATTTCAGGAGTCTGATGTATGAGTTGTCAAAGATAGGCATATTTTCTTAGCTTATATGAGCCCCAGAGTTGGCTTGCTAAAACAAGCCTATGAATGGGCTCTAGTGCTTCTGTTTGTCTCATACTTAACCTGAGAAATCTTGTCTACTGTTGATGCCAATAATACCCTATAATCCACGAGGCAATATAATGCCTCTCAAACTTACAGTATAAAGACTTGCAGCTTATTATGAAGTCCAAATTGGTACAAGGCCTTCATCTTTCCTTTCAGCCATTCTGTTCCTGCATGTCAGACAGAAATGATTTCTTCAGTAATTATTGATGGATTTTTTTTTTAAATTTTCTGGTCTTAAGCTTTCTATGAAGTTAAGAACTATAACTTTAGTGCAGGGTTTTTCTCTTATGCAATAATTTTCCCTTAACTAGCTCGTAAGGATAATATATATGTCCTCTAAAAAAAATATCCCAGAAATGATATTTGCATACATAAAAATAAACACAAAGTGTTAAAAATTTTAGTGTAATTTGATAGTTCTTCATGACTTTAATAATATGTCTTGTCATTACATGATTCTTAGTTATATGCTAGCATAATGTCATCCATTTACTGACTTATTTGCCAGCTGTGTTTGCTATGTTCATTTATGCTCTGGTAATGGGTTGGCGTTTTGCATTCTTGGAGTTTGAATTAACTTGCGGTTGCTTTATAGCTGCAAAAGTGTTGGTGAATTGCCCAAGGTTGCTGACTTGCTGGTGATTAGAGATGTATTTAGGGCTGGGCTTAGTGGCCCCATCTCTATCAGACCTGATCCCAGGAAGGCCTGGTGTGGTTCATTTAGCTTGTGGGTATGGAGATTTTGCTGGTCCATGAGGCAGACCTAGCCTGAGCCTGTCCGACTCTACAACATAACCTTTATTTTCCCATTATCTAACTGTCATGAAATGAGTTAATTTAACAAAAGAAAACAATTCAGATTATATGAAAAGATCTATATATCTGGTGATTTCAAGTGGAAAAATAAAGAAGAAACTTGGAACTAGAATTGGCCAGGATCTTTATGGGCCAGGTTAGAATAAGCCTGACCCCAGACTACATCTCTCTGAATTCTGATGATTGTTCTCAGTGGATGGTTCTAATTCATAGCTTTTATGCTTCATTCATGAGGTTGTATAGCTGAGAAACTTGCTTTTGCTAAAATCTCTAAGAAAGAAAGATGACTATTTGCTGTTGCTGCCTTCATATCTGGTAGTTAAGTTTCAAACCTTAAATGTCATCCTAACCTCCTTTTGATTTTCATCTCTCTTTCTCTCTCCCCATCTTATCTTTTTGAACAGGTTGGCAGGATGACTCTTGGTGGCTTACTGGACTTGGGGTATTCAGTTGTAGTTAGTTACAAAAGGGCGTCTACATTTGCTACAATTCACAATATTTCACTGTCATATGAAACAATTGATTCTCTTGATGAAACATTCTTGGTGCTGAGGGGCACAAATAGGAAAGTATGAACTTGATTCTTTGGAGATAAGGCTCCTGATGGGGTTCTTGTTGTTATTATGAACCTTTTTGTTGTTTCATGAGAATCTTCTCTGTGATTTTCCATTTAACTTACCTGCTTACTTGTTAAGTCCTTGATGTCAAGGTACTTTCCTGGAGCATAATGCATTAGTTTGCGTTTATAAACCTGAGTACTTGTTATATCCATCTTTAGGAATACATCTTTATTGTTTTCTCACAATGTGATCCCAATTTTTAATTTGTTCTGAATGAAGGTGCTGACTTAGTGTTGGGGTACACTTCACGAACTTAGTACAAATTGACGACCTACATTTTTTTATTTGAGATTGAATATACCTGAGATATGACTTACGCCCTCCATCCCATGATATATACCCCTCTTGCCTTTTTTTTTCCTGTGAAAACAATGGATGTTGTGCCACATAAGCATATTAGGTGAGTTTCTAAATAGCATAATTACAACAGTAAGTGTTCATGGGCTTTACATAATGGGAAGGGTACATTTGAAAAGATTATGTACAAATCTGGAAAAGGGATACATGTTTTTGGACACAAAACAATTGAAAGAGGGGCATATATTATGGCATGGATGGATTGTTTTTGTTTGTTTCAGGATAGCCTTGCTCACAAAAAGGATTTACTTAAACGTAAGGCAAAACAATAAATACTTACAGCATGCCCTTGGTGCAACCCTTCTATGTCTATAATATGAGGCTTTGTTTTATTGCTTCCACCTCCAATAGTTCTGTTGCTAAAAACTGCTTCGCAATGCTCACAATAACAATAATCTCTCTAACCTCTAGTTGTTCCTTTTCTAAGAATGACAATACCTTCAGAAGTACTTATGATAACATTAATCTATTCAGCAAATGCTTGTTCATTTTCTCAGAATGACTCTACCTATTTAGGTATCCTAAGCTAAACTTCCTTCAAGATACTAAAATCATTTGATGAGATTTTTAGTTGCCCTGTCCATTAATCTCCTGGATGGGTAAATAGCTTTCACATCCCCTTGACATAAAACCAAACTCATTTGACATGAAACCAAACTCATTTTCTGATTGTTCGACATGTGATGCCTATTCAACTGTGTCATTGAACTTTTTTTCCATTTGAACTGAAGGGAAGGTTTTAGTTGTATCATGTGTTATTCTCGTGGCCACTGTAGCCTTCATCATTTTTCTGATTATGGTGCCCTTCATTGTTTGGAAAGAACTTTCTGCATAGTGCTCCTCCTTTATCTAGAAATGCTACTCGTGTTGGAAGTAAAATACCTTTGAGACACAAAAACACAAGCTCTTCTGATGTTTTCTCCTTTCTGTGCTAGGTATCAACTAAATGATTTTTCTTGTGTGTGTGTGTGTGTGTGTGTGTGTTTGTAGTGTGAATGTGTTGGTATGTCTTCCTTTAATGTCTTTGCCTCAGTATGTGAAGAACTATTGAGGAGAGTTTGAATTTGGTTTTGGTTATTCTCTTTACCCCCTTCTGCAGACAGTTGGAGGTGAAGCATCAAGGATGGGTATCAATGGACCATGGATCACAAAGTCATATCTGGAACTGATTCTTGAAAGGACAAGTTCAGAATTCTTATTTTTAAGTTCTAATTATGTTTTTGCTGTGTCTCTGTAATCCTTTGTAATTGCTCAAATGAAATCCTACCTGCAGGGGTGCCACGCCTCAACACACCGCCTCTAGTCTGTAGTCCTCCTATGCCTGTTAATCAGGAAAAGGTGATTGCCACACCAAAGCCTATTCGTGTCACCGGAAACCTTGTTACTCGGCTGGAGGATTTATCTCAGCCATGGACTAGATCTCCAACAAAATCTAAGATGGAACCTGTATTACCGTCATGGCATTTTATCTCATTGGACACCTTACATGTTGATTCAGTTGCAGGTACGTAGCCTCTGATTGGATACTTTAAATTTCCTTTAAATTTGCACAGTTCATGTGGGAAAAGTAGTTGTATTTAATGCTTAAGACTCTCTCATGAACCTACTGCAGGTTCTTCCTCTTCTAGGGATAGCATGAAAATTGCATCGATGCCTGATTCTTATGATGTTGATCGTGGATTGCTTCTTGCTGTTCAAGCAATACAGGTGAGGGAGATCGATGTATCACGTGATTTTGTTTTGGTAATTCCGTAATTGTATCACGTGATTCTGTAGCTTCTGCATATTCAGTTGGCATAAGAAATTCGCTATTCTTCAAATTCCATTATTTTTTTTTTCAGTTTCTGCTGGAGAACAAAGGTGTGCCTGTCATAGTTGGAATTGGTAACGTTTTGTCTCTTGTTTCTTGTTGTCCATCCCTTTCCTTCATCTCTATATCTAGGAGTGTCCCAATGTCCACAATGCTGCCAAACCACACAAGGTGTCCTGCTTCAGGCTCAAGCTTCTGGCATCTTTCATGGCCATAAATAAGAACAATGTTGAACACTTTCATGTTCTAGTTTCCACTCCCATATTCAACCCTCATGGTTTTCACATCTCTTTTGATTATCTTGGTATCAATTGATATTTTTCAAATTGAAGGCTTCTGGACTACAGTTTCAAGGTTGCTAAGTTGGTTTTAACTTCATTTATATAAGCCCACAGATGATGAATTTTTAGGTCATTCTATACAGTTGTAACCAAAGGGGACTAGTTTTTTTCTTATGTTCTTACATTTTATGCAAAATGTTTTGTACTACATTTTTTTTATAATCATTACAATGGTTTTGTACTTGTAATTTGAATAAATGCTAAAATTAATAAAACATGACACATTATCTGTCTGTCTATTTCATTTAGGATTTCTTTTTTGTTTTTGTGAAACTCCCTGGTGAATGAAATAATGTTTTTTTTTTTTTTACAAACGTTTAGGAGTGATTCTAAATATAGAAATCTAAACTATATTTTAGATGTTCATTTGTTATTCTACTAATTTTTGTCTTGTCCCCCACAACCCCTACACTGTAATTCTTCTGTTTTAATAGACTCCTTAGTGTAAAGATGTTAAAACTAAAAGTTGAAACCTATTTGTCTGACTTTTTATTGAATAACATGAAATTTGCTCATAAGAGATGTTGAAATAACTGAAGGACTTTTAGTTTAATATTTTCATGTGAAAATTAAAGCTTCATTTTTAATTTTACTCATCACTGTTGGGTTCAACCTCATATTTATATTTTATCTTAAAAGAGGTAGATATACCTCATATTCACATTTCATCTTAAATGGTTTATCTTCCCATTTCAATTTGCATGTTGCCAGTTGAAGGGCTAAAACTAATCAAACAAGTTCATTTGGGAATGGTCAAGGCAAATGGCATAGATGGCAGGAAATGGGGTTTGTTGCCGCAACATTCACGTGAAAAATGGACAACTCATCCTGTAATGGTTTTGGCCCAAAAAGATAATTTTCAAATGTGCTGTTCATAATAGCTTCATAAGTACTGGTTCAACTGAACTATGAATCTATGATACATGAGATTACATAAAGACCTGGCTAAATCGGACTAGGTTACAATAGAAGTTGAGCATGAAGGTAAGAACTCTTACGCATAGAAAGAAATACATGTAGAAACTGTCTGAGCGATGTGCGTAGGCTAGAAAACATAGACCAGAAAGGCTAGGAACTTAATGTTAATTCTTTATCTCTATTACAGTGGAGGATTATGTTTCCTTGAGCTAATAGATAATCATAATAATTGTTTATTTTTTGAGAAATGGGAGGTTTGTCCGTTACATGAAGAGGCAAATTTCCCTTTCTTTTGGTTTCCTTTTCATTTCCTCTCAGCCTGAATGTAGTTTTTACATGCAAACCTAGTAGTTCATGTATTTACAAAGGAGTTCTCTTGTCACATGAAGTCTAATGGTGTTCAACCAACTTTTCCTTGTAAAAGTCTAAACTGTTCTTGTCATCATAAGCCCTCTTTTTTCTCTCCCTTATGTGTCATTTTCCTTGGAGAAATAACCTTGTGCTTGAATTTTTTCTGTCAAGTGGGAAAATCCCACATGGTTGAGTGAAGGGGTTAGTCAAGGCTTTATGTTGTGATGCCTTACCATTTTTCAATTATCAAAAAGTGGGTGTTAAAGCATCCAACTGAAAAGCAATTGGCAATATGTATGGAAGGCTCACCATGATATGAAACATTAACAACATTTTGCTTAACAATGTGGTCTAACACCACTAAACACACCCTTTTATGTGCAAGCTGGTGAGATGACTGAAAATGGACCCATCATGACAAAGACAATGGGGCTAACATCTAAACGAGGAAAAAGTAACAATTTTTAAGGCCTGATACGATGTCAAAGAATCCAACCCAAGGCCAATTGGCGATGAGTGGAGAGGCCTCACTAGAATATGTGCGCTAACAAACCCCTCAACCTAAAATGTGGGAAAGCACCACTTAATAAAGGGAAAAAAGTTTATACCATAAGTTTTCATGCCTTTGTTATTTGTGCAGGTGGTCCAAGTGGATCTGGGAAAACTAGTTTGGCCCTTAAGATGGCAAACATCGTCGGCTGTGAAGTAGTTTCACTTGAGACCTATTTTAAGTCTGAACAAGTAAAGGATTTTAAGCATGATGACTTTAACTCGCTTGATCTGCCTTTACTGTCAAAGGTCAGAAATGGTTTCTCTCTCATTCTAAAACACGGGCTATGTTCGTTGCAATTTAGCTGGCCAAAGAAAAAGCTGCTAATAGACTTTCATAGAAAGTTTGAAGCTTGAACCTTGATAGACTGTCTGCTGTGCACTCTGAATATAGTGGATTCCACGCTTTCTTGCCTATTATACTGGTCAGCATAATTTTTCACCTCTTGTTCTTAATGTCATAACAAAAATGCATGCTAATCACACCAATGACAACGTGGGATCAGACTGATTCCATAATACTCATAAGCTTCCTTACAAATAGTCTTTTGTATGCTGCCCAACTGTTATTCATTCACCCTGAGAATTTAATAACTTCTTTTCCTCACTGCTTGTATGCAGTTTTAGACACTTTCAGTTTGTTTTTTACCTTTCTATTTCGCTAAAATGTGTTAAGCAGTTGTTATCATGTGCAAGGGATTAAGGGCCCATCCCCTGCAGCCCTCTATCCACCCTTTTGAAATAGCTATGTTCTGGTAACTTATTTTAAGAACTTGCATTGTTCTGATGGGTTGGAGTATCTGTTGGTTGAGTGTAGATATAGGTTGGCTAGATTTTGGCAACACAGTTTTCTGAAAAATAATATATAATGCTATGTATCAAAATTTCCTTGATCAATGGGAGGAAAGGAAGTTGGTTTTAATTGCTTTTTTTGTTGATTGATGGATTCACTCACTTTGCTAATCAGCTTACTGTTAATTACTTTTCATCTTGTAGAATATAGCTGACATAAGGAATGGTCGAAGGACTAAAGTTCCTGTATTTGATTTGGAAACTGGCTCTCGAAGTGGGTTCAAGGAACTTGAAGTATCTGAAGATTGTGGCGTGGTCTGTTTGGCATTTGTCATGCTTTAATTTTGAAAGTTATCATATATCACGCTCGGTAACTTTTGGTGTATGCTTACAATTTTTTGTTTTCAAATTTGGCCTCTGCATCTGCTTGATTTTAAAACTTAGCATGATGAAGGGCAGAAATGTTTTCTAGGTAGTGATCGTCATGGTTACCCTTGTTTTACATTAATGTCTTGCATGTGCCCCTGAGATCATTGGATCCCCTGTTTGCTTGTTTGCATCAATGCCATTACTTACGTACTTAATGGATTCCAAAAAATTCATATTTCATAAAACCAGTCACTGTTATGATGGTCTAAAAATATTCTTTTATTGTTAGTTCGCTTTAGAAAAGATGTAATAAGTACAAGCAATGCTATTGCATAACCAGTTTTAATTCTATAAATCCTCTGCTCATATATTTATCATGAAAGTGGGACATGTATCCTGAGTCATGGATTAATTCTCACTTGTGGCACTTGTATAACATGCCTTTTGACTAGTAATTAGTAAAGAGAACTCATGAAAATGCTATACCTGAAACCAATTCTTATCTTGACTATAAGTAATGCTGCTTCTTTATCCAAAAAAGACGGAAAAAATATCATGATGCTTCATTTTATTTGACTTTGAAATGATTGGAGCCTTTTTTGGTTGACCAGATAATTTTTGAAGGGGTTTATGCCTTGCATCCTGAAATCAGAAAATCAATTGACTTGTGGATTGCTGTTGTAAGATGATTTCTTCAATGCTTTTGTTTTGTTTTCATGTCATTTTTGTCTGCATTTTCTTGGAACAAATTTCCATGAAGTAACTCCTGCTCTGCAATACCAGGTTGGAGGTGTTCATTCGCATCTGATTTCTCGGGTTCAACGGGACAAAAGTAGAGTTGGCTGCTTTCTGTCTCAGAATGAGATCATGATGACTGTATTTCCAATGTTCCAGCAGCACATAGAACCGCATCTTGTTCATGCACATGTTAGTTTTCCTTGAGTGCCTGGCGCTCTTTAATTATGTCGCTTGTGGCCTTCACTATGCTTTTCACATGAAAATCTGAGAAGTAAGGTATGAGCATGATTTTTAGTGAAAGATGGTCATTGAGAGGAAATGGGGAGGTGATGGAGTTTTTCTTGAAGTTTATTTGCATGCCTTTTCCTTGTGGTTGGCAACCATGTACATCAAGTAATATAAACCAGAAGTATATATGATTTTATTTGTTTGCATGAATATAACGGTAATGTTTGGAAGATTATTTATTAGCAATAAAAGTGCATGTTAATAATTTATCTTTGAACTGAAAGGTCTGATTTTAACTTATTTAATGCTGTGACAATAATTGCAGCTCAAAATTCGAAATGACTTTGATCCTATTCTATCTCCTGAGAGTTCACTATTTGTTTTGAAGAGCAACAAACAAGTAAGTATAGATAACTTCTGTGCATTAAATTTAAATGAGCTTTGTTTCTTCTATGTTGAAGTTAGCTCAATCATATTTCTAAATGGTTGCAGGTGGCGTATCCAGATATTGTTAAAATCCTTGACCCTGCAAAATTTTGCAGTTCTGCTCAGAATTTCATTGATGTATATTTTAGGCTTCCTGGAATTCCTACCAATGGGCAGTTGGCAGAGAGTGATTGTATACGTGTTAGAATATGTGAGGGAAGATTTGCACTACTGATACGAGAGGCTAGTGCTTGAATTCATTCAAACACTTCTGTTAGGTTACGTTATGCATATACTCTTCAAATTAGATTTATGACGTGTTATTTTTCAAATATTTTCCCAGCCCATAAGAGAAGGGAATTTCATCATTCAGCCCAAAGTGGATTTTGACATCAGTATCAGTACAGTTGCTGGCCTTCTTAATCTAGGGTTAGTGTGAGCTCCCATCCATAATTGTGTGACGCTTTTGATATAGTTCTTGAGTCATAATTGGAGATTCTGAATGATGGCATAAAATTGCATGGGCTAAGAAAAATGTTGTAGATGGTCGCTCGAGGTGATAAACAGATAAGCTTAATTTTTATATTCATTTTCTCTTTCTCTGGGTTGAGTGGATGTTTCTGTATATAATTTGCAACTGTCGCTTCTTGGCTGTTGTTCAATTATTTGTGTTTGGTTAGATTTTTCCAGCTTTTTCCTTCTGTGCATTATGATTTGGAAATTATATGTCAAGCAGTTTGATTGCGTGTGCTTTATTGTGTTCAAGATCAAACCTGTGGTCTCTGTTATGTATGTGCAACCAGTCTGTTCTACTTAATTTTGTTTAATGTGACAAATCATAAGACATATTTCTTTTTCTTTATTTTTTGGTGGGTGGGATGGCAAATATGATTTAATAATAATATTGCAACAAGAACCTTGGCTTTCCAAGGTAGCGAAATAGAGTACAAGAGGAAAATAAACTATGGCCACATAAGAATTGCACCATGCAGCTTCTCATACTCAAGACGACTATGATGCCATTATTTAGTGTTGCTTATTTTGAAGCAACTCCGTCTTCGATGTTCTACAAATGTTTCTGCTTCGTTTTGTTTTTGTTATATTTAAATATTTTATAGAAAAAACTTCAGGCATCTTAGAGTATATGTGCTTTTTCTTCTGTCAGGTATCAAGCAGTTGCCTATATTGAAGCATCTGCTTTCATCTATCAGGATGGCAAGGTAATGTGCTTATGTGATCAATCATCTGTGAATTCAGATTCAGTCTTTTGTTGGTAGAGATTGAGTTTGATGTTATTTGTGTCCTCCAGATTCTTGCTGAGGTTGATCATCTACAAGATGTCCCTAGTCCTTATCTTCAAATAAAAGGAGTTAGTAAGGAAGCTGTGGCAGCTGCCGGATCAATATTGAAACTAGATGGTTCATATACTACAAAGGTTTGAGGGGTCATTGTGAGCTTAGTTATTTACTCTGAGGTGTTCTTTTAATAAGAAACTTCAAAGAGTAGTTCTCTTGGTCTTGTAGAGTCATCTTCAAATCATTCTTGAACGGTTGCCACCCATGGAGCGAAGTTATGCTGGAATTCATTCTCATCAAGCTGCAAGGTTGCAGGAGCTAGTAGAGTACATACAATCTCAGGTATTTCCTTTCTTGAATAAATTCACATTGTAAAATATTACGAAGGAAAAATATTCTCTTGCCATTGTCTGATTTACATCTTAATTCAAATAGTTGGAAATGTGTGACGTATATTTTGTGTATGTTTCTAATGCTTGTGCCACCAAATGAAAACAATCAGGGTAGTAGTACATCTTCAGAATCCTCGCAGAGTAGGGATACTTCTTCAATGGAAGGCATGATAGAAGACATGCAGTGCAGGATTAGAAGGCTTGAGCGGTGGCACACAATTAATACGGTACGTTTTTCCGGAGTTTCCTTTTGCTATTGGTGGTTGGTGTTTCCTTTGATTTGTTTCCGCAATATGCCAGTTCACGTGGTATCTTGCACCACAGTATTACAACACTTAGTTGGCAGTTACCGTCCAGTTACCAGCTACTTCACTCATTTTGTAGGTCCTATGGACGTTCTTGATGTCGGCTGTCGTTGGGTACTCTCTTTACCAGCGAAAGCGTCAGTAATGTGGCTTTTCCAGGTTCCTTTGTGGAGTTTTTCTATTTCTCCAGCAACTTGAAAGAAGGAAGAAGTATCTTCATCTGTTTCCTCTGGTGGTTGATAGGGAGTTATCGACATTGTTCCCTCAAATTTTTTTGGCAGCACCATGAGTGATGGTTCTAACTTCTAACAAAAGATATCATCACTGACAAAACTGAAAGAAATGTATATGGAACAATCACAAGACGTACGCCAGGGTGTCGGTTGGCTCATTATTCACATTGTAAGTGAATTGATTTTCACTATTAGTGGGAGTAGTAGAGTGTGCACATATTTTGCACACAAAGTCTGGGCCTGTTGCCCTATGGTTGAAAAGAATTTTACATCCAATAGCGTTGTGGTTGAAAAAAGAAAATTTACTTCAACTGACACATTTTTTATACATGAATGCAATTCACGGCTGTCTTCAGAACGGCTTGTTCATAAGGTAACGCCATAAGTACCAAGTCACTAACTCAGGATACACTCACAAGTAATATATTCCTTCATTTCTCTCAAATTGACCTGTTTAATTCTTTTGTGCAAGGTGGGAAACATACAATATCATGGCCAATAATAAAAGGGCTGGATCGTCTTGGGAAATATATAACAGGTAAAAGATCTCTTTTAGTGGCAAATGAGGCTTTTGGTGCTCACATGTTGGAGTAGTTTAATCCTTGTTAATATTAAATATGAATGTAAACAGTAGTGATCATTGACAAAAGAAAAACAAGAATTGGGATAAAAAGTTAAGGTAAAGTTTTGAGACTAGGAAAAAAAAAAAAAAAAAAAAAAATCTAAATATCAAGAGATAAAGTGTGAGGATTAAAATTTTGTTTTAGAATAGAGAAATAATATGAAAAATTAATAATATAAGATAAAGAGTGGAACTTCGGTAACAAAAATGGGGTTTAATGATTAATAAATAAAAAACAACAAAAAATGGTCTTTAGGCTAAGACAGTAGAAGTAAAGATTTTAGGAATTAAAGGCTTAACAATAAATCTAATAAAGGAAAAAAGAAAATAAATGAAAACATTGGCTAAAATGAATCAGCTCAGATCATATAAAAAATAGATAACTCATTGTGACTAAAATTTTGTTTTAAAAGACAATGATAAAAAATTAATAAAAAAAAGTTAAACAAAGTCACTATGGTTGATTAAAAAAAAAAGAAATAAACCATGATGACCAAGATTTTGCTTTAGAAGACAATAAAATAAAAAATAACAAAAAAAAAAATAGAGACCAAGATAACAAATAGAAAGATTTGGTGACCTGCAAATCGTAGTAGATATTTTTTTATAATAAATTTTAATGATAAATAAATAAAAATTCCTTATCAATAAATTTATAATAATTAATTAAAATTTCTATTTGTTTCAAATTTGAGTTGGACTCTCTTCATGTTATATTTATATTATTAAAATGATTAGTTATAATAAAAACATAGCACTATAAAACAAAACATAGTATGAACTTCAAAACGGTGCATGTTTTTTTTTTTAAATTTAAAAACAATTCACTAAAAATTTTCATCTCTTATTAACTAAAAATCTAATTTTTAGTATCGATGAAAAATTTATCTACGAAAATTCATTTTCAATTTTAACAATTATGGATAAATTACTTTATTAAACTATAGAGCTTGAACTAAACAATTGATGTTATAAAACTTAATCATCAATAATAATAATAAAATGACCAAAATACAAAACTATGTTTAATATATGTTAATTAATAAACAGTTTAACCATTAACTCAATAAAGATAAGAAAAAAAAAGTAAAAGAAAAAACTGACTAAAGCCAAATCAATCAAAATCAGGTCAAAAGTAGATAAATTATAATGATTAAAGTTTCATTTTAGAAAAGAATAATAAAGAACAATAAAAAAAGTTAGGATCAAGACAAAAAAAAAAAGGAAAAACTTTAGATATTAAAGATTTAACAATTGACTTAATAAAGATAAAAAATGGTTTAACTAAAAAATAAACAAATTATGATCATCAATATCTTACTTAGAAGATAATACATAAAACAACAATAAAAAAAACATGGGTATCAAGAGAGCAAATAAAAATATAGTTAAATAGTTATAAAATTCGGAACTAAAATATAACACAGACGTTATATCTAAAAGGCTTAAATGGAAGGATTAGAAAGTTAGGGACTGAAAACGCGTTTTAACCGAAACAAAAGCAAATTGAAACCAAGAAAATTGCAACATAGATGCTTAGAAAGATGAGTGCCTTGCAAAAAGAGAATCAAACTAAAAAAGGATCAAATCGAATCCAACACAAAAAGCTAAAAAAATAAAGGGCACGGAGCTGTAGATAAACAGTAATAATTGTTGATGAATTGTGAAATCTTTTCCTCTTTTAGAATATAGTATAATGTAATAATTACTTTAAACCTGGGAATAAGAGGCTTCCCTACTAGTTACCTTTGCTTGAAGATTGATGGCCACATTTTGACGGGCAAGCTGTAAAATTTCAACTTACGGCAAGACCTTAATTGAACTCACTCTCCATTACCTAAATCCAAAGATGGAGAGTTCTCATGTGATTTTTACTCTAACAATTACGGGTGCTCGATGTTGTTACAAGCTAAAAGTTTTTGTCTCGCAAATGCTAGTACAGACGTGTCAGATCGATGAGGAAAAGGATAGTTGATGGGGTGCCAGTAGTATTATATTATCATCTTAAGCCTTTGGCTAAAAACCTCGGCATATGGGGGCACAAGTTCCCAAGCGAAAAACATCAACTGCACTAGTTATTACACTGATACGACATGCTAGCTTGTTCAAACATTGTTCGGCGGCTGGACTTTGATTGATGATGAAAGGGAAGCAACAGCCTCCCCAATGCTCAAATAGAGACCGTCTGGTTTCGCAAGGATCCCATTTTCTTCTGATTTATGCAATTTTTCAATCACTTCAGCCAGAGGGTTCACCAGCACAAGCTGTTTCGCCAATAAAAAGAGCATTGTTAGGCATAAGATCGATATCCCGAGGGTAACTCAGTAGTTGGGCGACCTCCTTTCTTTTGGGGGGGTTATCCTTTTTTACTTCTTCAAGAAAAAACTTAACAGCTACTAGGACTATGGAGTAAAAAAGACAACCTCAGCACCCTTCTTTTGAATTGCTGTTGTGAGTTCTCTGAGAAGTGAGACTCCACTTGTGTCTATGTCACTCACAGCTGCCAAAGCACATGCCTAAACATAAGCACGTTCTCCATAGGTGAAAAAATAGGAATCTTGGTACTCGCTTTCCAGATCATGAAAATGAAGAGTCGGTTTCAGCATACCTGACATATCCAAAACCACGAACTGAAGGGTTGGGTACTTCCTCAGCTCTTCATCCGCTTCATGATCTTCAACCCATCTCAAAATTCTGCATAAGATGGACCACTGTTGCTTAAGAAGACTGGTTTTAAGCTGCAACTGCAAGTTAGGAAACGAAGCAGCAAACCTTTCATTCAGATACATTGAGTTGGCAAAATTGATGGGGGCTTCAATGCTTAAAATAAGAAACCCAGGAATCTTCGTGGCTTCTGTGTAATGGTGAAGATCCCTGTATATATTTGTCCCAGGAATGTTCCCCAACATCACCGTCTTTGGCCTGGTTACTAGTAGCAGGATCTTGAAAATTGAAATACCAACCTGCCCACCAAAATTCCCCATCTTATCTTTATACTACTACTTCAGTCGTTAAATTAAACAGTCGGGTAAATCACGAAACTCTACAAGATGCAACTTTAACCAAAACACTATTCGAAGAATAGAGATGTAAGTCTATATATGTTTTGATGAACTTACGGCAATGGCAAGGCCATCTTGGACAGAGATGAAAATGACACCAAAGAAAGCACAGAGCAAGACAAGGAAATCGAACTTGTCGATCTTCCAAATCTGACTGGCGGCTGGGAGGTCAATGAGGCCAATCACAGCTGAAACTATGATGGCCCCCAAGACAACATTGGGAGTGTACTGAAAAAGTGGCATCAGGAAGAGCAGGGTGACCATCACAGTTATGGACATGACAAGGTTGGAAACGGCAGTTTTGGCTCCTGCATTGTGATTGACCGCTGATCGAGAGAAGGCGCCGGTGGTAACGTAGCAGGAGGTGGAGGAGCCGATCATGTTCATCAACCCAATGGCCATCATTTCCTTGTTTCCATCTACTTTGTAGTTCTTCAGGGAGGCGAAAGTCCTTCCAACTGCTACGCCTTCCTGCATATAGAGATTATCCTCCTTGTCATGTCATGAAGGGG
The DNA here is from genome assembly GCA_005392925.1 of Aquilaria sinensis. Taxonomy (NCBI): domain Eukaryota; kingdom Viridiplantae; phylum Streptophyta; class Magnoliopsida; order Malvales; family Thymelaeaceae; genus Aquilaria; species Aquilaria sinensis. Next base: position 299,525 of record SMDT01001070.1, read on the forward strand.
TGTAACAGCAGAGATTAGAGAAAGGGCTTACATACTTACAGTGAGGGAAATGATCCCGGTAACAAGTCCAGTTTTGAGAGCCAGTCCCAAGTGGCTTCCATGAAATTGTAGCATGCTCCATGAAGGAGGATTCAATCCTTGTTGCAATTCTCCAATCTATATAATATAACCGTCGAGTCAACGTGAAAAAATCAATGGTAGAAATAAAGTAACCAGGGACGCGAGCTGCAAGTATGCAAATTTAGAAGATGAAAGAAAGTTACCACGTCGATGCCGTGGTGCTGAGCCTTGAAAGCGAAAACGAGGAGCGTAGAGATAATGACAGAGACAAGAGGGGCGCCCGCCGAGACCCAGAACAGCTTCGGTCTTCTCAGGCTCTACAATCTCCACACCACATCTATTAATTACTATTGGATTCTTATTCTTATATTTATGCAGCAGCGCCAAGCACGGCTCTTTAATTTAATTCACTTGGATTTTTATCTTCTTTTTTGTTTTCTTCAATTTCCCAAAGTGTGACGCATTTTCATCCTGTGTCGTAATTATTGCTAATAGAGGTGATTATTCGATTTGTTCGGTTCAAACTGAACTGAATTATTCGGTTTATTTGGTTTTTGGTTTTGGATACTAAGAAACCGAAATAACCGAATTAGTCCATAAAACCGAATTCAAACCGAACTTTCGGTTCGGTTCGGTTTAAACCGAATTAACCGAAAAAATGATAATTAAATTTTATAAGAGATGAAATGAGATAAAGATATTGTTTTTCTTTTCAAATTCCATTCAATATAGAAGATTCATTGTCCATGGAAAGAAAGAAAATAAAAATCCAAGCTAATTTGAGTTACTTGGTAGCATTATTGTTCATGAAACAAATAAAAAAAAAATTTGTATAAAAAAATTTGGTTATTTCGGTTACCGAATTCTAAAACCGAAACTGAACCGAAACCGAAATTTTTGTTATTCAGTTTCAACCGAAACCAAACCGAATTAACCAAACCAAAATTTAAAATTTTTTTGGTTTTTTAGTTTTTTCGGTTTCAACCGAATACTGATCACCCCTGATTGCTACTGCTTCTTTTTCACTTTTTTAAATTTATATTTAACTTGGTAATTTCTTTTTATTGTAAATATTAGAATAAAAACCTTATGAAAGAACAAAAATCGAGTCAAATTTACTTTAAAAAATTAAAAAAATGGCAATAATTATATGAAACTGAGAATACTGAAATGCGTGGAATATATTTTTAGAAAAAAAAAATAAGTTAACTATATTTCCAATCAATTTTTAGCTTAAGCTTCAGTGGCTCTCTCTCAAGTCTAAACGACGTAGGAAATTTGAATTCTAGTAAGTCATGTGTAATAATTTTACGTCCCATTAACATATGTCACATCATCATTTAACTTGAAAAAGTTTTGTGGAGAAGATTAATTAACTTTGGAAGCAGCGAGAATGAAGAGCATGGAAACATAAGAGTAAGACACATGTGTGGCATGCAGAGGAAGAATGAAGGTAATCAAAACGAAACAGCCCACATTTGATGTAATGGCAATTAAACTCCCTCCATCTTTTTCACCTTCCGTGCACTTAAGGGAATAGATTAGAAGAGAACCACTTACAATGTGCCTTGCCACCAGCAGGAACACCAAGAAGCAAATTCCCATCAATACTGTTTGCCATGACCACTGCAATTTTAAAAATTCTTGGTTGCTTGTCTCAAATTCAATTCCGCTTCAATACATGTATATTTTTTAGGGAGTAATGTTTTAACATCAAGAACCTCTTTCGTATGGTGGAAAACAGAGCCCAAAACAGGGACCAAGCCCATTTGCTTGGTGAAATGAGTGATTCCCAGTAGGCTCTTCAGCTGCTGCAAGGAAACAATGATGGCAGCTCCAGCCATAAACCCAATAAGAGTTGCCTTTGACAGAAAATCAATGATAAACCCAAGCCTGCCCAACAACAACATCATGACAGGAGACCCACTAGCAATGGAAGAAACAGAGAACAGAACATGCCCACCTTAACAATCCCAAAGAAGTCTGGAACAGCCCTGCAAAAAAGGTGGTAGTAAAGGCAAGTTGCAGATACAAAGCAGGTTCCTTAACGGGGGACACTTCTTGTGCAAGCATGGAGCCAAGAATGAGAGAGGCAATTGAAACAGGCCCCACTGCAAGATCCCTTGAGCTTCCAAGCACAGCATATACTAGGGGAGGCGCAAAGCTTGAATCTTTATACATGTAGACACAAATTTCCAAGTCACTCATTAACAAGGAACGTTATTGGAAGACAACTCCAAATCCAAACAGTCATTAGCTTGAACTGGAAAGTACTCACAAAGACCAACAATAGGTGGTAGACTCGCAAGCTTGGCATAACTGATACCCTGATAATCAAACTTGGAAGTCAAATTGTAACATTTGAAAGGTAACAAACCCAAAAAAAATAAAAAGGCCAAAATTTTACAACAGTCAATACTATGATCGGAGGAAATGGAAAGTGGAAGGTGACCTGTGGAATGGCTAAGCTAGCTATGGTAAGGCCAGCAATAAGATCGGACTTGAAGAACTTGAGGCTGTAGTTGGGGCCCCAGTGGAGGATGGGGAAGATGAGTTGAGCTCCGAGAATCCATTTTTGCTTCAATGGCTGACCTTTGAACTGTCGAGAGGGATCATCCGGGAAGAAAGTTTCCCTGAGCCTTGTTCTTAGCTTTTCCAGGGTGCTCTTATGGGGCGGTGCCACAACCTTGTGAACCGCCATGCCTATCTCTAGAGCATTTTGTTCCATGAAAACTGAGAGAATTGGAGAGAGGGAGCGATCTTCCGTTTGGTTTTTTGGTGGAGCAACACCATTACAACGCCAAGCAGAGCTCTAATTTATGCCTGCTTTTCAACCATCAATCAGCCTCACGGGGGACCGCTACCAAACAAGGAAGTACTCGGCTCAAGCAAAAATAAAATTCGGCAATGCTAGACTTTAGACTTATTATGTACTTAGGAGATCTTATATGTGAAAAATACAATTGAATGAGATTTAAATGGCTTATCTAACTAATGGCACTAAGGGTGAATTGAGCCCACTTACTTTTTTTGTTGGTACAGGGATATGCATATGAATTTGCACAATGGGACTTCGATTACGGACATTGATGGCATCAGATCATATATCTCCAATCATTATTAGCTAAGTTATTCTCAATTCAGCCAATTGATGACCTTGCTCAGTAAGAGTTATGCCCTCATTTAAAAGTGAGATTAACTATAGAGCAGCAACAAGCTCTCTTGGAACTTAGAGAAGAAATCCATAAAGTGCTATTTGAAATGGGTAACTAAAAGGCTCCTGGCCTTGATGGCATACAACTTGTGGTATTCAAAAATTTTTGGCCTTTCATGAGATATTCAATTATTGCAGTTGTTTTATCTTTTTTAAATAGAGGTCATTTATTGAAGCAGTTAAATAGGACCTACATCACTTTAATTCCGAAAGTTTAGAATCCAGAATCTGTCCAAGACTTCAAATCAATTAGCTTGGGCAATACGATATACAAAGTGATATCCAAAGTTTTGGTCAACAAATTAAAGCCTTTTCTATCAAGTTTGGTTTGTCAGTTTCAAAATGCTTTCATTTCAGGTCGATCAATCCAAGATAATATTATTGTTGCTTATGAATTGTTGCACGCCATTAAGAGGACAAATAAGAAAGGAGGGCTGAGAGCTTACAAGGCTACCTTAAAGTTGAACATCAAGAAGGTATATAATCTATTAAGTTGGATTTGAATAAAAAAAGTGCTTCGATTAATATACTCCCCTGATCATTGCGTTCAGTTGATTGTGTGGTGTATAACCACGATTTCATATTCAGTTTTAGTGAATGCCAGCAGCATAAATTGATTCTCTCTACAAATGGGACTTTGATGAGGTGAACTTCTATCTCCATATATTTTTATTCCTTGTGTAGAAGCTTTTTCAAGCTATCTAGAACATTCGAGACAGACAACACAAATTCATGGTCTTAAGGCTAGTCGATGTGGTCCATCTATCAATCACTTATTCTTCACAGATAACTGTCTAGTTTTCTTCTGTCTTTCTCTGACTTATGTGCAAGCTTTAAGGGACACTCTGATACTTTTTCAAAGAGCAATTGGCCAAGAGGTTAATTTTCAAAAATTTGAATGGATGTTTAGTCAAAATGTCCCAGTTAAATTTATTAACTCTTTTTGGCATTGGCTTTCATTCATTGCAATAGACAACTTACAAGATATTTGGGAATTCCTTTTAATCAAGACATATAAAAAACCTTCTTAATTCAATTTTGGTGGACACTGTTGAATAATGTAGGAAGGCTTACCCTTATTCAATTTTCTTTGTCATCCTTTCCTATTTATGTTATGTTTTTCTTTAAAGTCCGTGTTTTTACCTATGATCATTTATCTAAATCTTTCATCCAATTCTGGTGGAATGGTTCAGAGAAGAAATCTAGTATACACTTTCACAGCAAATTTTTGCTTTCCCTTCCAAAAGTCCTTGGAGGGCTTAGGATTCAAGATCTACAAGTGTTTAATCAAGCTCTTTTTGCTAAGGCCTTTTGGCACATCCTTGAAAACAATAATAGCTTTCTTGGTCACAAGGTCCTTATTGCTAAATATGGTACAAAGGAACCTGTTTGGATGGCAAAAACCTCCTAAGACGGTTTATCCAATACAGAGAAGTTTGATGTTTGGTAGGGGCCCTTTTGTTCCAAACATGTGGTGGTCTATTGGAAATGAAGCTAATATCTGCATTTGGGAAGACTATTAGCTCCCTAATTATCCTTTTCCATTGCTCCGACAACATAGTGACTCGAGAGCTCAACATAATGTGCATCGAGTTAAAGACCTATTATGCAATGATGGTAAACATTAGAATCAGGTGTTAGTTAACTGAGTGTTTGATGAGGAAATGGCTAAATCCATCCTTAACATTTTACTCGAGCAATAGAATTCTGCTCCAGATAAGGTGATTTGGTGTCATGCTAAATCAGACCAGTACAACACTAAGTTAGGTTACATTACAACCAGGATTGAACATACGTCATCTAACTATCCAAGGTAGTTCAATAGTAATGAGCAGAATTTCTTTAAAAGATTATGGGCCTTGGGCATTCCTCTAAAATTTAAAGCCTTTTTTTTTTATATGAAAATGTGTTCATAATACATTTCCTACAGCAGTCAATCTTGTAAAGAAAAGAGGAACTGTTGATCTTGTTTGCATGCGATGTGATCAAGAAGATGAGTCAATATCACATTTATTCATTTATTGCGCTACCTCTGAAATCATTTGGCAGCATACTAGTGTGAGCAATTTAATAGTAGATGGTAGATTTTTCAAACAATGGTTGTTCTTTTTACTTGTTCCTTCCCAACCTTGGCCCATAGGGAAGGTAGTCCATATTAAGGGTGAAAAGGGGCTGGGCTTTGTTCGGGTAGCTTGAGCTCGAGCTTGAGTAAGGGTTTTTTGAATTGAGCTCTTGAGCTCAAGCTCAAACTTCAGCCCAAAATTAGGCTTAAGTTAATTTCAAGCTGAGCTCGAGCCTACAGGTATTCGGTCCCTTAATCCCTCGAGCCTAATAGGCCCTATGTTTAGTTTATTGGGCCTGTCTATCATTAGGCCTGTTACACCTTTACCCTGTGGCTTAGTTTGTCCCAGCTTACTCCCTCTCTTCCCTTCGTTGGCCTTCATTAAACTCATTTCATTGTTGCCCTACCCCCAGTCTCCTTCCAGACCACCAATCTCCTCTCCCATGCACCACGCCCCTGCCCTAATCTGCTGTTCAGCCTAGGGACCAGCAAGGACGAACGCGTCGCTCCGAGTCACCAACCACCAGGGACCAGCATTGGCCGCTTGTCATACCAGGGAGCACCGGAGCAGTTCGTTAGAGTCATTGGACACCTGAACCTGAAGCCATTGTTTTCGAGACACCTCAAGTCGACGCCGATGCTGACGCCGGAGGCCGAGATCAGCAGCTCCACTTTGTAACATTCATAAAATGGGTCCGATTCATTTGGTTAATGAATTCTTCCCTGCAATTTCCTTAAACCGTAGGATCAGTTCGATTCTCTATTGCCAAAATGGCTTGAGCTGACGATAGCCAAGGCATTTGACGATCAAGGTAACCAACGATCACCACCCTTTGTAGTTTAGCTGCTTAAGGAAGAAGATGGCTCTTTTGCAAAGTTTATGAAATCAGGGTAAAGTAGCAAAACTATTACAAAGTTTGGGATAGGATTTATAATTTGGCCTTTCCTAGTTGTTTAAGTATAAAATTACAGATTTAGTCCCCATATTTCATCTAAGTTATAGTTCTGAGACTAAAGATTTTTATATTCCATTTGAGCCCGGCAAGCCCTCAAGCCAAGCTCAAGCCTGTTTCAAGCAATTCGAGCTTGAGCCCAGGTAGTACCAAATAACAAAGGGTTTCACCCCTAGTCCATATTGTGGCCACTTTATGGAGTATGTGGCTCAATAGGAATGATGTCGTTTTCCAAGCGACACTAATTAAATTTGGCATGAATTATTTTTAAGCGGGACAACCTGATTACCATGAGAATTCTTATAAATAAGTTCACATACTATTAAGAATTGTGGTACTTTACCTACTTAGCTTTGCTACACCTAGGGACTGATAACAAGCAATGGCAAGCCTTTGATTTTTATCATTAATGGGGCTTGGAAGCCTAAGTCTAACAAAGGTACATCGACTTGTGTCTATAAATCATTTGATGGTAGCATGAATCAGTTATTTGTTTGTACACTTGTACACCGATCATCAGCTTTAGCTACTGAGTTGCAAGCTATCTTTAATGCTCCTTCCTTTGCTCGAAATAGGCAGTTAAGGAAGATCACCATTTTATCAGACTGATGCAAGCTTTCCAGCATAAAAAATGGAGACTACTTTGCTTTTGAGTGTCAAGCACTGGTGAATAACATTAAGTCACTTCTCACTAGTTTATGTAGTATTTTCATTGTTGTAGTTCACCATTAGGAAGTGCAAGAGGCTCACGTATTAGCGAATACCTATCTCTCAAGTGCATATTGTTTGCACGTAGGTTGGAGTGTATCAAGATTAAAGTAGTGTTGAAATCAAAATTCCTTTATTGTTGAGGTTTGAGTTTTATACCATCTTTATGTCTACATACACCAACTAATCTTGTTAAGTTTTTTTATTGGTTATTTATAGTTTAGATAAATAAGAAAATCATAGAAAATATCGTTAAAGGTTAAACAATTTTGTTTCTTTCCAAAAACTTCTTTCCCATGATTTTATCCCAATTCTTTCTAAAAAAACCCAATATTATTATTGTCATTGTTTCTCTTGCCATTCTCCCTATTAGCCCCCATTTTCTATTCAAACCCCAACAACGATTGACCTCTATTCTTTCTTTGAATCGCCGTCTGCCCCTTTTCTCCTGTAGAACCATTGGTCAACAATCAACGCTCTTTCCAAATGATTGCACTTCACATTCGAACCCCCCGTCTTTGTTGCTCTGTCTCAAACATTTTCCAACATCACCACACTACACACATGGTTGTGTTCCACCATCACATCATCATTTTTGTGGATTCGAACAACAAAAAAGGAGATTCTTTTAGATTTTCTAGACTGATGTTACTTTGCATGTGATTTGATATTTACTTTATCATAAAAGTTGATTTTTGATACATGTATGCTTTTGGGTTTGTAAATAACTCTCTCTCTCACACACACACACACACACACACACACTAGTTATTGACGTGTTTTTCAAATGTAAATAAAATGTATGTAATTAGTGCAAATTTATTAACATTTTAAATATTAAAAACATATTAAAAATGTTTATTAATAAAAATAAATAATATTTAATAATATATTTTAAAATTAAAAATATTTTAATAAATTTATAAAAAATACAATAGTCATAAAGGGAAAAAAGAAAGAAATAAAAGAAAACACACACCATAGATGTAAAAAACACAACTTAGTGTTAAACGTACCATTAGTTTTTATTTGAAATAAAATATATAGTACTATATTTTTATCCAAGTTTAAAAAAATGCTTACATAAAAAATAGGGTAAATTTTGCAGATAGTCTTTAACCTTTAATTTGTGCTTCCTTCTCATTCTTAATTTATCAGTATTCTCTTTTGGTTATAAAGCTTTTAAAATATTCTGTATTGGTCCCCGATTATATGAAATCTATTAACTTAGAGTAACTATATTTATGTAACATCAATTTTTTTTAAAATTAGTCTAAACTATAAAATAATTTGTTTCTTAGAAATTTGAACTAAAAAATAATTTTTTTACATTCAAATAAACTCTTGCATTATCAATTTTTTCCATACATGAAATAGTTATTATGTACAATGTATGTATTTATTATGTAACAACTTTTGGTTGGGTACAATACGTACTATGAAATTTTAATTTTTACAAAAAATTTTTGTAGTTCAAACTTTACCATGAGTTTTACCATATATTTAAATTTTTTAGTCAAATAAAAGATCTAGCTATAAAATTTTTTAAAAAGCTAAGTTGAAATTTTAAGTTGCTCATGGATCAAAATACTAATTTATACTCAAATAACTACAATTATGATTATTTTTTTCAAAATAAAAAATGATTTTATGTTTTTTCAAGTTTAGATATATTTATTATTAGTTTTGTGTTTTTATTTTTTTCATAGTTTTTTATTATAATATTTCATCATAACTATATTCATTTACACCATCCATTATAATACATTACTCATTTATTTGATTTATAATTATAATAATAATAATAATAATAATAATAATAATAATAATAATAATAATAATAATAATAATAATAATAATAATAATAATAATAATAATAATAATAATAATAATAATAATAATACAACGTAAAACATGCTACAGATAATACTGGTTGCAAAAGTATGATAGATTTTTTTATTTGTGATGGTAAAGCACTTATAAAAATTCATTCATCATACATTTAGTATATTATCAAAGATGTCATAATTTTTCTTCTCAGTGTAAAATTTAAAATTAAAAATATCCAATTTTTAAGAAAAAATCTTAATTTAATGGACTTAATGATATTATATATTTATAAATTTTATTAAAATTCAAGTTAGTAAATTTATCTTAATTTTTATATTTTAGATTCAAAAAGCTAATGATTAAACTAAAAATCTTATGCTAGTTGGCTTAAACAATTGAACAGATTACCATTAATGTATTAGCAGAAATTTGAATTTTTAAAGAGACATAAGCTAAGGTTTTAATAAATGTTTTGAGGTTGTTTTAAAATAGAAAAACAGACATATGCTAAGTCCACAGGTGGGACATTCAATAAAAAACTTAAGTAAAAATAATTTTTTTAATAAGTATAACACAGATATGAGTCATGATGTCAAAGTATGGACTTCTTAAGTAAATGTTGAGTTTTTCCCAAGATATGTAACTATAGGCAACCATGCATTACTAAAAAAGCTTTATTACATGACTCTTAACTTTTAATAAAAATACACTCATCCTCAAAGTTTCAAATATATAGTTATCATAAATTTTATGGCTGAGTCAATGTGATTATTTCAAATATCGAGGTCAAGTCTTGTATATGTTTTTTTTAATCTTTTGGGATAATAAATGTTTACTGATTAATTTAAAATTTATACTCACATTTTTGTGGCTTGAAAACCTAGTCTTATTTATTGTTCCTATAATGTAACTAGTCAATCATAGGAAAATAGACTCCTTAAAATAGAATAAATTCCAAGTACATAAATTAAAAACTAATAACTTATAATTTAAGATTTAGTAACTTTATACATTTGCACTTTTTATTATATATAGATATAAATATATAGATATTAAGTTGCGCCTTTAGGTTTTGATAAAAATATTTAAAGTTTAAAAGTAAATAAATTGATAAAAATCATGTTTTTAGGCATGTTTAATAATCATATAAATAAAAAACATGTTTATTACAAAATTCAAATTTAGTGGCATTTTCAGTTTTTCACCATAAAAAAAACTTATAGAAAACATAGAAAATAATCATTTTTTTCTATGTTTCCATTTCAAATACTGATCTTATTTTCCTAATATAAAGAATTTGTAACAAATATTAGAAAATATCAAAATATGATCCGTATTTAAAGATTTTCTTTTGTATCAATGTCAAATGCGAAAGTATAGGAATTTAGTATCACGACAATAAAAAATGATAAAGTCACAACAAAATAATATTTTAGATAAAAATGAATAAAACTTTGATCCAATACATATAATACATATTATGAATTTTTTTTTCTACTAAAACTTATTATATGTCGTCCTAAAAATCACTTAGCTTTTTCCTTTGTCATATAATCTCCTATGTGGTCAAAATCTGTACTTAGGACCTAAAACATGTAATTTAATTATAAATTTTGAACATATAGACCTCCCAAATTTTTTCCTTATTATATTTACTATCAGATAAAACAAAAGCTTATAATAACAATATAAACTTATTAACTTCATCTCTTAATAACTCCAAAACTACTTCCAGGCTATGAGCCTTAATCATGAAATATAATATTTAAAAAAAATTACTTCTAATTTTTTAAATAACTTGTAAAATTTGATTGGCTCTAAAAAAATTAAAAATGAAAACAAAAATTTAATATTATTTAGTATAGTAAAAGAGTTAGTTGCTAAAAATAAAAATTTGTGTTACAATATTAAAAAAATGACTATATGGAAAAAATTATTTCTTGTAATTTTTCCAATATTTCAAAACATTGGACTAATTCTAATAGCCAAGAACTTTTTTCCTAAAATTTGTTTCCAGTGACTTTTGCTACAACAATAATTTTTTATTTTTTTTATAATAGGTGCTTAAGTTAACTTCAATTATATTATTCCTCTAAGTTTTCACATGGTATATATTCATCCAAGTTGGAAATAAACTTAGTTGAAAAAAAATTTATATTCAAAGACATTTTTTATAATAGAACAAACTTAGGTCATACTTGTTAAGTTGAAATTTTAAGTTTTATAAAATATTTATTACACTTGAGATAATTATTCGATAATAATATAGAACCAAGGGCTGCATGTTTAATTTTTTTAAGAAAGGAAAAACTTCATGGGCAATTTAGGAGTTGTAGCCATTAAAGGCAAGATTAATACAAAAAAAAAATGCATATAATACTTGATTTTGTTATATAGAATCAAACGCTAGCAAGCTTGTAGTGAAAAATAAAATTTAGTGACAACTTAAGAGCTCCTTTTAGGGTTGTAGTATTAATATAACTCCAATTAAATAGATAATAATAAAATTAGGTTGCATTAAAAAAATAAAATAACTTATAATGTATGGGTAAAAAGGTCATTTAATATTTGTACACTTTCGTACTACATACATACATGCATGCATAAATACATACATACATGATTCTATATGTTATATATATGCTTCATGCTTCAAGATTTTATATGTATATTTCTATGGGTAAACTCCAAATTTAGTCTCCTAACTTTAAGAGTCATCCTAATGTGATCCCTTAGTTCAAAAAGTGACTATTAAAGTCACTTAACTCAACTAGCGTTTTCTATTTTGGTCTCTGCCATTAGTTTAGGCATTATTTCTGATGGAATTTGCCTACATGGCATCCACATTGCCAGGTGACTTTGTCCTTAACTAAAATGGATGACCAAACTGTACATAAATGAAAATTGAAACCCAAACTAATACAAACAATAACCTTAGGGACTAGAAACACAAATAACCCAGAGTTCTTCTTCCCTAATTTTAACCAAAGCCCAGTCGCCGCCACTGCTGACAGTTCCCAGGCTGCCATCCTTGGTCCGGCTCACACCGTTTCCACTGAATCTCTGCTTGACTCCCTTGAACCACCGCTCGAATCCCTCTCTCATCAATGAAAAAAAAGTACTTTCTAGTATGGCAAATGAATCTGGCATGCCCAGCTACGTATTTCATAAATCTAGCGCAGCCTACATCGGTTTTCAATTCTCAGACCAGAAATCTCCTTCACTTTGGAGCAAAAAAGTCACCAGTTTCTTTAGGCTCTCCAGTGACCTCCTCTAGAAAAAGCAATGTCATTGTTGATGGACTATGAGAACGTAAAGAAGGTCCTGCGAGAGAGGTTCTTGACCTGAACAAAGGAGATCGGGAGAAGATAGATAGAGGGGGACGGCGAGCTGTAGTGGGAGTGGGGGCAGTGAGATGCTAACCAACGTGGGTAAATGGGCATGGCGAACAACGATTCAGTGGAAGCGGTGTGAGGTGGAGCAAGGATGGCCGCCTGGGAGCCATCAGTAACAGCGGTTGGGCTTTGGTTAGAATTGGGGAAGAAGAACTTCGGGTTATTTGTGTTTCTAGTCCCTAAAATTATTGTTTGTATCAGTTTGGGTTTCAATTTTTATTTTTGTACAGTTTGGTCATCCATTTTAGTTAAGGACAAAGTCACGTGGTAGTATGGATGTCAAGTAGGCAAATTTCATAAGAAATAACGCCTAAACTAACGGTAGAGACTAGAATAGGATACACTAATTGAGTTAAGGGACCTTAATAGTCACTTTTTAAGTTAAGGGATCACATTAGGATGACTCTCAAAGTTAGGGGACTAAATTTGGATTTTTACCTATATTTCTAAGCTTATAAAGAGTATAGATATATATGTGTACTTCTAGATTTTATAACTTAGATCTAATTCAATCAATTTGGCTGTTGAAATTCATAGGCAATTCAATTACATAGAATTTTGAGAAAGATGGGGCATTGTTCCTCTGCTTTGTTCCTCAGTTGTCACCCTCACCCCAAGCCACAACGACCCACCCATGACCAGTGAGTAGTGACAATCGATCTCTCGCATGAGCACTCCAGGGCTAGTTGGGTGCAAAAATTCAAGCTTCGAGGGCATTCCGGAACCAACTTTAGTTTAAGGGCCGAATATTCATATTTTAAAGTCTCGCGGTCACATTGAGCGTTTAGTCAATATTTAAGCAAGCAAGAATATATTCTTTTTTATTAATGAAAACATGGTTATTTTCTGCTGCACGATTAATTGTGAACGATTCGTGTTAAGAGTAAGATGGAGATCAGTACGACCCCTATCCCCAATATGACTAATTACTCATTCACATAAGCTATTTAATGTTATTGCTACCACTGAATTTTAAATAGAATATATAGTTAATATGTGATCTTTTAAAAAATATTCATAATAACCTTATACAATTTTAGATAATAACACTGCTCATTAAAAAATTTATAAAACTAACTTTGATTGTCTCAACTAAAATAATTTTCTGGCTCCACCTTATTTTGTGTGTGTTTGGTGAGGGGGGTGTCAACTGTTCTGGTGCAAACATCAGCCAATGTGATGTGTTGGAATGGAGCAGATAAATTGAAGAACATGGCCGCATCAGAATGCCGATCAAATACATTTCAGGGAAGATAAAAAATCAAATATACTTCAGGAGGAGATATCGGATATGCATGGCTATATCCCATCTGCCATAAGAATGGGAGAATCAAAGATTTGCGCACTTTATATTTATCTCACACACTAAAATTAGGCCCGAAAGAAGACAACTTCGAACACCAAATTGTGCCACACAAATAAAATTAATATATATGCTCCTCGCTGTTAGATTCATTCAACTCTATTAATTACTCTTACGTAATCAATCTTTACAGGTTGCATTTCTTCCACTATTATTGTGAAATACTATCTGTTATGACATTTTGCCCGTGTTTATATATCTCACGCTTAAAATGGGCATGGATATTTAGATATTACACGTCACATATAAGTCCAAACACAGACACACACACACACACACATATATATACATCATACCTTATGTATGTCTTACCTCAATTATTTATTTTCTACCCTCACTAAAAATAAAAACTCCCAATTGTATCCTCTCTTACTCCTTCAACATAGAGTCAGCGGCAGGCTTAATTGGAAGAATCTTAAAAGCAAGAGAAGAAGAAGGGAGATAGAAGCAGCAGCAGGTCGGATGATGATGAGTGAGATCCATCCTTGTGGATTTCGAGTCCTCCGATCGATGAACAAGATTAACGGATGGTTTTTCATTAGCAGGGAGTAGGTGGGCTGGGCAGGGAGGTGGCAGGCAGAGATGGAGTTTGATTTTTTGTTAAACCCCTTTATTATCCCTTATATTTTTTATTTTTTCTCAAATGAGTCCCTAATATTTTTTTAGGTATGCAAATGTGCACATGCTTAACTAATACACAATAGAAAAATGATATGTATATCAAAATAATAGAAGAGCACTTTTAATACTAAAGTATAACATGTACAATATATAAAAAAAATCGTATAAACATATAATTATATTTGTACAAAAGAACTTGTGCGTAAAATTCAATATATCAATAATAGTTTTCATAGTCAATACAGTAAATATATTAGTAGTATGTCCGATATCTCATTAATACATATGTTTCATATCATTTGTACATATTTTTACTTCTTTTGTACATCAATTAAGTTTATATATATCTGTAATCTGATTTGTCCATATATCTAATTTTGACAAAAAATGAGATTTGACATATTCATACATATTTTTTTATAAGAGGTTGAACTCATATATACTACTAAAAACATATACATAATCTTGTTTGTACATATTTTACACATTATTTATACAAATATCTTATTTTCTTTTCATATCAAGTTTGTACATATCTTATATTTAATTTGTACATATCTCCAAATTTAGGTAATATGAGATTTGATGCGTCTACACTTGTTTATACTAAGGAGTGTAGTATTGGAATACAAATATATATAAACATAAGGGTTAAGGTGTACATTAGACTTACCTAATATATAATATGCTCCTGTTAATATTGAGTATAGTATAATTTCAGGCTTGTGTGTGTGTGTGTATGCATATTGTTGAAGTCTTAATTTCTACCCAACAGGCTAAAAAGAAATCAGCTGGCTTAACAAAGGAGAAAAATTAAATAAAAAAAAAAGATATGAAAGAACAAAAGAACCTTTTAGCCAAGAAATTAGGGGATAATCCTTTTTGGAAGGGGACACGCACACTATAAGACACAGCATTGATGGAGTGAAAAGAGAAAAGTGGCAGTTGTAGCACTATAATGTAATGGCTTGTTTAGACATACTACCAAAAACACCCCAAGGTTTTGTCAAACCTACACTTACCCCTATATATTTTGAAAAATTACACCTAATTCGGATGGACTTGAGTCTCCCTGTGCCAGCTCCTTTTTTGGTTTTTAACCTTTGGACCCAGTCAGGGCATAGTTAGTAACTGATCTGGAAGTCAACACCCCCCCCCCCTCCCCCCAAACATCTTCAACATATTTATTATTGACTTCCTTTGTACCTACCCAACTCTAACCCGCAACTCACCCTCCTCACCTAGTCACATACCAACTCTCCGACGCCATTGGTCCCCTCACAGTCCCTCACTGACCACCAATTATCACCCGTGATGATGAGCCACCATAAGCCCATGATGCGTGACGGAAGAGAAGCAATGTGTGTGTGTATGCGATATCGATAGATCCAGGAGGGCAGGAGGCAATGAAGGCAGCATGTGTCTATGGGGCTGGGGTACACAGGCGGTGCGATTGGAGGTAGGGAACGGGGTCGGGGTGCTCATGAAGTGGGTAGCGGACTAGGAGCGGATCAGCTTAGGGGCTTCAATGGGACGAGTTTGGTAGGGGGCATTTTGAAAATATGCTAAAAAATGGGGGTAACATTCAAACTCCTGGCTAATTTTGACTAGATCAACACGAGAAAGAAGCCAACTTAAGTCTAACTTAATTTTTTCCGAGTTGGTTGTTAATATGTCCCGCACTTGATTACTTTTTCGAAACTCATAGTTACACGACCAATATTCATTTTGAACATTGAAAACTTGATAGTTAGAGGCTAAATAGAAAGTAGAAAGTATGGAATATGGATGACTCGGTATAGTATTTATCTAAACATGGAGGACTAAATACGATAATTCATCAAATATATAGATGATTGGATATTCTAATTTACTACAATGATGATAATTTCGGTAAGACTTTAGATTCAGTATTATGTTTGGGTCAGGGGAAGCTTGGGTTTTAGGAGTGATGTCACATTCTACATAAATCAAGCACACCATAAATGAGCTAATTGAAGTTGAGGTCTTCCAGGTTTTGTACGGCAAACCCTTTTATCCTTTAGATTTAGAATAGTTCACTATTATTCCTATTCATATAATAGATTACGATTATAAAAAAAAATATTGTGTTTGGGTAGGTATTCTTTACTAATTGTTGTTTTTTTTTTAGCAATTTGATATTTCAATTGCTAGTTGTTATGTGTTTAACGTCTAAAATAAATAATAAGGGTGTAATTGTAAGTTTCTGAATATTCAATGGGAAAATATGATATGTTTATGAGACATTAAGGGATAAATTATCGGTTCAACTAAACAATGGAGGTTTTTAGTAAATTTGGCCTTTTTATGTGCTTATCTTTGTTACGTAATTATAATATGGGATTAGTGCTACTGTCACTCTCAGTGTTCACTTCCATTTTCGTTGGTCCACAGCTCTTTAATCTTTGTTGATTAGCAGCCACCAAGTATTGAAATGTTGGCATTTGGGGTTGTCTAATGGCTTTTTTCGGTGCTTAGTTCGGAAGACAGAAGCAATTCGGGAATCGCTATATATGCTTCAAGGTGGATAAAATGATAAACATGTATATATATTACAGAATGGTATTTTATTTTAATTATTAGTGAGTTAAACGGTATCTTACAAATTAATTGTATAGAATACCAAAAAACAACAAGAATATATAAATTGATTAATAAAAGGCTACGCATTCTTGCGATACCGAAAGAATGAAAAAAAAAAACCAGATCGAATCAAAACTTTTCAGATAAATTAAGATAATTCTAAAGAATAACTCATAGGTAATAGAAAAAAAAAGACTAGATAAATGACAAGATAAATAAATAAATAAAACATACAATCATCTTGATCTATCATTTGTGAACGCCAACATCTAAGTCTCAATCACTTTCCATATCTTTTTCGATCTTCTCATAGCTACCAATTCGAAAATGGGCCACCCAGGTTTGTCCGACGTAAAGCATCGAATGAACCATATGATACTCCTGTCGACGGTGGTAAAAGAATTTTGTGAAGAAAAAAGAACAATGAAAGTGATTAAGGATAAGCAGATGGAGTAATGATGAAAAATTAACTGGTCAAGCCTATATTGGCATCCAAGCATGGTCGGATATAGGGGTGGTAATGAACCGAGTATTTAATGAGCTATTCAAGTTTGAGCTCAAATTCACTGTTAACGAGCCGAGCTTATTGAATTTCGAGCACGAGCTCGAGCTAACTTTGAGAACTAAGTTCACCATTGCCAATTAAGCCCATCATTGATTGTCGATTAAGCCCATTGCTGATTCATCCAGGAGCTTTGAAATTCAACACCCTCTACCATCAGCGCAAAGCCCACACACGACAAACTCGAGCCTCTTGAATGTTTGAATCGAGCTCAAGCACCATCCAAAACCAAACTCGAGCCTAAGCCTGAGCACCCCAAAGTGAAACAAGCTGAGCTTTGGCCTGAGGAGTTCAGGCTTGAATCGGCTCGATAATACCTCTAGCTAGATACATAGAAAATGAACAAGAAGAAACAATGGGAGGAGAGGAAATGGTGCGGCTATCATCGAGAGATTTTAGACAAAATGATATCTTGTTATTTTCTTATAAATAATTTATTATTTTTATTTTTGTTAATACAATATCCACCTAATAATTACATTAAAAAATGTGTTTTAGGAAATAATTAATTTTTTATGAATCCTTTGTCCATACCTAGGCTAAAAAAGAAAAATGGAAATGAGGAATTAAATAATTAATTATGTTGAAATTCGATTTACACGAAAAAAAAAATGGAAAAATTGATTGCTATATTAAACAATACCAATATCTTAAAAACCCCAACAGTGATCGTTACCGTTGGGACGGTGTTTAGTGGTGGAATATTTTGCCGTTAAGTCTGATAACAAGTAATTTTATCTATAGTCTAACAGGCCAGGAATGGGAAAAGCAAAACTGCAGTGCGTGAGCGGCAGGATTCGAACCTGCGCGGGCAGAGCCCACATGATTTCTAGTCATGCCCGATAACCACTCCGGCACGCCCACTGATGTGCATGGTGTAGTCGTTTGCTTTTTGATGAGGATTTTAGAAGTAAAAGGAGAAGGTTTCCAAGATGAAAAGCCTAAAAGGATGGAATCCTGAAAGGGCGAATGGGTACATGGAGAAATCTTTTGGATCCAAAAACATTTAAATCAAGAGAAAGCGATTAAATTAAAATATGTATCAATGTGGGCACAATCAGTCCACTAAAATGACCAGATACATGGTAATTATTATCCAACTAGTTAAAGGAGGAAGAATCAAATGATTGAAAAACAAAAAAAAAAAATGTTTAAACGAAATGGCTAATTATTAGCCTATCAGGTTCTCTCACTCTCTCTCACTACACATCCTAAAACTCTAAAAACTGATAATTAAGGGTTAATATCCCGGAACTGTTACAAGAGTAAACTTAAACAATGGGAGTTTAGATGTCTTTTTCTTTCTCTTTTTCTGTCAGTTGCAGATTATAAGTCATTTTACGTACGAGTATAAATATCTTCTAATTAATTCGGTTGCTATAATATGTAGCTAGTTTGTGAGATCGCCTAGAGAATATATATATGTGAGGCAAAGGTCCACAGCAGGAAAAGCTGAAACGCATGAAGGAAATAAGAGGAGCACAAATTTAAACGTGGGCAGCGAAACTTGTGATCTATATATATTCCCTAAAAAGAAAGCAAATTTATTCTTGATTGGGGGATCGTCATCCTTCCATGTCCTCAGGCTCATCACAGGCTTTTAGTTGGAAAACCTTTAATTTGAGCCACAAAGAGAGGACCATTGCGCATTTTGGGTGGCAACAGGGGAAGACCAGCCGAGAGATCGATGGATAGACCGACTGAATTGGAATTTTATTAAACGTGCGTGGTCCTCTCAGTGTCAACCATTTTCCAAAAGCATGCAGGCTACCTTTAAATACTTCTTTTTCTTTCTTTCTTTCTTTCGTGCTTTTCAGAAAGGGAAAGAAAAGTAGGCTAGCCAATTATCCGGAAGAACAAGAAGATGAGGGTAGCTAGCTAGGAGTATGATTTATGAACACCTTTTTACCTTGGAAACGACTGGTGGTGAAAAACATGTTCTGGGATCGATTCTTTGAGGCTTAGCTTGAGCGACTCGTACTAGCTTAATTGCTGGTGGTTGCGACAAGTCGGTGGCTCAATCATGCATTCATGTGGTTGCTGTTGTCAGTACTCGGTGCTCATCTTAAGACAAAATTAAAGGTGATGAATCTTGTAGTGCCCCGTCTCCATCCATCCTCTCCATTTCTCTTGTTATAACCAACCACAGCTAGCTAGTAGTATATACTCCATCCTTTTCACATTTATTGAATTATTTAGTTTAATATAAAGATTAAGAAAATGAAGAAAATTTATGTATTATTTTCATTTTATTTTTAATTTTTTATATGTAAATCAAGAAAGTTGAACAAAAGTTAATATTGAAATGATAATTTAAGTAGTGGTATATTAAAATAATTTACTAAGCATGAAAATGTCGTAAAAACTTCAAACTATCTAAAATAGAATACATAACAATAATTTTGGGATGGAGAAAGTATTTCATATCTATCGTTGCATCAGATCACATATAGCTAGTACACCATCCATTCCTAGCTACTTCTTTCATTTTCACCAAAAATATTGATAGTGAATAAAAATACTTACAACTTAGTTATCCCAAAAAGAAAGAAAAGAGAAATAAGGGTGTTATCTGTTCGGACTCTTGCGACAGACCTTCTATTTAGCTGCATGCAATGTAGGAATAATTTAGTGGCCATTTGTTCAAACTAATTCCACTACTAAAAAAACTAATTTTTCTAATGGGCAAATTATCATCGGCTTACACGGTAATTTAAAACAAAATTAAATTTAATGCGTTGGTAATTTACTAACGGTCCAACGCCTTGGTAAATCAACTATTTTCCAACGGGAAAATTATCAACGTATCAAACGCATTAGCGAGTTGATAATTATAAATTTATATTTTTATATTTTTAATAATAATAATAATAATAATAATAATAATAATAATAATAATAATAATAATAATAATAATATATATCATATATAAGAATATATACTTTACTTATATCATATATATACATTAAATATATATGATACATACATACATTAAATAATGTATCATATGTATCATATTTATATATTTTTTATTAGAATAATAATATGTATATTTTTAAATATAATACTTACTATTATTGTTATTATTAAAAATATAATAATATATATTTAAAACATGTCGTATAATAATCATATATGAAATTATATATTTTACAAAGTACAATTTTTAAAATTTTAGAAAGTAAAGTAAATTTTTTTTAAAACATTTTTTACAAATAATAATTATAATTTAAAATATGCATTATCATACACAATATATATATATAAATAAAATAAATAAATAAATAAATATCTATATATATATATATATATATATATATATATATATATATATATATATATATTTATTTATACATACATACATACATATATGATACATTATATTATATGATACATACATACATTAAAAGCCCAAAAGCCCAAAAAACCCGAACCTACCCTAGGGGTGATCAGTATTTGGTTGAAACCGAAAAACCAAAAAAAATTTAAAATTCGGTTCGGTTAATTCGGCAATTCGGTTCGGTTTCGGTTGAAACCGAATAACAAAAAATTCGGTTTCGGTTCGGTTTCGGTTTTAGAGTTCGGTTAATTCGGTAACCGAAATAACCGAAATTTTTTATACCAAAATTTTTTTATTTGTTTCATGAACAATAATGCTACCAAGTAACCCAAATTAGCTTGAATTCTTATATTTTTTTCTTTCCATAGGCAATGAATCTTCTATATTGAATGGAATTTGAAAAGAAAAATAATATATTTATCTCATTTCATCTCTTATAGAATTTAATTACCATTTTTTCGGTTAATTCGATTTAAATCGAACCGAACCGAAATATTTCGGTTCGGTTTGAATTCGGTTTTATGGACTAATTCGGTTATTTCGGTTTCTTAGTATCCAAAACCGAAAACCGAATAAACTGAAAAATTCGGTTCGGTTTGAACCTAACAAACCGAATAATCACCCCTAACATACCCTATATAAAACCCTAACCTACCCCCTACTGCCTCTCCCCTCCATCTCCCTCGCCTCTCTGCCTCCCTTCACCCTCCTCTTCTCTCCGATTCCCCTCCCTCTACTTCTCATTTTCTATTCGTCCCCTTTCCTTCATCCTCCGTCATTCGTCTTTCTTCCTTCTCCTTTTTCTTCTCCGTCCGTCCTCATTCTCCTTCTCATTCTCCTTCTCTGTCTCTCCTACGTCTCCTTCTCTTCTCCCTTTCCTTCTCCTTTTCCATCATTCCTCCTTCCTCATTCTCCTCCTCCTCCTCCTCCTCCTCCCTCCGCCGATCACCCTCCATGCATCATCGCTCCAGCCTCAGCACTTTACCCGATGCCAAATTACCGGACACATCCTAGCCTCCCCTCGCCTCACTGCCCTGATGCCTCGCCTTTTTATTGATTTCGGTTTTCATTTTTTGTTGATTTTGTAGATTTTGGTGTTTGATTGTTGATTTCATTTTCATTTTTAAAATTTTTAGTTAATTTTGTGTTTGACTTTTTGAATATATTGTAACTTTTGAAAATTTTGTCAATTTTTAATTTCTTATTAATTTCATGGAAATTTTTATGACTTCCATTAATTTTTTAAATTTTGTAAATTTTAAGTTAATTTTTGTGGTATTTTTAGTTTTTCAATATTTGAATTTATTATGAATTTTTGAAATTTTTTTGTTAATTTTAAATTCTTTTTAATTTATGTAAGTTTTTATGAATTTTAGATTTTTTTTGGAATTTTTTGAATTTTTAGTTAATTTTTGTGAAATTATATATTTTTGAATTCTTACTGAATTTTTAAAATTTGTATGTAATAATAAAATCTTAGTTATATAATTTTACTAAATATAATTTTTTAATGAATATAACTTATAAATTAAATATTAAGTATTTTATTTTTTTTTTAAAAAAATTGCAATTTCCAATGGCTTCTCGTTGGAAACTTCTTTACTTTTTAAAAAAATTTGAACATGATTACCAATGGCAATTTATCGACACATACCTGTATTGGTAATTTGTTTACCCGTTGGAAAATACATCTGGTGCCTAACTGTTGTTAATAATTACCAACGGACATGTACCAACGTGTTCGCATTGAAAATTATCAATGGCTTAAATTTTATGCTTTGATAACTAAATTTCCAACGAGCAATTTACTAATGGTTACATATTAGAAATTCAATATTACCAACGTGTAGTCGTTGGAAATGTGCATCGGTAAACACCAGAATTTTAATAGAATTCTACTATATAACTTACCTTTTGAAAAGGTATTCATGCCCTAGAAATATCATTTTTCGTATCAGAAGCATATCAAAATAAAAGAAGCTAAGAGAGAAGAAAACAACTAAAGCTATGAGACTTGCTCCCAAAATGCAATGACTCTATGTTCTTCATCATGGGACTAAGCAACAATAGATCGCTCATACTCAGAGCATCATTATCCTATTAATATATTTAGCATTCAATAATATAGAATGTCACCAAGGTACACCATGTTACTTTTTAGATATTTTATTAAAGAATTAAAAATCTATATCACCGTATAGTCGCATTATTAATTTTAAAAACACGTTTTGAAAATTTCTATTTTTGAATATAGTATTGTTCTATTCAATTTATAAGGTTAATATTTATCTTTATTTAGTTGATCAAAATTTCAATACATTTTAGTTTTTTAAATGATAATCAAATTTCTGTCATTTACAGAACTTTATCTAAATGTGTTAGTGACCAGTATATAGATACATACCTACACACACATGCATGCATGCATTAGGTACGTACGATGTAGTGGTGCACAATGGGCTGGACCGGATCGGACCGGCCGGTCCTGGACCTTAGTATTTTGGGCCCGGGCACAGCCTGTGTTTACACGTGCCGGTCCTGGGCCGAACCCGAGCTGGCCCGTTAAATTTTAATTTTTAAAATTGTAATTTTTATTTTAATTTTAAGTTTTAGTTTTTATTTTTAATTTTTAGTCTTCACTTTTTAGTCTTCACTTTTAAATAACTTAATAAAAACAAGAGTCTGAGAGTTTTTTTATAAGTGATATTTTATAATCTAGTTTATCTTAAATTCCACTTCATCTTCAATAAGCGGTAGCCCTTTAACTTTGCAACTTTGTATGTTTTAGTTCAAGATGTGGGATCTACTAGACTTTTAAATTAATCAAACGTTAAATGAATAACTTAATAAAAATAAAAATAAAAGGTAAGAAATTGACCAAAAAGTTTGAAAACTTTGATATATTTGATTTTGAGTTAAACCATTTTTTGTAACCTTTATTAAGTCAATAATTAAAACCTTAAGGACTAAAGTTATTTCTTTATGCTAAAGAAACAAACCATGATTACCAAGATTTTACTTTACAAGACAATAAATAAAATAATGACAAAAAAAATTAGAGATAAAGATAACAAATTATGCTCATCAATGTCTTACCTTAGAAAATAGTACATAAACCAACAAAAAAAAATTTGGGGACCAACAGAGTAAATAGAAGAACTAGATTAATAGTTATTCTAAGCTTATCTTTATATTTTGTATAATTACTTGTTTTAAGAGTAAAACACCACCACCGGTGTGAACTTTTATTAATATTAAAGCCAAACGGCACTTACATACCATGGAACGGGCTTTACATTACTCAATAGCGAAACGTTCCATAAAATTAAATGCAAAATAAAAGGTACGATCTGTGCTACACAGCAAAATCAGATCAAATACAAAGTAAGTAAATAATGAGCAAGCAGTGGATTTAAGCATCTATCTCATCGGGGTTTTCCTCGTCAGAACTCTTGTGGTCTTGTAATCTGCAAGCTGCAAGACCCCAATCACGGTTGCATATACAAACTTCAACTGCATCTGGTGATAGCCTTGCGCGTCTCTCTGAAATGACACGCTTTCCAGCGCTGAAAGCGGACTCCGATGCAACGGTTGAGACGGGAACAGCTAGAACTTCTTTGGCAATGATGGAGAGTATTGGAAATTTGTTACTTCTTGCTTTCCACCAGTCTAGAATGTCGGTCTCACTATTCTCCCAAACAAGGTTAAGGTATGCGTCCACTTCAGTAAGACCGGATGCGGCAGCACGGGGCCGTTTGAGGAGTTGTTCAGCCGGATTGAATGACAATGAGCCGATGAAGACCCGATGGTAGATGAAGTAGTGTTTGCAACCTTATCCTTATGCCGACTGGCATATATCTTAAATAACTCTCGCAAGTGCTTATCAATAGAGGTAGTTATAGTATGAACAGAAATATGTGCCATTTCTAAGAAACTATAATAACCCTCAAGTAGCTGTTGCGTACCTGTGATTCTTACGGTCGGGTCTAGTGTAGCTGCAACTAAGTAGATTGGGGGTATAGTACTGAAATATAAAATCCATTTATCTTTCATGGCCTTAATTGTGTCTTTTAAGAACTCGTCATCTTTGTATTGGTTCAAAACCCATGCAATGTTGACCATATGCATTAAAACTTTGTGCGATGTGGGATAGTATACACCGGAGCAAAAAACAGTGGCATCATAAAAATATCGCAGCACAGCAGCCAATTTTGACAGTTTATCCCACATCTCTTGTTTCAAAATCGTGTTCTTTTCTCTGACATTTATAAAACATGTCATGTATGCAGCAAATGGCATCGCATCTATCAACATCTCATAAGTGGAGTTCCATCGGGTAGGGCAATCAAGTTTAAAACATTTTCAGGTAGGGCAATCAAGTTTAAAACGTTTCCAACTAAAATCGAGGCCATTTTCCAGACAATATTGCTTAAACTCTTTAGAAACTTTCGTCCTTGACTTTAAATAATGGAGTGCCCACCTAATTGGAGTAATTTCATTACTCAAAACTTGAAGACCTTTTTGGACAGCTAAGTTTAAAATATGACATATACACCTAATATGAAAAAATGCGGCATCACGGACAGGTTCTAGTGATTCCTTCAATGTCTCAGCCGCGACATCGTTGTTTGATGCATTATCAAATGTTATGCTAAAAACCTTGTCATGACAAAAAAATTCTTTTAAACTTTCTGAAATTACATTGAATATGTTCCAACCAGTATGATCGACCTCCATCCACTTAAATGCAATGATACATTTTTGAATGACCCAACTATCATCAATCCAATGTGCAGTTATACAATAATAATCTTGTCATAGTGGTGAAGTCCACATGTCACTAGTAAATAAGATAGAGTGATCTAAAGCAGAGAAGTATGCTTGTAAGTTTGATTTACCAGCTTTATAACTTTTAAATGCCTCTCTTCTAGCAGTGGTCCTAGATGTTCTTTTAAAAGCAGGGTTTAAGTATGATGCATTTTTTCATGTGTCTATCTTCCGATTGTGTAAATGGTTTTTCAGTTAACATCATCCATTCTATCATGCCTTCTCTACAATCTTTTTGATTAAATTTAAAAATACTTGATCCGCCGGCAGTGCTTGCAAGCTATGTCTAACCGCCGGTACTCGTAGCTGCATCTGGATATAAAGTCGAATGCTTTGATTCCATGTGACGTCTCAGTGTTCCTGTGCCAGCGTTCTTCTTGTGCGAGAGCTTTTGCTTGCAATGTTTGCACTGTGCAAACCTCGCATTGTTTCCATGACTATCCTTATCAAAAACTTGGTCAAAATGCTCCCAAACCCATGCGGTGCGCCTCGCCGTCTTACCTTCTGGCGAAAGTTCGGCTTGATGGCTTGTCGGGGTTTGTTCAGAATCATCTCTTCCACCAACATTCCCTGCTGCCCTGGGCTCCACCTCCTCAACGTCGTCATCAGAAAGTTGATCGTTGAGGCCCAAGTCGTATTGACTCATATCGAATTGCTCGCCATCGTCAGTTTGTTGGATATGAGTCCCACGGGTCGCCGGTCGGGAAATGCCACAGAAAAATGACCTCAAATCGGTGCGGGATGAAGAGCTTGAGGCATTTCCCTTTCCTTTTGATGTCATTTGTGTGACGAAAAATTAAGCAGATCACGAGGCTTGAAAGTAATTGAGAATTGATTGAGAATGAAGAAAATAATATTGAGTGCTTCAAAGAAATGAGAGAATATAGTAGTAGAGAATAAGAGATTGCTAAGATTGGTGTGAAGAAATGGTGGAAGTGGCCTCCCTATTTATAGGGAAAGGCCTTATTTTTTGTTGCCTAAAAAACCCTTAGAAAATAGTTGTTTGAGGGGGCAAAAATGTAATTTCTGGGGTCAAAAAGGG
Organism: Aquilaria sinensis; assembly: GCA_005392925.1. NCBI lineage: Eukaryota > Viridiplantae > Streptophyta > Magnoliopsida > Malvales > Thymelaeaceae > Aquilaria > Aquilaria sinensis. The sequence goes on from SMDT01001070.1 coordinate 326,106, forward strand.
GCTGGGAGCCGTTACAGGGATTGCAGTTGTCATTTTCCCTTTTTTTAAATTTTTTCAGAAAGTTGCAATCTCACCGTTTGTGCGCCGCCGCCGTGCCGAGCCGGTCCCGTGCCGTGCCGGGCCCAGGCACCTCTTGGGGCATGCCGAGCCCACTTCGCTCCCCCCCTCCTCCAGGCCCATATACGGGCCACATGCCGCCGGTCTTCTGGCGGGCCCGTGCTGTGCCGATCTTGGCCGAGCTTGTGCCGTGCTCCAAGTGAGCCGATCCCAAGCCGGGCCGTGTTAGGACACCTATAGTAGGATGGGCTATAAACATAGCTAGTCAAATTTTGAAGAAATCTTTAACTTTTTTATTTCGAATCAAGTTGTTTTTGGCGTCTAGCTAGGGACATAAAGTCATACGACTTTTCATTTTGAGTTGCGTATTTGATAACCAAGATTTGGATGATCAAAGTCCCTTATATCCTTTCTCTTTCAATAATAAGCATAATCCATTTTACCCACAAACTTTCCTTGCCTTTGATTAATCTCTCCAGAGTTTTTTAGCATATATCAAAGACTTGGTTCCAAGCAACAAGACCAAACCCCCTTAATTTTGTAGACAACAAACTTTAATTGATTCAACTAGAGCTTTTCGAGACTTTAGCCAACAATACCACAAAAAGGGTTTGCATTTTTGTTCCATGGATGCAAGAACACATTTTGAAATGAGAAAATTGAAAACCTATACGTTTGAATATTAAATGTAACTGATTATGTCAATTGAAGACGACCAACATAGAACAAAAATTAAGCAAACCATATGTTAAGAAGTTGAGTGATTTTTTCCTCGAATGGTTATGGTTTAAATTACTCAGTTTCAAGTCCATAGTTCACTAAGGGAACACCTATATTAATAGAAATGAAGGCCTTAGTCATTTTTAAGAAATCAAGGGTTTGTGATTCAATTGCAGCATCTACTCCTGCAATACAGACATTATTCTTTTTCTTATTCACGGTTAAACGTATAGCTTCTGAGAAAGCAAACAAATAAGCTATTCCCTCAGCAAATTTTAAAAAAGTAGACGCAAATACCATAACTTTAATAGTCATCAATTTTATTATTATTGTATATGTGTGTGTGTGTGTGTGTGTGTGTGTGTGTGTGTAAGAACAAATTTTATCTATCGTGGACGACCATTGGTGACTAATCTATGAGATTTTCATGACAGTAAAAAGACTAATAATTACCGCGTAATTTATTTTAATTTAAGTCAACCTAAACTAGAATAGCTTATATTTATATTTATATTTTTTTAGAACCAATTTAATTTCATTTGAATGTTAATATTATTTAGGTATAATAGTCTATTGATTGTAAATTTTTTATGATATTATTAAATTTTTATGATTTTTTTTATTTTTTAGGCATCCAAAAAGAAAAAATCATGAAATTGAATAATATTATAAAAATTTTATTCTCAATGGATTATTGTACCCACATAATATTAGTTTTCAAAAGAAATTAATTTTGGATAAAAAACAATGTAAAGATAAAAATAAGGCATTTTTGACCAAGTCTTATTATATTTCAGGTTTATAGGAGTTTATTTTCTAGGTTCGTATAATTTCTTGACATGAACTGCAACTATATGCTTAAAATTATTGTTATAGCATTATTTGTCAAATTTACAAGTTAAACTGTGGATGCCGTTTCTATAGTTGCTTAATGTTCTGAACTGATATTGGAGACAATATTTCACCAATTCTATAGTAATTTTTAAGATGGTCTAGGTAGATAAATAAACCTACAAAATGTTGCTTGATTGGTTCAATTAGGAATTATAGACAGTTTGACTTCACTTTTGACTTTTTGTTCCAGCCATGATTTGTATGTAATGGCTTATTTTATAGGTGTCCAGGTATAATTAAAACTTGTTGAAGTAAAATGTAGGGTTAAATTAGCTATGGAATTTAAAACGGTATTCTTGGATGCATTTCTGGTAGTTGTTTGCTACTGCAGTGTTCTTAATATGCAGCAGCCTAATTGAATCTTAGTATTTAAATTGGTTCATGCTTGAATAAAGATTAATTGTGGATGTTGTTTTGATTTGCTTGCCATTTTAGTTTATTCTGTAATTAGTATTATTTATTTTGTTCTAATGTTGTTGCTTAGTAAGGTACCTAGATGTGTTTTTGCTGCACATATGATAGTATATTGAACATGCAGTTATGGGGTTTAGTTCAAGCTATAAATCATGCATTTCCACAAGCCAGAAGTCGGTTTTTGAGCTACACACATGTATGCCAATTTTAGAGCCAAGTTTAGGGGATTGGCATTAAAGCATGATTTCTGATTAACTACTAAGGCTTACAAGATGAGGCATTTTGAGGCATATATGAATAACATTAAGGTTGTAAACAAGTCTAAGAATGCTTACAAATGGTTAAATGAAAAACTTTTAAGAATTGGACAAAAATTGGCTTCAACTATTATTACAAGGTCTAAAATATCACAAATAACATGACAGAATCCTTAAAAATTTGGCTTGGTTTCGGTCACTTCCTATTCTCACTTTGATTGAGAAATTGATGTTGAAAGTGATGACTTAATTTTAAAAAAGATTTGCTACCGGTTACTCCTAGACAACTAAACTTACTCCATTTGTATTGAAAGAGATAAATAACAGTGTTAAAGACTCTAGGTTCTGTGATACTAGATCTGCTGATAAGGATAAGTTTTAGGTACTTGTTGAAAAACATGTGGATGCTATAAACTTAGGGATGAGAACATGTAGTTGCCACTAGTGGACATTGACTAGGCTTCCTTGTAAACATGTGATGGCCTGCTTAAAGTTCAAAAGAGTTTATGTTGAGGACTATTGCTCTAAGTACTACACAGTTGAAATATATTGAAAGCTTTTGGTGAGATTATTCACCCATTACCTAAGGTTAACCTCACCCCAACTAATCCAAATGAGATGTCCTCCCTTCACCACTGCAAAGATGACATAAGAGGGCAAGTAAAATGAGAAAAATGGAGGTTGGAGAAGAACTAGCCCATGCTAAATCAAGCCAAGATGTTTGATCACAATCTTAGAACATGTAAAGCCAATTAGGTGTAATAAATGTTAGACAATTGGTCACAATCTTAGAACATATAAAGCCAAGATGTTTGTTCCCTTAATGGTTAGTCCTTATATGCCAAACATATTTCATTTTTGTTAAGAATACTTAAGTGATGCAGTGCATTTGTGTTGATTTGTTGTAGAGAAAAAAGATGGTCGCAAATTTCTGAAAAAGCTGCAAGGAAATGTTCCAACAAGACTCAGAAGGCCAAAGGAAAGGTTTAAACATGAAAGAGTTACATTTTTGGTTTTGACTTTTTGGGCTTTGTTGAAGGTTTTTCATTTGATGGCTAGGCAAAGCTATGTAATTATCATACTTTTATTATTCATCCTGTTGATATTCATATAGATTAAAGGGATCCATTAGGTGAAACCATGTAATTATTTTACTTTTGTTCGCTATTAAGAACCCAACATTAAACATGCTATCATTAGGCAATCGCATGTAATGATCATACTTTGGTTCTATTAGTGTCCATTTGTCAAATTCCATGTTTTTCATCATTAGCATGTCACTGCTTGCTAGAGCGCAACTTTATTCTTATTTAATTTTACTTGTATGTATAATTTTTTGCAAAAGATGGAGATGACTTATTTGGTGGCATATGTTGGTCATTGTTCTCTTTTACCTTGTTCAATTCCCTTATTTAGATCCTTTGTTTACTTTACCCTACTTTTGCCTTTATCGTACTCACTGGAACCATGCTTTGAAGAAATGACACTGTAAGGAAATTGTTCATCTTTACAAAAAAGAACAACTCACACCATAAAAAATAGCCAAAATATACTGTTTATAACATAAAAAATGATCAAAATATACAGCTCATCACAAACTTATTCTTATAGACATCATTGCCAACCACTCTCTTACAACATAAATTTATTACAAAATGTACCAATTCCTTACAAAACATCATGCAATTATTGAGGTAAACATATTACACTACTTCTTCAGTGCAATAATAACTCCTATCAAAACAACAAATGTAAATGCATTGAGGTATGCTTAGTATGACCAAATCCCTAGTTTTTTATAAGCTGGCTTCAACCCTATTCCTCAAATACTTTGCACCCACTACCTCAAGTGTTGTTGTCTTCTTCCACATTTTACATCACAAGATCTTTTACTACCATGGGATACACTCAAAGGCAAGCACCATCTCCAAAACTCACATCTGATCTCTGCACAACAATAATAGATATGGTTTAGGTTCCTCTTATATTTTAATATTCTAACTACAGTTTCTTTCCACAACCACATCATTGGTTCTCATATTATGGCCAATTAGCTTTTGAAACATTGCCTGGGTGATTAATGCCACTTGATGACATCATTTATACTGAATATAAGGTACAAAAGATCACTTACAATTGATAAACAAAACCACAACCAATTTCAATTTATACTTACATTGAATAGAAGATAAACAAAATCTATTGGAAAATAGAGCAAAATGTAATCCAATTTACACTGCTATCATAGACCCAAAAGAGAGTAACTGCTATATTCTATTATGTGTCGTGGTCTCAGTCAGCCATTACGCTTAACCTTGTACTCATCAAAATATCATAGCTCATTAATAGAAGCAATATTTACACCATATTAAACACCTGAACATTAAGAAGTAACATCATAGATAAACAACAGAACAAGTATTTGAGCTTCTACAGTATTATCTTAAAAAAGAAATGAAAGAGCCATTGGTTACAAAAAGAACAAAATCCACTCAACTTTTGCAGTTTGTCTCTTTTCAACTATATAACAATGCCCTTTTACTTTCACTTGCTGAATTCTTTATAACTACTTCTATTTCTAATTAATCCATCAAAACTAATGGATCCAAAATCTGAAAAAAAAAAAATCCTAATTTTGATCGCATCCCCCTTATGAAACCTAAACCCTAGACTCAATGACTCTATTCGCAACACGAGCATCAATTGATTAGCTTGCTTTAGTTTTATCGGTGACTGGTAACGAATCTCTGTCAGTGATGGAATATATGATGATGAATTAGTTCTGATTCATTCGCCCAACTTCTTCGTAAAACCTAGTACTAATGTCCCTTATCTAACTTTTGTTCGCTTTCAACCTTTCATAAGCAATTAAACCAAGGCTAATTTCATCTTAAACCTACCAAACTGAGGTGGGCCCCATCATACTAACGGGAGAGCAAACAATAGTGAGAGACCATGGGGCAAACTATATAATTTCCAAATAGAAAGGGGAAAAGTGTATTTTCCACCATACTTCAAGAGTAATTATAATTTGCCCTTTTTTAACCTTAGGACCAAAACAATAAGATTTTATGGTTAAAGAGTAAATAAGGATAATGATTATCTAATTTGATTCATTTCAAAACATTAGTGGAGATTTGGGATAAAAAAATTAATGCAAATTTGGTCCCCACCAAAATATTATTAGTGTATTTGACATTTTTAGCCCCTCCACCCTTTCAATGAACAGATTTATATATGGCCTTTTTCAGGTGTTATTCTCCTAGGGATTGATCTGGTCTCCATGGTTTTGTTTTTTTTTAAATGGCATCCTTGACACGTAAGTTTTAATTTAGTTGCAAACTTGTTCACTATTTGATGACAAAAAAATATATTCATACTTTGTTTGCTATCATATGACAAAAAAAAAAAAAAGCAATGTTCAGAAAATCACTTTGGTTGGTGCGGTCGAACTGATTAGTTGATCAAAGCACACAGCTTCAATCCATGAGTACTGGAAAAATGGACAAGCATAGGCACCAATAAAGGATATTTAGACGCTCAAACAAGTAAATATTCAATGTGAGAAAGATTAAGGATATCTCATTTATGAATAATGAAACATTTATCCTCATGCAACGAGGGCCGTTATATAAGGCAGTTGTTCTCCATTGCATGAGAGCTATTAGATCTGAAGGACAACTTTTTAATTTGTAACCCCTGTCATTCTTATGTTCTAAGAAAATGTAAATTATCGGGCTTATATGGCCAGTTTAGTAGTTGAGCCTAAAGGTCAGTTAGGCCTGATTCATCATATTGGGCCTAGGCTCAAGCAGAATTATGAGTGCTTAATTTCTTTCGGGTTTGGGTATGATGAACTTTTGTAAGAATGACAATACTCTTAAATAGATATTCTTAAACTTTTGTTAATTGTTAGTGAACGAACCCGATTTCTTTGGCATGGCTCAAACAGAGGGTTCGCTTGGGCCATAGCTGTCCACTATTGACGAATATGTTTAGGAGCCCAAGTCATTAAACTTTCGAGTTCGTTCATCACACACGGGCTTCAAGCCCATTTATCAGCTCGCCGTTTCTACTCTTTTGATCCGTTCCTCATCTTGCCGCTATACAGCGGGTCTACCCTGCGGATGTTAAACCCTAGCAGGAAAACTGCAAAAACCCTAGAGCCTAGAACCTTCTATTATTCTCCGGATCCAGAACCATATGAACAACCCTCTTGCATTGCTTTAAAAGAGAAGTTCCGACTTCGTATCCTGTACCAAATTCTAGTGCAAGACATAGAAACCCTGATTTCATTTCGAAACCCCAAATGGCGAAGCGATTGATTCCTACCCTTAATCGCGTCCTCGTGGAGAAAATCGTCCAGCCATCCAAGACCAACGCCGGAATTCTCCTCCCTGAAAAATCCAACAAGGTAGAATTAAAAAATTGTTATTCTTTCTTAGATATTGGATGTTAATTATCAGCAACATGGTTTTCTCCGTGAATCAGTGTGTTTGGTCAATTTGATCTTTTGGCTTGACTGTAAAACAGCTGAACTCCGGGAAAGTAATTGCGACGGGTCCGGGAATGAGAGACAATGAAGGAAACGCGATTCCTGTGCCTTTTAAGGAAGGCGACACCGTTCTCCTGCCTGAGTTCGGCGGCACCCAGATCAAGCTCGGCGAGAAAGAGTAGGATCTATAACTATTTTCTGCTTATTTTCTGTTTTCTTATGTGTTCGATGTCGATTCAATGCGTTAATTCTCTTTATTTATTTATTTATTTTGGGTTGGGTTTTGTTTGTGCAGCTTCTATCTGTACAGGGATGAGGATATCTTGGGAACACTGCATGACTGAGAGATTTCTCTGAATCATGAAACGGGTTAGTTTTGTTGGATGTTGGGTATGAGAATTGCAGTTGATCTCAAGTTGGATGTAAGTGATGGGTAGTAAGTGGGGAACTGTCTCAATTGTTTCTTCAAGAATCTGTTAATGAGAGCTGTTTTCCTTTACCAATCTTCTGGTTTAATTCTTCTGGAGCTGGAGCTTCATGCTTATTGCAGTTTCTACCCGTTAATTCTAGTATCTCCACTGCTTTTAAGCTCTATAATGATAATAGCTGCATAAGGAGAGGAGGGTGTTTCTTGCCAAAAGCTGGTTCCTTAATTAGTTGGACAAACTTATAAAGGGGAACTTCCAAGTTTTTCTTCGAAAGCATAATACTGATGAGGGAGTTTTTAAAGTTATTACTACAAGCTTTATGTATCAAACCTTCATTGAGCACAAATTCAGGTGAGTTCCCAATATAAATTTGCTTCGATAAAATTGTTTATGGACTGGAAGGATGAAATTTGAGTTGAGGGGCGTATTATGGTCTCATCTAATTAGACCAGAAATGCTGAGCAAGCTTGATGTTGATATCAAATATTTTGTTGCCTCCTGTCCCCCTTCAATTTATGCTTTCCAAACGACACCCTTAAATACCAGAACATAAGTTGATGAAAAATCTTTTGTCGAGGGAATTTTCAAGAGTTATTAATTTGTCGGATTGCTTTACAATACGAAGGTCGGCATTTACGCCCCCCGGGGGGGGGGTTGTTCCAGTGTCCCACCCGGTTGTTAACAGTAGTCTGCTAAGCAATCCTCTCATTCTGCTCGCCCCGTAACACCTTTATAAGTTGTTATCCTGTTACCGCTGTGGCAGATCGTGTGCCTTTTTTATTATGTTTGTTTCCCTTTTCTTTTAAATTCATGAATTTAGGCCAGGTCCAACGCCATGATTCGAGCAGGCTGCAATTTTCAAATGGTGAATAATGTGAGGAAGAGGAACGCCTTGCCAAACATAAATACATCCTTGCATTAGCTTTCTTTCTCTTTCTTTCTTTCTTTCTGTTTTTTAACTCTGAATGTTACTGCATTAGTTTGCTGTAGCACATGTACCTTGCTAATTAGTGCTTTTATTCTTCGGGGTAAAGAAGATATATTAAAGAAAAAGGGTTTACAACACAATGCTGTTCCCGTTAGTATGGGCATAAGAGTCCGAGACTAAGGCTGTGGCAGGGCCTTGAACAACTCTGTTACCGCCATTGTTGCCTGTTGGAAGAGCCGGAAATGGTAACACAAGGATCAGGAAGTTCGGAACCCGGAACATTAGAATGTTCCAACTTTACAATATCCAGTAAAAATTCAAGACAATGGTCAAAATACATAAAGGAAGAATCTATGGAGGCTCTATATTTTGTAAGTTTATCAGCTGTTTGATTTGCGCCTTTGGGACGATGGTAAATGCTTCTGATCTGCATCTCTATTATCAAGTACCTACTATCCAGAACAATTGATTCTAGGGTACGGGCATCCGAGTCCTTCAAAAGGGAATCACAAAGTTGCTTGCAATCGGTTTCAATCTCAAATTCTATATTGTACATAAATTTTGTCACCTTTAGGCCCTCCTGAAAACTCGAGAGTTCAGCCATAGGAGGGCTGAGAGTGCCAAGTTTTTTGGAGAAAGCTATAACAAAATTGCCCAAACACCATTTGTCACACCCTTAATTTCCGTTGCAAATCGGTCACAAATTGGCCTCAAACATTTACAATTCATAACACAATAGTCCCTAGCACTAAGTAGACACAAAAATTCAATTCATATAGAAAAAAAAATTGATAGTTTAAATTGTCTATTAACTATTAAAAAATTATTGTACATTTTGAATTTGTGAAAAATTAATTACTGAACAGTTTAAATTAGAATTTAAAAAGTTACTGTTAAATAATTTGTGAGAGTTAAAGAATTCAAATTATTTGTTAGTTTGTTTCCAATAAATTTAAATTATTTCATAACTTTCTCACAATTAATAAACAACTTAAATTACCAGTTGTTCTTCTTTATAAATTAAATTTCTATTAGCTTATAACTAGAGACCAATAAACAAAAAATTATAAACGTCTTGACCTTATTTGCACAAAATAAAAATTTGCGAAGCTTAGGAAAATTAGTGCTATTACTCTTAGCATATGTGTAGAGCTCTGATTTAAACAAACTAGAGCACGTGGTATGAAAAGAGGTCAACAAATAGGAAATTCCTAACTTGTTAAGCAACCCTCTCATTCTGCTCGCCCGGTAAGACCTTTATTTTATCCTGGTAGCTCGGCTACGATCGTGTTCTTTTTTAACTATATTTGTTTCCCTTTCTTTTATATGGGTAAATTAATATGCATCTTGTCCTAGTGTGTGTATATATATTTATTTCAGTATTATCATTCATCTCACAAAATAAGTGTGAACATATCAAATTTTATATCATCTCTAAAATGGAGATATGTATAAATTAGATATTAAATATGTACCAATTCAATGTATAAAAAAATTGAGCAATATATACAAATAATGTCTAACATATATAGAAAAGAAATGACGTGTATATTATCGACACATTTACTAGTTTAACCTTCATAAAAAAAAAGTGTAAACACGGTCAAATTTCACTTCATACCAAAATTTTAGATATGTACAAAATTAGATAACAGATATATATAAAATTCGATGTATAAAATAAATCAAAGATATGTACAAAACATATGTCATACATGTATCAATGAGATAAAGGATATTATATATATTCAATCATTTCTATCGTTAAAATTTTAATATATGAATCCGATGTACAAACAAAAATTCATTTATACATATGCAATTATATATTTATACAATTGTCTTTATGTACTGTACATGTTATTCTGAAAACATAAAAAATTCATTTTAAAATGCATTTTCCTTTGTTCGGCTTGTGAATTTGTTTGGCTTAGAAGGCGCTTTTCATTTAGTGCCCCCAAGTTATCCGTTCGGCTTTCCATCTAATGCAAGCAAGTTCGTTCAATTCTAATTAAAGCTAACTCCAAAATGCATTAAATTCGAACACTTTTTAAGTATATCATTCAATTTGTACGCATAAATTTGTTTAAGAGAAATTAAATTAAACCATTTAAGAATCAATTTTCACCTCCTTTCCTCATGTCTCTCCTCTTTATTCCATTTATCTCCGCCGCCTGCTTCCTCAGGTTACTGCCGGCCAAAACAGAGCAAGGCTATTGGCGTCTCATCTCCATTGAAAAACTCCCTGACGGTGAGATGGCTGGTGACTTCTATGGTAAATGAGAAGTCCTGAGAGGATGATTTCATGCGAACGTACGGACTCTAAGTTGCGTCTGTGTGTGACTGGTGGTGGCTATGGCTATGTCTGTTGCGAATGACGGCGACGGGGATCAAGCTGTCTGGCGAGCAACACTAAGCAAATTTGAGTAATTATCAGGTAATTATGATGAGGGTAGAAGAGTAATTCAACCTGTATGACACACGTGAAGTATGGTGCACGCCAGATCTTTTCCTCTTATATTTATGAATTCAGGCAAGGTCCGTTGCCGCTATTCGAGCAAATGACAATTTTCAAATGGTGAACGTGAGGAAGAAGAAATGGGTTGCCAAACTCGAACACATCGATGCATCATTGGCTCTCGGTCTCGGTCGCACATGCTGATTAGTACTATTTTACTTTCATATACAAACCGCAACATAAGAATGTGCCAATTAAAATATCTAATTCCTCTCTATTATCACATGCCCGCCCATTACTAGAATATTCCTCCTCCTTTTTTATTTTTTATTCTTTTCCTTTTTTTCTACTTTAATATCATGGTCTTCTATTGTGGGTATGAGTTGAGTTAGACCAGATTTTTTCTGGAACATAACTAACATGAAATAGCTATATTTAAGGAAAATCGAACCCGTTACTTGAAAATTGAGAATCGAAAGAAATCAAAATCATGAGCCTAGTTTTTTAGTTCTAGCTCTCATTTTTTTTTCCTAATTTACATCATATAATTGTAACAACTAAAAAGTCTAATAAAATTTCATCCAAACAACAGTTGAATAATATAAAAATAACTAGATCCATTAACATTTAATAGATTAAGAAATATTTAACACAATTCATTATTATATCCAAGTTTGAATATGCATTTAATTAATACAATTTAGAACAATAAAACATTAAATTATAACATTCTAAGGAGAGACATTTGCCATATGTTTTAAGTTACCAAAACATAATTTTAAATAAATCAATATATGAGTAAATATGTAATATCATAATAATATATTTCAATAGATATTTTCAATTTTAGTTCCACCTTGACTTAGCTTCACATGGAATCGAAACCACCTAAAAATCAATAAAATTTCTAGCAATGGAATCAACCCATAACTCATGAGTTTATTCTCCCTCAATCAACCCAATAGAGACTCCTAATACTATTCTATTTTTTCCCCCAAATACTGGTATAAATATATTACAAACAAAATTAACTGTTCTTATCTTCTTTGACTCGATCGGTTCACTTCCAACATCTTTATACAAAAAATTCACGAAATGACAATAATATTCTTTTAGAGTTAATGGACAAGTTATGCCTTAGCGAATTGAAAGAAAGGATCAGAGCTGGACCGAAATTATGCAACTAAAATTAACAGATTAGAGAAGAGGCTCATCGATAAAATCTGGAACCTCGTTTTGCTAACCTAACAAAGGTTTGGGCCCTTACAATACAAATGTTGTTCTCAAGGAATATACGATTATGCAACGGGCATGTATCGAACGAATACGATCCACTAAAATCACAAAGCAATCATTCATTCGATCCTTGTTGCCGAAGCAATTGACTTCTAAAAATTGGCCAATGCTTATCCATCTCTTAACTGACCAACTAATCCAACTTGCTCACTTCCACCTCCACGTGCCTAAAATCTAAGTAACTTGAACAAAAATCAATCACCATCATTTATTTTAGCAATGTAAGAGATGGTACGTTTGCCCGCATGATAATGAGGTAATGAGATTCATTTTTTCACTTATCACACAGCTTATTGTTTCAAATCTTTTTATACAAAAGTTATATAAATTATTAAGGATGTAAGCAAACCAAATGAACACAAGCAAATCATATTCATGCTCATTCGTTTAACTTCAATCGGACACAAACATTAACAAAAACAATAAATAAATACATTTTCTCTATGTCTTTGTGTTTGTTTGTTTGTAAATGAATATTTTCATGTTTGTTCATGTTTGTTTAATAATAATAACATTATTGTGAACTAAATAAATTGAACAAATGAATGCGTTTGTGATGACCACTAAATAAGTATGTTCCTAAATAATATGAATAAATGCGTTCATGAACAATATAAACAAACATAAATAAATATAAGATTTTATTCGTGTTCATTTATTTAACTAAATAAAAAATATAAACAAACTCTGGCCGAACCATTTATGAACAATTCACCGTATACTCTGTTTGTATATAGCCCTAATAATTATAGCTCAAAGTAAAAATTAAGGTCTTGAAGTAATGCTTATCCCCAACCCACCTCTCCAAAGAAATGATCAAATGAGGTTCCTCTCCATCTCTTCGGCGCTGTAGGTGCAACGAGAAATTCTGAGGAGTATATTTTGATACTACTAGTTAACTTACCTTAATAAGTGTAGGGCTTCAATTTAGATTTGAAAATTGAAGATTCAAAATTTTATGTGGCATTTTATTACACAAAATCCTCTTGGCCCATGATAGCTTTTTATTGTATCATAGTATATAGTATTCTTAGATTAATCCAAAATATTATTTTAGGTTTTTACTTGAAATAAATATTTTTTAAAAGCTAATACTATGTAATCATAGTAATTGATTGAGTAATACTACTTCTATTCCATACTCTTTTAGATTTTAAAATTTTTTTGAATAGTTTGATTTGAATTTTATAGTATAATTGAATTTTAATTTTTTTAAGATAGAGTGAGTAAAAAAATTATAAAAATTTAATTAAATTATAAAAAAATGAATTATTATATCTATATTGATATTAAGTAACATAATAAAAAATTAAACCCAACTTAAATTTAGGAGGTTGGCCTGAGAAGATTTCCGTATGAGATAACACGCTAATTGTTAAGACGAAGAAAAAAGAAAAGAAAATGGTCGGAAATTCCGTATGAGATCGCTGCACTTCACGCGATTCGCTCTGCTGCAAAAGACGATCCCATCAGCTCCTGCTGCTTCCTTGGCTCTTCCTCCACTGCACGTGTTCGCCTCTCTCAGCCCCACCACAAACAAACCATTCTCTCTGCCTTTCTCTCTCTCTCGCTGCCCCTGTCTCACTGACGCCTGGAGCCAGAGTGGGGTGAGGGAGAGGGACAGAGGAGCGCCGGATTCCGATTTCTCTATGACTTCCCTTGAACCTTAACCCCCTTAAGAACCAGCCCACCAAATGCACGCCAAAATTCGACTGCCCAGTAGCGGCCACTCTACCCCCTCGCCGCCGGCCTCCCCTCTCCGCTCCCCTAGGTACCGCCACGCCAAGTCTAAGCCCGCCCGCTTCGGCCTCTTCCAGCCAGGTCGGACTCTCGCCAATCGTCTCGCCTGGCTGCTTCTCTCCGTTCTTCTCCGTCGTCAGGGTATTTTCCTCTTTGCGCCACTCATCTACATCTCCGGGATGCTGCTTTATATGGGTACCGTCTCTTTCGATGTGGTTCCCGTCATCAAGCATCGACCCGCGCCGGGGTCCATTTACAGGAGCCCCCAGCTCTATGCCAAGCTTAAACCAGAGATGGATGCCGATAATTCCTCTGCTGATGCGGTGAGTGGTTCGGATCCTCCTGATTTAAGTTGTATTGTGCTGTGAATTTCCATGGATCAGTCTTGATGTTTCTGTTTAGTTTCTGGATTGGATTTTTGGGTTGCTAATTTGTCGATTTATAAACGTGTTCGGTTGTAGAAGTTTTAAGAATTTAGTCAACTTTAATTTTGGAAATCAGGAGTGTATGCAGGAAGGTCAGCTTTTGGTTTAGAATTTCAGAGAAAAACTCAGTAAGACAAACTTGATCTCTTTTCATCAAAGAGAAAACAGCAGCTAAACCTTTAGCATACTGAATCAGCTGATAAATTTTCTACTTCTTATGTATTTCCTGAAGGATCTTGAAATGACAACTTAAACATGAAAGTACATTCAAACAGATACGGCCCTTGTCTTGTTTGTATATGGTTCACTTCTAGCATATCAGAGAGCAGGTGTCAAGCCGATTCCAGTTAGATTGTTGCGTATCATTACTACTCTAGCTGGAGGCTTCCATGCATATTTGAAGAATATGTTATGTGTGGTTCTCAAGTCAAAGACCTTGTGTATTAGGTGTGGTTTTCTTCTCGGAATCAACTGATTGTTTGTTTGCTATGAACAATATTTATACCATGTTTGTTTCTCAAACTGCTGACTATTTGGCTGCAATAACTGCCCTCTCATTTTGTTCAAGATGGGAGCTTCTGAAGATCTTACTTAGATAATAATGCCAGGGAGGTTCTTTGTAATTATAGAATCTCTTATAGAAACAAATGCTCCAGTGTTCTTCCTTCTGTAATTTTGCTACTTGCTTCGTGATCATTGAACTGTATTCTTGCAAAACCTCAGCTCTATTGACGTGGCCTGCAATTTCATAGGTTCTTTACGTTGATAAATCCTGTTAATCTAGGTTGGTTAGGCTTTTCTTTGTGCATGGCTTCTCTCTTTGTTGTTATTCCTAAGAGTTAGTGCTATATGGACTACTATACCATTGAGTCTCAGATCGTGTATATTTGATGTTTTCGTACCTAGGTTTTTCTTTAGTAGCATGGTTTACTGAAGCCTTATTGATCTCTATTGATTCTGTTCACATACTGAAATTTTTTTCCATAGTTCTGTTCTAAGCTATTGATTTTGTTTGTTGGGTAGATTTTAACTATATGGAAAAATTCTTATAAAGGCGGTGAGTGGAGGCCATGTGTGGACAGATCTTCTGAAGGTACAGATTCATTTTGTTCAATCTAGAGTCCCAACTAGTTATGATCTGAATGGAATTGGGGACTAGCATTAGCATTGGCAATATTTCAATTATTCTTATTGCAAAACTACCTATATTAGAGCAGAAAGGTGATAATTTGGACTTCCATCAGAAAGGGACAGAGAACATTTTATTTTAACCTGTTAGTGGTCCTGTATTAGGTGTAATCCTTGGTTAGGCAATACCTGATTGTATGAACCATATTGGCATAAATGGTCTTTCTACCATGCTTGTGCCGTTTGACTTGGTTGGTCGACTTTTCTGGCCAGGGCTGTGGCTATTCAGCACTATCCAGTAGTGTAAGCTTTGGCTCTTATCAAAATTGAAGCAGCTGCAAGTATGATAAGAATAAATAAAGAATCTGTAGTGCTGGAGCATGAAAATGAATCTAACGGAAGAGTCAAGAGATTCAAGACAAGAAAATATAATTCCAGTCTTACTTATTTGTATTGCTCATTTAGGTTTAAGTCCAGATAGTAGGTTAGCCACTGGTTGGTGTAAATGCCTCTATGTTTATATCCTTTTTTCTCTCTTATTCACTGTTTCCATAGATGTTGGCTTCTCTTTTTATATACGTACATGAAACAAATTTAGATTACATGGATTAGTATATTTATTTTTTCGAAATTTTAAAATGTCTGCATTTTGATTGCTATAGCATTGCCTGAATCAAATGGTTACATATACGTTGAAGCAAATGGCGGTCTAAATCAGCAGAGGACATCGGTTGGTTTTGTTTCTGCTTTTCTCCTATTGTGTTCTTTTTATGAAGGAAAAATTTTTTTTACTCTATGAAGCTTGTGTACTTCATCTCTCACTGACCTTGTGTCTTATATTTTGTGTTGTAGATAGGCAATGCAGTGGCTGTAGCAGGGTATCTTAATGCAACTCTTCTTATTCCCTATTTCCATTACCATAGCATATGGAGAGACCCTAGGTTTGTAAAACTTGTCATTTTGAGTTTAGATTCCTTTTTGCTCATGAATACTGTTTGCGGTACATATATTTCTGAAACAAGACCAACTATGAGAGCAACTGCCATACATAATATATAACTCACATCACATTCCCTTTTGTTATCATAAGAATGCTGTGCCAAACCTTAAATATGACATACTGATTAGCAGCTCCGTGTTTATTTCAGTTATTCTTGTTGCAAGAGTGGCTATAGCAAAGTGCTGGAATCTACTCTTTTAACCAAGAATGTGATTATGAAGACTAATTGATCATTCTCATAAACTCATATGCTTATTCATGTGATTATGTAAGTAAAATATAGTTGGGATTTTCATAACAGAATGATAAATAAGATAATGGTAGATGTAGAATACATTTTTTTCTAAGTTGGATTCAGTCAATGACAACATTATAGGATGACCGTTCAACCAGCCATGCTTTACGGTACTGAATGTTGGGTGATGAAAAAGCAACATGCAAATAAAATGGATGATGTGGTGGATGAGTGGGCATACACTATGGCATAGAATTAGAAATGAAAACATTAGAAGCATGGTAAATGTAGCCCCAATTGAGGATAAAATCAGGGAGGGTCACCTTAGATGGTTTGGTCACATTAAAAGGAGACCAAAAGATGTGCAAGGGCATAAGAGTGATAGGGTAGATATGGGTAGGGGTGACTTAAACTTGGGACTATTTAGTGCAAAAAGATCCTGCCTACTAGGACTATCAGGGGACCTTGCTACCAACCGAACTAATTGGAGATGCAGATATGCAGGATTCATGTAGCCGACCTCAACTAGTTGGGGTTAAGGCTTAGTTGATTGAAATTGATTAATGGATCCAGTCAATGACAAATGAATGGCAATTTTAAATCAGTTATACCCCATTTTTTTGCAGTTGTGTGCTTGCATTTTCTACCAAACTGCAAATCATTTGATTCTAAGTTTGGAACTTCTGCAGCAAATTCAAAGACATTTATGATGAAGATTATTTCATTGATACATTGAAAAATGATGTTCGGGTGGTTAACGCAATTCCTGATTACATAATGGAGCGATTTGACCACAACATGAGCAATGTTTATAACTTCAGAATCAAAGCATGGTCGTCCATCGAGTATTACAAGGATATGGTCCTGCCCAAGCTGCTTGAAGAACAGTAAGTGTAGACACTGGTAGCTGGTTTATTGCTTCTTTTCAAACTCACAGCTTTTATGCATTCTTTTATCTATGTTGATTTTGAAGGGTCCTGCTGAACAGTAATTCTGCATTACAAAAAAAGTATTTTCCTCCCTGAATAAAGCACAGAGTCTATTGTGATTTACCTAAAAAAAGGGGTAAGAAAAGTGAACAAGGCATATGTGAAAGGTGGTTTTATGTTAAGGTTCTCTGATGTGGTGCAGGATTATAAGGATATCTCCTTTTGCCAATCGCTTATCATTTGATGCCCCTGCTGCTGTCCAAAGACTTAGATGCTTGGCAAATTATGAAGCTCTACGTTTTTCAAGTCCTATATTAAGTTTGGGGCAAACATTAGTTGCAAGGATGAAAGAGCTCAGTGCTAACAGTGGTGGCAAATATGTTTCAGTACATCTTCGCTTTGAGGAGGTCAGTGTTTGAAATTGAGTCTTTTGAGCTTGAATGTTAGCTTCCTGCCAATCTACGGTATTACCGAGACAGCCTGACAAGGCTCTGAATCTCATGTTGAAGATCACTGAGCAACACAACTTAATTAACCGAACTCAATTATTTGCTTGTAACTATCTGAAACTTGGTTATAATCTGTTTCGAAACAAACTCTATTTGAGCAAAGCCTGTTCCCATCACTGAGCGGAATGCTAATGCTGTTTCTAACTGCCCTATACCATGATTCAAGCTGAAGTTTCTTGCAAGTAGCTCAAATTTTCTTCACATATGGCTACCGAGTACAGATAGAGATCTTTTATTGTGGATGCTAACAGTGAAATTAGTTGCTTAACTGTCATATGGTATCTTTCCCCCATCTACAGGATATGGTTGCCTTTTCTTGCTGTGTATTTGATGGTGGAGAACAAGAGAATGAAGACATGAAAGCAGCAAGGGAAAGAGGTTGGAGAGGCAAATTTACAAAACCTGGTCGGGTTATACGGCCAGGAGCAATAAGGATCAACGGGAAATGTCCGCTTACTCCTTTAGAGGTACCTGCCATTTGTCTTGCTGTTGTCAATCAATTGTGGGCTCCATCTGCCTGTTATCTGACTTGCATTTTGTGATTATTGGTGTAAGAAGTGTGATGCTGGAGCATGGACAGTATAAAGTTCTTTTCCAGAGTCCTGCCGATTTGTTAATTATAATTTCTGGTCTTTGCATTGATATTTTTGTTTCATCTTAAGATGATTTGTCCTCTGTTAATCAAACAGGTGGGCTTGATGCTGAGAGGAATGGGCTTCGATAACACCACCTACATATATTTGGCATCTGGGAAGATATACAATGCTGAGAAAACAATGGCTCCATTATTGGAAATGTTCCCTAATTTGCAGACAAAAGAGATGTTGGCATCGGAAGAGGAACTTACTTCATTTAAGGTCTGGACAACACTAACTATTTATTTTGTTATCATTTTTGACCTTGAAGTTTTGACTTATTGTTATTGTATATTTGACATGAGTTACCATTCTCAGAATTTTTCTTCCAGAATGGCGGCCATAGACTATACTGTTTGTCTCCATAGTGAGGTATTCGTGACTACTCAGGGTGGAAATTTTCCTCATTTTCTGATGGGCCACAGAAGATACCTGTATGGAGGACACTCAAAGACAATTAGACCAGACAAACGAAAATTAGCATTGCTCTTCGACAATCCAAATATTGGGTAGGCATTTTCCTTTAGCCTTTGTTTGTTTTGTGGAACAGGGTGTTTTTTTTCTTTTTTTCTTTTTTTTTTTTGGAAAGGGGGGGGGGGGGGGGGGGGGGGGGGGGGGTGTAAATCAAGTTGAAATGAACCATCATTCTGTTAATCTGCTCACCAATATGAAGTTATATAGTGGCAATTGGAAGAAGCAGATTTTTGCTACATGAGCTTCCCTAATACTCTTTTGTTCATTCTTTTTGGGGCTAGGGCTAGGGGAGGTGTGGAGGGGGTGGTATTTTTGCAAGTATTCGTTGTGAGAAATTTAATTTTCATTTCTGACAAAAAAAATGAGGCTTTCAAATTGACTGTCAAGTGTCTATATAGGCTCTTGCCTCTTGGAATGTTACTTTGCAGTTAAACAGAGTTATTTTAACAGACGTTGCTTCTTTTGTTATCGGAATGTGGGAGATCATATTTAACCTGCTTTGACTACCAGGTGGAAAACTTTCAAGCGTCACATGCTGACTATGCGTTCTCATAGTGATTCGAAGGGTTTCGAGCTTAAGAGGCCCAATGATTCCATTTATACTTTTCCTTGTCCAAATTGTATGTGCCGTACAAGCAGAACAGAGGACTCGAGATCATTTTCTGCCCCAAACAAAACAGAGGAATCAAGGCCATCATCAACCACAAACAGAACTGAGGACTCAAAATTATTGTTGCCTTCGAATAGATCAGAGTCGTCAAGTTCATCGTTAGCAACAAACAGATTAGATGATTCAAAATTGTCATTGCCCACAAACAGAACAGAGAATCCAAGATAGTCATCAACCTCTTGGCAAAGCATTTGTCTGCCTGGAAGTCTTTGCGCCCGTGATTCGTCAGCATGTCTCTAACCACCTTTTTTGTGCGTTACGATTCTTTAATTTTTTCCCCTCCCTCCTGGCCAGAGAGTACAGCAGCTTCAATTGAGGGGGGCTTTGTTGGAGGTGATGCTGATTCTATGATTATTTCTCTGAGATTGAGTTGACGTGGAGTTGCTCCTTTTTGTACAAGCTGCCATAGACACACAACTGTTCTTTTGATGGGGACCAACCCAGGCATGAGGATTTCCAATCGCTCTAGCTGTATCTGTATCTAACAAGCTGTAAAACAATTCTTTGAAACCTGTTTTGCTATTCCTGTACATCATTTGCATTTTGAGCGCAGCTTATGCAAGAACAAGACCATGACCATAGGAGAAGGATGAATTTTGTACACACACAAGAAATGCAGCATGATTTTATTTTATTTTTTCTAACTTAGAAATTCTGTTTTAGGACTTGGGAATTGATTTTAGGCACTTTTTTTCCTCTTGTAATACATATTAATAGATAAACATGTTCATTTTTGCTGATTTATGTGTGTACCATCGCAACAATTACTTATTATACTGTCATATTCTCTTGTTTCCGCTCTGATTTATGTCTTGCTGGCATTGCGCTGGATAAAATGGAGAAACTGTTTCTTGTTTTGTTTCTTTCCCATCTCATACTTCACCATCCACAACCTATGTCCATATCCCAAATGATCTTCCTCTCTTCCACCTTTATGCTGCCTATCGCTTTCCTGACCGCTGTTTGGCCTCACCTGTAGGTTGTCATTGTCACAATAGCTTTTGTTGAATATTGGTAGGGTTGGAAATGACCCAAATGAATATAAATTAATTATGTCAATGCTCGTTCATTTAACTTTAAATGAATATGAATAATAAATAAATATATTTTATCTATTCGTATTTGTTTATTTATAAATGTACGTGTTTGGTTTGTACATGTTTGTGTATTAATAATTACATTATCATGAACTAAATGAATTGAACAAATGAATGTGTTTGTGATCGCTCAAAGTATTTTGTTATTGTTCGTTCACTTAATTATATAAATAAATATAATGAGTTTTTCACAAAGGGTTAGCCGGCCGTTCTGTTCGTTTACGGTTTAAAGATTGGCAAGGTTTTCCACTTCGATTTCTTTTACTTAGAATTTTTTTTTTCAAATTCACCTCCATCGTCGACAATTCCTCCATATCTTTGTGCAGTGTGGCGGTGAGTGAGACGAGGTGGTTCATCTTCTTGTTCAAGTCTCCATGTTCTTCTGGGAGAGATAAGTGTGGATCTCGGCTTCAGTTGGCGAAGTCAAGGAAGAGACTGGGGAAGGGGTCTCAGCAGCCGCGGGTGAATCGGGAGAGAAGTACGCGAGGAGGCAGAGTTTGTTGGCGAGCTTGGCGCAGGTGAGGGAGAGGAGGAAGGAGTCGTGGTTGGAGACGATCTTGCGGATGCCGTCGAGGGAGATGGAGCGGAGGCAGGCGAGGTTAGTTTTTTTTTTTGGGAAAGTTACAAAAAAATTCCCTGTGGTTTGGTCAAACCTACAGTTTGCCCCCTCTATTTTGAGAAACTTATATTTTACCCCTATATTTTTTATGTTGTCCGATAACAATTTCTGAAACTGTATTTAAACTGTATGGTAATAATACTCTAGTAATTTCAAGATTTCTGATATTTTTTTCACAGCAATCGACCTTTAAAAAATACTGATATATAATTACAAGTGGAAAAGTACATTTACAGAAAGAAAAAACTGATAGTTTAAAATATTTATTAGCTATAAAAAAAATATTGGACAGATTAAAATTACTGGAAGATGATTATCGTAGAATTTAAATACAGTTTCAGAAGTTGTTATCAGGCAGTATAAAAAATATTGGGGGCAAAGTGTAGATTTTTCAAAATATAGGGAGCAAACTGTAGGTTTGACCAAACCGTAGGGGGATTTTTGTAACTTTCCCTATTTGGGGGGGGGGGGGGGGGGGGGGGGGTGGTGGTGGTGTGTGTTTGGTGGAGCCTCGGCAATGAGGGTCAACAATTTCAAAAGCTTTTGAAAAAATTTACGGCTATGTTTGTGTATCTGTATTGTATTTTTCTGTTTTAGTGTCTTTTTATTTCAGATATATAATTGGAGTTTGAAGATTTTATTGATAAGCCCTTACTAAGTTTCATTCAAGAAAATTACTCCCTTTCTGTCCATTTCAGGAGCACCTCTCAAATAGAGCACTCAAACTAATAGGTATGGAGTGTTTTTTTCCGCTGATTTGCTCTTTCTTTTTCTTTTTCTTTTTCTTTTTTTTAACTATCTCATAAAGAAATGAAAATAAGTAGAAAATTGGAAAAAAAAAAAAAACTTTTAGCTGTTTTGGGTAATTATTAAAAACTGATTACAAATTATATTTTTATATTTAGTGATTTTTGTATAAATTTGTATATTAATTGAAATTTCATACTTTAACAGAAAAAAATAAAAAAAAATAATTAAAGCACTTTGAAAAAACGAAGTCCTTTTTTTTTTTTTTTTCCTTTTTAAGACAGTGCAAGAAAAAAAATTCATAAAAATTAGTTACTTTGCAAAAAAGAAAAATGATTGAAGTAGTTGATTATATTATTGGACAAAAATGTAACATTATTTATTCTTTATCTTTTGCATTTATTTCTCATTAAGTGATTCAGGTTATGTGTTTTTGTGATTTAATGACTAAAACTTCAAACTCTTACAATCAAGTCACTGAACCATTAGAAATCTGACAAGGTTAACAGCAAGTGAGACCGAGTAATGAGTTATTATAGGAGTGAAATATCCTACTGTTCATAGTTCGAGAGAACAAAATATCAGAGTCATGGCTCAGGGATTAAAGAGCTTAAGTCAGCATAGTTTAGGGGATTAGTTTGGGTGGCAAAGACAAGAGGCCAGAGAGTGAAATAGCAAATTAAGCTTGCTTAGCTCTGTTTCTTCTTCTCTTGTAACCACTGTGTATGACCCAAAGAAACACCATACAAAATCAACAGAAAAACTCAAAACTTGAAATGAACAGTTGAGGGCTGCATTATGGGCTGCGGAATGTTACTTGTCTTTTCGGGACAGAGTGAAGGACGCGGACAGTAAAAGAATGGCAAAGGCAATTAATGCTCCCTGTGGCTGTTGCTGTTAGACTCCAGTTTGAATTGTATCTGTATGGTCGGCTTCGCCCAACCCCTTGCCCTTTCTTTCTTGTACTCTTTGTTACTTTTAAAACTACCAGTGGGCTTGGCCCCCTTTATTTTTTGACATCGATCTGGTAGCAGGCAGACATTGTTCAGCAATGAACTACCCTGCACGTGTTTCAGTGACAAGTTATTTGGGCATCTGTCAATCTTAAGCCTTAACCCTACAAATTTAACCCCATCCCTCTCCATCTTCAAGACTTTTGTTATGAATTAATCTCTCAATCTGATTATTCTTAATTATCGAGAAAGTCTCAACTTTGAGCGAGTTTGTCCTCTTGATGCATATATATAATATATATATGGAGTATTTATTTTAGTACATGGTACCATATTGTTGTTTGAAAGGGGGAGGGAGGGGAAGGCAGAGGTAAAGAGCAATCATGTTCTCACTGAAGTGTGTAATTTATACAAGTAGAAAGAAAATTAAGGCCCCTGGAATATATTGAATTGACCTGACACTAGAAAACCAGAATTTGCCTGAAATCTCCATGCACTTTCCAGTCCAAAATTTGAGTCATTTCCACATCAAACTCCTTAATTGTCGTCCCCCCCTCTCTGAAAATAGATTCAGCAAACAGACAAAACTGCCAACAGAGCAAGAGTTGAAAAAAAACAACTGCTCATGCATGTTTAGAGCTGGGAATTGACGGATGAATCTCCACCTTGGTTGAATCAAAACATGGTCCAAATGCATCTTTAGGCAATTTCATTTCCCCTTACACACACACACACACAGATGCCACAGGAAAGAACCTGACCTGACCAATTTCTCCCCTAAATTGCATTTAATTTCCTTTACACTAATAGCAAAGTAGTAACTCAATCTCCTGCCTCCACAACCAACTAGCCACATGCTCAGTTGCTTTCTCTTCTCAGTTCTTCAGAGGAAGGAACTCAATGTATTGGTGATTTGGGGCGCTCAAGCTGCCCACTCTTTCAGTGTCTTGCTTCCTCACATTAATTGCTTCGCCATTGACACCGCCCTTGAGGGGGAACAGCTCTAGGGTTTCTCCCGCCACTGTTTCCTGATCATCCCCGAGATTATTGGTAAGGTCTTCGTTAAAATCTTGGGGCCTTGTTCTGTATATTGAAACTGTTGTTGTGGTGGTCATCATGCTGTGTGAGGGAGAGGAGGGCAGCTCCACAGCTTGCCACGTGGCATTCCTTTGAATTTTCACCCCCGCATCTGGTTCAATACTACTGTTACTATTTCCTGGTGAAACATTGGATGCCTGGAAGAAATAAAATAATTAACAGATACTATATAATAAAATTAATCGACGTAGTAATGAAGAATAATATAATAGCAGCAGCAGTCCACTGATTTATAAGTATATATTAGCACAAAGTTCAAAAAAATTCTGTTTTGCATATATACTAAGAAGAAGACAGCCCCAGCAGAATGCAATGAGAAGCAAGGACCAAGGGAAGGATAGAGCAGCACTTTTCCCAACATGAACATGCATGTAATTTAATGTAATGATAAAAAGGTAAGCTTCCTTTATTATTTATTTATTTGACTTTTTCTGATAATTCAAACTGCCTTTTGACATTTTTTGATTCAAATTAATAATTATCAAGTCACTCCTTATATCTCCACTGATGAACAAAGACACACAATCTCTGTACTCACCTCTGACCTTTTGCTACAGTTCAAAGCACGTACTCTGCTCTTTTTCTGCTCAACTTTGTATCCTTCTCTTCTCAACACTGCTAATTTCCAAATAATATTCATTTTTTTTACTACTTATGAACAAAACAAAAACCTTGACATGCATATATATATATGTATAGACAAAAGTTTAGACCCTATAAATTAATTATTCATACATATATACGTACGAAATACAAAAAAAAAAAAATAGGGAGAACGAAGAAAATCTACATACATATCCTTCATAAAGGGCATATTTATATAAAGGGCATGCATTTACCTGGAGCATGCTGATTTTCCGGTAACTTTCCGCAGGTATTGGTATCAGTTGGTTGATCTTGATCAGCAAAAGGACGAGCATTATCTGCGAGACGGCGGCGTTTCTGGCGCTCTCTGGCCTTATGGTTCTGGAACCAGTAGAAAACGTTCTTGCCCTCGATCTTGCCAAACCTCCGCAGCCTGGTTGCGATCTGCTGGATTTGTGCGGCAGTGGGACTGCGGATTCCCCGCCGGTACAGCTCCTCCAGGGCCAGCAGCTGTTCCGCCGTAGGATTCCACCGGGAGCAAGTAGTCGGCTGCTGTTGTTGATCACTACTGCTTGCTGCTGCAATATTAATACTATGACCATGACCTGCACGAGTATACCATTTCGGTTTCTTAATTAGAATATTTACATGTACTAATTCTGTGATTAATAAACAACAAGACAGATACCTAGGCGGTGGTGATGATTGAGAGAAAAAATGTGAGGGAGAGGGGGAGAACTGAGAGGAGGCTTTGAAGAAGTCATATTGTTTTATATTCCTATGGCTATAGCTAGCTTGGAGTTGTTCCAGTGACTGGCTTTTGTGTTGCTTAAAGTGTGATGAGAGATTTGAGCGAGAGTCGTCTCAACTGATGAACACTTTTTTTACTCTTCAAATCCACTGTTGAGCTCCAAACAATTAGTGGGAAATATATAGAGCGACGTACCAGTACCACATATATATGGGGTTTAAATAGCCAGCCATGCCAAATAAAGCAATAGAAAAAAAATCGAAACATTTTACTATAAAGTAAATCTTTTAATATCGAAATGTTGGATATATGTGTGAGCTCTGGTTGATTATATGATTCAACAATATATACTGAACATATGAGTCAGCAATATTCATATAAATATATAGTTATCTAACCCTTCCATATATCTTGGTTTAGTTGACCTTTTTACTCTTTTTATTTATACTAAAGTTTGACATGAAAATATTCATATTAATTTGTAATAATTTTTTTTAAATTATATTTAGAAACTATAATATTTAACATTATGTTTTCAAATAAAAGATCATATTTTTGTAATAATTTTTTGAAAAATAATATCATGAATTAATTATTGTGAATGGTAAAGATGATAGTTTTTGCGAAGCTTTTGTGAGGGGGATGAAGTTTTTTTTTTTTTTCAAAGAGATAAAACACAACATTGATGTATAAAAGCTAAATGGAAAAATCTTGGAGCTTCAAAAATTGAATCTAAGCAACAAACGGAGAGATTATGTATTTTGAACCTAGTTCGTACAATTTATCTTGATATTGTAGTTACACTATTGAGAATTGAAAATCTACACTTTGCTCATTGCTTTTTCTTACACTATCTGATAACAACTTTTGAAACCTCGATTTAAATTGTCTAATAATTTGAAGTTGTCTAATATTTGTTTTACAGACAATAAAGATTTAGCAAGTATCATTTTACATTTACGTAGGGAAAAATTAATAATCTTAAATATATTAATTTTTAAAAAATATTATGAAATTTGAAATTGTTGATAGTTAACTTTCAAATAGTTTAAAGTAAGATTTCAAAAGTTGTTATCAAATAATATAAAAAAAAATGAGGGAAAATGGTAACTCTGCAAATGTTATGGGTGTACTTGTAATATAAATATAAATTCAGGGGGATAATTGTAAATGACGCTAATTCTAAAATACTTACAAAAAAAAAACATTTAGAAAAGTACATTAACTCATCAAATAAATGTGTAGAATTTTCAATAAAAAATGTGTAGAATTTGACTGAAACAACATAACGACATGTGATTGCGTTGGTTTCAAATTAAATAATGCATTATTTTAATACTCTATTTATTTTTATTGATTTTTTAATCTAAAAATCAATTTTATTTAAAAACTAATGCTAGATGATCTCTTTTTTTTTTTATTAAAGAAATAAGCTCTTTATGATTTTTTTCCCGTACCCAGCCGAATTTCGAAAAAAGCTTATTTTTCTAGAGTCCAGCACTACTCATTAGAAGCGGATGAGGGGAAAGACGAAAGAAAAGCTAAAAAGGGATGTATACGCTGGGTAGGTGTGAGATGATAAAATTACATGAGGAGGGGCGTGGCATGGCATAAGTAAGGCAGCATGACATCTAGAAAAGGACCTGACCTTTTCTGTTTTTTCACTTTACGCTACTCTGGGCTGGTAATTCTTAATTGACCATCGTAAATTTTTTGACCTCACGTTGGTCCGAGCGGCAGAGCAGAATTAAGCTCAAATTTTATGATCTACGTCTGTGAGAGTGTTGAAATTAATTTGTCAACCAATGTGTCTATATTCCATCGTCTCGTCTTGTGCCTTTCAGTCCTCTTCTACATCCGGGGGGTGGGCCCCCCCCCCCCTTCTCTCTCTCTCTCTTCCTTTCTTAGATAATGTACTGCAGCTGAAGCCAAATAAATCGTGTCTAACAAGTTCATTATTATTATTATTATTTTGTGCTTCCTGATAAGCTGAACTCGTCAATACCCCCAAATATGAATTTCCAATGTCTGGTCATTTATCTATTTGTTTGTTTATTTACACGCAGAATTGGCCTCTGGTCACCAAAACTGGGCCCTTTTTAAGTGTTCTTTCCTGGCCAGGGCCATGCCCTGCAACCTTTTTCTCTGACTACAGTAAACTTAACCCGGGCATGAGAGATCCAAGCTTTCACACTAACATTAATCTGTTCCATCGGCTTGCCTCCAATCTGCTGCTTGTGTCCCAGAAACAAGTACGAGATGCTACATCCAAACACCACAAAATGAGACACAACAAGTAGACCTGTTTGTGGAGATTTTGGATTCCATTACCTCAAACTATCGTTAGAATCAACTCCTACAGAATATTACATTGGCTTATGTTTACAGAGTCAACATATATTGACATGCAATGAACTCAACCATTTCTCTTAATACCCAATGATTGAGTTTAGATGGAATAACTTTGTAAACCAATGCAATCACCCCACCCTCCCCCATTCAGCTCCTGGTAAGGATTCATGGTGCCTGTCCAAATTCCAAGTTATGTACACTACTCCAGAAGCTTATTACATGTTCCAACACCAATCGCAGCAGCAAGATGCCACCCAGCATGCAGGTATGGTGTCTGAGGAAATATGTCATCTGCAATGAAAAGAGCGCCTCCCAACAATGATGACATCTTATGCACATTATGAGCCATTCTCAGTTCTGGCTGTTCCAACACTCTTTTAGCGAATGCAACCTGATAGAGTTAAGGAAGAACATTGTGAATGAGAACAAAAGCAGGCAGTCTTTGTTCGACCAATGGCTCAAACATCATGACACCTTACTTATTAGCAGTGGGTTTTGAGAATCATACTAGCATATTTGAAGGGGCACATAACTGAGTTATGTAAGTACATAATCCACACTGTTATAAAACAAACAAATTGCTATGCCTCTCCAGCTTTAAAACAAGTGGCCTTACTATATTTTCTAAGCACATAAGATGTAATCAAAATGGATAAGCAGTGGAAAGTAGCAGATCACAAAACCACAGTAAAACAGCAATCATGTTGAATTGAAACAAAGTAGTAGCAATAAACTAAGTGATGGCTAAAACTTCGATGAACTTCTCTTTCTTTTTCTTCCAATGTAATGACTCAGGTTCAGGAAAAAGCTAGTTACCTCCATCATTCCAGTGTGAACAGCTGAAACCATCAGTGGTTGGATCGGCAGAAGAAAGGCAGTTGCTGCCATCAGCAATTTTGGGTTCTCGTTTCTCAAAGCCCTTGACAAACACTGCAAATGCAGTGCTTGGTTATAAGTTTACATCCAACTTAAAGACTAAAAGAATTGGATGGAGTAGAAGTTTTGATTTTGTTCAGAACAGCCATGACATACTTGCAAACATATGAAATGTGGATCAGTATCTGGTTTACGCATGTTAGTCACTGTATGTAGAAATTGTATGACTGACAATGATTTGTGATATCAGGGAAGAATAACTGTAGAATAAAGCAAACTTATTCTATTTCCATGCAATGAGCTAGTTATATGAGAAAATCTCAAGGAGGACAAAGAACCAATTGCATGGGTGCATTCTTTATGTATGCATAAAGAAAATAACGCACCATAATTCTTGAAAAGGAAGATAGAGGTTGTCTTTTCATGATATACACAGTAAAAGAAAAGGCAGGTGTAAATGTTAGAAGAAACAAACAAAATCATTCTGGCCATAGCAAGAAAAGGAACAAGGTTTGAATCAGTAGGAGTAGAATGATATACTATCTGTGGTTTCGAACTTAATCAGATTCAACAATAAGCTGAAAGCATGTGATACACCTGGAAATCAAAATCTTTTTGCTCATTCTGGACCTTTTGCTTCAATAAAACCAAAAAGGCAGGATCTGACCAGGAACATCATAGACACTTGTCGGACATCCATACATAACATACAACAGAATTGCAGGTAAAAGAAACTGTAGACATGCTTATCCCCAAGCACCAATATATTTTATGCCCACAATATACTTCCAGATCTAATGGTTGTAGTTGAAACCACTAATCTGAGAGAGTTGTGAATTTCTAACTTACTACTGTTGCTGTTGCTATCATCGTATAGTCAGCCCATCTCAAATACCGTCTTAGCTTTCCTCTGGAAGAGTGGTACATACTTGAGGCAATGCCAACGCCAATAAGTGAGTTTGCATACAGTTTTGTACTGAAATTCTTCCTGCATCAAGGGAATGGATTTATTATGATAGTTGAGGTCCAGGAAATAATATTCTGTCAAGTTATTCGCATAAAGTATAGAGAAACAGAAAATACCTTGGAGCCTGCAGTCCAAGGGCAATAAAAGGAAGAGATGTTGCAACATTAGCAACTGTCTCCAGCAGAGTCCGGTCTCCTAACAGAAGTTCAGAAAATAAGGCATATATAAAAGATTCTTGTCCAGAGTGCTTTCACACACAGATAGTGACAGAAAGAACCTAAACCCATGAACACACCAAAAGACTAAATGAAACATTTTCTAATATTTTTATACCTTGAATGCAACAGTGAACAGGTCTGAAACATGCTGGTCTCTGCTGCCATACTCGTCTGCCAAACAAGCAAGTAAGAAGCTAAGGGAGTTAAAACTGGAATATTCACATTTGTATTTATACAAAGCTATTGCGTAGAAGACAAACTAAAAAGATGTTGGAAAGAAACAAATGATTTCTGGAACTAGTTAGACATGACAATAAGGACAACCAGTAGCTTGAATAACAATAAATTTTGATGCGTAGGCTGTTTTTTCACTAACTGCATCAGTAGCTGCTGATTTCCATTTGCTGCAGTCTCATGTGTAGATTTTAAATCCCCATATTTGTCGACTTCTTCTACCACAAACGGTGAATGAGGTACCACTTGAACTCCATGTACACCCTCAAGGGCTTTACTTGGTTTTAGTGTGCTTTGGGTACACATGATCGACCAAACAATAACACAAGATTGTTCTATTGCCAGCAATAACTTGCTGGCAACAGGACAAGTTGTGCCACAGCCAACTCTTCAGCTCAACCTCTGAACAGGAACAACTCAGTAAGTAAACCTTGTATTTTTATAATACTTAAATTATTAGTCATTCTAGGAACATTGAATTTAAAATAAAGTTCTGCAATTCCAAACCCTGAAGATATTTTACCATGTTTTATGATCGAAAATAAAGTTTGCAAATTTTTTTCTTGAAAGAAAAATATCTCACAGGAAATTTAAGATCAAAGACGTAGAAAATGCAAGCAGTAGACCAAACATCATGCATTTTACCATTCATTAACGTTGAATGTTTAAAAAATCAGAAATGGCACCGGACAGCAACAATATACCGCCCTAGAAGATAAAGAAATTTATTTCCTAACAGGAGAGTTTCAAACGCCACCCAAAATAATCACATACCACTTCTCTTGCTTGTTTGTTTCTACAACAGTAAAACGTCAATAGGAATCTTAGAAGTTAACTGAAATCATACCAACACCCAACCAGTTCCAAACTAAGATGCGTTTGACTAGTAAGAAAACGGAGAAATCCTATTCTAACCATAAAGCGCTATAGCTGATCTTTCCAAGACGTTATAATCCTTACTGATTGAGGAAAAAAAGTTGTATTCATATTTCAGGATTCCACACAATTGATTAAATCCAAAGGAGCAAATTGAGGGCAGAACAACGACTCAAGGAATAAAATTGTTAACGGCTGTATCTGGACCCAAGTTTAATAAAAGAAAACACCATAAGGTATCCAAAGTCCTCCAAAATCAGGATATACACATTCAAAATCAGGATATTTTTCAAAATTAATCAATGAAAACACATAAGAATTAAATGGGTCAAAATTTTCAAGCGAGAAACATGCTCATTAAATAAAAAATAATAGAGAGAGGGTAATGTAATAATATACCTGAAAGATGATGGGGCGAGCTGGCAAGTGGAGGAAGGTTGCATAAATGGCGAGGGACGAAGACGAAAACAGAAAACAACAGGGTTAAAATCAGAGGGGAAATTCGAGAGACAGCCCAAAAAATGAAACAGAGAGGGAGGGAAGAGATGCGCATCAGTCACGAATCTTCCTCCCTCCGCTTCGCTTGACCCCGTCCCTCCCCAGTCGCAGCGCATATTCCATTGTCCCAACCTCAATATGCCCATATCGGTTAACCACCAAAACTGATTCTTGTCTCTTTTCCGCCTTATTTTTGGAATTTACTATTTTTATTTATTTACGCGTAATCGAGTACCTCTGATGTGCGTATAGGGCATGACATGTGCTTATAAATAGTTTTTGTGATTGATGTTAAAGATTTTAATAATTTATTTAACAGTTGAGATGGAAATAGTAAAATTAATAGTTATCATTTGATAGCTTTTTTAAAATGTTAAAGTTAATCACTGATACTAATATCAAACGAGGTCATACTATACATGCTTAACGCGCTTAATACAAAATAAGCAGTTAGGTGATTTAAAGCCAATTCATTTTTAACTTAAGTCAATTGACTTATTTTTACTTTTACATCTTTTTTGTCTGAAACTAATTTCATTTAAAAGACAATAGTATATAGATGTAATAATCAATCTGAAAGTAAATTTTCACAATATTGTTAAATTTTTATAATTTTTTATTTTTAATGCTTTAAATTAGAAAAATTTATAAAAATTTAGTAAGATTACAAAAAATGTATTTTTAATGAATTATTGCAGCTATATAATATTGGCTTTTAATTAAAATTAGTTTCAGGTTTAAAAAAATGTAAGAATAAAAATAAGCCATTTTGAAGTCAATTGACTTAAGTTAAAACAAATTAGGTGTTAGTTAGAGCCACTTAAACCAAGCTTGACTACCAGGTTTGAATCCTTGTTGCCACTTTTGCCTGATTTTTTTTTTCTAGTTTTTTTATCTTCATTTTGCTCATTTTGTTTTTTATTTTCCTAGTTTTTCCTTATTTTCATTTTCCTATTATTCCCATTTTTGAATTTTCTTTTTTCCTAGTTTTAACCTTTTCTTCTCTTTCATATTTCACTTTTATATAGGTTTTTCCCTCAATTTTATTCATTTTTTACTTTTATATTATTCTTATTTCTTCTTTTTCTTTTAAATCATTTGTGTTCTTTTGTTCTTTTTTTATTCTTTGTTTTTCACCATTATTGTCTTTTTTTTTTGTTGATTTATGATACAAATACTCTCTTATATTGAATTTGAAACAAAATAACATAAAATTATCTCATTTCCTTGTTTAATTACTCAGGAATTGAATAAAAGAATAAACTGAGAAAGGAACAAATTGCTACTTATGAAATTACAAATATCTACTAATAAAATAATAGACAACTACTTCAACTAAAAGTACAAACAAGAACTTATAAAAGAACAAACACAATCTAATAAAATAACAAAGAGCTACTAATAAATGAACAAACATAAATTTATAAAAGAACAAACACATACCACTAAAAGAACAAATAACTACTAATAAAATAAAAAATGTCGAGTTCATCTAAATAAAAAAACTTAAACTAACAAAAGAACAAACACATACTACTAAAAAAACAAATAACTACTAATAAAAGAATAAATATGAAGTTCATCTAAATGAACAAACTTGAACTAACAAAAGAACCAACACCAACTAATAAAAAAAACAAAGAGTCACTCATAAAAAAACAAAGAACTATTAATAAGAGAACAAAAATAGTTGCTCTAAAAAAACACACATGGATTTATAAAAGTACAAATAGCTATTACTAAAAGAACAAATAATCAGTTCATCTAAATAACAAATATGAACAAATAAAAGAACAAACATATACTGATAAAAGAACAAATAGATACTAATAAAAGAACAAATATTAAGTTTATCTAAAGGAACAACCATGAACTAACAAAAGAATGAACACTTACTAATAAAAAAGAAAAAAGTAATAAATAAAAGAACAAACAACTATTAATAAGAGAACAAAAACATAGTTTCTCTAAAAGAACAAGTAAAAACTTATAAAAGAAAAATAGTACAATCAAAATTAGCTACAATATCTCATAACCATTGCTTTAGTGTATTTTTTTACTTTCATTTTTCATTTTATTTTGGGTGGGCTAAAAAAACATGGAGAAAGGTTTGAAGTAGAAAAGTGAGAAGACAAACCTAGAAAGGTTAACAAAAAAAAAGAAGAAGAAGAAGTTTAGAAACTAAAAAAATAGAAAAAAAAAAGTAATATGTTCTTTTAATATTATTAATCTATTCTTTCAATTGTATCAAATTGTTTTTTCACTGTTATCAATTTATTCTTTTATGAATTGCTCTTATCTTGATCTAAAAAATAACAAATAAAATTGTAAAAAGATATAAAAATTTAAATAGAAAATAAAAAAAATTAAAACAAAAAATGGAAAACACTGAAATTTCTGCTTCATTAATATTAGCAGTGCAAGGAAAACCATGAAAAATATTAAAGGAGAACAAAAAAACTGGGAGAAAAATGGAAAAACTAACTGAAAAAAGAAAAAAGGAAAGCGGAATTTGAAAAAGAAAAATAATCTATACTTGTTTAAAATTGACAAAGGAAACGTGGGGAGGGATGGAAGCAAAATGAAAGGGAAAAAAAATGAAGAAAACGTGGGTGGGGAAGTCAAACTAGCTGCTTGCAGATTCGAATGCTGGACATGTTAGAGCACTGTGCGAGTTAAATACCATGCTATATCACACCGTTACGGTAAGTGGTATACAGTACAAATATTTTTCATATTTTGTTATTTTATCCTGTGGTATACTGTAGTATTTCACATACCACTCACTTTTTATATATATTTTGTTCAACAACCGCAGTATATCATAAATATCGCAGTATACGTACCATGGTATTTTATTTTTTGAGAATACATGTGAGATAGTTTTTTTGTCATTTTACATCAAAATACCTTAAATATATAAAATATTAAAATATAATTAATGCACATATCATAAAAAAAATATTTATTTTTATTTTTTTTGTTACTTTTCTTAGTTAACATAAAAATTTAATGGTTACTTTAAGCCACATAGGAACTCAATGTGGTATTAAAAAATATATTGTTATTATTAAAGTATTATTTTTTTCTCTTATATCAATAAATTAGTTTTTTTCTGAGTATTATTTATTTTACTCTATATATATATATATATATATATATATATATATAACATTTTCTATGTTTTTTGTATTAAAAAAATATCTTGTATCATATACTATATTTTATTTGTATTTGACAAATTATGATGAGAAATATTAGAATACATATAAAATGTGTAAAAAAATTATTGAATTTTTGTCATCTTAAAATAATATTCTAACATTTATTTTTTATATAAAAATGATAGCGGTATGTGACACGGTATACTATACGGTATAACTTAAAAATTTGGGTTGTGATATACTTGGCGGTAATAATATTTAACATTTTTATTATAAGTAATAATGCTTGTCGCACGTAAGTCTGACACCTTATGAACATGCTATTCGTCTATTAGTAAAAGTTAGAAGTTGGTTTGTGTGTTTCCCAAAATCGGAAGAGTGTCGGACCATATTTAACCACAAAAAATGTGCCTTTATAATGCAAGTGGGGGATGGGTGATCTAAACCAAAGAACTGATGGCTTTTAAAAATGGATGCAACTCAAACAAAAAATCAAGGTTCATTTTTATCCAATCTAATCCAACTCAATAGATGTGATTTACTTTGATTTAGATTTTTCAATTTTTTATTTTACCAAACCCTAAGCCATCATGCTAAAAGCATGACTTTGAATTTCACTATATACTGCGTACCTCACATATGTGGTATGGATTACACATGGTCTATTAGAATTAAATTTTTACAGCTAATTTATTTTAACTTAAGTCAACTTAATTTAAAATAATTTATTTTTACTTTTACATATTTTTTGTCTGAAACCAATTTCATTTGAAAAGCAATATCATGTATATGTAATAATCCATTTAAAAATAAATTATCATGATGTTATTTAATTTATATAAAATTTTCTATTTGTAGGCATTTAGAAAGAAAAATTTATAAAAATATAATAAAATTATGAAAATTATATTTTCAATAAATTATTACATCTATATAATATTGGCTATTATATAAAATTAATTCTAGACAACAAAAATTTAAAAATAAAAGTAAATAATTCTGAATTAAGTTAACTTAAGTTAAAGCGAACTGACTCTTAGTATATGTATAAGAGTCTATCCTCAAATTGCAGCTAAATGGTGAGTTTAGTAGGATGAGTTTGGGTGTGGATATGTAGTATTGTGAATAAAAGGAAGAAGAAAAAAAAAAAAGTAGGAAGAGGTTAATTATCCTATGTATTTGACTGCATGGGCGAGAAAGAGAGAGTTGGATTTTACGGATGACACAAAAATGAGGAGCACATATGTCTGACCTAAGAAGGAAAGCAAAAGGAAGCAGAAGCAAAGCAAATGGATAGATGGGGTGTGACTTGTGAGCAAATGGAAGCAAGGAAAAAGCCACGAGCATAGCATTTAGTCAAACTCATTGAAACGATAAATAGAAAATAATGGAAGGGCAATTTGGTCATCACAGGAAAGGAATACTTGATGGTCGGATGGATGCTGAGAAGGCCTAATCTCTGGCTCCATCATTCAATACTCAGACCAATATTCAACAAACATTTCTTTGTTTTTCTGAGGAGGCAAAAACAAAAAAGAAAGAGAGAAAAAGAATAGACAACGTTTTTAAAAAAAAAAAAAAATCAGAACCCAGATTTAATTTGCTTCACTCGCGCCAATGCCATCTCTTCTCTCCGTATAAATTACTACTTTATAGTTATTTATTTCACATGAAATGAAATGTAATGTTTGAATATAGTTCCGCAGACAACGGTTATTAATTCCGGACAGTAGTACAGCCACAGCACCCTTTCCAAGCAACGTGAGAGCCAAAAACATAGTAATAAACTAGCTAGCTACTCTCTCCCATCTCATCATTCCAATTTGGGTCTTAATAATATTCAATTTATTTGCAGATTTAGGGCTCGTATATATAACATTTTCACCGTCTTTAGTGAGTGGGTTATTATGACTATTTTATTTTATCATCCATTTTCTTCAGCATGGTTGTCTTGCCGGTTATCGAATGAAACTGATCATTTTCATTATCATTGTTTACCTTAGTTTATAATTTTACGCTTGGAAATGCTCAAAACAAGTAGGAAAAAGAAGCCAAAAGGCAGAGTAAAAAGGTGCAGAGTCCAAAGATCCAGAAGTGAAATAAGATATAATAAGAAGGTTCACCCTGGAATCAAGGGTCAAGTTCAAGCTCATGTGACGACACCCAAGAAACCCAAATTCACAAACTCACTCGCTTAAGTAGTACTACTATTTTTTTTTTTAATATATCAAAAAAGAAAAAAAAAAATGCTGTGTTATTTTCTTTCTTTGTATTTGTAGCCGAACTAAAGAAATGCAACCAGAACCAGCAGCTGAAACACAAAAAGCTTGGCCAGACACTTTCATATGATTTTCAACCATAAGCAAGCACACTGTCCAGATTAGAAGACCCCATTCATAGACCAGCGCCTTTTCATGCTCTATCTTTTTCTACTCTCCACTTTCCGCTCTTTGAAATGAGAGTTTCTTCACAATTCAAAAGCAGAGGAGCCAGAGCAGCTGCCATTTTCCTCTTCTCTCTGCTCCTACTTTTCTCTCATCATTTTGGTGCTGCTGACCAGTTCTCCGACGAATTTTTCCTGCCCCCTCCAAGGAAAGCCGGCCGGTTCTCTGGCCAAAAGTCGCCCTTTCATCCACCTTCAACCTCACCGCCGCCTCACTCTGTAAGCATTAACAATGTTGAAGTTGAAGCCAGTGGTCCAGGCGTGTATGAAGATGCCAAGAGAATCATTCACTCAGGTCCAAACCCTCTTCACAACTAGCTATATAGAGATCAGGAGGTTCAACCTCTGCTACTTCTTTCATTCTTCTTTCTCTAGGATTTTCTTTTTCTTTTTGGATGCTTTGTGTATGTTACTAGATACAAGCTGAATCAATATTGTGCGAGATATTTTTTTTTTTTTTGTCTTGAAATTATTGGAGATGGATGAATGGAGGGTGAAAATGAAAGGGAGGTAGAGTTAGTTAACTTGCATTGGCATGAATGAGCCCTTGTCAGAGCAAATGGGTGTGTTAATGAGGGTGTAACTTTTAGAGCAAATGGGTCAAGACAGGAGAATGAGAATGGAACAAGTACAAGGGTAAGAGTAACAGTAATCAAAGAAAAGAGGGCTGGCAGTTACTATGGTGTTAATGCTAGCTCTTGTTTCGTTTGCAGTTAAAAGTCATTCTTTTCTTCTTCCTCTCCTGCTTTCATAAACTTCAATACTTTGTGATATCAAAACCATCCACGAAATTGGTGAACCAGATATTCGGGTGTAAGTTGTTTGGATCAGGATCAGGATACACGCACTCAAGAACAATGTTAGAAAGCCTAGGAGTTATGTCTCTGGGAAAACCAACATCAAGTTAGCTGTCCAAAACTGGACAAAGCAGCTGTTAGAAGGTAAAATTTCCTATCTACTTTGAATGTGTTGTGATTGTGAATGTCTCTTTATAGGGAGGGGAATACCAACCTAAGTCTTCTCGAAGCGAAATTAATAGGGTATTCAAATCAAACCTCTCTATAAACTAGATTCTAACAACGGGTTCAAAACGCTCAGATCGAACTTTGTTCATCAAACTAATTAATCTAATTTTGTTTTAATCATCCTTATCATTAATTCCGGAATTAAATAAAAAATAACTGCAGAAATATTTTGTTTTTCTAATTTATAAGTTGAAGTCGGGAAGGGATGACGTGGTATCGGAATGTG
Organism: Aquilaria sinensis; assembly: GCA_005392925.1. Classification (NCBI taxonomy): domain Eukaryota; kingdom Viridiplantae; phylum Streptophyta; class Magnoliopsida; order Malvales; family Thymelaeaceae; genus Aquilaria; species Aquilaria sinensis. The sequence goes on from SMDT01001070.1 coordinate 364,527, forward strand.
TAGCTGGCAAGCAAAGAGAAAAATTAATGATTTGCTTCTGATGGGAAATGTTAGGGACCCAGAAAAGGCAAAGGTTGGTTGACAAGCGAGGCCGAATTTGTGCAAATGGCTTCGCTGAGCTGCTAGGTTTTTGGGTGCAGGTAAGAAGGGGCAAGGGAAAATTAGATTAGCTAGCTAGGTTATTACTTGCACAGGGGAGAAGCATCAAACATGGGAAGTGGGAACAAACAGCCGTGTCTCCTTCAGTCCTTCAAATCTCAGTTAATGTGATTCTGACTTTCTAATTAATGTCTCACATGGACAGTTGACGCAACCTTAACTCTTGTTAAAATAATTAGATTTTACACTCTCATATATAGGCTCTTTTAATATGTTTAGGAAAAATTACCGAGACCTTCCTTGAGGTTTGGTTAAACCTATAGTTTCGTCTCTTATTTTTAGAAACCTACCCTAACTTAGAGGTGAGCATGAGTTGGGTAAAATTAAAATCCAACCTGAACCGCCTCTCTTGGGTTGGGTTGGGTTAGGTAAAAATTGACCATGGTTCACAGTTGGTTCCACATATGTAAGAACCGATGGTTTTTTTTGTTGATTCTGGTTCTACATGGAATCAACCCAAGGTGAAACTGAACCGAAGTTATGATATTACTAAATTATTCATACATTTATATATTGAAAAAAATAAAGAATTGTGAGTGTGTTTTAGTCTTTTTATATTAAACCCTAAAACTAATATTCCTAATCTTGAATCTAAATTGAAACAAATGATAGGAAATTGTTTATATTTTCATATTGTAAGAAATTACAATGACATGATGGTTGGTTTGATTTAAGTAGAGAGCGGATTTGCATCAGATTGAATATTGTTTTCTTTGTACAGATAAAAAAAATAAGATAAAATATCTGATCAGTGATCTTCCAGGATTTGCAAAGACATTTTGTGAAATCACACAACTAGATATATTTGCATTTTTGTTGCATTATGTAATAGCATGTGAAACTCTTTGAATATTATGAAGAACGTGTGTATTTAAATATAGATTTAGTTGTGTATTATATTAAATATTTCTAAACTAGTTGTGAATAAAATTTAATTGAATTTAAATGTTGTTATAGGTATATTACATAAATTGAAAAACTCGAGAACCAGAATCGAAAAAACCAGAACTATGGTTCTAATTCTTTTTTGTTCTTAGTTTTCGGATTGAATAAAAAAATTTTAGAACCAAGTCTATTTCAAGTTAGTTTAGTTCCACCAGAAAACCGACCCATGCTCACTCCTACCCTAACTCCCTTGAGGTTGTGAAACCTACATTTACCCCTCTCTAGAGTTAACTCTGTCAAAGACTGTTAAAGAAAAAGGAAAAACTAATTTATTATTCATAGTCTTCTTCGTTCGATCACTTTACCCCCAAACTTTTATATCTAACGAGCTACCCAAATTCACTTGGGTCTGCTCATCGTTTGTGGGGTTTTTTCCAGAACCATCTCCGATTCGACCTTTGACGGTGCGTCCGTTCAATTGCCCTCAAATCAGTAATCCGCTGTCGCCGTTAGTTCACCATTGCCTTGACAACCTTTCGCCCTCAACCGGACACTCTTGATAACCGTTTATCCTCCTCCTCCGATTCGCCCTTGACCCTAATTAATTCACGACCGTTCATCCTCCTCATCCTCTTCTTACTCGCCCTCATCTTTTGCAACCTCGACTCTCTACTGTTCGTCCTCCTTCTCCTCTGATTCACCCTCACTGTTTGAGACCCAGCAAACCATCTAGGCTCGAAAATCAAATCTGGTTTCTCCTTTCCTCTCCCGAAATCGGCTGCCTGGATCTCCAAACCCAACCCGAACTGATTTTTGTAGAAAATCCCGATTCACAGTGTGAAGGCTTTACCTCTGTTCCGCTTAAGTAAACGAACCTGTAGGTTTCGATGGAAATGATTTGGTTCTTGGCGCTGTCACGCCACAAAAGCTAGCAAAACACGGCCATGCCACCTTAGCCTATGCTTGGGTGACATGAAGCTTTGTTTTGCAATATAACATATTATATAGAATAAAGCATTTCTAAAATCTCTCATATCTTGTACTCTTCATTAAAAAATATCAAACTAATAAGGTCACATAACTAAATCCAATATCTAAATTTCAATAACATTTCAGGAATACTACAGCCATAGTTTTAAATGAAATGTCCTTAACAAGTCTAATTGTAAATAAAAAAATCTTCAAATTTTCAAGTGCTAGCTATGATGAGCCCGACATTCATCCTTTCTAATTCGCCTTATGGATCTAGGAAAAAGATTAAAGGGGTGAACTTTACAGCCCGGTAAGCGACACTTCACACACCTTACCCGATCAAACATAAGTTTTTTATAGATAAAATATAAATTCAGAAAATCAAAATATTGTAAGAAAACATCCGCATGATCATAAAACTGTATGTATCATTCATATAAAAAAACATATGTCCTTCATTCGTAGCATCATGCTTGAAAACATTCATAGTTCATAAGTTATTTGAAGGGTCACTATTATTCCCGTGACAGGGTCGTAGCTACGATCATTATTATTCCAGTGACATTGGTCATATCAACATTTCATACGGCATACATTCACTACCAACTATTATTTCCATTGGTGGGGTCATAGAACTAGTTTTAGGTGTCAATGTGGTATACCTTTGGCCAATTACATAGCTAGACTACAAGCTCTCTTACGTATAAATTATTCATAGAATCTATGATAAAAACATGTCACAAAAATCATACTTTTATTGTCAAACCACAAACACATTGATAACCAAATAAAATTTCACAAATCATCTCATACTCAGTCCTTGGGTAAGACAAACATAAACCATTCATAAAAAACAAGAAATTAAGAAGAAATCATTACAAAACAACAATCATTTTATAAAATTTCAATAATCAAAATCATATTTAACTCAAGTAAAGCGTGACTAGAAAACAAGATCCTAGAACCAATTCAAGGGTCAATCAAGTTTAAGAACCTAATCGAAACAGTATAAACTATTATTATGGCCTAATTTAATCTCCAAAGGCCGTGGTTCAACTTGAATACCATAAATCCATCTTAAGCTTGTGACTAGTAAAATTGACAAATTTGCACACTCCCACGAAAATGGCCATAACTCTTTGTAGAAAATTTCAAATCATAATCCGTAAAATTTCTATGAAACTAGACTTCTGAATCTATAATATAGATGTTATTCACAATTTTTGATTTAGTCAATCGATACAGTTTATTGTTCAAGTTTCAATTTCATTCAAAGCCTGCCACTTCAGTGATGTCTTGTGAGAATTAATATAACTTCTTATTCAGGCCTCTAAATTCAATTTCATTTTTTCTATATTAAAGTAGACTTATAGATCTTTCCAATGACATATTATAAGCCTAAGTTCTAGTCACATTTAGTATATAACCAATCCAAATATCTTGATCTACTACTGGAATTCCTCAAACATCATTGGTGCATGAAAATTTTCATTCTTTTTTAGTTTCCTCCCAATCTAATCCCTTCAAATTATCAAGATATACCATTACCCTGGTCTTTCACCTTTATGAACGTTATCCAATCATCAATTCTCAAGAAACAACTCATAAACAATTACCTTGTAAGGGCGAGGTTAGTGTTTTACCATAAATTTTAACATGCGATTGTATTTTCTTCTCCCACTTTTGTTCCAAGCTCTTCTCTCCTTTTGCTACGTGACTGCAGCTGCTGCACAAGCTAGGGAAACAATTAGGTTTAGTTGATTTCTAGCAATAAAAGGGTGAACTCCCTTGTAGTCCCCATTTTTTTTATTTTTTTATACACTTAAACCCCATCTTTCTTTATCATTACACTTAGGTCCTTTCTTAATGTTTTAGGGTATTATAGGTGCCCTTATTAGTGGGGTTGAGGAGGCCCAAATTGCCATTAGCAAAGTGAGGAGGGGGGTCGGAGTGGAAAGGGGCGAGGAAGAAGCTAGTGAGGCCATCACCAAAGGTGAAAGGGTGGACGGGTTCCAAGGTGAAGATGAAGAGAATTTGACTATGATGGAGAGGAGGGAGGAAGTGGAGAGGTGGAAGGAGGCAAAGAGGAGCGAGAAGTGGGAGGAGATGTTTTGGGTTCGTGGCAATCAAACGGAGGCTACCGCCAATCAAATGAACGTTCTAGGTTTCAATGATGCAAAGTTAGGAAGGGATGAGTTTAATTTTTGTTGTTGGTTAGAGAGTAGGTTTAGTTAAAAATGAGGTAAATCAATAGATGTAAAAGTTGGGGCAAAGTTTTTATGAGAGAAGGCTATGATGACAAAACAAGTATTTTTCTATTTTCTGTAAAAGGGGTAAGTGTTTGTTAATTTGTTTAATTCATGACCCCCAAATCTGATACATTAATTACCGGCATCTTCCTGTTATTAAGCAAGCCAACAACTTACGCTGTGCAAGTGTGTTCTGTGCCTTCACTACGCTCCTACCTCTTTCTTTAGTCGTGTCATCCATTTTGCAACACCTCAAATTCCTTCTAAATAGAATAGCCGAAGTTTTTAGATTTATGTATTGTTCCTATTTCACTTTACGAATATATTTGTTTACATAATTCCGTGTATAGTAAAAACCATCTCATCACATGTTTATGTAAATCTAATATAAAACGCTTATCACCGCAACTTCTTATAAAAAAGCAATCAACTCATTATTACGGCAATCATGATTTTTATGAACACTAAGGCGTAACACTATTGAACAAATCAATCTATTTGACCTAATTACATTTTTTTGTGGAGTAACAAACTAAGATTCTCTGGCGTACATTAAGTGATTTTTTCTAGCGAATCTCCGACCAATGGAATTTGTATTCGTAGGTACTGTTGTCTATATCTTGTAAGCTGTTTGATTTTTTTTTTTTGTTTTTTTTTTGGGACGGAAACTAGAGACAACTAGCTAGCTAGGGTGAATTTCTTTACCAAGGATACTGTGAACATGTTTTTAATTAGACATAGTAGTTGATTTATAAATTTACCCATCATCCCAATTCGCATTCTATTCCACGATTCTTTTATCGTGCCGCCTCCTCGCGTTCCCTATCATCTCAACTTTAACAGCTCACCATTGCAGCTTCGTCATCGGACCTCGTCCAAGGCTCGTTCTGCAATAGTTGTTCTCGGCGGCGCAGAGGCGAAACTAGGAGCAACAATCGGAGCAAGACAAAGCCAGGAGCGGTGACTAGAGGAAGTGAAGTGAGGAGTGGCGATTGGAGGAGATGAAGCCAAGAGCAGTGACTGGAGGAGCATGGAGGTGAAGCCAGGAATGGCGGCTGAAGGAGGAGAATGAGGAAGCAGTTGCGGCAAAGGCATATCCAAGAGTGAGAGCATTGATCGGAGGAAGAGAAAAGGAACCGGTTGTGGTGGAGGCAAATCCGAGAGCGGCAAGTGTCGATTGGAGAAGAAGAAAGAGAGACAGGGGGTGAGGGAGATGAAGCCAAGAGCAGCGACTGGAGGAGGTGAAGGTGAAGCTGGGAGTGCCGGCTAAAGAAGGAGAATCAGGAAGCGGCTGCGGCAAAGGCTGATCCAAGATCGAGAACGTTGATTGGAGGAGGAGATAGAGGAATTGGCTGTGGCGGAGGCACATCCAAGAGCGCCGAATGTCGATTGGAGGAGGAGAAAGAGAAAAGCGATGGCAGGTGAGGGAGACAATGGGAGACGAGACGAGATGGGAGGCAAGCAAAAAAAATTGTTTATTCATACACTTTTAAATATTATTTAGACATTTTTTATGTTTATTCAGACACTTTTTAGATATTTTTTAGACCTTTTTTTACTTATTCGTTTTAGACCGTTTTGTGAGGGAAAAAGTTATTTGTGTATTTGGTTACAATACTTTAATATTTTTGTTAAAACACTTTTTTATTTTCATTTATACACTTTAATCTATTGTTTTGGACACTTTTATTTTTTTAAAAATACTTAATTGTCTACATATTTCTCCATACACTTTCACATTTTGTGTCAAACATTTTTATATATTAATATATACATTTTGACCTATTACTTTAGACATTTTTACACTTCTATATGTTTCGAAGGGAATAAAATGTTTACATATTGTGTCATATATTTTTACATACTTCTTCCGACACTTTTATATTTTCCTTTAGACAGTTTACATATTGTTAGAAGAAAACAATACATACATACATACATACATACATACATACATATATATATATATATATATATATATATAATGTTATACACTTCCATATAACACTTTAACATAATGTTATAGATATTTCTGTATCTTCTCTTGGACACTTTTCCAATTTTTTCTCTTGCATAATCTAGAGTCATAGGCGATAGATCTGTAGATCAGCAAAGAGGGCCTGATTCGGATGTGCACAATAATTATGAACTATCGAGAAGGTTGGATCGGGGAGCTGAGCGACGATCTGGGGGTAAGGGGTAGTGAGTAATAACGAGATCCGGAAACGAGCAGTTGAGAGATTTTGGAGACGAACAATAACGACAAGATTTAGAGGCGGTAATGATTCGTCAAAAGAGACAATGGTGGCAACGGTGGTGGCAAAAGTTGCAATAGTAATGAGATAGTTTTCCTGAGATGAAAATCAGTTTTGATCCAAGGGTAAATTAGTAAATTTTTTGACTAGGTCGTGGCTATATATAGGGTAATTAGGGATAAAATAGTATGTCTAATTAGACATTAGGTCTATAATATAATATCTAGAATTTCTTTGTTAAAAGACCAAAGTACATAGAAGCCCCTGAACTTTTCCAACTCATACGAGTTAGTTCTTCAACTTTAAGTCGATCTGCAGAAGCCCTTCAAGTTTACAACTCTGTACATTTTATTCCAACTCATTGATTTGATTTCTTTTTTTTTTAATGGATTAAGCACATCAAGAGTCATCAAACTTTGACAATTCATTTAAGTTGCTCATCAAACTAGAACTTGGATTGCACTAGACCATAAATTTTACAATAAAAAATAAGTATCATTAAAATTAATGAAAATTAATTAGGAGTCATTATAATTTAATTAAAATTGATTTTTTAGGTTGATTAAATAAAAATTTATTAAAATTAATTAATTGAAAAATAATATTTTTGAGGTAAATATAGAATTAGCTATAAAATGATATTGGTCCTAGATAAAAAATAAAAATAAAAATGATGTATTATCTCTAATGAGAAAATAACATAATAAAAAAATATGTTTGATAAAAAAATATGGAACAAAAAATTTGCGACAAAGTTTGACCAATAACCACATTTTATTCCATCCACCATAATGGTATGCCTAGAAAAATGCAAATGACCACCTATAGTATAAAATGTATTTTTTTATTTATACTTCTATTTAATTTTACTTTACTTTAGTTTTCCCATTCTCGGTGCTTAGCATAAAATATAATTTTACTTTACACACTATGAATAAATACAAAATAAAATAGCACATGAACAACTTTCTATTCACAACTTTATTAATAACTAATAATTATTACAAGGCATGCAATTATGCAAGTATTCTGTTCTTTTTATTTTTTTTTCTTTGTTGCCCTGATATTTGGTTAGTTCATCCACAAACTTGATCTATAAGAAGGACTAAACTAAAGAGACTTTAATTAATTTTTATTAATTAACTAATTTCATAAATTTTTTCTTTAATAAACCTAAAAAATCAATTTTAATTACTGTATAATTAATTTTAATTAATTTTTATGATACTAATTTTTTATTGTAAAGCTTAAAGCCTAGTGTAGTAGAAGTTCTAGTTTGATGACCAATTTAAATGAGTTGTCAAATTTGAGGGATCTTCATATATTTAAGCCATTAAAAAAATAAGTCAAGTCAACAAGTTGGACTAATGCGTAACAAGTTGCAAAGTTGGAGGGCTTCTGTCGACTAAGTTAAAGTTTGAGGACTAACTCGTGTGAGTTGAGAAAGTTCAGGGGTCTCAAGTATACTTTGGCCTTGTTAAAACTATTTAAATGCTAGCTGGTCGAGTTTAAATTGGGTACAAGTCATATATGGTGTCTAGCTTTTATGGTTCTCCTACGGTTAAACTGCACTAGTAGTCCTCCAACTTGGCTAACTCACATGAGTTAGTTCCTCAACTCTAAATCAGTTTATTTAAGTCCTCAAACTTTGAGAAACGGTATAAGTTAATTGAAGGTACCTCATGGTGTTAGGGGCGAAATTCACACATGATACTTAATCTCCTTATTTTTTTTAAAAAAAAATAGGTAATTGTAGTTCATTTAGGTTGTTTTAGCCCATGTCAAGTTAAATTTCTTTAGTTTCATGTCTGTTTGTTATATTTTTTAAGTATTATATAATTAATAATATTTTATAGAAGCGCTTAAATATTTATTACAACCAAAGAGTTATAAACTAAGAAAAACTATTTTCATTAATTGGTCAATTAAAAAAAGTAAATTGATTGATTTCCAAACATAATTAGTTAAATTATGTTGTTGTTATAAAAACTATTACTTGAAGTTTGTTGTTTGAGTAATTATTATATTATTGATAATATCATACAAAATTTTAAAGACTAATTGTATAGTGAAGAGTTATAAGTTTTAAAATAAATTGTTATAAGTTAAAACAAAAGATAAAAAATGATTTATTAATATAGTTACTTAGTTTGAGATAAATTAACTATTATATGATCCCTTACCATAGCATAACCGATAAAACTATTTTTTTATAAAAGAAAAGAAATTAATTTTTTTCTTGTATGAATAACGTGTGATAATGCAATGTAAAGCAAGCATCATTTGGCCCATTATATTGGATGACCCCATGGTAATATAAAAAAATTTTAAAAAAATATATCGAGATAAAAACAATAAAAGTCTTAAAATTGGTATGATTAATTTGTTTGTTTGTAAAAAATTATTGACAATAGATAAAAAGTGCTTTTGTACAATATACATGCACATACTCATATACAAACACATGAATACATATGTATCACTAAAATTTTGCCCAAATTGAAACTTAACACTGCTAGAATCCCAGAAAAGACTTCTATAATATTCCTAAAAATCACATTGAGATTTATTCTTTTTCACTCTGGAAAAAATATATGTACATCATATAACATTAAAAGTAAAAAATATAAAATATTTTAAGAAAAATAAAAAATATATATAATTTAGTATATGATGGAAAGATCACGATAATTTAAAACATTTATAAGTTTCATATAAGAAATTATTCCTTTTAATTTTTAATACTTTTTATGTTATATGTTTTTGCTTCCTAAAGTAAGAATATTAAAAGCTATAAAAAAGTAAAGGAACTAGTAAAAAAAAAGGTTTAAAAAATGCTTCTCAAGGTTCTTGATTTATCAAGTTTTGGTTTGTAATGAATTTTGGAAAACCAATATAAATAAAACAAAAATTTTTAGTTATATCTTAAAAATCCCTACCAAGTAGACTATAAGCTAGTTTAGTCAATGTTTTACAAAAAGATTATTTAATAATTATAGAAATAACATGTACTTAAAATAAATTTTGCTTATTCATTGACTAGATCAATGTAAAATAAACTACAATTACCTAAACATAAACAAAAGAAACATTAAGGATTAGTTTTAAATTTTTCTCATGATAATATGAGTCAGCTAGGATCAACTCATGTCATTTCTCAAAATTTAAGAACTTAAATACACCAAGTCTAAGTTGAAGAACTAACTCATGTAAGTTAATAAAGTTAGAGGATTGCTATTGCGCTTAGGCCTTATCGTTTACGTTGATTAGTGTTATCTTAAAAGTCATTTACCTTATGTTGATGCGGCAGTGTTCAGGATACTAATAGGATCCACAACACAATGGTGGCCTTCTTTTATCATATTGTATAGACATAAAACTTTAACCTAAAATTGACATGAACATATAATTCTGAGGACTTTCAAATGCTGAAGAGCCAAACTTTAATCTGCTCGAAATGCCCAGCGACCCAAAATCCCCAAAAACATATATCTACTGTAGTGGCCTCTAAAATCAAGTAAAATATGGGGCTTTTCCAACAAGAAACATATTATCCATCTTTTCATCCGATTCCACCGTCGAATCGCGTTTGTGTCATTTTCCAATATTGCCTTAAGAAACAAATATGTACCCTTTCCGGGTGCCCAGAAGTTTTGTTCTTCAATCAAGCAACAACTCTTGTCTTCTGTTTTCTACGATGCAGGAGTGTCCGAATTTTGTTTCACTTATACGCACTATGAGTGTAAAAGTTCTGGAATTTTCAATTTATCATTTTGATAATGTTCTTATAATGTCCTGTAAAGTTTCCTCGTCTTCCGCGGGTGCGGAGTCATTCTCATCACCGCCCACCTGACTGTCTCCCTTGTCGAGATCCATTTTACCTCCGGTGGGAGGCCATTTGCCGCAGTGCCCACCTTTTCTCTCCCTTCTCGCCCCCCTTCCTTCTGCCTTCGTCCTTGTTTCCGATTGCATACGTTAATTTGTTCCATCATTCCTGTTACCTTGGAGCTAAATGAAGAGGAAGTCCAAGGGAGACAGAACGCTAGCCCAGCAAGCCCGTCGGTCGCTCGCCACCTGTTTAGGTTGTTCTGGAGCTTAATCGCCACCCATATGGCAGCCAATCGATCTTCCACTAGTCTTTCCTTTGCCCGTCCCGCCATATTCCTCGCCAATTGCACCATTTGGAAGGGAAATTTTGAAGTTGACTAGTAAATCCGACCCATCTGCCCCGTGCCCATGTGCAGGATGGGATGGCCAGGTAAACAACAACCGGTGGGTGTGGGCTGGGGATAAGTGGCTGAGAGATGGAGAGGAGTACTGACGACGCTGATGGCAACGCGTGGATTAGCTCATCTGCATTTCAAGTCAAAAACTCATGTGCTTCTGTTAGTTTTGGCCTTAAGTTTCATATTTGTTCAATATGTTAATCTATTGTAACCAAGGAGAAGGCCACTGTAGTAGCCTGAAGTCATTAGACACTGCCACATCAATAACTTTGGTTGAAGGGTCGTGGATAGATCAGGTATACTATCATATATAAGATAAGAGACTTTAAAATGAGATTAGTTTATACTCAGAATTATTATAAAATAGTATTTAGGAGTCAAGAGAAAAAAAAAAGGAGGGAAGAGCTCGAATCTTAATTGAAAGAGTGGAAGACCAATGTTCCACTATTTGCACCAAAAGTATGGGGACAAAATGACATTATTTAAGTTAAAAGACCACCTTAAAATAACATAGAAAATTTGAGAACCATATATGAATTTTATCCCATTTAAATTGGATACTCTCTTTTAACATTAGATTTATACTTCCATGTGAAAAGGTTCGCTGTTCAGATTTGAAGGTATGTAGCAAGCATTTTGTTAAGAGCATGAACTAATGTTTGTCTGGGGTGGGCCGAGCCATTACGTCGAAAGAGGTGCTCAAATGTAGAAGCTAATATGGGATCTCATGCATCGTGATAAAAGATTTATTATGCTCATCAAAGCCAACTTAAATTTTGTTAATTGATTTAATAAAGTTGTGTCATTTTTCTTTGATTTATATTATTGTTTAAACTCCTACTATGATAAGCCCATAAAACTATATTATATATGGATTGATGGATGATGGAGATCATACCACATGAAACTTATCTTATAATTCTTAAAAGGTGTTCACAATCTATGAGCGATGCATGGATTAGTTGCTCATAAATAATTGCATATATAACATTATTATATGAGATGAAGTGATTAGTTTCAATCACTGAAATATTGATTCCTAATATGTATGTAAATATTTTTGGAGATTTGAACAAAACCAAATCAATTACTCTTAGACCTTCAACTGTTAAGAAAGAGTAAATATTATTTATTTCGTAGACTTGAGAATAATATGAATTTAAATGTATACATTATGTGATTTTGATATGCCAATCAATGATGCCTAATATAGGATATACTTAGACATATTTGATTACATAAATGTTAACATATTAAGTTTATGATTATTCAACATGAAATTCATCGCTATTAAAGTAAGTGTGAATATTGTGGAGTATGCGTCTTAGTTTTTTGGATTAAGAAATCCATGTGGTCAATTTAGAAAAATATTATTTTATATATAAAATTATATATATGTGGTATATATAGATTTTATAAATATTTTTTATAAATTGTTTAAGTTCGGATAAAACTTGAAGAGACTCGCTTATATTTGATTTTGTATTGACAGTGCTACAATTTGAATGTGGTTGGTCTAGTCCGAATTATGTGAAACAATATTGGACGGTAAACAAAATAGAATAAAACATATGGGTACTTGTAAATTATCTTTGAATTCTTGGGAGATTTTACAAGGTCGTACAAAATGTTGTAATAACTTGTAAATAATAAATTAGTTTGGGACTAATTTGACAGGATTCAGATATCCCAATGGGTTTAACACCACATTCTGATATTTACCTGAATTTGCCTATAGAAAGAGTTGTTATGCATTGATAACAACATACAAGAGACATATGTGAAATTCTTTACTAGAGAAATCATGCATAGTGTAACCGGGAGAGAAAGAATTTGAGCATGTGAAGCTTGGAGAATTTTACACTTGTGAAATTTCGAAAACAAGGAACTCGTATGATTATTTTTACAATCTGATCCTAGTGCATGCTAATTTAATAGCATGAAATGGGTTCGGATTCCCAACACGTGAAACATCAACTACCCATTTCTCATCCATCCCCATCTTCTCATATTTCTATTGTTTAGTGTTGAGTATGGATCGGGTAGAATCAAAGCCCAACAAAATCGTTATTGTTGGATTGGTTTGAGGTAGATAAAAATTGATGACGAATCTCAAATCTTTTGGAAAACCAGTCAATTATTAGATTGATTTCAGTTCCATGTAGAATCAACTCAAAGTAAAACCAAAGTGAAAGTATATGCTTAAATAGATTATATGATTTATGATATTATATATTTACTCACATATTCATTTATCTAACAACTATATTATTAGAGTATTTTTTGTAACTTAGAACAGGTGATGTTGTCTCCTTAATGGACTTTGTAACTTAATATGCTACTCTTCTAAATTGCACAAATAAAATGTGTATTTAAACTTGAATGTAATAGTGAATTGTGTTAATTATTTCTTAATACAATGAATATTGACAAATCTAGTTATTTTCAGCTTTTTAATTGTTATTTTGGAGAAAATTTTATTGAATTTTATAGCCGTTATAAATATATGATGTTAACTAAAAAAAATTGAGAATTAGAGTTGTATTAGGTTCTAGGATTGGATTGGATTTCCTAAAATTATACTAAAAATCGAATCCTACTCGATCCATGCTCACCATTGCTATTGTTCACTGCTTCCATCTTAAGTTCTTGAATGGTTGTTGTCATCTTAACATAAATTAATATTTTTCATTGTTTTTTTAGTTGCATATAATTAATATTTGTAGGCTGTGTAACATTTGCTTTTTCCTAATCTTAATCTCATTGAATGGTTGGTGGACTTGACAATACTAATGAGTCTAAGATGATTTTAATGACAAGCCCACTAGGAAGCCCATCCTGAGGCGAGTTAGGACTCATGGCGACATTGGTCCATCTCAGTTTCCAGATTGACCCATGCTCACATGGATCATGAAACCAATTTCCTTTGTACTAGAATTTACCCATATGATTGTAATGGACTCCCTTCGGACCATGGAGTTAAAAGTTTGTAACAATTACAACTGTACTAGGCTGTGTCGATTCTTTATCACCTATAAAATCTTTTTCTTTTTTTCTTTTTTCAAAATAAAGACGTAACTTACAAAATTTAAGCATTGGATTTACTTAATGTCCATCAATCAAACTAATGCCATTACTTGTGGATTGCAGGTTGCTCATGCAGTTGTGACATGTACTAAAAGTCCAGCACACGTTTAGGAAGGTTACTTGTGGATTATAGGTTGCTCATGCAGTTGTGCCATGTACTAAAAGTCCAACACATGTTTAGGAAGGTTAATGTAGTTGCAAATTGCTTGGCTAGGAAGGGAGTAGTCTTGGAGAAAAGGGTGCTTAGATTCTTCCAAATCTTATCACCACAATACTCCCTAGAATGTTGTTTTTACTAGTTTCCTCAGAGAAATATGACGTGCTAGAGCCTCAAAGCATTGAAAATACTTTACAACTTGTGCAAAGAGTTGTTGACAAGATCTCGACCAAAGCTACCGAAGTGGCTTTTTTTTTTTATGCTAAACAAATACAGTGGCCCTAGTAAAAAAGGCCAGGTTAATGTGTGATGGTACCCTCCCCCCACTAGAACTTTTAAGCTGAACATAGATGGTTCCTCTCAACTTAATGGTGTCCTAGCTGGTGTGGGAAGGTGTCATTAGGGATGAGTATGGCAAGTTTTTGGCTAACTTTGCCCATAATACTAGACAATACAACAGCTTGCAAGTTGAACTATAAGGCCTAAAAGAAGGCTTGAAATTAGTGCATCAGATTTCCACTTTCTCTTTAGTCGTTGAGATGAACTCTCAAGTGGTTGTTCAGCTTTTAAATCCATCTCAGCGTTCGTCAATCCAACTAATGCCTTTACTTGTGGATTGCATGTTACTCATGTAATCATGCCAAGTGCTGAAAGCTCAACACATGTTTAGGGAGGCTAATGCAGTTGCATATTGCTGGCCAGAAAGAGAGCTTATATTGGAGGCTTAGGCAACGACAATTTATTGAAAGTGCCTGGATTTTGTTCTTAATCTTTACTTGATAGATGCCATGGGGATCTCTATGCCAAGACTTTGTAATCTTTTGCATATTTCTTCGCATTCTCTTTCTATATGCCAACTGGACTCGTGGTTGTGTTATTCTCTTGTACTAGACTTTGTTTATTTTTATTTGTATAAGTTTCCCTTTTGACAAAAAAAAATTGCTTAATTAGATGAGTAATGTTATATGCACTAAACAATTTGTATCAAAATCTTACTAAATATTATGTGACAAAATTTAATTGACAGTTGAAATAATGAGTGAAGCTTATTAGTGTTTTTACAACTAATTAATTCATGTGACCTAGAATTTTGTACAAATTTCTACTAAGGTTTTATGCATCCACCAAAATTCTAACATCTTGGAACTATTCTTTGGGAAGGATTGTTCGCCGGTCCTGTTGCCCTTTTCCATATAGTGGTACTCTGCCCTGCCCATCTGCGCTACGGAGTCCTTGGTGACCAAAATCCGGGATAGCAAGGTGCAGGATCAGCATTATAAACTGCCTTTCCTCTGCTTATTCCCTAGCCATGTAATGGGAATTGCCATCCGTTTTATCTCTTGAAATCCTGATTTTATTTCACAAGGTACCATATCCAATAATCATGATCCATCCACTCTTCTAACGCTTAAGTTCATTAGGTGGCTGTAGATGTTTTGTCCAGTACTAATTGGGACTGGAGAGAACTCGAATACCAATTGGGCAGGACTAGTAGCCAGTAATTTGTAATCTCAGACAAGTGTTTCTGAGCTACGGGACGATCCACAAGGTTCAAATCGACAACCTCAAAAACCTCGTGTATCTTTTCGCTTCGCCTCCACGTCTTCATATACACGAAGGAGTCACTTTTCCCCACGTGTCATTCTATTACTCCAATAACGATGGTTGTTTAAAGGGAAAATTACAAAAACCTCCCCTATAGTTTGGTCTAACCTACACTTTGCCTTCTCTATTTTTAAAAACCAACTTTACCCTCTATTTGTTTTATAGTGTCCGACAACAAATTCTATAACCCTAATTTAAACCATATGATAATAACGTTCCAATAATTTCAAGATTTTTTTTTATTTTTTTCACAGCTAACTGACCTTTAAATAATATTAATATGTAATTATAGGGGGAAAAAATACATTTATAGAAAGGAAAAAATGATAATTTAAAATATCTATTAGCTATAAAAAAAATATTGAAGAGATTAAAATTACTGAAAGATAATTATTGTATAGTTTAAATACAGTTTCAGAAGTTATTATCAGGTAGTGTAGGTTTATCAAAATATAGGGGGCAAACTGTAGGTTCGGGCATACCTCAGGGGGGTAATTGGAAATTTATCTTTTTTAAATAGATATCACGACAACGTGGCTGTGTTTCTGGCTCTCTGGCCAGAGCTCGCTGCCCACGTGCCCAGGCACCCAGCCATGGCGGTACCTTGTCACTGCAGATGTTCATGGGCCATCAATCTCTCCAGCGTTCCTTGTGATCGCTCCATCTCCGTTTCCCTTCGTTTCAGACAAAGTTGCTTGGCCGTTTTCTCTTCGGGCGACGACTGCTCGGTGGCCTCGCTGCCCTCCTCGTCCTCGTCTTCCGCATCATTTAATCGCAGTAAGTCATCTAATTTAGGAATATCATGTTCCGATGCTGATGTTCGTGAGAAAGACGACGGCATCAATGTGGACTTCGTCTCTTCTTCGATTTGGACTGCGTTGCGGGAGAACCGGAACTTGAGCTTGAAGTCTCTGTTGGGTCGGCGATCTCTGTGGAGAAGGATATTGTTTGCTTCTAAGAAAGTTCGGAGCATTATCTTGCTCAATGTCATCACAATTATTTACGGTCAGCTTTCTCCTGTTACTTCATTCTACATTATTTCTCCGGTTAATCCTGAAAATTTCTCATGCTGGTGCTTTTTTTTTTGTTATTAATCCAATAATTTATGGTTAGTGCCCTTGGTGCGCATCAACTGAACTTCTACTGAGTCGAACAATTTATGGGTTTGTCATAATTGGCTATGATTTTGTCCTCAAAGCTAGCAACGCCATAGCCTGGGATCCCTTAAATGTGATCCCGTCTCGGTATTGCTACGAAAATGCGGTTTCTTAGCTGCTTCCTCCTTTGAGGAGTCCCGCTAGCTTTTTTACTTTATGATTCAAGAGCCGCTGGAAGTGTCCTGCGGTACAGTTCATGTTGCAGCTTTTAGGCACTTAAACCAATGAAAACATAGAAATTAGATAAGACTGAAAAACTCAAGTTTGTCTCTAGTTGCTAGTTGTCACTGAGAACAAACGTTTCTCTGAAGCTTGACCCACAACAATGAAATAAACAAGAAATGCAAAGCAGGAAGATGATTCACATAAGAGGTTATTATGGTTGAGTATATGGGAATCATGAAATGTTTTTCACTATTTTAGCTCAGAATTATTCCCCTCATCTGGCTTTAGCTATTTCAAGTTATGGTTTTTGCCTCATATAGTTCATAACGTTAGTTGTCCTATCCATCAATTATTGTATTTATGCACACTTGCATATTTTGTTTGCTGGCATTTCAAAGGTTTTTTTTTGTTTTTTTGGCTAAACCATTGTGTGCCATTCTAGTATTGGAATAATTGCTTTGAGCAGAGTACAATTTGTAAGCAAAAGCATCAGCACTTCTTCGTTCTTAGATATTGAATGCATACCAAAGCTTGTTTTACTCCCATGTTGTAGCTGGTAACATTCCTGTTCTGAAGGAAGTGGAAGCAATCATGGATCCAGCAGCCTTTACAGTTGTTCGGTTTGTGATATCTGCCATTCCGTTTATACCATTTGTTGCACAAGCATGGGATGATACAGATACCCGAAATGCAGGGATAGAATTGGGATTCTGGTCAGTTTAGGGTACCTAATGCAGGCACTTAGTTTGTCACATCTGATGCTGGCCGTGCATCATTCATTTCTATGTTCACGGTAATTTTCTTGAGAATGCAGTAGGTACATTATGAACTTCTTATTTCCCTGGGGTTCCTGAAGGTACAACTTTGGTGCATCCTTTCTATGGGAAATTTCGGGTAATTGTGGTTCCCTTACTTGATGGTATGTTAGGAGCAGTAGTTCCTGCACACACTTGTTTTGGGGCTTTTGTGTCAATTGTTGGAGTTGCAATGCTAGAATCAAGTGGATCACCTCCCTGTGTAAGTTTTCTCCATATTGCTCCATTCATATGATTTTGCTCGCATAACATGGCAGAGAACTGTTTTTTGGAATGTAAATGTCATATTTTATGAGGCCACTTGGAGCAAAAGTTTCTCTCTCCTGATCTTTTGAGCAAAACTGTTACAGGTTGGTGATCTTCTGGGCTTCTTGAGTGCAGTATTTTTCGGTGTTCATATGTTAAGAACTGAACACATTTCAAGAAGTACCAATAGAAGAACTTTTTACCCTTACTCGGATATGAGGTTAGACTGTCAATTAAAGAACTAGTCCTTATAGTTCAACTTCAGACAGATTGACAATCTGAAGGTTCATTTAGGTCTGTGTAGTTGCTCTTTGATCAACTCTCTGGTACTTCCTTGAGAGGTGGTTTGAAGGTAGTCTGGACATCAACCCATCATCTTGGACATGGAAAATCTTTTGGGACTTTATATTTGAGTTTCCA
Organism: Aquilaria sinensis; assembly: GCA_005392925.1. Classification (NCBI taxonomy): domain Eukaryota; kingdom Viridiplantae; phylum Streptophyta; class Magnoliopsida; order Malvales; family Thymelaeaceae; genus Aquilaria; species Aquilaria sinensis. The sequence goes on from SMDT01001070.1 coordinate 382,925, forward strand.
TGGATACCTGCCCTCTACACAGGCATTTTCTCAACAGGGTTATGCTTATGGGTGGAGGTGAGCATCCTGGCTTTACTACTCATAACACACTTCCAAAACATAAGGGATGCTTGGAGATTGTTTTTCTGGTTTTTCTATAGGCCTTTGTTTCCCTTGTTCTGCTATTCTCAGTGCAATTTTTTCTGGCCTGGTAATCAACTTTTTGTGTCCTGCTTTTTTTTTTGAAGTTTGCTCTTATGTCTTCATACTTGTATGTACATCAATTCATATGCTTCTTTTCAGAAGAACTACTCAAACGAATATTCATTGGCTCTTTGTATTGTTCTTGTGTTTGTATGGTTGTTTTATCATATGATCTACTTCAGGCATTACTTGATCATTATTTTGTTTGTTGGTACAAGTGTATGTCTTTTGCAATTTCCCTTTCTCTGTTTTTTTTGCCCTTGTATCATCAGTACGTTGAAATACCTTAACTAACGACCATTCTGAAAATAATAATAATAATAATAATAATAATAATAATAATAATAATAAAAGAAAACAAAAAGAAAAACAGAATTGAAATCAGTGATAGTTTTGTAAAGAAATTAAAGTGCAGTGGTGGTTCTGAAAATTTGGAGAAAGTTTGATAATGAGCTATTCTTTGTAGCCGACAGCATAAAACCCTCAATTGCATTTCTTTAGTTTTCTTCAGTCCTAGTGAATGAGTTTTTCAGGTAAGACCAAGTCTATCTCATGGATTTGACAGATTTGGATTTCAGTTGTGTTTTATAATTTGGTCAACATGGTTTCTCTACCTTCATAGAATCTCCACATTTTCTTCTTCTTTGGTCATTAACCATATTTGGTTTTCCCATACAGATGGTTGTGATGCGTGATGTATCAGCTACTGAAACTGCAATAATATATGGGTTGGAGCCTGTTTGGGGAGCTGGTTTCGCATGGTTTCTACTTGGTGAAAGGTGGTGTCCTACTGGCTGGCTAGGAGCAATTCTCGTGCTTGGTAAGAGAATTTGCGTCTTCTCTCTAATGGTGTTTCAGTAGTTGCCTTCCACTTTAAGACTTGCATGCGCTCTAGTTTAGAAGTGATATTAGATAGTAGTATTTACAATTCAGATAATAGGGCTCATGTTCTGCTCTGTAGCAGTGAACCACTGAACCTAATGGAATCATCAATTTTATCTAATAGAATCATCATTGTCTTCTTTCGGATAAATGGTAGATTTGTTTTGTTTTAAACCCAAGAATAACCAATTTAGCAGGGAGCTGCAACAAGTTCAGGTGCCCTGATTTTTCAGACCCAAAATTTTGATGGGATTCGTGACTATTGAGCCTGTACTTACCCGATGGTAAACAGTTTCATCTGAGTGATAACTTGTACTGTATCTTTACCTTTCTGTAGCTGGGAGCCTAGCGGTCCAGATATTTGGATCTCCACTTTCTGGTAAGTCCGGTGAAGATGAAGATACAGGAACTAAAGCTAATAACAACCGTACAGTTTCAGAGCTGCAAAGTCGCTTCTCCTTCTCGCCGGTTGTTATTGGTAGCAAGAAGAGTGCTCGTAACAAGCTCACACGAAAACAAGAACATCATGCTGTACCTTTTTCTTTTTGGGTAAGCTTTTGATATTGTTGTAAAACAATGGACTAGGAGTAGTTTTTTCTTTACTCAGGCCTACATGGCTAAATTTGAAAAGCAGGAGGCCTGAAGGTTTTCATAGTATGTATATGCTTGTGCATCGAAATTCATAACCAATGTATCTTTAATACATTTATTTCTTTGATCCCCGTATTGAACAAAAGTGGGGAAAAGGGGGCTAGAAAAATATGTATGGATGACCCAAAAAACTCGGCACCTTATGTTTCAACAGTCAACTTTGATGGCACTGGTTACTGGAGTAAATAACTATGTGAATGTCTATAAATAAGTTATTTAAGTTTGAAAAGTGACATTTTACTCACTAGGCTGGTAAGTTGAAAGTTAAAGTGACATATCATCCACTCCTCCATTTCTCGGGTTAGTCAACAGAAATGATAATACTTCAATGGAGAAAGAGGGATTGAAAACTATAGTTTGCCCGCTGTTTATTTAAAAAATCTATACTTTACCTATATTAAGGGGAAATTACTATTTTAATAAAAAATAAATAATTTAAATTATTAACTAAATGACAAACTGTAATTAAATAGTTTGAATTTACTTTGAGATAGATAATGCATGCAATTTATATCAAAGTTTTGGAAAATTGATAAAAAGGTCACATATAGGGGGCAAAGTGTAGAATTTATTAATATAAAATAGAAGGAGACAAACTATAGTTTAACTGAAAAAGTATAGGCAAACTGCAATGTGTCCTTAATTTTTTTTTTTTTGGGTACACAGAAAGGAATTAAAAATATTAAGGAATAATCTCATAACTCCAGATGAAGTGGCAAGGGCTTTGTCCTGTCATGTCTACTGTTCAAGTTCGAAACATGCCAAACCCATTCTCTTTAAACCCTCTTATCTAGTGTAGAGAATTCTGAGTAACCAAGCAATGGGCTTGATTCACCACTGATCGATGAACCACCAAGATAAAGACTCCAAATAGTAGGATTAGTCTTCTAATTTCACTAATGTGTGCTTCAACCTTCAAGTGGATCGGGTTATAATCTATAATTTGGAGAAATCTAACAAGACAATCAATGAGAATGATGACATTGTCCACTCCATGGAGACGAGCTTTCCTCAAGTCCTTAATTTGATTGTGCCTTCATGGTTAATTCTTAAACTGCCTAACACTGGAATCGCCCCTCAGTACGTTGCTAAAGTGGGGGTGAGAGGACTTGATCAAATATGTCCTAACAAGCCTTGAAACTTGAGTCATTTTACCAACGAATGCTCCATGAATTTGCAAGTTTTTCCATCAAGGGAAAAATTCAAGTGCAACACTACGAGATTGGATTTCTATTTGTTCAAGTGGAGGAGTGCAATATAGGATGAGTATTCAAACTAATCTAGGATTTCTAGCACGATCTACTACTAATCCAAAAAATGCGAGGTCAATTGTGCTAGAAATTCAAGTGAAACACTTACCTAGTTCTTTGAATTTCTATTAGGATCTACTACTAATCCAAAAAATGCGAGGTAGATCATGTCTACCCTTCATGAATTTTACCAACCAACACTCCATGAATTTGCGAAGGATTCTAATTGTGAAGTGAAGGAGTTTGGCGTTTGGGAGGGTGAAAGATGGGAATGGCGTAGAAGTTGGAGGAGGCAAGCAAGGGGAAGGGAGGAATCAGAACTTGGCCTTTTAAATAAATTGTTTTCATCTATACAGGTATCAAGGTCTGCTCCAGATAAATTAGTCTGGATCCTAAACCCTGATAGAAAATCTTGGTCAACACCCTGCTGCAGCAACTAGACGTAAATAGATTGGGTGGATCAGTTCATGGCGCAAGCTTTGTTTGGAATAACTGGGCACCATCAAAAGTTACGCTCAATTTAAATTAATTAACTACAAAATGATATATTTTTATTCTTATATTTTTTTTTACTCAGAATAAATTTTAATTAAAAATCAATATTATGTAGCTATAATAATCTATTGAAAATACAATTTTTATAATCTTATTAAATTTTTATGAATTTTTTTAGTTTAAAACCTTAAAAAATAAAAATTCATAAAAATTTAATAACATCATAAAAATTTACTTTCAAATAGATTATTATATCTACATAACATTAGCTTTTAAATAAAATTGATTTCAAGAAAAAAAAATGTAAAAGTAAAAATAAGTCAGTTAACTTATGCGAGGTTGAATCTATGGAAGATTTGCAACTTATGCCAAAATGAGAAGCATCAAAGGAGGTGTGGAAGTCAATCTTTCAATTGTGTAACAAAGGTTCGGCTCATCGATCAGACAAATATTCAGCAGATAATCAATCAAGGCCCAAGCATATATATCCAGAACATAAAGCTGAAGAAAGCGTGGGAAGCCGTTGCATTTGGAACGGGAGGAGCAGAAAGAATTTTTTAGGGTAAGCAATTGGTAGTGAAAGAGGCTCTATTTCTAGCACAATCTACCTCCCATCTTTTGGATTACTAGTACAGCTTTGACACCATCTTTCTCATTACATGATTGGATTGGCATTCTCGTTAGATTGTTGTAAGGATGTGGTAAAGAAAGTTAGTAAGGGGTGCCTATTGTACTAAAACATTTGCTTTTTCTTTTTTCCTACTTCTTGCGGGACAAATCTTTGTTTCTGATAGAAAAACCACAAATGTTTAAATAATGACATTAATAGGGTGTAAAAAAGGGTGAATTGGGCATCACCATCCATCATCGGTCAAATGATGTCATGAAACTTGTCTTCTACATGGGTTGCTACTATTGATGCGGATCGTCCAATCAAGGGTACGTGTGTGTCAATGGTTGAGGTGGCTAACAGAAATAAAAAAAATAAAAAAAAATGAGGCCAAAATGAAGGCAAACTGGGCCTAGCGAGCTAGGCGATGATTTGATGAGTACCAGTCACAAAGCATATTTCTTTTTAGTTTTGCTTTCTTTTTGTTATAAAACTAATACCAATTTTTTTGGTGGATAAAAGGAGAACCCAAGAACAAACTACAACAACACATTCTTTCCTCTATAGAGAGTGTCGGTATTAGGAAGTACAGTCAAACTACTACGACTACTGGTGTTAGAGACCAGAGGAGGAGACGTCCAGCCTTCCAAAATAAGATCAGATTGTGTTAATAATACTTAATAGACATAAAATAGTAATACTATTAATAATAAATACTCTTTTTTGTAAAAAAGAAAATTTGAAAATGTTGATTTTAAACTTTGTAAAATTGGCCAAAAGGAAAGTTTCTTAAAATTAAGCACATGATCACCGCATAGAAAAAAAAAAAAAACCATTTTAGCACTTCCTCCCTTGTAGTAGATAAAATTATACAAGTTAGCGAAGTTTTAAGGGAGAGACATGCATTCATAAAGAGGACTTGTGAAGATGTCTTCAACAACTTCTTAATCCCTGTTCTTAGGAGTGACACCGCGATGCCAATCACTTCTCTGCTACTTAATTATGGAAATTTTATACATAGTCCTTTAATTTTAGGTAAAATCTCACTTTGTCTCACAAAATTTAAATTATTGACATCACTAACCAAGAAAAAACATGAAGCCAATATAATTATATGGAATGTATATCACGTACACTTTTAACCTTAGCATGTGAAAAATATATGATTTATAAATTTCTAGAAGGATATTAATGAGAAAACACATTAAATATTATCAAAAGATAATTATAAGTAAAAAATGATTATTCTTTTTATTATCTTCCATTATATACTTGCTCCTCATACTGATAATATTTTTTTTATTCTGCCTCTGCCTGCCTGTCATTGGGCTTTCCTCGAGTTGCACAAACTTGGAGGTTTGCCAATTGAGCTAAATCTCTAGTTCACATTCTAATTATCTCTATTAAAACGGTGTTTGTAGAATCATTTTTATTTTTTTGAAATTGAGATAATACATAATTAAGCATATAAATTTATATTCAAATGGTAGATCGAAACCTCTAGTTTTTAAATAGCATTTCTAAAAAAAATCAACGAGTAATACAAGAAAAATCGATTTTAACTTCAAAAGTTCGTAAGGTGATAGACATTATGTTTAGATGAGCCGTAAATATAATGTATTGGATAGTATGGGTGTTAGCCAACAAAAGTATAAAGAAGTAAGATGAAAAAATATAATGTTTTTTTTTTTTTTGTGCGAACGCATAAATATCATTAATGAGAGAATATGAACAGAGGACTCTTTAGCATTCCAAGGCAGTACAAGAATGCACCCAAAAGTAAGACAAAATCACTGAATTAAATCACCTAAAATTCTCAAAATTGAGATGGGTCATATGAGCACAAATCCCAACCTGTATTCAGCGTTACAACTGCTTGATAATGTTGTTCGTCTCTTAAAAACAACAATTATTTCTTATAGAAACTGCAAAGGCTGTACAACAAACTTGATTCACAAGAGTCAACTTGTTCTCTAGCCTTCTAGCAAATCAATTTAATATCTCTCTCAACCTCGATGGGCCTCTCCCTGTAACCAAACAGGATAAAGGTTGCCACTTGACAGGAATATTGACATCAGAAAAATAAGTTGTTAGGTGTCTCTTCTTCGTCATAGCTTAAATAACACCAATTTGGAGAGTGGACGGCGCCATAGGTGTCTCTGCTTCTTCAACACAACTTTATCCGTTTCTACCGCACCAATGTTTTTGCTGCGACTTGGAACAGTTTTAGGTTCATGGGTCGTAAAAAGGCAACTTTAATCACCATGGGTGTACCGTGTATGTATGATTGTATGTAGTTCTGGCCCTGGGCTGGGCACAACCTTTGCTTGGTTGGGTATACCAGTGAAATGAGAAGCGGCTCACGATCTCGCGACTGGAGATGGGGCGGAGTTTGAAAGCTTTCTTTTATGGGACCTTGGAAGGTGATGGACACAATTAATGAAAATCCAATTGGAAAACTTTTCGTTCGACTTTATCTATTTATGTTTATTTTTTAGAAGTACTATACTATTTTAGAAAATATTTATTCATCACAAAAAATAAATATATTAAACGTATTAAGGTTTCCCTAAAAATTTTTATTCTAAATGATGATGCACAATAGATTATAATTTAAAAATTTATGTACAGAATTCACATGAACATTACCAATTATTCAACACATAATTTTTAATAATAATAAGATTTTAATGTGTAATATGTTTATATTAATTATTTACTTCAATCCTTACTATCTCTCCGCATTCAAACGTTGGTCCCTGATGATCAATCGTTTATATATATATATATATATATATATATATATATATATATATATATTTATTTATGGAGATCTTTATATTCTTTTTCTTCAGTTTCTGAAATATTCCCTGGTTACAAAAAAAAAAACAAAGAAAAAGAAAAAGAAAACAGAGAAGACGATCAAACAGTGAGAGGAGACGTGGAAGAACGATTCTGGGTTACAGAGTTCGCAAAAAAGGCCAACTTGTTTCAAAAACTGTTGTCAGTCTCGAGAAACCCAATCCATTAATCTGATCGTCATGGGCCTTCCTATACTGACAGTCAGCCCTGCTACTAAATAATAGTCACTGGTATGGTCCGAGCAATACATATTAATTAAAAAAACGTTTGCGATCCCTACTAAACCATCTGAGATTTTTTTTACCCACACTTTATAATGGGTATTTTATTTATCTTAAATTAATCATTAAAATAAATATTAATAATAAATAACTGAATTTTTTTTTCATAAACTTATGCTAATAATTTAAAATCTTACTTTATTTTAATTTTAAGTTGGATATTTTTTATATCATGTTCTTACCATTCAAATGATTAGTTATGATTGAAACATAATGCATGTACATGTTTTGAAATGATGAATATTTTTTATCTCACTAAAGAAGAATTCACTAAAAAATTTCACTTTTTATCAATTCAAATTTTAATATTTAATATTGATTTAAAATTTTATGTAGAAAAATTTACTTTCAATTTTAGCAGTTATAAAATTACTATATTAAACCATATAAATTTTGAATTAAATAACTCATTCTAAAAAACTCAATTAATAAAGATTAAAAAAAAGGAAAAAATTGGCCAAAAAATTTAGGGACTAAGAGATGAAATGGAAAAGCTTTAAGTATTAAAATTTAATAATTGATGGTGACCAAAGTTTTGCTCTAGAATATAGCACATAAAAAAATAACAAAAAAAAAATCAAGACCAAAGGAGCATATAAAAAGAATATAGTTAAACAGTTATTATTTATTAAGTTTGGGACTAAACATAACATGGTTTGAACTTAGTGACCGAAATGGGATAGGGAAGAAATTTAGTTATTGAAATTGTAGTTTAACCATAAAAAAAACAGTAATAGGAGACACTAAAAAAATTACAACATATGCCCCCAAGAAAAAATTTCCCTCAAAGAAGAGGATCGAACTTAAAAAAGAGTCAACCATGTCCAGTAGAAAAAGAAAAAAAAAAAGGAATCAACGCGGTTTAAAAACTAACACTATTTAAAAAGTAACAGTATAAATGTTTAAAATTGATGGATATTTATAATTAACTAAAAAAAATTTATTATCAACTTAAATTCTAATTAATATTGATGAGAAATTTATTCATAAAAATGCACTTTCAATTTTAACAATTATGAACCAAATTACTTTATTTGACCATAAAAATTTTGAATTAAACAACTCATGCTATAAAACTTAATTATCAATAATGAAAAGATACGATGGAAATAGAAAAATTGTGTTTAATTTATTTTGCTTTAGAAAATTATACATAAAAAACAACAAAAAAGTTTGGGGAGTAAGAGAGCAAATAGAAAGAATATTAAGTAATTATTAACTTTGGGGACTAAAACAAAAGACGGGTCGAAATTAGTGATTTAAATGGTAAAGGTTAGAAATTCTGATATTGAAAACATATTTAACCACAGCCAAAAGTGAAGCATGCATAAACTAAGAAAATTGCAATACGAGCCCTCATGACTCTATCTACTTGAGAAATGGGACCAAACTTAAAAATAGTCAATATAGTCTAGAAAAAAAACCGCTAATTAATATTGGTGAGAAATTTATTTAGAAAAATTTTTCTTTCAATTTTAACAATTATGAACCAAAATTACTTTATTAAATGATAAAGCTTTTGAATTAAATAACTTATGCCATAAAACTTAATTATCAATAATGAAAAGATATGATGGAAATAGAAGAATTGTGTTTAATTTATTTTTGCTTTAGAAAATTGTACATAAAAAAACAACAAAAAAGTTTGGGGAGTAATAGAGCAACTAGAAAGAATATTAAGCAATTATTAAGTTTGTGGACCAAAACGTAAGATGGGTCGAAAATAGTGAATTAAATGGTAAAGGTTAAAAATTCTAGGACTGAAAATGCATTTAACCACAACCAAAAGTGAAGCATGCGGAAATTGAGAAAATTGCAATATGGGCTCTCAGGACTCTATCCGCTTGTGAAAATGGGACTGAACTTAAAAACAATCAATATGGTCCAGAAAAAAAAACCGCTAATTAATATTGGTGAGAAATTTATGTAGAAAAAGTCACTTTCAATCTTAATAATTATGAACCAAATTACTTTATTAAACTATAAAACTTTTGAAATAAATAAATCATGCTATAAAACTTAATTATCAATAATGAAAAGATATGATGAAAATAGAAAAATTGTGTTTAATTTATTTTTCTTTAGAAAATTGTACATAAACAAATAAAAAAAAATTGGGGAGTAAGAGAGCAAATAGAAAGAATATTAAGCAATTATTAAGTTTGGGGACCAAAATGTAAGACGGGTTGAAATCAGTGACTTTTGGTAAAGGTTAGAAATTCTGGGACTGAAAACGCATTTAACTACAGCCAAAAGTGGAGCATGCGGAAACTGAGAAAATTGCAATGTGGGCCCTCAGGACTCTATTCGCTTGCGAAAATGGGACCAAATTTAAAAACAGTCAATATAGTCCAGAAAAAAAGGAAAAAAAAATTGTGGCATTGTTCATGAACAATGCCCAAAGTTGGCAATTAATATATAGTTATAATGTGGATGACAAGCATATTATAAAGGGAAACTTACTAAAACTCTCTTGAGGTATAGACAAACTTACATTTATATCTTCTTGTTTTCAAATACTTATACTTACTATCTTCAAAAGTTAGCATACCTGCACTTATCCCCTTGGATACTGACTTCGTTAAGTGATTGTTAAAAAAAGGGCAAAAAATATCTGACTTTACCATCCTAGTCTTTTTTCTTAAAAACTTTGCCCCATAACTTATGCATTTAACAAGCTACCCAGGTTCCCCTTTATTGTTTGAATATACCCGGTTCCTCTTTTAATCAATCAAGACCAGTGTCATCTTCGCCGATTCAACGACGGCAATGATGAAATTTGCACGAGAAAGATGCGATGGCAGCAACGGATTCCGAGAGCGCCTGGGAAAACACAAGTTTCTACCGAGAAGGTTTCTACTGATTCAGAATTTGCACGATAGCATCGTCACCGAGAAAACTTTTGCCGCCCGATCGACGGAATCATCGCCTGAGAGAGCGAATAGCCAGCCGATTGACGGAATCGTCGCCTGAAAGAGAATAGCCAAAATGACGAGCGAATAGCCGGCCAATAGTCAGAATTGTCACCTAAGAGTGATAGCTTGACAAAAAGTGGACGGGAACGTCGGGGTCATCGGAGAGCACACGATCGTGAATCAGAGCAGGAGGAATTAGAGCAGTAACGTCGAAATAGGAGCTGTCATGTCGTGTCACCGTTGTCCGTATCTTCCTTTCCAACGACGCCAAAGCCACCATAGCCATCCATGGTGAATAAAACGAGTTTGGGAGAGACAAGGAGGGATGAAGGGGACACAGTGCAAAGTTATGAAGTGAAGAAGTTTAGGAAGATAAAACGAATTTTTTCTCTTCTCTCTCTCTCTCTTTTTTTTGTTAAAATTTTCGTTAACAGAGTTAGTTTAAGTGTAAGTATTTAAAAAAAAATTACAAATATAGGTTCTCCTAAACTTAAAGGGTCCAGGTATCTTTCCCTATTATAAAAGCTTTTATGAGATTTCATTATGTCATATACACTATTTTGCTGGTTATTGAAAAACACAAATTTATTCATTTGTGCCTATTCAAACTCTGACACATTTTATAGCAACAATCACTCACGTAACAGGTGATACATCCTTAAATATTGTGCCTATGACAAGCAAGCACCCATAATTATTATTAGCAGACCTCGATTGGTGAAGCGTCAATCGGAAGGGACTTGATTGCTCTTGTATAAGAAATTCAGGGGTTGGCAAGATGGGCACCAATCTCTTTGACGACGCCAATACAAAAGTCCAAATATCTGGTGAGCGGAGAGTCGTCAGGCTGGAGCTTCTCGTAGTCTATGGCCACCTCGGCAACGCAGGCGTAATTGCCCTTAGGAACAGCGCGAAGAGTGACCTTGTAGCTCTTCCATTTCCTCAGCACGTCTCCCTCTATGGCAATTAGGCTTAACGTCTTCTTCTCATCATCCAATTCTATCTCCTCCTTCAACGTTTCCATTTTCCCATCTATATATAAAATAACATATATAACATTAAGGGCCGAAAATTTTATTTTAGGTCATAGAGAAAAGGTAAACACAAACAGCAATGTTCTAGGTGATGTTATAGATCATTGACAAGAGAAAGATTGACTTATTAATTTGTATACAAAGTGACCATTCGTCTATTAGCACATAAATAGAAACAGCTCTCTAGGTCTAGCTATGGCAGTTACTTACCTATGGAATACTTCCATTCCTTGATGGAGCCATGAGTGTTCCAGTCGCCTTGATGGACGGCAACATCGTGGAAGTTGGAAGATATGTCGATGACTTGGTGCATCTGGGTGCGCATAAGATCGTAAAATTTGTCGACAGGTGCCTTTAGCTCCACTTCTCCCTCCAGCTTCCCACTCAGATCCATTTTGCTTCAACCTCTTTCAAATGGCCAAATAAAAAGTGGGCATCTACCATTTATGTAGGCTTATTGGACCAGGGACCCTCCAACTTGACCGACTCGCACAGGTCATTCCTGTTGGTCTCAAATTCGATGATTGGGGGGCTTGCCTGTCATTTAAGCCATATTTTTATGGATTTCAATGCGAAGGTTGGACCACGTCGCGACCCGCGAGGGAAGAGGAATGAGGCGTGTGGTGATGAGGCGTTGTTCTTTGGGAGCAAGTTGCCCAAATTAATATGTAGTGGAATTATTTCCTAGTTGAATAGAATTATGATATTATGGAGTATTCTATTTTTAGATATCTATTTTGTAGTTGAGAGTTAAGAGTGAGATAAATGTAAGGCGGTGGTTGAAAGTGACTTATCCTTGGTTGAGACTAACCATACTGTGTGAGACCATTTGAGAAGCCCATGTGACGCAAGAGTGCTTGAGAAACCTACTGCACTCATTATTTTGTATGTGTAATCTCTGATCATCGATAATCGAATGAATTACCTAGAGAGGTTGTTTATATAAAGTTATCATGTAAAAGCCGAATCACATAAAAATATCATGTGTGTTGATTTGTGTGTGCTTGTGTTTCTACTATTTATGTGTACAATGGTATAAAAATATGGTCCAAAACAATGGTACTATAATCAATGGAGGTTTAGTGGCGAGTACAATAGACTCGATGATTGTTCAGATGCAAAGTGTGACAAGAAGATTCAATTCCTTGGCAAGGTGGAATCTTTGAGTGGAGATCTCTTGTTAAGGTGAAGCATAAAGGCAAGGCAATGTTGTGTGAAGCAATTGATCATTAGGAAGCCAACAATGCACAAAAAATGATGTGATTGGCTAGATCATTTTTCATGATTCTGCAAATGTACAGGTGGATCGAGTGACTTTTATTTAAGGTGGAGCTAATTATGTGGGAAGATATGAGCAAGATAGCTATTGGACGTGTGAACATGGTCAGGGGGTAGCTTCTTAGGGAAGGGAGGTGGCAATCGCCACCCTTAAAATTTTAAAATTTTGCATTGGGTTGTTGGAAATATGTTAAAATTGTAGAAAAATTAAAGTTAGGTATCTATCTAAAAATTTTATAATTAATGAGGGGCTTTGGTATATTTTATCCTTTTAAAGTCTTAAAATACGATCTCTTATTTTTATTATTGAAAAAATTGCGTGATAGTTCATCACCTTTAATTATTATTTCATTTTAGTCTCTAACATATTAAACATTCTGCTTTGGTTTTAAACGTATTAAAAACGTTTCATTTTAGTCTTAAATCTATTAAAAATATTTCATTTTGGTTCCATTGCATTAAATTTGTTAACTGAAAGTATTTATCTAATACAACTTTTTATACCATAATTTGTGCTATCCGATAATTGTTATATAATAAATTTAATTTTTATAATAATTTTGTAATAATTAATAGTACTTTTGAAATAAATTTAATTATTATAAACTTTCAAATTTCATGTATTTATATATAATATTATTTAATTTTTTCTATTATTCATTGTAAATTTATACATATTAACAACCCGTCCATAACATGCCCTGCCTTCCTAAGCTCCATTTCTGGCTTCACCCCTAAACGTGTGAATAACATTGTGGGAGATGAAGCTGCTGTGCTCATGTGAGAGGAGATGAATTTGTGCCAACGTAAAGATGTTAGGAAGCTTTTGTTTCAAATTCAATAAGTTAAAGAGTTAGTTGTCAGTTAAGCTAATTTTCGCCATCTTTGCATGTCGCCCGCCCTCCTGGAGGTCACCCTAGCCGTCGCCCACGAAGCCATACCACTTATTGCCTAGAGCCACCACAATTGAGGGAATCCAAGGATAAAGAGAGAGATTTATTTGTCGCGAACCCTGTGTGACCCATATTTCATCTCCTCTCTTTTGATTGAACTGCCGATGATGAAGTTGAAGCAGAGGGGAGAGGATTCGCCTACAGTCCTCTTCTTCCTTCGATTTGTGGCAGGCGGCGACGGCGATTCATAGAGAGGTATCTTGAGGAGCATGGAGCTTGTTGATTCAAGCTGCGAATGGTGCGGTCTGCTCGGAGACCCGAATGGAAGAGCGGAGAAAAAGGCGGAGATGCAAGTGGAAGAGCTTGATGTCAACCGGTGGCGAAAAAAGCGGAGACCAGGAGTTTCTATGTGTAGAGATGGGCGCCGGGTCGATACGGTCTGAGATTGGCCGGTCCTGGGCCTAGGTTAAGGAAGACCGGGCTTGGATCGGTCTCAGGCGGAGCGGTTCTAAGCCGGTTTAGGGTTGGGCCTGGGGTGGGGCAGGTTTGGAGGTTTTTTTTGATTTTTTTTAAATTAGAAATATAATTAATTGCATATATAATAAATATTTTTAAGAAAAAAACACTATATCCGATGTAAGTTTTATTAAGTAAAAAAGCTAAACGGCACTTACAAATAATTGGAGCGGACCTTACATTTTGAAATGGCAAAAATGGTCCAAAAATGATAAAAAAAATAGAAATATATGATATGTACTCAACAACATAATCAGATCAGATACAAACTACATATATTATTGAAAAAAAAAAAATTCAAGTCTCGGTATCAGATATTACTTTGTCATTCGAACTCTTTTGGTCTTACTGTCAGAGTGCTGCGAGGCCCCAATCTTAGTTACATATGCATACTTCTACTACATTGGGTATCAATCTTGATTGTTTCTCTGATATCACTCATTTTCCTACACTAAACACCGTCTCGGATGATATGGTGGAGACTGAAACGGCAAGAATCTCTTGTATGATTATCGACAAGATCAGAAGCCATTAGCCACGAACTAATAGTAGTAATTAATATAAAATTAAAAAGAGATTATGAAGATATTAGGAGAAGATTAGTAAGGAATTTGGAAGAGATTAAGAAAAAAGCTCAAATGCTGAAAGAATATAGTAGAGGAAGAAGAGAGATTGAGTAATGGTGTGAAGATAAAGTGAAAATGACATTGGTATTTATAGGGGAGAGCCAAAGATTATTTGGATCAAAAAGTCCTTAAATTTTAGTTGTTGGGAAGGGTGAAAATGAAATTTTGGAGGTTAAAATAGAGCAAAAAACCGTTGGAGGGTATATTTTGTAATTAACCCATTTTTTTTGCACGTGTCCATTGCAAAGAGCCGTTGGGGGCGCTCCAGGCTTGGACCGAACCAGCCGGTCTTAGGCCGGTCTTTAGCCAGGTCGGTTTGTGGGGTGAGGCGGGTTCCATATTGGGCCGGGGCGGTCCGTTTTGTGCAATTCTCTCCTTTAGGCCCCTATTCGGCCCATATTTATGTGGGTTTTTTGCGGGCCGTGTCGGGGTAGGTTTGACTTGCGAGCCAGTCCAACCCGGCCCAGGTTCCACATCTATCTATGTGGGGTTAGATCCATGGGCTTAAAGTGTGGGTTCAATTAACTTGGAGGAGTAAATAAAAAATGATACTAATTGGGCTGCTAAGCTAAAAATTTGAGTTGGGTTTGAGTTGTGGGGTTCAGCCCGATCCTAATCCAATTTTGGGCTATTTTTTGGTCGGTTTGAGTTGGCCTAGGGCATAATTCATCCTCAAACTCAACCCCAACCCAACATTTTGAGTTTAAGTTCGGATGGAAATTTGGGTTTCGGGCTTAACTTTTAGTCTTAATTAGAGGTACAATGCAACTTAAGTCAATTCAAATATACCTTACAAGAGTTACAAACTAAACTTTTTTCTTTTTTGAATTAAAGCCGGCAAAGGTGAAAATTCGCCCTTAATTTCAACGAAAATAGTAATAATAATAATAATAATAATAATAAACAACTGCCTCATTGCGCTTTATGACGATTGCAACAACATAATCCATAATAGTATAATGCGCACCAGCTAGTAGATCATATTTATATATTCACATTTTTGTCTATTTGCACTAAAGGTCAGGAAAACACGATCAGCTAACTACTCTACTGGAAGTACTGTTTCACTTCACGTCACATGTAAATCATATGAATCCAGTTACATCGTTGAACCATTCCAAAATAAACAACATAATCCAATATAGCATATTGGATCAGGAGAAATTTAAATTTCTGCAAGACTACAAAACAATGAATTGTCCTTTTCCTATTTTTATATACAAAACAGTGGTTGAAGTAATTGTCAAGGGCTCAAATCACTCTGTATTTTTATAGATACTGGATTTATATTACTACTTATAAAATGCGTGGAAAATTACCGTTTATGAATATCTCCGCTCTTCTTTTTATTTTTGCGCTTTTTCCCCGGATGCAATCGAATCGTTTTGAAATCTGTTCCACTTTTCGCAAGGTGATTGTGTTTCTGAGGGCCCTTATTGTTATTTATGTGCTTTCAGTCTGTTTCACTTTTCTCTTGGATAAAAATAGATTTCAGTCTCTGAATTTATATTTTTCCCCATTTCAGTCCCTATTTTTGACTTATCGGACGTTTAAGTCCCCGAACCTAATAAATAATTAAATACTTAACCAGATTCTTTCTATTTGCTCATTTGGTCCCTATGTTTTTTATGTACTATCTTTTAACGTAAAGTATTGGTCATCATGATTTGTTTATTTTTTAGTTAAATCATTTCTCTTATTTACTTATTTTTTTATTAATTTAATTATTACATCCTTAATACCTAAAGTTTTTCCATATCCTATCTTAGTCCCCAATTTTTTTTTGTTATTTTTTTATATTATTATTTTCTAAAATAAAATTTTAGTCATTTTAATTTGCCTACTTTTGCCTATGCTTCGGGTGGATTTGGCTTTGGTTAATTTCTTTTCATTTCTTTTTACCTTCACTTAGTTAATGGTTAAACCATTAATTAGTTAACATAAATTAAATACAGTTTTAGATTTTATATTCTTATTAGTGATGATTGAGATATGTTTTATTAATTTGGAAACTTTATGGTTTAATGAAGTAGTTGGGTCCATAATTGCTAATATCAAAAATATTCTTTTTCAAATAAATTTCTCATTGACGTTAAAAATTGGAATTTGATTTATCATGTGCATTCTTATGTTTCACAGTATTATGTTTTCATAACTAATCATTTTAATGATAAAAAAATAAAATAAATGGAGCTCAAAATTACAATCAAGTGATATTTTAATTAATGAACATAAATTTATAGGTGTAAATTTTTTAATTATTTGTTGTTAATATTTATTTTAATATTAAATTTATCAAAAAAAATATACGCTATAATATGCGGGCCAAAATATACTTTGTCCTTGACTAAAGCAAGACAAAGATACGATATGCAAATGTTAATTAAGTGAAGAAGAGGACAACACAGCGAATGAAATAAAGAAGCTTGGTAATTATAGCGCAGAGCTGGTAACAAAAGTCTAGGGGCTGTTGGGATGGCTTTAATCAAATTAATGAGAGCACATTATTCTTGGTCAAACACAGGTCAACAGAGGGTTAGTCAGTAAAGTTATGAAATGGGGTATGAATTTTGTAGTATTTACATGGTGAGCCACCGGAAAGAAAACATCGGATCTGGTTTTCTATTTCTTTAAACATTTTTCGACATCCAGTCAAACACTTTTCATTGTTTCGAACATTTTTTTTATTTTTTGATACTAATAAATTATTTGTAAATTTCTTTAGACACTTTAAAATATTACATTAGATATTTTTACATATTTTTTTAGACACATTTGTTCATTATTTTAGACACTTTTGGAACAACGCATATTTTGACAGTGGGCGGTTATTCGGAAGGAGTACAATGACAGTGAGATCCTGACGTACGATAGTTCGCTGGCGGCACCGGCATGGGCACTGGCACCAAAGAAGACACCAATAGCAAGTTAGGGTTTTTGTAGAGAAGAATATTTTAACTAAGGATATTTTTGTTTATTTATTTTATGATTTATGTCTTATATATAGAAAATTAAGAGTTGAGTTAGTATGTCTAATTAGACATAGGTGCATAATAAAATAACTAGAAACTCATCCCTACAGGGATATCCTGATTTTTGGCAATATATATGGAAAGCAATTGTATAGAATAAAGTCAATATTTATTTATTTGTTTTGGATTTTATAAGTAGTCTTTTTTCTTTTCTATATACTTTTTTTAGACTTTTGATGTCTAGCTAATTCCACCACCATCTAGTTAATTTCACCTTGATATGGGCTTTGTTTAAGATATTTATGAGTTTTCTATTTAGATTTATTTTGCAGGTTTAAATTTAATGTTTAGTTAATCTAATTCTCTTCCTTTCATTCGGTATCACAGGAACGAGTAGCCTTTTTAGTGGTCAGTATATTCTTGTCATCCCTTAGAATCATGTGGCATCGTTGACTTACAAGATATCGTTCTGTTTACTTTTAATTTGAATAGAACATCTTTTGTAAAAGAAAAACAATACGTAGCCAATTATGATAAGTATAATTTTGGTTTTGACAATTGTTGCTAGAAGATCTTTCTATATGATAAAGCTTCACCTTTGTCACCAAAGTTATCAAAAGCATTCAGAAGGACCTACCTCCTAGGTACATTAGAGAAACCCTCAGAAATTGATTAAATCTATATACTTTTACTATTAATTTTCAATAAACATATATACTTCCCATCTCTTATTTTTCTATACATAAGGGATTCACACGAAGATTAAAAAAGTAAAAAAAAATGTACATTCAGGAGACATATATTACATGCATACACCTTTAATGAGTAACAAAAATGTCAGGAAATCTAGAAGAAAGAGTAGGGCACAAGGTAGCTAGTGGGATGATACAAAGTTCTTATAGTTATTGTCGTACACACATATATAGCCGTTATTAGGTTGGTAGTACTAACAATTATGGCTTGGCAAGAAGACCAGCATCAACCTCTTTAGTGAGAGTGATCATGTAGTCCATATATTTGGTGGGTGCGGGGCTATTGTCGTCGGGTTTCTCGTACTGGATTTGGAGCTTGGCAAAGGCCCCTGTGCCATCACTTTTTGGGTAAACACTCCATGTGGGAATGAATTTTTTCACATCCTTCTTGAACATATCTCCTTCCAACCCGATCAAGCTCACCGATCTCTTCTCATCGTCAAACACCAATTTCTGTTTGAACACACCTTTCTCCCCGTCTTCAGCGATCACAATCAAGAGAAATTAATTAATGAAGTCGATGATGAACTAGCTGGCGTTAATTAATATAAGAATTAGCTTGTGTTAATCAGTGATTAATATATATGCACCAATCATCAATTAAATTAATTACATATATGGAGGGATATCAGATCGACTCACTCATGGTGTAGTGCCAGATCAAGACGGAGCCATGGATATGCCAGTCACCTTCATGAACTTTAACGGCATGGAGATTGGTTGGAGTCATGCTGGGAACTTGGTGGGCTTTGCTTCTCCAGGAATGGTAGAAGTCATCAGCACTTGCTTTGATTTCCACTTCTGTCTCCAGAGTACCAGTCAAAGCCATTTTTCTTTCTTAATTGCTAATTCTTTGTTTTTCTTGATGTTTGGTTCGTTGCAGGTTTGAGTGTGTTTATATTATATATATAGATGTCCATGTTTGTGTTGGGAATAGGTACCAGGCCCTCACCAATTCGGGAACTCCAATCCCAATGACACACAATTACGTAGGCAGTGATGGCAGAAGAAAAACACACACACATTATTTTTATATGGTTCGATTTATCTGCAATAAGCCTATATTCACTCCACTATTAAAGATGATTACATACAAATAAAATAATAAGACTGTACACAGAGTCTCAAATTCAAAATTAGAGGAATAACTTATGCTTCAATTCAGCCAATTTTTGTGGAGGTTTACATGGAAGACGAACAAAAATGGATCTGAAATTAATTTAGCATTCCATGTGTCAGATGCAGCATTCCTATTTGAGATCAGGTATGCGGCCTATCACATATAGGAGACTTGGAGAGCAAAGTTAATGTGTACAGGTTTTTGGATGTATTGACATATTGTAGTGGGAGAATTTGGGGGAGAGAAATTTTTTTGAATAGATAAAATATGAGGTGTAGTCAAGAACGACTTGTCCTAAATAGTGGAAGGCACATAAGTGCTCTGAGGGGAGAGCCTTATGCCGCGTGAAAGTGTCCAAAAAAACCCCTATAATCTCATTATTTCATATGTGAATGATCTCTCATCCACAACAGCAAAGTGGATTTGCCTAGAGAATCATGAATGTATTAGGTTTATTGTGAACTCAAACTATATTAAAACGTTGGCTGTTAGTTTTTGGTGTGCTTGTGTTAATTTCCGTTTCTTGTGAAAAGCAATTTGGCTGTGTCGACAGAATCTAGGAGGCCGTACACTCAATCAAAGCGATGATGACATAGGGTCAAGGGAGAGGTCGAACTTGTAAGCATGAGCGTGGAACTAGCGGTCCAAGGAGGGGTGGGACGAGAACACGAGGGAGAGCGTGTCTGTTAGGGCACATGCCTAACAGTAGCATGTGGCAATATGACGTGGAGCGTTTAATGGAAGGGTTCATGAAGCGGGTTGATCGTGGAAAACAGAAAAAAAAAATCATGAAATTTTGCTTCGTATGAACCCCAACTTTAAGAGGTCATAAATGTTGCTATGATTGTCAGAATGACTATCATAATATATTATTTCAAAGGAAATTTCGCGCCCTATAGGTATTTTTAAAGCTTTGCTTTTTGTGACTGCATTTTTTAGGTAAAAAATCCATCATTTTGAGGTATATCTAGGCCTCTAAAGTTTGTGTCGATTTTTTCCCTAGTTATTTTGGTCTCCTTAATTATTATGTTTTAGGGTTTTTTTGTAAACCTATAAATAGGCCTCCCTACATTATTATTAGAGAGCCTATCAATAATATTAAAGCATTTTTCAGAGCCTTTGCTTTCTTTTACAAGTGGACTCTCATTTTCTCTTTGATTAAGAGCGTTACTTAATCAATTTCCGTTTCTCACTGCATCAAGTGGTATCAAAGTGTGTTGAATCACCTACTCCATGGCTAGTGATGGTAGCAAGAACGGACAGTGTGTTGCTGAAAACCCTAAGTCGGAGGATCAGAGGGAGGCATTACGGAAAATGGAGCATCAAATCGTCTAGCAGTTAGAAGATCATTTGGACGCACGCTTCGAGGAGATCCTAAAGAGACTTGGTGCCCTTAACCCTCTTGCCAATAGGGATAGGGACGAAAATAAGTAATGCCCTAGGGAAGAACTTTCCCTAGGCCGTGTTGCTCAAAGACCTGTTTTTGCTCGGGGTTGTAGACACATTGTCAATGAAAGTGATTTTGAGTCAGAAGAAGATTATCCTCCTTATGATGGATTTCAAAGAGATCAAGATATAGGGGGTCATGATGGAGATTTTCAGTTCAAGGTGGATATTTCGTCCTTCAACAAAGATTTTAGCATTGAAGGTGTTCTTGACTGGATAGTCGAGGTTGAGCGATTCTTTGAGTATCATGATGTCCTGGAGGAGAGGAAAGTGAAGATGGTAGCCTGCAAATTAAAGGGAGCAACATCTACTTTGTGGGAGAAAATAAAAAATAAGAGATGACGTGACAAAAAAGAGTCAATACAGTCATAAGTATGAATGAAGTGGATGATTTGGTAGACTTTCTACCCTCGAACCATGAATAGATTTTGTTCCAGCATTACCAACGGTGTCGACAAGGATCACGGTCAGTGCAGGATTACACGGTTGAATTTGTGCGGCTGTCCCGATGCAACAATCTGTGAGAGATGGAAGGGTAGATGATTTTGTGATTTTTGGATGGCCTAAAACCCGCACTTTGGGACAAAATTGTGATCCTTCTTATGTGAAATTTTGCTGAAGCTTAGAATTTGGCATTGAGGCAAAACTATCCAGGAGATGGAAAGAAAGAATTTTCCTTGTAGAAATTACCTAAAAAAAAAAATTAGGAAGTTCAATTGAGACTATGAAGGCACTACTTGAACCTACTCCATGCATGAATCGTTACCAAGAGGAAAAGACAGCGAGGAAGCGGAAGGTTGGAGAGAATAAAGAGGCTCCAAAGGTGACAAACCATTACCCAAGACAAGCACCTAATGTCTATTATCGCTATCGAAAGCCCAGGCACTTGTCCAACAAGTGTCCACTTTGAAACATTAATGTTGTTGATAAGGAGGATGATGATGAGATTGTTTGTGGACTTGATGCGGAAATGGGGGGAATATGAGAGCCAGGATGAAGACGATGCTGAGCAGGAGAATTATGTGGTACAAAAGTTGTTGATAGCCCTCAAACAAGAAGATCAAACCTAATACCATTAGTTGTTTTATACCTGATGCATAATTATTGATCGGTTGTTCGAAGTGATTATTGACAATGGGAGTTACAAAAATATCATTGGTAAGGATGTAGTACGATGTTTAGGATTGAAGATAAAGAAGCATCCAAAACCTTACACAATTAGGTGGATAAAATCAACGAACAAAATTTATATGACTGAACAGTGTAAGGTACTTTTTTCCATTGAGTAGTATTGAGATAAGATTTATTTTGATGTAGTGGATATAGATGCTTGTCACTTATTATTTGGTAGGCCATGGCAGTTTGATGTTGCAGTTCAACATGATAGATGAGACAACGTGTACAGGTTAAAGAAAAAGGAAAGAAATTTGTGCTTCGTCCACAGCAAAAAAAAAGCTCTCGACCCAAAACTTCTAAAGTGAAATAGGTCATCCCTATTTTTGGGTCTTAGGCAGAAAAGTTTCTGGAAGCAATTTAGGCACTATTACAGGAGTTTCGAGATATAATCCGAAGGAGTTGCTAGATGGCCTTCTATTTATAAGAAACATTCAACACTATATTGATTTGATTCCCGGAGCAAGTCTGCCCAATTTGTCCCATTATCGGATAAGCGCGAATGAGTGAAAAATTTTATAGGATAAGGTGGAAGAGTTGTTGTGAAAATGATACATCCAGGAGAGCATGAGCCCATGTGTAATACCAGCTTTGTTGAAACCTAAGTCAAATAGGAACTGGAGGATGTGTACTAATAATCGGGCCATTAATAAAATTATTTTGGCTACAGATTTCCTAAACCCCAGTTGGATGGCGTGCTAGATCAGTTGTATAGATCGGTGGTATTTTCCAAAATTGATCTCAGGACTGGATACCATTTGATCAAAATTCAACATTAAGGTGAGTGGAAAACAGCATTCAAGACCAATGATAGGTTGTATGAGTAGCCGGTTATACCATTTAGTCTCATCAACGCACCAAGCACATTTATGAAGGTGATAAACCATGTACTGAAACCATTTATTGGGAGTTTCATTGTTATATATTTTTATGATATCTTGATTTATAGTTGTTTAGAGAAAGAGCATGTTTTACACCTGTGCCAAGTACTCATTGTGTTGCAGGAGAATAAGCTATAAATGAACCTAAAGAAGTGCAGGTTTATGACTAGCAAGATATTATTCTTGGGCTATGTAGTCAGCGCAGAGGGGATTCAAGTAGATGAGACCAAGGTTCGGTCCATCAAGGAATGACCTACACTAAATACAATTTATGAAGTTTGGAGTTTCCATGGATTGGCCATTTTTCTTCAGACGGTTTATTTAGGATTTTAGTAGCATTACTACCCTTATTACAGAATGTTTGAAGAAGGGAAAGTTTTATTAAGGTGAGGAGGCAAAGGCGAGTTTTGCCTTGTTGAAAGAGAAGCTGTGCATCGTGCCAGTTCTTACCTTTCAAGGTTATAAGGCTTATTTTCAGGTGGACTGTGATGCTAGTGGTGTGAAAATTGGTGCCGTCCTCTCCTAACAACGTAGACCGGTTGCTTACTACAATGAGAAGCTTCCCAATGTGAGGCAAAAATAGGCCACTTATGATAAGGAGTTCTATTCCATTGTGCATGCTTTGAAGATATGGGAACATTATTTAATTGGTCGTGATTTCATTATTTGTTCTGACCATGATGATTTAAAGTACCTGAATAGTCAACAGAGGATTAATAAGGATATGCATGTGAGGTGGTCTCAGTTTTTGTAGAAATTCCCTTTCAAGCATAAGCATAAGGCGGGAATCCAAAACAAGGTCGCAGATGCCTTAAGTTGACATGTAGATTTACTGGTGACTTTGAGAAAGCAAATTGTTAGCTTTGATGAGTTGACGAAGGTGTATGATATGGATGAAGACTTTTTTGGCATTTGGGAAAAATGCAGCAAATAACAACAACCAAATGAATTTTACATTCATAATGGCTTTCTCTTATAAGGTAATTAACTCTGTATTCCCAAGACTTTGTTAAGAGAAAAGATAATTCAGAATTTGCATGGTGAAGGTCTAGCTGGTCATATGGGCAGAGATAAGACTTTTGCAGTAATAAAGGAGCATTATTATTGGCCACATATGCACAGGGATGTCTCTAAATTCGTATAGAAGTGTTATGTGTGCCAAACTGCAAAAGGACAATCTCAAAATGCAAGTTTGTATATGTATTTACCTGTACATTATTATTCTTGGGCTATGTAGTCAGCGCAGAGGGGATTCAAGTAGATGAGACCAAGGTTCGGTCCATCAAGGAATGACCTACACTAAAGACAATTTATGAAGTTTGGAGTTTCCATGGATTGGCCATTTTTCTTCAGACGGTTTATTTAGGATTTTAGTAGCATTACTACCCTTATTACAGAATGTTTGAAGAAGGGAAAGTTTTATTAAGGTGAGGAGGCAAAAGCGAGTTTTGCCTTGTTGAAAGAGAAGCTGTGCATCGTGCCAGTTCTTACTTTTCAAGGTTATAAGGCTTATTTTCAGGTGGACTGTGATGCTAGTGGTGTGAAAATTGGTGCCGTCCTTTCCCAACAACGTAGGCAGGTTGCTTTCTACAATGAGAAGCTTTCCAATGTGAGGCAAAAATGGACCACTTATGATAAGGAGTTCTATTCTATTGTGCATGCTTTGAAGGTATGGGAACATTATTTAATTGGTCGTGAATTCATTATTTATTCTGACCATGATGCTTTAAAGTACCTGAATAGTCAAAAGAGGATTAGTAAGGATATGCATGTGAGGTGGTCCCAGTTTTTGCAAAAATTCCCTTTCAAGCTTAAGCACAAGGCGGGAGTTCAGAACAAGGTTGCAGATGCCTTAAGTTGACGTGTAGATTTACTAGTAACTTTGAGACAAGCAGATTGTTAGCTTTGATGAGTTGAACGAAGGTGTATGCTATGGATGAAGACTTTTTTGGCATTTGGGAAAAATGCAGCAAATAACAACAACCAAATGAATTTTACATTCATAATGGCTTTCTCTTATAAGGTAATTAACTCTGTATTCCCAAGACTTTGTTAAGAGAAAAGATAATTCAGAATTTGCATGGTGAAGGTCTAGCTGGTCATATGGGCAGAGATAAGACTTTTGCAGTAATAGAGGAGCATTATTATTGACCACATATGCACAGGGATGTCTCTAAATTTGTATAGAAGTGTTATGTGTGCCAAACTGCAAAAGGACAATCTCAAAATGCAAGTTTGTATATGTATTTACCTGTACATTATTATATTTGGGAAAATCTATCTATAGATTTTCCCAAATATAATAATGTACAGGTAAATACATATACAAACTTGCATTTTGAGATTGTCCTTTTGCAGTTATCTATAGATTTTATTCTTGGATTACCTCGAACCCAAAAAGGAGTAGATTCTGTGTTTGTACCCAAAAAGGAGTAGATTCTGTGTTTGTTGTGGTTAACAGTTTGTCCAAGATGGTGCATTTTATTGCCTGCAATAAAACATCATATGTCAGCAGGATTGTAAAATTATTTTTCAAGGAAGTTGTTCACTTGCATGGAGTGCCAAAAACAATAATATCAAATTAAGACAATAAGTTTCTAGAGCACTTCTAGAGGACTTTATGCAAGATGTTTGATTCTTCCTTGAATTATAGCACTACCGCCCATCCCTACACAGACAGACAGATGGATGGTATTTTTTAAAACAAGCTTAAGGACTTGGGATCTTGTATTAGCTCAGGCGGAGTTTGCCTATAACAATGTTGTTCATAGTGCCATTAGAAAATCCATCTTTTTAATGGTTTACAATAAACATTCCTAGCATACTTTTGATTTAATGAAGGTTGGAATTGGAATTAATAAGGCTACAGAAAGTATATAGAGTAATGGCAGAACACTCAAGCTAAAGTTGAACAGAATTGGAGCAGGCAAATGGGAAGTATAAGCAACCTTCTGATCAATACAATCGTGAACAGATTTTTTATGTGGGTGATGAAGTGATGGTGTTTCTACGAAAGGAGATATTCCCAGTTAGTACATATGATAAGCTACAGCCATGCAAATATGACCTATATAAGGTTTTGAAGAAGATTAACAACAATGCATATATAATTGATTTGTTGGATAGTATGGGAATTTCCAATGCATTTAATGTGATGGATATTTTCCCTTACTACTTTTTTGATGAACCTTTGTACCCAGACCTTCTAGGCAACTCGAGGTCAAGTTTTTCTCAAGTAAATGGGATTGACATAGAGCGTCTAATGGAGTGAACAAGTTCATGGAATGGATTGATTATGCAAAATAGAATAAGAAATCCTGAAAATAAGCTTCATACAAACCCTAACTTTTGAAGGTCATAACTTTCTCTACGGTTATCTGAATGACTATTATAATATGTCATTTGGAAGGAAATGTTGTGCTCTACAAGTATCACAAAGCTTTGCTATTAATGATGCATATTTTGGTTAAAAATCAATCATTTTGAGGGGTATCTGGGCCTCTAAAATTTGTGTCAATTTTCTTTCCTAGTTGTTTTTTTATTTCCTTAATTATTTTGGTTTAGGGTTTCTTTATAAGCCTATAAATAGACCTCCTTACATTATTATTAGACAACCTATTAATAATATTAAAGTATTTTTTAAATCCTTTGTTTTCTTCTATAGGTGGACTATCTTTTTCTCTTTGATTAAGCTTGTTGTTTGATCAATTTTTGTTTCTTGTTACATCACAATAGATATAAAGAGCAGTGGGGGACTACTTATTGATGAGATTGGTCTAAATGAGATTTTGTTAGGCAAAAGCATTCGATAAAGGAATTTGGTCGAGGACTTTGTGGGTGGAGAGTAGAGCGCTGATGTTCTGATTGAGGTAAAGACATGAAGGTTGTTGAACCATGGTTGCACTTGTAACAAATAAAAAACATACTGCTCATGTTTATAACAAAGACAGACATATATGTATAATAGAACTTCTTGCCAAAAACTATATATGGCGTTCCCTTTCTCCCACGCAACTATGCCCAATATGGAGCTCACATCCTATAGTGTAGCATAGGCATTTTCCCTAGTATATTTAATAATGCTAGAGTTTGTTCTTTGCTATGTGTGTGTACTTATGATTATTGAGGAACGATTTGGAAAATTTTTGCTTGTAAATTTATTGGAGTAAGTATTTCATAGGCCTGGATTATGTCATGCATCATCTTTAAAAACATTTTAGAATTGTCATTTTGACCCCATACAAATGTAATATACTTATACTTCCTCTGTCTGGCATTGTTTGCACCAGTTGTGTATGACACGGAGATTACATATTTGGTCCATCTTAGAGCAATAATATAATTCAAGTATGACTAAAGCACCTATTGTGAAAAAAATAAATTAAATTATCATTGTAGCAAAGGTCATTGGGAAAAATTTTAAAAAAAAAATTTATTTTATATTAGAATTAGTTGCATATAATATAATAAGAGGAATTTTAGTAGCAATTGTTTTTTTATACATTTTTTAATGTTTTAAAATATTAGAATAATTAGAATAATTTTTTTTCACACAGTTATCCTTGTTAATACTACAATGCAAATTTTTATTCTTAGCAACTAACTCTTTTTCTATACTAAATAATGTTAACATATTTTATTCATTTTTAATTTTTTTTATAACCAACCAAATTTTACAAGTTGTGTCAAATTAGAAGTTATTTTTATTTGAATATTATATTTCATGGTTAAGGCTTATAGCTTGAAGTAGTTTTGGAGTTGTTAAAAGATGAAGTTAATAATTGTATGTTGTGATTACAATTTTTTGTTTTATATGACATTAAGTATAATAAGGAAAGAAGCATGAAGGTTTATATGTTCAAAAGATATAATTAAATTACATATTTTTATGCCTTGATTGCAGGTTTTGAATTATATGAAAAAGAAAGAAACTAGATGATTCTTAGGAGGACAAATAATAAGTTTTAGTACAACAAAAAAAGTTTCCAACATTTACTTTATGTATTTGATCAAATTTCATTTATTTTTATCCAAAATATAATTCTGTTGTGACTTTATCAGTTTTTTCATTGCCATAAATTCTAAATTCTTATACTTTCATATTTAACATTGATACATAGAAATATTCAAATATGTAACATATTTTAAAACTCTCTAATTTTTTGAAAAATTGTATTGTTCTATTGGGTTTGCTAAGTTAATATTTTTTTCTTTATTTGATTAATCAAAATTTTAATGTAGTTATAATATTTAAAAATATAAACACATTTGTACCATTTATAATTCTTTATATTAAAAAATAAGATTAGTAATTAAAAATAAAAAATTAAAAAAAATTGGTGATTATTTTCTATGTTTTCTATTGGTCTTTTTTTATGGCAAAGAACTGAAAAATGCCACTAAATTTAAATTTTTATAATAAACATTTCTTTGATTTATATGACTATTAAACATGCCTAAGACATGATGCTTATCAATTTATTTATTTTTTAAACTTGAAGTATTTTTATCAGAACCAAAAAGTGCAATTTAATATATATATATAAATGTATATAAATATATATATACTTGTATATAATAAAAATGCAAAGACATAAAGTGACTAAACCTGAAACTATAAGTTATTAATTTTTGTTTTTAGGTACTAGGAATTTATTCTATTTGAAGTAGTCTATTTTCCCATGGTTACCTAATTATATTATAAGAACAATTGTAAGACTAGGTTTACAATTGTGAGACTGATTATAAGTCTTGTATAGAATTTTTATAAGTGCTCTACCATCACAAATGGAAAAAAAATTTATTATTTTTTTTGCAACCAGTATTATCTATAGCATATTCTGTATTGTATTATTCTTATTGTTATTGTTGTTGATATTTATAATAAATACAATGAGAAATATTTTATAATAGATGATACAAATAAGAATAATTATGATAAAATATTATAATAAAAAAGTATGAAAAATATAAAAAATAAAACTAATAAGAAATATGGTATCTAAACTAAAAAAATAAAATCAGTAGTGTTACTATTTATTTTAAAAAAGATAACTAAAATTATAATTATTTAAATAAAATAATAATTTAAAATTTTTATTCATGTACAATGCACGCGTGTATTTACTAATTAATATAAGCATAGTATAAGAGAAGATCTGGCCATAAGCTAGACTCTTGAGAGCAGAAAACCTCAAATGAAGAAACAGAAGACTGCAAGGGCCAGGCTATATGGCTACGTCATGAGTACTGTTGTTCATTTACTACCTTTGTTTGTTGAAGGTGTCAGGTGGATAGATATGGAAGTGATCGAGGCAGGTTGAGGTTTAATAACAGGTGTGAAGTGCAAGGGGGCGTTAGTTGTTGTAATAAATGTTTTTTCTCTGTATGTGACGTATATCCGAATATGTTTATGGGCTCGGGTGAGAGGCAACCATAGGATGGCTTTTGTGTTGAACAGAGGTGTAAGGCAATTTTTTTTTTTTAATAGAGGTGTAAGGCCTTAGCTTGTGATCGAAATGAAATGTGGCCCTTTAAGCAAGCAAAACTAGTCCCTTAGAACCATTTTATTTTCATGCACTTTGATTGAATCACAAAAACACATAATCAACAATAATGCACTTCCACTGAGTAAATGGTCTATTTACCATCATCCACCATCAAAGCATCAAAAATCAAAACGGGTGAACTATTTATTATGATACAATTCCAAAAAAACTTCTAAAGAGTACACCTATCCAATTTTTTATAGCCAAGCTTGAATTTGACATCCATTCCACCCAACAGCAATTTAATTTAAAACATCTATATATTAACAACGCACAAAAAAAAAAACAGAGAGAGAGAGAGCCTGGATTTCATTTAGCACTTGAAAATCCTCCATTTGTAAACTATTGAACATCACCTCCGTGTCCACAGCATCCAAACTGAGATGTAACACATGCAGGCATGTTTTCTAAAATTTCAGCACTGATAAATCAATACCATCATCTAATTAAAAGTCACCATTTCTGTATACTTGTCCCCATACTGAGGAAGAAAAATTGCATCGCACCAAAGCATGATCCACCGGTTCTCCCACCTGTGCACAGTGCACAGCGAGAGTTGTCCACACACAGCAATTACAAGTTGAGCCAGATGAAGCAAAAGCTAAAGCATAAATTAAAAGGGTTGTTTTTATTTTTATACATGTATTAGCTGATTCCATTTGCGTGATAAAATATAGCAGAAATGCAATCATATACCCGCAAGAGATACATTACAAGCACATGCGGCTGCAAGGCCACTTTATTGCTTAATCATATATATATATATATATACACACAATCACAGGAGATCCAACACAAGCTCACTCTAGCAACCCAGTACATTTTTATTGACAACACATGGCAAACATAGAAGAAAACAAGTTCACTTAGTTGCGTTTTCCATAAAATCGAATTTATTGCGGTTCTTTTTTTTTTTTTTTTTGAACTGCAATATATTCAACTTCATACATATATAGAATACACAATTAAGCAAACATGTGTAGCTTAAGTTTTTAATTATTGATTACCCACATATATGGATCGACCTCAGTGCTTAATTAGGCCTTAGAGAGGGCCGCATCAATATCCTTGGTGAGAAGGATCATGAAGTCTACATATCTGGTCGGTGCCGGAAAGTTGTCGTTTGGTTTCTCGTACTCTATCTGCACCTTGACAAAGGCACCGGTGCCGTTGCTTTTTGGGTAGGCCGTCCACCTGGGAATGTACTTCTTGACCTCTTTGAAGACATCTCCTTCCAACCCAATCAGGGTCACTGACCTATTCTTATCGTCGAATTCCATCTTTTGCTTGAAAACACCTTTCTCCCCATCTTTGATGATCCATCGACCAAAAAGAATAATATTATTAGCAAAGTCTGTACTTTAGTGATTAATTAGCAACAACAAATGAAACTGGCCGAGACCCACTTACTGATGGAGTAGTCCCAGACGAGGACGGAGCCATGGACATGCCAGTCACCTTCATGAACCCTAACGCCGTGGAGATTTGATGGAGTCATGTCGGGAACCAGGTGTCCTTTTTTCCATGCTTGATAGAAGGCATCAGCACTTGCCTTGATTTCCACCTCAGTCTCCAGAGTGCCGGTTAAAGCCATCTAATTTCTAGCTTCTTAGATTATTTTCTTTGCTTATGCCCGCAACTACTCTTGGTAGGCAAGCTGACCTGAGTGGCTCTAATATATAATAGATAGGATAAGGATTCTATGCATAACAAATTGTGCGACCTCTCTTGTTAATCTAAGATCTTTACAACATTTAATATTCAATCTATAAATTTTTATCTTCAGTATTTTAGTATATAATTGAAAAACTTTCATATACTAATGATAAATAAAGACTTATAATTTTTAAATATAATTGTTAAAATTGTTTTAGAAAGTAATAGTATGAATAAAATTAAATCAAACTTAAAACTGAAAAAAATGAAATGTATCAAATAATATAGAACGGATAAAGTATAATATTATTGGGAAACTTACAATTGCCCCTTGAGGTATGCCCTAACTTACAGTTTATCTCCTCTATTTTTTTAAAACCTATACTTTGCCCCCTATATTTTTTATACTGTCCGATAACAACTTTTAAAACTATATTTAAACTATACAATAATCATTTTTCAGTAATTTCAATCTCTTAAATATTTTTTTATAATTAATAAATATTTTAAATTATCAATATTTTATTTTTGTAAATACATTTTTCTCTCTATAAATGCATATCAGTATCTTTTAAAGATCGGTTAGCTGTAAAAAAAATATAAAAAATCTTAAAATTATTAAAATATGATTATCATATAGTTCAAATTAGGATTTTAGAAATTTTTGTCGGATACCGTAAATAAAACAAGGGATAAAAATGTAAATTTTTAAAAACAGAGACAATAAAATATAAATTAGATCAAACTACAAAGGATTTTGTAATTTTACCGAATATTATCACTACAGTCGTATCACATCCTCATTTTAACCTATATAACCGATCCCAAAATGAAAGAAATAGTGACTACCGATGACGTGTTAACTATTAAGAAATGGGGATAATTACAATTTGCCCCTAAGATATAGGTGAAATTACATATTGTCTCTTTATATTACAAAAATATATACTTTGTCATTTACCTTTTTAGTACAATTGAATAGTAACTTTTAAAATCTTAATTTAGATATTATAGTAGTATTTTTCAGTAATTTTAATCTGTATAGAATTTTTTTATAGTTAATGGACATTTTAAATTATCAGTTTTTTCTATATTTTTTTTAGATTTCAAAATAGTATTTTTTAAATATCATTTAATTATAAAAACAATGCTATATAAATTGAAATTACTTGAAGATGACAACCGTATGGTCTAAATTATGATTTCAAAAGTTGTTATTGGACTATATTAAAAAGGTAAAAAGTAAAGTGTATATTGTTTAAATAGGAAGAGTAAAATATAATTTCACGTAAACCTTATGTGGCAAATTATAATTAACCATAAGAAGTAATAATGCGAATATAGTGTATGTGGATTACAGCAAACTTTTATAAATCAAATTCAGGTCAGAAATGTTGCACAAACCTATTTAAAAAGGAAGCAAAATATTCTCGATTTGAGAAACCTGGAAAGGTTGCGATTTTGTCATTGTTACATACAGCTGCATGCTGATAGCTCAATGACATCATATCTCTAATACCAATTCTAACACGGGAAATATATAGCATTACATATCTAATTAGGGGTATAAACGGGTAGGGTTTTTAACGGGCTACCCAAGCCTGAGCTCAACTCGAGCCTTATCGAGTCAAGCCTTATCGAGCTCGAATTCGAGCTCAAGCCTATTTTCGGGCTCGTTACTTAAACGAGCCGAGCCCAGGCCTGGTAAGACTCGGCCCTAATTCTTATAAGGCCCAATAGGGCATTCATATATTATCCCTATCTAAATCCAATTTCCATAAGTCCATAAGTTTTATAGAAGCCTAGCCCAAAAACCGCTTCCCACTCCTCTTCCTCATTGCTATTCAAGCCCAACCCCTGCCTCCGTCGACTTCATTTCTCACCTGGCGTCTCTCTAGTCATTCAAGCCTTAAGTATTAAATTACTATGTTTGGGTTATAATTGTAAATTTGAGTCTAGCGGGCTCATGGGCCGAGCTCGAGCCCTTCTCAAGTCGAGTTCAAGCCTTAAAATTTGGGCTCGAGCAATTCGAGCTCGAACCCAGGTAATACCGATAAGCTAAGGGGCCAAGCTCGAGTTCAGTGGGCTCGGGCTCGGGCTCGGGCTCGGCCCGACCCCTTTACACCCCTATATCGGATGGTACTTGAAAAGTCAATTATTATCCTATTCTCTATATGCTAGATTTTGATGAAATTTGTAAGTGTTTTTATTTTATATTTTAGTACTAGTTAACAAATTTTTAACTTTCAAATATAGGTTAAAAAATGAACAAATAGTTCAAGCTCGCTTTGAGCTTAACTTCTCTTAAAACTTGTTCATGTCTCATCAAATTTTTTTTTTAAATTATGACCAAACCAAATTTAATATTGATTAACAATCCAAAGAAAGCTTGATTTATCTACTATTTGGCTCAGCTTGGTTTGGTTTTAACTTTTTTATTGTTTTAATCTAATAGCTCAAACTTAATTTGAACTCAATTAATAAAGGTTGTTCATATTCTTTTTAATCCAAATATATACAAAATATCAAGCTCAATGCATATTTCAAGCCAACCTTAATCAACCTATAACTTGACTTGTCATGGTCTTCCTTCTAAAATCAACAACAAATATACTATTATATATTTTAGAAAGGGAAAATTACAAAAACTCCTTCAGATTAGTTAAACCTACAGTTTGCACTAACCGTTTCAAATATCTACATTTACCCTTAAAAAATTAACACCATTATTCACCGTTATCATAAAAAAAAAAATGGAGAACCTGACTTTGCCCTCTTAGCCTTCAATCATAGAAACTTTGCCCTCAACTACTAAAACTCGTTCAAGTCAAACTAACTAATCTAAAAAATGAAAATCAAACTCTTCTATAGTTAAATCAAATCAAACTCTCGCTTCAACATAATTTTGCCATATTTCACCCCTTTACTTCAATAAATTGGTCTTTTCTTCACGTGAATTGCTACCTCTTTGCTTAAGGTCTTCTTTTTGCTAAAACTTTCTGGTGAGGATGCAATCGAGGCCATCATCGAAGTAAAGAATGAAGGTGCGGATGTAGGCAAAAGAACCACGAGTCTCGGCGCTAACAATGAAGTGCTATAGCCATTTAACCCTCGCCGCCCTTTCTCTTAATTTTTCCCCTTATCAAATTGACTTACAAGTGCCATCATCATTGCTGTTGACTGTTGGCAAAGGGGCTGGGCTTAAAAGCAAAAAAAGAGCAAAGATCAAGATGAGGAACAAAGCAAGGCCATGGGAGACAGCGAGATCCATCGGATGAGTGGGTTCTATATTCTTGTCACTGGCGCAGCTAGGTTTGTTGGCCCTTTAGTGTCTCTTATCTAAAAAAAGCACAGTGATAGCGTGTGGGGTCTTGAAACATTTGTTGGCCGAGAAACGTCCACCGCCTTCATCTTTTCCCTATTTTTTCTTCTTGTCTTGCATTTTTATGTTTGAATTTCTAGTTGTGCACTTCTAAAATTTTTATGGTGATTATAAATTTATAATCTGTATTTCTCTAAAAGTCTTTCAGCTCTTTTCTTTTGGCTTTGTGTGTTGTTGTTGATTTGTTTGATTTGGCTTAGATTATGGTGGCACATGAGAGGTGGCTTTTTTTGGAAGGAATGAAATTGGCCCGAACAGAGGACGAAACTTGAAATCAGGATCGGTGTGGGTGTAGAAATTGAAGAGGTGGTAATGACCATGGAAGAATTAGTCCTATAGAGAGGCAAAGACGAGGTGGTTAATGGGGCGCAGATGGTGGCAGAGGTGAGGTCTCAACAATAGCAAAGGAGAAGGGGAATGGGGAAGGATGGAAGGTGACAGGTAGTTCATCAGAAGTAGAAGTTGGGGGAAAAGTTATAAAGTGAAGAATATTAAGAAGGTAAAAGAGAATTCTTCTTTTTTTTTTATTTTTTATTTTAACGGTTTTTAAAGGAATTAACTTATAATGGGGGCAAACGTAGAAATTTGAAATAATATGAATAAAACTGTAGGTTTGACCAAACCTTAAGGGAGGATTTTGTAATTTTCCCTTTTAGAAAACTTGAGCGGAAATATAATTTATTTCCACAACATGGTGGGGCAGCTACCCAACAATGGCTATAACAAGAAACGGGATGATATATCATCCAATATACTCAAATTTTGAAATTTTAGAAGATTTTTTTTATTTCTATAATAAGGGATCATTTATTATAGAAACTCGTGATTCATGACCCCTTGACTTTCAGCATCGAATCGATAAAACTTCAATCGTGTCGTAGTTAGGATAGACAGGCGCCAACTATAAATCCTGAAATTTGTCGGCAAGTATTCTGTTTTATATAGTTTACCATCTTCTGGAACGTGAAAATTATAAAAATCTCGCTCGGGTTTAGTAAAACCTACATTTTATTTCTCTTTTTTTTTTCAGAAATTGATACTGTATCTCATTATTTTTTTATAATATAATATCTAACTAACCTTTAAAAAATACTAATATGTATTTATAGGAAGAAAAATACATTTACAAAAAGAAAAAAAATGATAATTTGTAATGTCTATTAACTATAAAAAAAATATTATAGAGATTGAAATTACTGGACGATGACTATTGTATAATTTAAATTATTATTTTAGAAGTTGTTATCTGACAGTGTAAAAGAAATAAGGGAAAAAGTGTAGGTTTTCAAAAATAAAGGGAGTAAACTGTAGATTATGGCAAATCTCAATAGGGGTAATTGTAAGTTTTTCTTCTAGAATAGAAAAATCAATGTAATAAACCGGTAAAAATGCCTCATTTTAGAATTTGAGGATGAGAAGATTTCCCTAACAGACCGAAACTTTATAATTTTATCTCTTTTTTCGGCTCAAACAAAAACAGTAAAAGCAATTTGTGCAAGAAAACAAAAAGAAAAAGAAATAGTAGCAGGGTGGCACTGTTCTCACCTCTTATGTATTTAGTTAATACGAGGTTCTTCAGCACCTAGGCGATCCTATTAGGTATTTTCTATTACAGATAATAGAAATTAGTTAGATAGTTAAGTTTAGGACAAAAGTTTGTCAAAATACAATATGCACATATGATATTCATTGTTTATATACATATTTGTTATGCATGAATTGGGAGGGGTAGGTAATTAAGAAATATGGAATCAGGTATACACCTGCAATATTTGGTAAATTGAAGCGATCGAGTAAGCGATTGGCAACATGAGGTTGACAAAGAAGCTAAGAAAGAGAATAAGTAACACTGTGACTGTGTGGATATTCAGAAGCAATGATTTAGCTTTTTGAACCCTGCTCCACATTTCTCCTCCAGTTGGGTTTTAACCAAAAGCAAGGCGTGCATCTCGTTATGATGACCGATGACTAGACCGAAGCAAGAGTAACACGTAGTCCAACACTGATTAATCAAATGCTTCATCTCACTTTTGTTTTGTTGGTTGGAAGTTGTTGCACATAAATGGAGTAAACCCAAATGATGAGGATATACAAAAATCCACTATGGCACCAAAATGAAGATGAAATCTAAGGTTGGGTCTGGAGGATGAATTTGAGCATTCATAGGAAAGAGAAAGAATGAAAAATAAACACCATTAAAATTTTTGGTTTTTCTAAATGTTGGGGGTTTAAGAAACCATCTTTTAGTCCAAATAATTTTTTACTTTAGTTGTTGTGGTTTTAAAACTTGTAGACATGTTGATCCCACCATTACCCTCATCTTGTCTGTCTAGGCTTGATTGCCATACGATAAAGTCTAGAGACCAAAAGGGAAGAAATGAAATTAAAGACTCAAAAAAGGGTTTGAACATTACTAAGAAAAATGCAAAAATATATAACATTAAAAACCTACTGTTAGTGCCTATAATTTTTTCTTTTTGCCAGCTATAGCCTTCAAACTCGCAAATATGCCAAACTTTCACTATGCTCATATTATCTATCTAGGCTTGATTGCCATATTGAAAGGTACATGGGACAAAATAGAAGAAATGAAATCTTTAGGAACTGGAAAAGAGGCTCCACCATTACTAAAAAAAAATGCAACAAAAAAAATCGCAAAACGCAAAACACAAAACAACAAAAATGACACAATTCATTGAATAGTAACTTTGTTTCATCTTTAAAGTATAGTGGAAATATATGCCATTAGAATTGCATACTAATCGCTACAAAACTTAGGCAAGAACCTATAATAGAATTGCAAAGAAATGTATACTTTATTGTTGGCCTAAAGCCCTTCTTACCCCTTCAATTTTGTCAGTTTGGACCTTTTAAATTTGTATATTGGGACTTTTTATCCTCTCACCCCAGTTTAATGGATCATGTGCATGTCTTTTGTCATGGAAATATGCATTTGACTTATATGAAGATCTGAATGAACATAAAATGATAGATTAAGGACTAAGAAAACCATTTTTCCACTTAAGCTAATTTTCAATTTTGAATAGGGTTTCAACATTGGGTTTCCCAAGATCCATTTTTCTTTATTAAGATACAAAATTTCCTCCCCAGAAATCCATCTTTATTGCTATTCACTGACATGACTTTTATTCCTTTAGCTATGTCTTCAAGTCTTTTCTTTTCACACTTTCTTTTTATCCCCACTACCTTTGACTGGCCCTATGTGATCTCTGTAAAGCTTCTATTTTTTGCCTTTTCCACTTTAACACATTTGCACCCAACTTCCTTTTGGTTCGATCCTTGCATTAGCTCAGCTCTTCTCATTTCATTCTTCTCACTTATTTTGCTTTTTTAGATATGTTCTTCAATAGTTCAAATGGTTGTACCCGTGGGAGTTACTTGATTAGCAATGTAAAATACCAATTTAACAGCTTTGCAATTATGTGTTATTATGATGATGAATTGAGTGAGTGTTAGCTTCTATGGCATAAGCGAGTTGTTATTTTTCCTATAAAATTTCATTGTTGTTTCTATGTTCTGAAGACAAAACACAAACAATCAAGCAAAAGTCATATACTTAGTGGAAACTATTTGTTTTTAACTTTTCTTGCTTAGTTATGTTGTCTACATCCATGGTTTATATACATTCTATGACCAGGTATAGGTTTATTGAAACACTGACCAGATTGATTTTTCTTTTCCGAAGTATCATATATCAAGTTTAAAATTCCCGATTAACTGTCAAATTGTAAATTTTTTCAACATTGCATCCTTAGATGTATCATCTATTGAGCAGCCTTCTTAGGGAAAGTGAAGCTTTTGGAAATGATAATTCCAACCTTACACTTAATGGAGCTTAAAAGTGCCAAGATGTTGTGATGTATAAATGATTCCCTAACCGGACCACAATTGCCTCACATCTTCCCAAGGATGTTAAGACAATTTGGGTGATAGCTCAAGGTACTAGAGAGGGAAAAGTGCCCTTTTTGCAAGTTCAATTCATGACCACGTTTTTGGTATATATATTGCTTCAAATTTGGCCTTATTTGGTCAAAGATTGGAATTGATATATTAAAACTTATAAGGCTTGGAATTTATGTATTGTCACACATAATGAGAAACTAATTGTTAAACTTATTAGAAAACAATGAACAAAGAAAACAATCTTTGAGGAATCAAATGTTAAGCAAAACCCCTTGTTTTTTTGTTCAAAATGACAAAAATTTGGCTCTAAGTAGGAAAATGGACATAGTCCTTCATATATCCTTTTGTGTTTATTCTAGCCCCCATATAAGTCGAACAAACATATGTGATTCATTAAAATGAGGTGAGGGGTTGTTGACACCCAATTTTGTCCGGGTACTGACTTTTGTTTAAGTTTTAGGTTAAGAAAATTAGTTTGTGGGGGCATTTTCATTTATGGACTATTTGGTCATTTGTTAGGAGTTTGGGTCATTTTTGTTATTTTAGTATTTTGCATAGTTAGTTGGTCTATTCATATTTGGGCTACATTGTTATTTTGGTCTACAAATCTTTAGGAATTTAAAGTGGTCATCTAGGGTAGAAATAGGAGTTAATTTAGTTTAGGTACTAATTTGGAATCCTAAAGATCTTGTAGGGCCAATTTAGGGAAAAGGGAAAAGTATGGGTGAAAACCGAGGGATTTTAGAAGATTCTAGGCAAAAATGGAAAGATTGAGGCAAATCTGTCAAAGTTGTGAAGATTTGGGCTAATTGGGTAAATCCTGGAAGTTTTGGGCTTAATTGACAGATTAGAGAAGTATTGGGTGAAATTGGGAATTCGCATAGAGTTTGGGGCTGAACAGCAACTCAAGAGTTTTTATGGACTTGAATTAGTATTTTGACCAAAACTCTTTCAAATTGAATTTGGATCAGTTTTAAACTTGGAAAACCTAGCTAATCTTCCCTAAGACTCCCTAAAATATGGGTCACTATTGACATGAAGGAAGAGAGAAAAATTCGAAACCCTATGCTCTAGTCTGAAAAAAGGGAAAACAGCAGCCTTCAACCCCTATCTCTCCTCCCTCATCCCTAGAAACCCTAACCTTTCCTCCAAGACCAGCCGCCACTCCTGTCCCCCTCTGCTGCCCGACGCTTCGACTTCCTCCCCCGACGCTTCGTCTTCCCTCCTCCGTTCGTCCTCTGTCCACCGCTCCAACCTGCCCCCACCGTTCGTCCTCTGTCCACCGCTCCAACCTGCCCCCACCGTCGCTCTCTGTCCGCCGCTCCAGCTCCACCGCCGCCACGCCAAATCCCATCGTCGCTCCCGATTCGCTGCCATTCGTCGTCTTCCTCCCGCACCCTTGAAGTCGCCGCGTCCGTTACACTAAAGCCTAGTCTTCCGATCACTCCGGAGGCGCTGCCGTCGGTGGAATTAAGGCAAGACAAGGATCGCGATCCGCGCACCCGACCCGATTCCACCTAGATCTGACCCAGTCAACTCCTTTTGGGTACAACCTTAACTTAGCCCTCTGACTTTCTGTTTCGTTCATATAAGTCACTAAATTTTCTTCTTGTTGCATATTAGTCACTGACAGCAAGTTTTATTGTTTGTTTTCCTTTGTTTCTTTCTTTCTTTGTTTGTTTGGCCATGCATTAGATTTAACCCTTAAATTCACATAAGGATGTAACTTAGGGTGTTTATTTTTATTTATCTATCTCTTTGTTTCTCTTTTATTTCCTTTTAACTTTTCTTAGAATAGCTTGATCTTATTTTTATTTGGAATCTCATAATGTATCTAAAAAAATCACACTTAGGAAATTTCATTCCGCGTGAGTTTGATAAAACTCTATGATGAATTTAAGATAACAATAAATTTTAAGATCCATATCCGGATGATCCGATAGGATTTATGGTTTAAATTGATGATCAACTAAAATATTTAAAAAATAAACAAAGATAGATGAAGTTTTTTATGTTTCACATCCAGGTGGTCCGATAGGATCTATGGTTTGGAAATATAAAAAATTTCATAAAACCAAATAACAATCAAATAGTAAAGTTTAGAAGCCTATATCCAGGTGGTTCGGTTAGAATCTATGGTTTAGATATTAATTGAAATTATTTAAAGCAAGCAAAAAAAAATTAAAATCAAACTAAGGTGTCAATTTTGAGTATTAGAATAAAGTTATTTTAGCGTAACCGTACTCCCAAACCCCTCAAACTCTCATAAACCATTTTTAGATGTCTAATTGACCTATGTGTAAACCGATTGGTGACAACTCCAAAAACAAGTTGCTACAGGGGTAAAAGGTTGTAATAGATAAAGTTCAAGGGATGAGTCAAACCCAGTTAAAGTTCAAGAAGTAAAGGTCTGAGTTAACAAAATTCAATGAGCAAAAGGGGTTTTAGGCCCTTTTATTATCTACACATAAAATTTTGCATCTTTTAAAATTTTTTGTGCACATAAAACAGATGCAAAAATGTAGTGCATGCTTAAATGAAAAAAAAAACAGAAGAGTAATCAAGTTAGGCCAATCTCAATTACCTCTGTTAATCAAGCAGTACAACCTTTTAATCCATGTAAATGTATAACCAAATTTCACAAAAAGGAAGATAAGTACATTGAACAACTGTAACTATGAAGGGGTGTGTGGGTTTGAGTTAGGGAAACAAAATTTTCTTCCTTTTGTTATTTTTTTTTTCTATTTTCTTGTTTAATTCAAATTTTTGTGTACATTTTACTTCATTTTCCCCCAATTTTTTTCTTTTTCTTTACATTTTGTGAATTTAAAATGAAAAAAGTGTGAAAAAGACAAAAAAAAAAGGGGGGGGGTGGGGAAGAAAACAGAAAAATGAAACTGGAGGTTGCAAGGAAAAAATGAAAAAAAAAATAAAGAAAAATTTGAGAAAACACCCAAAAAAAATTGAAAAGAACAAAAAAATGGAAATACAAACAATCTAGAAGAAGAGGTGGCGACATTCAAACCCCAGATCACGTAACTCTCTTCTCCTCTAAAAGCATGCTAACCAATCTGCCTAGTGCATAACTTTGTCCAACACTCTCAGTAAACCAATAAGTACTATTTCCTGTCAGGCCAAAAAATGACAATTCTTAAATTCATTAGGGGTGGTGCATGATATTAACAAGGTTATGGAAAACTTACTTCTTTTATTTATATTACAATTACAGTTTGACACTTAAAAATCACATATTTAAATATAAAACAGTGTGTTTCCTTACTGGTATATTGAAAGAAAAAATAATAGGGGAAAGGTGCTAGTTTCCAAATCTAAAAGTCAGGAAAAGTGTAAATCATATAAAGCCTTAAGGAAATTTGCGTAGCTGCTCGCCCTAGAAAGA
Source organism: Aquilaria sinensis (assembly GCA_005392925.1). Lineage (NCBI taxonomy): Eukaryota > Viridiplantae > Streptophyta > Magnoliopsida > Malvales > Thymelaeaceae > Aquilaria > Aquilaria sinensis. The sequence continues at coordinate 424,655 of SMDT01001070.1, forward strand.
GAATTACTACTTATCTTTACTACCTGAGCTCGAGCTTAAATTGCTCGAGTCTAAATTAATTTGAAGCTCAAGTCCAAATTTTGGACTCAAGCTCCGTTAAAAAGGGGCTTGAACTGGGCTCGAAAGCCTGATATGCTTGAGAATATCAAGGGCTAAATGTAACTTTTCAAACCTTAGGGGTTATATGTATGTATGACCTAACTTTAGGGGGTAAGTTATAATTGTTGTGATACGTAGTGGTCATCTTTCAACAAGGGGTAACTGAAAGTTTTGAAAGTTAAGGGGCAATATGTACTAAAGGCCAAACTTTAGGGGAATTAGTTTAATTAATCCTATTTTTCATAAGTTTTATTAGGTTTGATTAGAGCCCCGATAAATTCATGGGCCAAGTACCATTAGACTTGAGCTTAGCTTATTAAGGTATAGAGCTTTTTTTTTTTTTTTTGGTTGAGCTTGAGCTCGTACTTAATAAGTCTCAGCTCAAAAAACCCTTAAACCCAGCTCAAGCTTGAGCTTAAAAGTTAAAACACATTTTTATTCACCAATTAAACTGAGTCCAAGCCTGACTCGTTTATACTCATATTTATAGAAAGAAGGAGACTTAAAAGTTAAAACACATTATTATTCACAAATTATGCACTTTTCAACTTATATTGCTGGTGTTATACAATGCAAATGGTTAGTGCAATACTTCATCATTCTGTTGGTTAATGTGGAAGGAAAACAACAAAAGAAGTAGAGAAATTGCCAAATTGAGTTGTAGTTATATTTTCGCATAGACTATAAAAAAAAAAAATAAAAAGTGATCGTAGATATGGGTAAAAGAACAAAAGATTTATTGTACATTTGTCCTAGGTAAAAACCAAATATTAAGCTTTTCAGATACATTGAAGCGTTGTCTTTCAATTGGTTTATGAGTTTTGGACAAAAATATGTATACATATCAAACTAAACACTTCTAATTACTTAAAAAATAGATTAATAACGTAGTAAGAAGAGAATAATATAATGTATCAGACTGTTTTCTCTATTTTTTTTAATGAGTGTACTAGCTTGATGATGTAAAATTTGAAGAATACATTAATTACTGATGTATAAGATAGTAAATAAATGTGACCATACATATTAATTCATACATCTAACATACATCTTGTTACAAAAAAGAAAGAAAGAAAGAAAGACGACGGCGGACTTGAAGGCCAGCAGAATCATTCCATCTGCACGCAGAGACTGAAGTGAATTAAGAAGAATGGGAGCCCCTGAGGCTCACTCTGGCCCTGGCTGAAGTGATTGTCTCTTAGGTGCTCTCGATGGTTTTGAATTAGAGGGCTGATTCCACGTCGCGTCGTTCCCTTGTCAACATAAATTCATGGCTTTATCAGTTGACTTCACCTCACACATTTAACCATCCATCTCATCATCACACTCTACCCTAATTCCAACCTTTTCCCCTTAGGAGTTAGGACCCTCATTGTGTGACGTTAGAGTAATGTTCATGGACTATTAACAGTTTTATTTCCGTTTTAAATGTATACAGAGTATTTTGCCTTTCCCTAGCTAGTTAAGGGCCGGGCTGTCTTTCCTAATACAAGATTACTGGTTGATTTGTTTGCCCTATCCAAAATCTACTCCTGTAAAATTCAAACATGGCTGATTATTTTGCCTTACCTTGAGATGACAGGCCTTTGCAACCAGGCACATCAATCCACTCGAGCTCAATGACCACCTCCCCACATTCCACGTTCTTCAGCCTGAGAATCATTTCTTGGGTGATTTTGCTGTTCTTCCACACAATGCTGCTCTCTTCCGCAAGGCTGTTGGAGCGCTTCGGCTGGATCCTCTTCAGGGCACACCCACTTGGAAGCCCCTTCATCTCCTTTCTCGTCTTGACAGCTTCTATGTATGCCTGGATATCTATCTCTGCGTCTCCCATTTCGTCGTCTCGGGTGAACATGTCCTTGTCATACACTGTCTGCAAAACAATCCAATATAATAACCGCGAGAAGTCTGTGATGAATCATTCAGATTTTATTTATTAATTCCAATTGCTCCCCATCATATGATGATTTGGCATTTTTGGCTTACCAGAATGACCGGAGCAAAGGAACTTTTAATGGTAAGATCCAATGCATCGTTCCATTCAGGATTACAGTTGCCATGTACAACTTTCGTCTTCAACTTCTGCAAGCAAATTCATGATCTTGGTTTACAAATTAAATAAGAAGATGGAAATTCAAAAAAAGAAAAAAAAAACACTTTGTAGAGGCAAAGGAGAGAGAGAAAAGACCTGACCGTCGAAGGTAAGGACACAATAAGGGTCGCTGCTCCGAGCATCACGAATGGCAAGATTGATGCCTCTCTTGACATGGACCCTAAGGAGACCAAGCGCTTCTTCCATCACCCAAAAATCAAAAGTCTGACTTTAGGCAGAGGAAGGAAACCAAACAGAGTTGAGTCCTCTCCTCCTAACAACAAAAAATAAAACTAAATAAAATAAAATACCTAGAAAACGATTCTGTTTTGCTTCTCAAACCCTACAACCCCATCTCTATCCCTTTTCGTGGCTCGCCATTTTTCTCTCCATGCTTCTGTTTTTTCCCAACTTCATCTTTTATGGAAGTTCAGTATTGTTCCTTTTTTTTTTTTTTTCAGAATTAACCGTTATGCATTCAGATTTTTGTTTTAATGACAAAAAATAAACAGACAACAATAGAACTCTTACTTCCTGCTGTCCTATTAGCTAATAATAACATGCCAAAGATCCTCTCGGTACAAACTTATAGAGGACCCGCCTTATTCAGAATAAAGATTGTAGCAAGTATTACTCCATTCCTTTCAAATTATTTGCAATATGTTCTTTTTTTAGATCATCTCAAATATTTATAATATTTTCATATTTAATAAATTAATTTATCATATAATTTTTTAAATTATCATTTTAATATTCACTTTTTTCATCTTTCCTGATTTATGTTTATAAAAAGAAGGATAAAAGTGAAAACAGTAGACAAACTTTTTTGCCTTCCTTAATCTCTATTTAAAAATCCAAATATTTTTTCAAATTCAGGACGAAAAGAATGTCTTATTCATATGAGTGCCACCATATTATATGGCTGGTCATGGCTTAAACTTGATTTGTACTTAGGGATTTTCTTTTCATCTATATACTTTATAAGAACGTATTTACATATATTTTTTTCTAGTATTTAGATTTTTTCATATAAAAAATTAAAATATATAAAGCAACATATTTTTTAAGTATTTAGATGTTCTATTATAAGCATTTAGTTAGATATTCCATTAAAAAAGAAGATGATGCTTTTAAGCATTTATATGGACATCTAAACAATTAGAGATTTTTATAATATCTATATGATTTAAAGAATGTGCTCATTTATTTGAAAGATAAAAATAAAAAAAATTAGCCCCTCTTATCTCTAAAAGCTTCCCCTTTGAAATAGAGGTTTATTCAACTTAGGACTCTTTCATGCATTTAGGTTCTTTCTTCCGTCGATCGATCACCTGGTCATCGATAGGTTGGTCTTCTGTTTCTATGGTGGTTGTTTGTTTTCTTCGTTGTGGTTCTGATCCATCTTTCCTCGATTCGGATGATGGACGCTCTAAGGAAGTGCTTCACGAACAAGAGTTTGACGGCAGGAGGAGGAGAAAGGGTGCCGACTAGAATTAATGGATGAATTATGTGGGAATTTGTTGGACTTGATGATGGCCCTCAAAATCTTGACAAATCAAATTGACCGAGTGGATGGCCTTCGAGAATCTCTGAGGAAAACATCGAGGTTCTAGGTTCGCTTCACAATTCGGGCAGCAAGTTCAAACACGAGTATGAATATGTTCATTATTACATTCGAGAATGAAGCCAATAGAGATTCTATTTTTAATAATGAGCCATGTTCCTTCAACAATAGATTGATTGTGATGCATATCCTAAACAAAGGTGATCGACCTTCCTCCATGTTATTTGACAAAGCTGCTTTTTAGGTCCATATTAAGGATGTGTCGTTCAACTGGTTCAAGCTGGAGATTACTGAAGCTTTAGGGAATAGGATTGGGGGGTGCTGCGAGTAGACTACTTTGGTTCAGACTTGCACATATGGGTACTAGTGGATGTTACAAAATCATTGAGGAAAGGGTTAATGGTTGAGAATGATGGCAGATGGCATTGGTATTATATCAAGTATGAATGACTAGCAAAAATTTGCTACCTTTGCAACAAATTGGATGATATAGAGAGAGAATGTATGGAATGCCCAGTTGGTAGTGAATGTAATGAACGCTAGTACAGTGATTGGCTGCAGCATATGGTGAGTTGAGCATTGAGGGGATGAGGGAGGACTGAAAAGTGGACTCATCCAACTGGGCCTTGCAAGATTCCATTGCGAGGTCTGGTTAACATAAAGAAGCATAGCAAGATACTAGGACTGTGGCTCTCAAGAATACTACAACACCAATCATTTTATCTCTAAGCAAGGAGGGGGTTGAGGCTCTAAAGATGGTTGTACTTGAGAATGCACAAGACCTGAAGCCATGGAAGGGGTAGTTAATTTTGGGGCAGCTTCATGGCACAAGAGCTATTGTCGAGGTAGGAGACCTTAGCCCTACGAAGCAAATGAGTAATGGTTTGACTAACCAAAAGCAAGGTCTACGAGGTTGATGAAGCTTAGTAATATTGGGAGTCAAGTGCCAAATGGATTCGTGGCACAATTAAGGCCATGGACCTCCGCCCAGCTGTTAGGCAAATTGGAAGAATGACGGGGCAAGACCACATTATTTTGGAATATCAACAAGAAAGAGAACAAGGAAGGTCAAAATTGTGCTTAACCACCATCTAAATGGAAAGGTAAAGAGGTACAAGACTAAAATGATCGGGCTGTGAAAGTGCATTTGGGTGGTGACTTTCTTTTTAAGGTAGGGTTGAGCAAGGACTCACCCTGCATGTAGAAATGAGCATAATGACTTTGAATTGTTAGGGTCTCAGGGCAACCCAGACAATTCATACCCTCCATAAAGTTATTCAGCGAAAGACCTCATATTTTTTTTTCTTATTGAAACCCAAAAGATGACTTTTGGAATGAAGAGGCTTCAAAGATCACTTGGTTTTCAAAATTCTTTTGTTGTATCATGTGATGGTTGGAAAAAAAGATTGGCAATGTTATAGAGGTTGGGATGGCAAATACATTTATTATCATACTCTCAGTTTCGTATAAATGTGAAGATCATGGTTTTTGATATAGAGTGGAGGTTCACTGGTTTCTATAGTCATCTGAGTCAAGAGCTATGGCATGAGTCATAGGCACCACTTCGTCGCCTTACCTTGTAATCAGCCTTCCTATGGCTTATTATGGGTGATTTTAATGAAATATTATGGGCATTAGAGAAGGAATGGGGGATGCTACATATCGGCGGGCTAATTGGAAGTTTTTTTAGATGTAGTACAGAAGGCACATCTTATTGAGCTAGGTATGGGCCGAACTTCACGTGGAGACATGTTTGCTCTGGCAGGGTTTGGGTGCATGAGCAGTTAGATAGGGCATTGGGCAATCTGGCTTGGAAGAACTTATTTCCAAATATGTACGTCAAGAACTCTCCCCCCCCCCCAATTTTTTAACCACTATGGCATACTCTTATCTCTCTCGAGCAGGCCAAATTTTTTCCATAGAACAATATGGAAGTTTTAAGCTACTTGGGCGATGGAGGAGGAGTACGAATATATAATTAAATTCAGTGGCTTATGGTTCAAAGTTGTTATTGATAGGCTAGAGGCTTGCAAGCGAGGTCTGCACCACTGAAAAAATGGGGTTGCTTCACTGAAGTCAAAGCTAAAAAAAAGTTGAGAAGGAGTTTAAGGCAGTTGCAAGGGCAAGGATCAATGAAAATGTTATTAGCCATAAGAATGAGCTGGAAAAAAATTTGAATATTTTGTTGGAAAAGGAGGAGCGATACTGGAGTCAGCAGGCAAAGGTGATTTGGCTTAAAGAATGAAACCAGAATACATGCTTCTTTCATCATATGGCCTCTGTTAAGAAAAATAAAAATTTTATCCATTCATTGAAAAGGAATGATCGTACTAAAGTGATTGAGCAATAAGATATTCAGGAGGAAATAGTTGGCTTTTTCTCTCAACTTTTCACTACCTCACATCTGACTTCAATTAAGGAGCTAATGACTTATATTTCACAAGTGATTTCTAGGTTGATAAATGAATGGCTTCAGGTTCCTTTCACAGTATGTTTTGGAAAGAAGTCTCTAGGCCCCGATGGCTTGCCCCCCTTTTACTAGAAATATTAGCACATCCTGCATAATGACATGACAAAGTATGTTCTGGAAACTTTGTGTACTGGTTTGATGCCATCAGAATTGAATTATATGTTTGTGGTGTTAATTTTGAAGATGAATAGTCTGAAAGAACTGACTGGTTTTGAAAGTTATTGCCAATGGATTAAAATCGATCCTCATTCAAGTGATATCAAAGAACCAAAGTGCATTTGTGTGGGGTCACCTTCTTACTGATAATGCACATATGGCTTTCAAAACCTATTAGCATATAAATTGATTATATAGGAAAAAGGAATGAGCGTTGCCTTTAAAGCTTAATTTGGCTAAAGCATATGATAGAGTAAAATGATGCTTCCTGAATGCGGTTATGATCAAAATGGGTTTCGATGTGAAGTGGGTGGACTTGATTATGAGTTGTGAGGAAACAATCGCATTCACAATTCTAATTAATGGGCAAGCTTCAAGAGTGTTCAAGCCATCAGGGGTTTTCGGCAAGGAGACCATCTCTCCCCGTTCCTGTTTTTTTCTTTTTTGTGCGGAAGGGTTATTTGCTTTACATTGGCATGCAGAAGGCAACCAATTGATTACCGCGGTGTCAATTGCAAAAATTAGTCCAAGTGTGTCTCATTTGTTATTTGGTACTGATAGTCTTTTGTTCCTGCAAGCTAGAGAATCAAATGTGAGGCACTTGTTGGCAATTCTAACGTTGTATAAATGTGCCTTGGGCTATAAAAATAACATAGCGAAATCATTGGTTTTTTTTAGCTCGAGTTGCAGGCAGGAAGTTCATTGACCCATCATGAACTTACTTGGGACAAGGTCATGTTTAAAGGAGGACAAATATTTTGAGTTTATATAGCTATTCAGTAAGAATATAACTATTTAGTTTAAATTTCTTCTAGAGTGGGTAAAGTAGAAATTATTTTGATAGAAGGCTTCTTTTCTTTCATAGGCAAGAAGATGTCTACTCATCAAAGCTGTGGTCCAGGCAATACCAACATACTTGATGAGTTGTGTTCTGATCCTGATAGAGGTATGTGATGAACTTAGATCACTAGCAATTTGATTTTTTTGGTCTCATGATGTGGAAAATAAGAAGATGGTCTAGTACACTCAGGAAGATGGCTTAGTACGCTTGGAGCTACATATGTGTTTTGAAAAGAGTTGAAGGCCTAGGCTTTAGGGACATGGAAACCTTTAATCTTGTTATGTTGGCAAAACAAGCATGGACGTTGGCTACTAATCCAAGGTCATTGGTTGCAAAGGTTTTCCAAGGAAAATATTTTCCTCTGTCCCAATTTCTTCGTGTTGCCTAAGTACTACTCAATCATTTATAAAGGATTATTGGCGGGTAGGAATGTCGTTCTCAAAGGCTCTATTTGGCGTGTGTGTAATGGACTTAATATTTCTATATAGTATGATAACTGGCTCCCTGGTGAACACTTTAAACCTATAATGGTTTCAGTGTTGGGCATTGACCATTGGAGGGTGTATGTTTTGATTAATCATTTCGGTGATCCAATAGAATCACAATGTTATTAAAGGGTTACTTCACTTATTGGACACCAAGTAGTGAAGTCAATTTCTTTGCTTCCTCGTTTCTAGGATGATGTGCTAACGTGGGGTATGTGCGAGAGTGGCAGATTCTTTGTTAAATCGGCTTATTGTTTAGCTTTTAGAGGTGTTTATGGTCAAGACCCCTTAGTTCGCTCAAACTTTTGGGTTTAGGTTTAGAGCTTAGCTTTACCTCCAAGTGTTCATATATTTTTTGGGAGACTTTGCATGGAGGCCTTACCGACACGAGTGAACCTTCAAATAAGGGGTGTGAATGTTGATCAAGTATGCCTAGTTTGTGATGCCCAAGTTAAGTCCGTCAAGCACTTACTTTTTGATTGCGTGTTTTCCAAGCTGATCTACTGTAGCTTGGGACTCGTTTTGCCTAGTTTGACAGGAAGGTGGTAAGAAGACCTACGGGTTTGCTTGAAAGAATGAGGATCAACCTATGTTGTTTTGTTGTTTGCAACTTCAACATGGTTTGTGTGGCACAACCATAATGAGGTCGCTCATAAGGCCTTTTGTCAAAGACTGACTATAGAGTTGTTCATTCCATCTCAAGTTGTCTAAAACTTTGGCAGAAAGAATGGTGAAACCCATCACCAAGAAGCATTGTGCATCACCTAGATCAAAGAGTGTAGCGTCCACCATTAGAAAGATATTTTAAGCTAAATGTTGACGCAACTCTTGATAAAAAGAGTAGGAAATGTGGCACTGGTGTTATCTGCTGGGATGTGAGTAAAGCAGTATCATTTGCTGTGTCAGTTAGCATACAATACTCAATGAGGGACATAAATTTCTTGGAAGCTTAGGCGATTTGTGGGGCATCAAGGAAGCTAGAAGGCATGGTTTGGAGTATATTGTTATAGAGTCTAATTCCTTAGCTATCATCTCTGATATTTAGAAAAGGGTGATTCATTCATTATTTTACTTTAGAGCTATCACAGATGAAGCTTATACCTTAGTTTCTTTTTCGGATTGTGTTTTCAGTTTCATTAAACGGTCAACTAATGGAGCAACCCATAGATTAGCTAAAAGAGGCCTTCATTCGATTAATAGGGTGGCTTGAGAGACCCCCTTCATGATTAGCTTTTGTTAGCTTTGAGTTAATTTGAATGAAGTTTCTTTTGAGTCAAAAAAATAAATAAAAATTGAAAAAACAAGAACGAGGAAGGGGAAAATATCAAAAGAAAATATATATAGAAAGGAAACAAAATTGGAAACATTCAAAAAGCTCGGCAAAAGAAAGAGGAAAAAAACAAGGTAGAAAAATACTGAGGCCCAGAAAAGTATAAAAAATGGACTGGACAAAAAAAGTTAAAAAAAATTTTATTTTTTTTTTAAAAAAAAGCCCCGAAAACAGAACAGAAGGGGAGAAAAAGCTAGGACCCAAAAAATGGACTGGGCAAGAGGAACTAGACCGAAAAAGTATGGCCTGTGAAAATAAATACTCTGGGCCATTAAACAGAGAAATACTGAAGCCCATAAAAGTATAAAATGGACCGGACAAATGGAACCGGGCCTAAAATGAAAAGGAAAATCTGGCCCGTAAAAGACAAGGTACTAACTAGGTAACTCTTTAAATGCAGCTGTCGGACGGTTCTGACCCTTGGTGGCGACACGGCACTCCACAACTTTCTGCTAAATGGGTAGTTTTTGCAGAATCCAGCACAACAATTAACAACGTAAAGAGTAGAGCCAGTTGGGGTGCTCATTATTTTAGCTCATATCCGTGTAACGTACTCATATTATAAATGAGAAACTCATTTTAATATAGATCTATACCTGCACATGTCCTAGGTTGGGATGTTTCGCTAATTAATCCCTCTTAGTGAATGAGATCAAGACCCTTTTGATACTGCGTATATACCCTAAAAGCTAGTGACTAAAATAGTGACTTAGCTACAACTTCAAAAGAGTAAATTGACTCGATATCAATTATTCAGGTATTAAATATTTCATTTATCAAAAAAAAAATAAAAGATAAAACGTATTCTTTTTTTACTGTCCCGAAAAAGATGAAAATTTTTATTTTTTTTAAAAAGTCTATAACATTCAATATACCTTACTACATTCATATAAACTTTCACAACACAAATCAAAAAACAAAAACTTTTCTTTTTTAATCTTCATTAAAACTCCCACTATACAAAATCCAAAAAAAAAAAAATCTTTTCTTTGTTTAATCATTATATAAACTTTTACTGCATGTAACCCAAGAAAATAAATTAAAAAGGATTGATACACTACATAATAAAATAGAGTAGGGACTAGGGAGTGACAATCAGAATCCAAAACCTTCACCTTCATCATTCAAGCCCTTACAACCTGGAACGTCCATCCACTCAAGTTGAACAACCACAATCCCAGTTTCTACATCTCTCAATCTCAGATGCATTTCCTGTGTAACGTTCCCATTGTCCCACACAATGCTACTCTCTTCCGCCAAGCAGTTGCTGGCATTGGGCTTTACCGTCTTCAGGGCCAGAGCACTGGAAGAAGTCAACACATCAATGTCTCTTCCCATCTTTACACCTTGTATGAATGGTTTGATATCAATCTCTGCCTCCCCCATTTCATCATCTGGGGTCAACGTATCTTTGTCATACACTGTCTGTTCATTTTAATTCCATTCCCAAACATATATGCATCCATCAATCCAATCAACAACAAATTAACAGATTCATTATATATATGAATCTACGTGTGTGCGTGTGCGCGTGTATGTATATATGATGCTCATGGGAATTGATAATGATACTCAATTAATAGTTACCAGATTGATTGGAAGGATGGGATTCTTTACTGAAAGAGTCAAAGCTTTGTTCCATTCAGGATTGCAATTGTCCCTTATCACTTTGGTCTTTAGTTTCTGCAACCAATTGCATTTTATAAACTCATTATTCTAAATATTGAAGGAACAACACCAGTGCACTAATTTCCACTAACCATGCATAATTTCACATGTTCTTTTTAATATATTTCTCCATATATGCATGTGATTGACAAATGATTCATTCATTGACATATAAGGATAACAAATTGAATGCAGGAGCCGGCAACAAGATTCAAGCCATTCTACCCCTCCATTAGGTAGAATTTGGCATATCGAAACCTGTATAGCTAAACAATAACAATTCAGAATTTTAACGAGAATGCTTCCTCAGAATTGTGATCATTCATACCAGAAATTTCCCCAAATCTCATCAACTATTTCTATTTAATCCTATTCTATTTTTTATTTCAATTTTTTAACATTTTCATTTATTTATATAATCATATTTCAGGAAAAACTATAATCAAACCCTCAATGATGGGGATTGAAAATGAAATATAGGGAAAAACCTGCAGGCCCATAGAGATGATACAATAAGGATCGCTGCTTTGATCAAAAGCATCCCGAACGGCAAGGTTAATCCCTCTTTTCACATGAATTCTGAGAAGTCCCAGTGTTTCATCCATCGCAAAACAATTACTCTTTTTTCTTTTCAAATGGTCAGCAAATTTGAGGAGGCCATAGAGATTTTTGTAGCAGGGTTAGATAATGGGGGGTGAACAATAACTCTGTCTTCAATTGAAAGATTTTGTTTTAAACCACGTAAATGGAAAACAGTAAATATCAAAATTAGCAACTCTAATGTTTAGATAAGAGTATCATTATTACCACAAAACTTCCACCTCACGTCTTTATAACATTTAGGTTTAGTATAGAAATTAAGAAATATGTAAAAGATTACATGTTATTTTTTTCTTTTACCTTTCATTTTTTGCGCATAAATCAACAAAATAGGAAAAGTGAATATTAAAATAATATATTTAAAGGATAGTATGATAAAATAATTTACTGAATATGAAAACGCTACAAAGATTTGGGACAGAACAAAATACTAATATTGCAAAAGTTGTGGGACGAGGGGAGCAGCACTTAGCCACAGCCTAAATACACCTTTAGCCCCAAACCTCATGCAACCAGGATACTTACCTCTTTGAACTTGAACTTAGAGCAACTCAGCTCCTAAACTTAGCAAAGTTAGTCAGTCATGCCCTTCGACCAACAAGCATCATCACATGACTTTTAAATACCTAACGCCACATTTCATTCTCTTTGGTTTTAGCGATACTCTACACGCTACTCCTGGCATCCATCTAATTTACAATATTTAGGGCTGAGGAGTTTTCTTCTATTGAACTAGCCATCATCTCGAATTAATTTCCCAGCAAATGCCTACTCAGACGAGGAGGATTTGGGGCTCAATAGCTCCAGCACAATCGCTGATCTTTGGTGAAATTCAAACAGTTGTGGTTTGGGAAATGAATAGATTCACGGTTAGCCTTTTTTCCTCAAACGGCAGTAACCTATCACAACGAAGTTAGGGAGGTTGCATGATGGTTGTAATTGGGCGTGTCGGCAAAGTATGATGTTATATGAACTCCACCACGTTATACGCAGGAAAATGTGATGAATTTTTTGCAGGATCTGGAAATTTACATATCTACTCCCCATGGTTCATTTGGTGTTTATAATTCTTAGCATGAAGATTTATATGCATCACGTATATCTAATTTGTTCTTGTTGATATTGGTGTTTGACAATGCTCTTGTTGAATATATATCTTTTCAAGTGGTTTGGTGAAACAAAGAGGCTTAGTTAATCTTCCAGTGGTAGTAGTGTAACACTCAGTAGCTGCTTGTGATGCAAGTATTTTGCTGTTTTTTTTAGTTATTTAGTATTATTTCTGTTTTGCTTCCTTGTGAAATATTTTGAAATGGGTTGAGAAAAAAAGCTTTACTACTCTGTTAGTACTGCTTTGCTTCTTGTTTCTTAGCATCAAAAGCTTGCTTGATTTCTTGTTCTTCTTTCAATTATTTACTGTTGTGTGTGTTTTGCTTTTTAGCCTTTGTAAAAAACTTATGTTGTCCGAGCAAGAGCACATAAAATAAATTTGAAAAAAAGCTAACATTGAAAAGCTTTTGTGTAGTTTGGTGTTGCTGCTCAAGATTCTACAAATAGCGCAAGGTACTTAGTTTGTTTGTAATGGTTTAATTTAGCGTTGCTCTTATATTGGTTACTTCTATAACTCACACTGTAGCTTGATTGATTGAATGTTTCTATAATTGAGAACATAGTAGTTCTTGTAGAACTTGAGTGCTAGTAACAAAGAGTTGCTTAATTCTGTACAGATAACTATATAGTATTAATAACTACTAAAATTGGGAAAATATTTGAGTTATCTTGTAGAATGTGTTGCTTACTGTTGCTTTGTATGTTTAATTTTAGACTAGTTTTTTTTTTTTTTAAATATGGCTTTGTGTATGTTTCCTATATTAATAAGTTTCCAAAAATTAGAACAAGCCAAATTATAAACTGGAGCTACAAAAAGAAAAAAAGAAAACCATAAACAACAAAACATGAACTTGCTAATTGGTCCTAGTAAAAAAAACATGACTACTAGTAAATTTGAACTGGTTAACTGGTGTTAACAAAAAGAAATCAGAAGCAGCCAATTAGAACCAGTTAACTGATTCAAAATTTGTACTGGTGAACACATACATCTAACCGGTGGAAAATGGATCTCCATAGAGCCACTATTGTGGTTAGTGGTTGGCATTTGAACTAGTTAATAGGTTCCACAATATCGGTTCTATAAAATCAGAACATATTGTTGTAACCGATTATAAAATTCTAAAATCACCTCAAATTCAATCATTTATTCGTGCACTAGTTAGCGACCTGTGTCCAAAAATTTAAAACCGATCAAAATTAGTTCTAATAGCTACTTAAAATCAGTTCTAATTGACTTTTTGGTGTAGTTGATCAAGGCTATTTTAGCCGAGATTCTTTCTATAACAAAATACTAGTAGTAGATATTATGCTACAGACTGATATCGGGTTATCGGCATTGGCGGCTCACCGCAGCTCTCTCCGTGCCCGTCTCTTCCAATTTCCAAACCATATGTTACTTTAGGGGTATTTAGCTCTTAATTGGTTGGATTCGCAAAATAATTGCTGGTGTTATAACATTCCTTTCAAACTCAAAAGTAGGAGAAAACGGGTTTTTCATGAATTAATCTTTAACGCATTTCTAGAATTGTGTTTTTCTTAAATTTAAAAAATTCTATTGTGTTTTTCTTAAATTTAAAAAATTCTTACACCGAACGCTTGGTTTTTGTTTTTATTCTAAGCTCAGGAGAGTGATGACTAATGACGTAATGAAGATAGGAACGAAAAAGAGCTACCGTAAATTAAATTATGGATTTATTTACAAATAATTTTAAAATTAGTATTAAAGGTTGTAACAATTTATACTCAGTTGTGATAGTTTGTCAAAACCTTTAACATTAAAAGTTATTTTTGAATAACTGTTTTCAATCACTAATAATAAAGGTTGGTGCTTTTCTCAAATGGAATCTATTTCTTTCAGCTATGCACTATTTATTTGAAGGAGTCAATGTAAAACATTCAAATCAATTTACAGTTGCAATATTCTCCATAAAAAAAAAAAAAAAGAAACAAGAATTGAGAAAAACGGGGGAGGGAAAAGACGAACATATTTTCTAGTTAGGCATCCCACAATTTAATATCGACCAACAACAAGAGAAGAGAATAAACGATCTGAAATAGAAGTAGTAGTAAATGTTGATTTTCTCAATGCCTAATAGGAGAAAAGACGAACATATTTTCTAGTTAGGCATCCCACAATAATATCGACCAACAACAAGAGAAGAGAATAAACGATCTGAAATAGAAGTAGTAGTAAATGTTGATTTTCTTAAAGCCTAATAGGATCATACAAAGTATAAAATATAAGAATTAAACATGAAAAATAAGAATATATGACCCGATTTGATCAATCACGATGCGTAGTGGAAATCACAATGAACAGTTGCACTATGGATTTCTCTTTTATCCCTACACTAGAGTACTCTTGGTCAATCGCCAAAACCACAAAAAATAATTCTAATATCACTAACAACTCAGAATAAATAAATTTGTAATATAATAATGAAAACCAGGTTGAATCCCAAGGGAAATTCTTTATCTAAAAACTTCTTGACAAAAAATTGAAATAAAAGATTGGAGGGATTGTTTGCAATAAAAAAAATGAAATAAAAAAATATGATCAGAAAACAAAAATTAAAAAACCTATCAAATAAGAAACCAACAAAACAATCAAGAATTCAAACTTTGCCATCAGTCAACATCCACCACCGAATTCCTACAACTAATCATCGATACATAAATAGATCAATCAAAACATTAAATATTCATCGTTGGAATTATTTTCCTACCTTTCCTTAGTCGTAGTTAATCAAAAAATAAGTGATCTAATTAATCCTAACTGCTAAATAACATAAGATAAGAGCTTTGATTTAATTTAACAATTGTGCTAAAAATTAGAGAGATCGATAAAACTAAATAACACAAACACAAGCAACTGCATTTAATTTATTTGAATGTTCTCCCTAAGACCTAATGATTTCGGACGCAGCAAATCACTAAATCTCAGTTGCTTCACAGATTAGAGAAACCAAACAATTACAGATTTAATTTTTAAACCAGCAGTAGATTGAATTCGAATAACAACTAGTAGGCGTCCTAGCATATAAATGAAATAATCATAAAATTAATCATAGAAGAACATCCAATACTCAAAATATTAATTGAATGAATAAAAATAACTTTTATCTCATAATATTAAAGAATTCGGAGTTTTAGTCTCTTTCAACCAAGAATAAAAAAGATCACTAAAAAAAGAAAAGAAACAAGAAAAAAACACAAAAAGAGTTTGGGTAGGAAGGGAGGCAGCCCCTGTGGCAGCTGCTCCTTTATTCTAATGTAGCTAACCTAGTGTGCTAAATTCAAAAACTCTCCCTAAAATTTTTATATTTTTACAAAAGTACCCCACATAAATAAAAAGATTCAAACTAACTAGAAGGATTCAAAGTTATGAACCAAAAAATGCTCTAGAACAGCAATAGCAACTTCAAGCTGAGATTCAACCTTGATTCATGCATTATATCTCAAAACTCAAAGCATGAAAGTTGTAGATCTCTTTTTTATCTTCGGAATGACACCTAAATCACATAAAACGTATATCTACAACCAAAGATATGCTCAAAATACCGCAACTGCTTCCAAACCAGCGATGACTCACAAATCTCAATTTTGAAGCTGAATTTGACCCTCTTAACGTTCAAACTAGGTTTCATGGTCTACATATGATTTGTAGCTCCAGATGTTAACTTTCCAATGAATCAAGAATCACTTGATTCTGATCTCTGTAGCTCAAGATATGATTTTTCTACCAGAATATCACCAATCTATCAAAATTCTAAAAGAACACAACCAAATTAAAACTTGTAAAATGGAAAATTAAATCCACTCTTAATGAATTGAGTCCAGATATATTCTACGCTATAAAACATACTCAAAATATATCTTTAAGGTTCAAAACATATTAAAACATACTAAATATGAGAGAAATAAATATAGTAAATATAAGTTTATCAACTCTCAATAAGCAGAGTTTCATTATACTCATCACAAAAATTAGGTTAAGAGAGACCTAATATTCATTTATATAGAAGTTTCATGTGCCTACCTATTAATAACTACATAAACTCTATTACCCACACAAATATAACCCATATTTTATTACATACTTGGTGTCACTAGCCCAAATAATCATATCATAACTTTTATGGGCTTTGTTTGTCTTATAATTTACCAATTTAATTTTAATCCATTTTAATAAAACACCCGATTAATGTTAAGTCATATTAAAAATTTCTAACATTCTCCCGTTTAGGCAATATTAATTGTGAAAGATTTTGAAAACATGTTCTGGATTAAGACATTTTAAAACCTTATACGCGCATTATTAAAATAAATTGGTCATAAGACAACTTCATGTACTATTTTGTTCAATAGGGTTCTTAATGAAAAATCTTGACAATAACTATATCAACTCAAGACACAGAGCCTTCCATGGTCACACCCATCAATACACCTTATCGACATGAATCAAATGTGGGAGTGTGGCAAGTAACAACAATTCTCACTTTATGATCTATTATGCATTGTTGTTTACTTGTCAATCTCACTAATTTCTTTCCTTTATCCAACAGAAGCATGCAACAGAACTCCTTTATGACAGCTAAGCTTGTATGTCTTTAAACCATTATGTATCTTGAGATAATCTTTATGTGTCACAAGACATACATTCACAAAGCCACAAACAATTATGCCCCAGGCTTTTACTTAAGTTTAACAGCCATCTTAAGACCTTATGCATATACTCAATGTGGTATACAACATCATTTTGTAATGGATATATCACAGCTTATGACTGAGTAAAAGATTATCCTTACAAAATGACCTTAACCTTTATACATCCATAAAGATGTGTTCAAACATTAAAATAAACAAATTGAGCAATCATACAAACTCCTACTAATCAAGTGCATCATGAGACTTCTCTAAACCAATATGAGCCACATAACCTTTAAACATATTAGGGCAAAGTCCCTTGACTAAACGATTTACTAATGTATGCCTAGTCCCAATAAGTTTTATTGCAATATCAATTTCATTCACTTTCTCTTTAAACCTCTAAAATGCTTGGCCTTAGTGACATCAAATCTATATTATCACTTGTGCAATCATATAGGTATAGCAAATAAAATCAACTACAAATTACAAAGAAAACAAGTTAAGCAACCAAACACCTTGAGTGTTTTTCAAACTTCATATACTCAACATGTATTTTCAGAAGAGATAAAAAAATGTTATAAAACATACAACCTACTTAAACACATATGCACTTTAATTGGATTTTCTATATTCCAATTACCAGATGGTCAAACTATTATCAATTTAGAGTTGTTAACTTTTTCATACGCTAACAATAATTTATAGTTCTATAAAAATATCTCAAAATCTTCATTGTAACAACTTAATGGATATATCTAAGATTAGATCAAAATCCTTTCCAACAAGCTAACTAGAAAGACAATGTCCAATCTAGTGTATAGTTGTGCATACAACAGTTCCTTGATAACATTAAGATATGAAACATTTTAAATACATTTCTCTCATTTTTTTTAATAAGTTCTTAAAATATATTCCTTCCTCAATTATTAACCTTAATGAGTAGCACATCTCAAGATTTACTTTATAACATATCTAAAATTTATAATATATCTCTTTATGCATGCTTCTTAAGAGAGAAATACCAATAGATTTTGAGATTTTTCCAAATATCAAGAACAAATGATACTTCACCAAGGTCCTCTCATTTCAGGCATTAGGACAAAACTAGTTAACATTTGGCAGCATATTCTAGCCATATTATTACAAGTAAAATGTCATCTATATAAAATATGATAAATTAGGTCCCACTAATCTTTTAATATATACATCTATTTGTTTAGGTATTCACAAGATGATGGAACTTTTGGTACCAATAATAGAAAACTCTCTTTATGAGTTATCTTAAACTTTAAGGCTATATCTATGTAAACTTCTCTTTATATTCCCATCTTAAAATGAGATTTTAATTCTTTATTATAACTCTTGAACAAAATGAGTTACATGCGTCGAGATCACTTTAAATGTATTTTAAAAGATACAAGAGAGATCAAATCAAGATTAATTTCTCCTAAAGTGCATCAATCAGCAAGTAGTTTACATTGAAATCTCTTATGGAACTATTGTAGTCTACATAACCCAAATGAAAATATTGGGACTATAACATTAAATAGCACCCTAAGTTCTTTTCTTTTGTTCATTGCATAACCCACATCTATTCTTTTAATTTATTTTATGTAGACCTTTATGAAAACTAGAAGTAACTTCTGAATTTTGACATGAAAAAATGTCTAATCATTCTCATAATAGACCATATAATAAAAAGAGTAAGCATACCATCTTTACCCTTTCAGACTTCTTAAACGAAACTACTCTTTTATGTCAATTCTATACCTCTACAACTTATAGTTGCATAGGTTCTCACTTCTTAATGAGAAGTACCACAAAATTTAGTTCAATAGTCAAATTACTATATGGGTATAAGTATATTCCTTAATGGTATGCTCATTCTTTTCTATAGTTTAAGAATGATCAAATTTAGAACTTTAGCTACTGTCGTTCCAAAATTCTAGATTCTCAATCTATCATAAAAATCAAAATTCTTTAAACACAATGACATTCAATGAAAGATCATCAACATAACAAGTTTATAGTTTATTCACAATAAGATACAAATATCCAAAAAGTATTTCATAGTTAGGTTTGTTATAGGTTCACAATTTAAAGATCAATTTATTCATATACTACTTTATAAGTTCTTTATGAGGGCATTTAAAGGGATTCTTGATAACCTCAACTCATAGTAGTTATGAAAATATACATACATATGACTCATTAGTGTGTGATTTTACCTTTTTGCTACACAATTTATTTAAACACACTTGGCATAGTAAACTAAGTTACTTTTCTACAAGTTTAAAAGTATTTGGCAAACAGACTTTATGGTCCATTTCTCCTCATGTTTGTCATTATACTTATTTTAAGATCAAGTTTCAAAAATTGACATTCACTCAAATTGTTTCTTAATTTAAGTGTTTAGCATGTTGAATTGATTAAGAACCTCAAAATTGTCCATATTTGAGAAAACAACATTATAATGGGATAAATTATTAATAAAATTAACAAATTCTTAAGGTTACATTTTATGTATGAGTATGGTCTATGAATGTCAATATAAAGGAATCTTTAAGAGGACTAAGCAACTAATTGCCTATTTTTTTTAATCTTGGTTAGCATATCTCTAAAGTAGTAAAAAAATGTCTCTAGGTTGCTATTATCAACAGTAAAAAAAGATGCTATCCTTTATCATCCCTTTTTACTCTTCCTTAGAGATATGACTAAGTCATTATATCATAACATGAAAAATGACTTCTTTATTAAAGATACTTTGGTAGTGATATGTTTATTACTATATGAGATGATATAGAAATCAAATAGAAATTAAACACTAATTAAAATCTACATCACCTCCACATCAATACCAATTATGAGCTTTAACTCCGTTATTTGGTAGCTTATTGTCTATGAATCCTTATAGTGTGTAAAATAATCAATTATTTTATATCAGGACACCTACATCCATATAGGGCCACAGATAATTCATTTAAAACAAAAAACCAATAAGTTACTTTATGCTCACATTTTCTAACCAAGCTTCACTTAGAACATTTTTAGTTCTTATGATTTCTCTTCTTCTAAATAGAACATCATGACATTTTTCTTAATGACCATTCACCATTGAATTTGACCTTTGGAAGTTTAAACATTTCAGGAGCATTGAATTAAGCACATTTACCCTAACACTTGTTTGTGATTACTTAATACAAACAAGGCAATTTGAGCATTTTTAATATTATATCACCTATTTTGTCTATATTCTTGATAAAACAGATCATTGATTAACGAGGATTTACAATTATGTTATGAGTTTACCTAAATAGCTCAAACTTAGAAGGTAAATTTATTTAACTTCTTAAGAAATTATGCTACAATTAAGTAGTATAATACCATATAATTTGAGCTTAAATTGGATTTGGATTATCCCAATTTTGTATAACCTAGCTAGATTTTACTCGCTTACACCTTAGGAAGTAAAACCTCTCAAGTATGGTAACAATTTCCAAATCAAATACTTCAACAATAGGTCACCAAGAATTTGACCATTAGACCCTTAATAGGCATACCTCTTCATGTATTGGTTACATGTATGGTTTAAAAGTAAGAGCTAGAAATTGAAATGTGATTTAAATGATCATTTGATTCTATAATTAATAAATGTATGGCAACAACAATACTGAAAGCCATAACAGTATCTTAACGAGAATTCAAGCACATCACTATAAAACACCTTTGGGTAGTCAATAGCATGTAATCTCAAATCCTCACACATAAGAATTATTCACCTTTAGGTGTACAAATTGCCTGAACTAGTTAAGTCTCAACCATATGTCTTATATGTATCATCTCTATATCTCATACACAGTTAACACCTTTAGGCTTAATGGTCATGCATTTAATCAGAGACATGCCTAATCATACAAGAATGAAATCTCATAAACTTGGCAAATAGACCACTTTGGTGACTACAATTTAGCCAAATCCATGAAATTCTCCCACAACAAGATATACTTTATGTCCTATTACATACCATGGCATTTTGAAAAATATGGGGCTTAGTGAACAACCATATTACTTAACCTTAATGAGAGGATAAATTTTAGAAATATCTCTCTCTAGTCATATGAAGCCATGTCATTTACATCTTGATCAAAACTTAAAGGAATAAATTTTTTATTCCAAGGAAAATGGATTAATCATGCATAGTCGCCATAATGATGATATCGAGATACTAAATCTTCTATGTATCCCAATGATTAATTAGCTAAATATTATGAGATATGAGATATTATACATCTCATTAACTAATTAACATTTATGAGATATCAAAACTGTATACATACCTCAATGATTAATTTACTAACCCTTTTGAGATATGAGACCTTATATATTTCATTAGTTAATTAACCTTTATGAGATATTGGAACTTCATATATCTCATTGATTATGGTGAAAATAAATTTGATTGCATGAAAAATCCTTGCAATGACTTTATTTAAAAGTTTAGGGTCAATTGAGTTGCGATCCAAAACTTTATGGACTAACTTTACGCAACTTCATAACATGTCTCTTAAATTTAGTTTATAAATATACTAATCATGCATATTCACTTTAACTTTACCTTTATGAGACATTTAACCCATATATGTTTCTTTAATTATTGTGAATATAATTTTTATTGCATGATAATACATTTTATTATGGCCTTATTTGAAGTTTGGGGCTATTTTGACCAAATCATAAACTTTGGGGATCAAAAAAGTTCAGATAAAATGTCCAGGGCCAATTCGCACAATCCCCAGAAGTTCAAGGTAAAATAGATCAATAAACCACTCTGGATGACCTTATAGTGCGATTATGATATTGTAGGGCCAAATGGACAAAAAAACACAACTCGGAGACACAATGTGTAATTTATCCAAAAATCACATGTTTTTCCAGCAATCTTGAACGTTGAGCAAGTTATCCCCAGGGCACCCAAATCTAAATCAGCCATAATGCCACGTTTCTATCCCAAACAATGGGAATTTAACCACCCTCACATCCTCAACGACCATCCTATCGGACCCGACGTCAAAATGGAGAAATAATTTAAAAAACAACTGCAAACTCATGTTAGCCTCGCTTGCCATAAACGGCCACCATGAGACCAAAACGGTGACGGGGAAGAGTACCCCACCAGCGATGCCCAGTCACTGGTCTTTGTGCAACTAGTTGATGTCGTCCAAGGGCGGAGCCAGAAAAAATTATCAGTGGGGGCAGCAGATAATTCTTTTACAATATGTAATTATAAAGTTTAAAACCTGTGGGGTTAAATTATAAATTTTATTAAAGAGATAATACTAAATATGTAATTTTTTCAAAATTTCTAAAATTGAGTGGGGCTAATTGCCCCCTCGGGGTTAAATGTGGCTCCGCCACTGATGTCGTCGATGGACCTCCATTGTCGTCAAGCCAAGTTCACATATGGACCCATTAGTGGTCGAGACCAATTTTCATTGAATTTTTTTTTCTTTCTTTAATCCCATGATTAAAAGTGCATGATCGATCAAATAAGAAAAAAAAAAAAACAATATGATCGACCAAAACATAGGCAATTCACAACAAATTCACCATGTTTTCGATCAAATATGCATCAGATAAAAAAAAAATCTAAAATACAATTGCAAGATTAAAAAACAACTTTGTTTCTAGACGTATCCTATGATCATATATTGAGCTCTAATACCATATGTTGATTTTGTTAGTGTCTAGTAGGATCACATATAAAAGTATAGAATACAAAAATTAAACGCAAGAAATAAGAACATTTGACTTGATTTGATCCATCACGATACGTAGCGAAATCGCAACGAGTAGTTGTACGAGGAGCTTCTTCTTTATCTTTAGACTAGAGCACTCTTAATAGGCAAATTTCTATCATACTCATTACAAAAATTAGGTTAAAAAGAAGACATACTATTTCTTTGTATAGAAGTTTCATGAGCCTATTCATTAACAGTCACATAAACTCTACGACCCATATTAATATAGCTCACATTTATTATATAATTAGAGTCATTAGCTCTAATAATCAAATCATAATCTTTATAAGCTCTATATATCTTATAATTGGTTAACTTAATCTTAATCAATTTTAATAAAACACACAATTAATGTTGATCAACATTAAATGTCTCTAATAGTAATATCCATGAACGACTCTACCAAGAAACAATTGAAATGGGAAATGGTAGCGGTGCTTTCCATGGATGATGAACCAAAGGCTTGGGCCAATCTGAACCGCCATCTGCATGTGTGCCTTTTCACATGTGCTGTCATGGTTGATGATTCCGACCTGCTTGATGATGACGGAGATGCTGTCAAAACTTGCCACAAATTCACCCATGTAGTAGGGGCCGGGAACGACTTGCTTAGAACTGGAATTGACGTGGAATATGCCGTACGGAACAACAATTTAATAACAAAACGGTCACGTCACCATGAAAAAGAGTGTTCTCTTTTTCTTTCGGACGTCGGGTATTCTGTAGCCATGAATTTTTCTTTTATAATCAGAGAGATGTTAAAAGTAAAGTAGTAAGAGTAGTAATAGTATATTATAAATGGTAGGAGGAAGAGCCATGAGTTTTTCTTTTATAATTAATGGGATGTTAAAAAGTAAGGTAGTAATTGTATATTATAAATTATATGAGGTTAATTGTCCATTTCTCAAGATTTAGAGAGCCTTTGACTCACATCAGCTATTATGCATATTCCACCCTGATAAAAGTTAGATTTTAACCCGAGCCACTTACATTACGAATATCTTTTTTTACCGTTTTATTAGAACGATAGAAATTTGTTATCACGATTTAAGTTAGAATTGAGGCGGATTTACTCGAATCCAAAATTTTTGTTAATTGAAAAGAACATTTTTCATTGGTTGTTGGTTATAGAAAAGTATTTTATGGGTCGGTATTTTCAAGTCTTGAGTAATATCGTGGACAAGAAGATAGCTTAGGGAAGACGGACGGTGAAGAATAGTTTCGAATGAGATGAAGAATATTGGCATAATTTTATCAGCTAGCATATGTAGCTTTGTTTATATGCGATGGAAAGCCAATCTCTAGCATGCTAGGCAGCTAGGCAGCTAGCACACCGAACATAACATCTTACATAGCGTTATCATTATTCCTCCATTCCATTCCATGGCCATGGCATTGGGCCGCAGGGCATGATCAAAACGCACTTATTTTGATGAGCAAGAATTTCCCTTTTATTTCGCGGAATAACTGCAACATTATTTTGATGAGCAAGATTTTTTTTTTTGGCGTCTACCCAAGTAATTTATAATATATACATCTTTGCTTCATGTCTATTGAACCATTTTGTTTGACATGAGGATTAAGAAAATGAAAAATGTTTATGTTTTTTTCTTCACTTTTTCCCTTAATTTTTTACAAAAAAAAATTAAAAGGGCAAATATTAAAATGATAATTTGAATAGCAGTAAAGTGGTAACTTACTAAATATGACAATGTTGCAGAGATTTGGGTCTATAAAAAAATTAACTATTATTCAACTATACTCTTTTATTATTATTTCTTTTTTGAAATATTTGAATCGACTACACTAACATTTTATTTTAATTTTTTTTTTTTTGCTGAAGAAAGAGCGAATAAATTCAACAAATAAGGAGGTTTGTACAAGCAATCCTTATCAAGGAGACTAACTAAGGCATATGATAGACTTCTAATAATCCATTTTAAAGACATATCTCATTTTTACATTGTTCTGCTACAAAATCAACACATATATTCACATTTTTAGAAACATGAATGAATTTACAAGAATCAATCCTCCTGCTAAAAACTACTAATATCTGCAACGACAAGTTAATTGATTTACCTGCAGTTGGACACACTATGAACTCATTATATCACTTCTGCATTGTTTGGTTCAATTCCAACCAATCTGAAATTCATTTATACTGTCTTATGACGCCCTTCTATGATAGTTATAGATTTAACTTCAATAGAGGAACCAACTTGAGTCCATTGGCCGCTTGCTAAAACAAGCTGACATGCATCATCTTTGATAATGATCACCAAGCATAAAAGGATCTCACAATCAATTTCATAATACAAACAACCAAACCATACCATATGGGCACATAACAGTAGAGTATGTTCCATAGATTTTAGTTCCAGACAAAATGGGCAATTAAGATCATTTATCATGCGTTTAATCTTCAAATTCATTCTAGTAGCAAGACTATTCTAACGTGCTCACCACATAAAATTCTAAAGTTTAGGGGCACTAAATTTTTCAAATCTCCTTCCATAATTTAAGGTTCGATTTATGAGAAAATAAAGCTTCCAAGAAGGGGTATTCCTACACTTCTAGCTGCAATAAGTTGATTTAACTATTAGCTCACCCTTATTCTCACTTGGACAAATGATAAAACCAGAACATCTAATTAACTGCATGGATTACTTCTTGGGGGAGATACTGCTGCACATGAGCTAAATTGTTGTGAAAATAAAAGTTTATAATTTTTAACCCTTATCCACCCGCAAGTATACAGTGTTGTTGTGTGCAAATGGTGAATACGGGTATCGTCCTAAGGGAAAGTAATGAAATCACAATGAAATTCAAGTCCTAGCTACTCAAACCACCAAAACTACAATGAGACAAAGCAATTGAAATGAGTAAAGACTAAAGTTGGTTAAATGAATGTGTGTATAAAAAAATGAACTAGAGTGAGAGAAGCTATTAACTACCAAATAAAATATAAAATTTTGAACGAATGCAAGGGTCACTAGTGAATACGAATTGTGCAAATAAATGAGAAGACTATCTAGAATTAATTAAACTAACTACAAATGAGGTGACTTGGTTGAGAATGTTATCTCCCTAGGATTTCACTCTTTTACTTGCTACCTAAGTTAAAATGAGACTTTAAGGGTACTAGCATCTTATGTGGTGTAAGGGCTTAATCTTCAAAAACCCTTTTTCCCAAGACCAAGTTTTCGTTCACCTAAGATTAAATATGACATTTCTCAAGTTCATACATTAACCTAAGATGGATCAAACTCTAACCTCTTTCCTAACACCTAATGAGTTCATAGCTTACCTCTAATACATGAAACCCTTCATGCCTTATTCTTCATTTCCACCCCTTTCTTTCTCCCTCAAGAATAAAGTGGGATTGTGATTTGTGTGAAGTAGCCATTCATCACACAAGCAGTAGGCATAAGAATAAGCAATAAAAGAAAGTCAATACCCATAAAAAACCTTAAATAAAAATTAGATAACTAGTAATAAAAGTTTCATTCTAAGGAGATAAATGGAGTCTACTCCATAGCTAAACTAGCAACAAACATCATAGTAGAGTTCAAGCAAACCATGAAAAAATACAAGAGAGAAAAAAGAAGAAATGACCAAAAGAAACCCCTAGAAGCTTAAGTTTTCTTAGCCTCCAAGCTTCTCCTTTGCATCTTCAAGCAAGCTCCCCAAAAGCCTTTAATGGTTGCTCTTTAGAAGAGGCCTTCCCAAACCTAAAATGAGATATGTTGTTCTTTCATGCTCCAAAACCTCCTTCCTCAAGAAGTTATGCCCTTATCATTATTTTCAAGGTTTCTATCTATTAGGCTCCACCAATGAGGTAGGGGTTAAGTGTAAATTACTCCCCACTGGAAGACAAGCTCAAATTCTGGCTCCAAGTCTCGCCAAATGGTCCTACATTCTTGCCCAGGTGGTGCGTACGCATAGCCGTAATGCTGCGTTTGCATTACAAATGTTCTGTCAATACTAGAATTGGTGCAAATGCACAGCCTATGTGATGTGTTCACATCACAGGTTGCTCTGTTTCTCTTAGGCACAATGCGTTCGCAGCACTTCTAACTTCCATGATATTTTTTATCTCTTCTCTTCATGTCCTCTAACGTTTTCCCCTTTGCCAATTAAGTCCTTCAATCTTACATTTTCATCTTTTTTGAACCCCAAATGCATGGAATACCTACAAAAATACAAATACATGTACTAGGAGCTAGCAAAATGGAACAAACTTGAGCATGAATGATAGTGAAAATCCAAGTAAATGAAACACTTAACACAAGTCCCACTATCCAAATTTTGAATATTGTCAATTTTTATTGGTTTTAAGGAGCTATCCATATTACAAGAAAAAAGCAAGAAAACGACTATACATACAGATGTGACTGAAATGTTTAGTAGCAAAACCATTAGCCATTTCAAAGGTAGAGATTGGTGAATGATTATAATTAGTGATTGAAAATGTTAGTCCTTCATTTAATCCTGGAATAGATGGTGTGACTGAAATGTTCAATTGCTCAAAACAACTAAAATTTCAGTCGTATGAAAGTTTAATTTGTTTATGCAGATAAGGGTTCTATAAAGTAATGGATTTCGGGTTGGGAAAACATGTATGGGTGAGCAACATTAGGGTGGGAGCTTTGGCTTTCATGAACCTTGTCATGCTGGTGGATACCAAGTTGGATGACAAAATTGAAGCCTAGGTAACTATGGATGAGCAAGACATGGCAAGCTTAAAAGTGACCAACAACTCCTTGAACTAGCACCCTTGGGTCACAGCCCTCTAACTTAATTTGCTTCTAACCCTTGCTTCACATAGTCACATCTTTTCCTTTTCTTGCATGCGCATGAAAAACAAATAACGAGAGAAGTTACAGCGGGATGGCCGCGAAGTTGGAGATACCAAAAGGATAGAGTGAGAAAGAAATAGAGAAGAAGGAGAAAGAATAAGGAAGAATGAGGAAGAAGGTGGAGGCGTGGGTTTTGTTTGTATGAACAACTAAACTGACAACTGAATTTTGTTAAGCCACTGTCAAGCGACTGATTTTCAAAATACTTTAAACCAAGCTATGACTAGCAACTAAACCTGACTACGAGTGATTAAATAGTAACTAATTTTGAAGTGACTAAAACAGTTTAGTTACACGCTTTGTGTGCCCCACTTTTCGGCAACTAATTAGCGACTAAGTCTACTAATGACTAAATTTCAATCACTCACCTCATTCATTGCTTTGAATCTCTTTTATAGTGCCATAAAAGATTCTGGATGTTGCCATTGAAGAAACTTTTCCAATGTGAATGACAAATATAAAAGAAGATGGTCACGCATGCATGAAAACGAATGGCATGTGCATGCACATAAATTATAGAATCATATCAACCGCTTACTAACCAAAAACTATTTTGGAAAAATTATAGAAACCCCCTATATTTGGTCTAACCTACACTTTGTCTTAATATTTTTAAAAATCTACATTTTACCTCGATTTTTACACTTTCCAACAACAACTATTGAAACTCTAATTTAAACTTTTTGGTAACCATATTACAGTAATTTTAAAGTTTTTGATATTTTTTCACAGCTAAATGACATTTAAAAAATACTGATCTATATTTGCAAAGAGAAATATGTACTTATAGTGAAGAAATTAAATTATCTATTAGCTATAAAAAAATATTGGAGAAATTAAAATTATTTAAAGATAAATATCGTATAACTCAAACTAAGATTTTAAAAGTTGTTGTCATACACGTAAGAAACAAAGTATATATTTTTAAAAAAAATCGGTAAAATGTAAGTTTGGTCAAATTAGAGGGGTTGTTGTAAGTTTCCAAATAGTTTGTCCTTATCTGTTAGATGGACCAATACTTTATCATCTAAACACCTGCAGATGAAAATGTGATTAAATAGAGGAAAATTTAATATTTAAGCTGGCCATCAAATATTAAACCTCAATTTTCTCGAATGAATAATTTAAAATTTTTGAAAACCAGTTATTAAGTAATTTAAATTAGAATTTCAGTGTAAACATATACTTTTTTTTCGAAATAAGTGTAAATATATAGTTATTGCTTTTGCATTGTAGTATCAAATACTATCAAGAACAATTTTGTCGCCTTTTTAATATTAATACTTTTGTCGCTCATGGTGCAACTTTACTTTCCTAAAACAAACAAAGGGTGGATTGGTGCTTAATTATCGATATCGACCTGCCCAAAATCAAGTCAAAAAACTTCGTGAAATTGAATTCTAGGGAAGAAATTATTGAGTCGGTTGGCTTGGACTTTTGTTCTTCGCTTGCCATTATAGTGACAAGCAGCGATGGAGGGGAGCTCAAAATTTTTACTTAAACTAGGTATACTGATGACTTCTTAAGCAAGTTGACATCAGTTAAAAATTACTTAATACCATCCTTCCTATTTGTATAATTTGTCTGTGGTCATTAACAATGCAGCTTACCTGTAGAACTAAAATTCATTCAGCCATTCATTGAGCAACTGACAAGTATTTTCTCGAATCTTAACAACCCCTCACCAGGGTTCTTTTCAGAATTTGCAAATTACTTAACGTTACTTAAGATCTATCACTAATTAAATACCATGTTAATTGCTAATTAAAGCTAGAGCCTATTCTTTGGTGGTTTGGGTTGTGTGGCGATTGCGTTTGTTCCCTTACTTCCTATATTCCCATCTGTTCCTTGGCTTTCACGTCCCACCAAATTTAATGACAGTAGCTGGGAGGAAAAAAGAGTGCATTACTTTAGTTTCTTTAACTAATTATAAGGGTAATTAATTGGATTTTGCTCAAACAAATAAAAACAAATATTGTCTTTTCATTAATTTTTGAAAGATGATTTAAAACACGAATACTCGATCGTTATAATGATTCGAGGTATGAGTTTGGCTCAAATTATATTGTTATCTTTGTTTTAATGTTTTTTATTGATATGATTACTTCAAAAATATGAATAACTTTTACGGACTGGGTAAGTAAATATTCCTTTTAGAGGAAAAAGTAGAGATCTTTGGTCATATGCAAATGATCCAGAAACAAGATATTTGTCTGATTTTCCCCGCCTGGCAATACATTCTTTGGTGTCGTTATTCTCTAGAACTTGGGGGTAATTCTAACCTTATTTTTCAACAATATAACAAAAATTGAAAAGAACATATTTTACAATCGGTTGGTTTTGTCTTGTAATATAAGAATGAATATAGAGAATATTACTTTCAACAAAATGAATATAGAGAATATTACTTTCAACAAAAGAAATGAATGTAAGAAGAAGAGTATTTCCGAAAAAAAAATAAACAAAAAAACGAAGAAGAAGAAGAAAACCGATAGACATAAATCACAAAGAAAACTAATGATCTGATCATTTTACAAAACGTAATTAATTACTAGTATTTTTAATTGAGAACAGTGGTTGCTTGTTAAAAGTAAATGTTAACTAGCACATCATTCTTATCTAAAAACAGTATTTAACTATAAAAAAATTGTAAAAAGAAATAAATAAAGGTAAAAGAATAACTTTGTGAAAAAAAAAAACAAGATGGACATAAACTTAAGGATTTTTTAGGACATAAACTTAATGATTTTTTAGGACAGAAAATAAAGTAAAATAAAAAATACGGAGCTGCAATTGAAAGAAAATATTGAGAGCAAAATAAGAAAATAAAAAAAGAAACAGCGATAACTTCTTAAGGAAAATAAGTAAATACAGTATCATACACAGAAATGCCAGATTTGTATTTAGGATTTTTCAGGTGCCTCCAAAGCTATATCTTCAATTTACTCAGATAAAA
The DNA here is from genome assembly GCA_005392925.1 of Aquilaria sinensis. Lineage (NCBI taxonomy): Eukaryota > Viridiplantae > Streptophyta > Magnoliopsida > Malvales > Thymelaeaceae > Aquilaria > Aquilaria sinensis. Next base: position 455,333 of record SMDT01001070.1, read on the forward strand.
TCAACCCACATTAAGAGAATGGTGTCCCCGTTATTATATTTTGAGGTATCTATTATTATTTTAAAAATTTTAGATATGAACTTTTCTTTATGCAAGATTTTTTTGGTCGTATCATTATGCTTCATAAAAAATTGTAATTCTACAAGTTAGTTTATTAGGATTTAGAGCAACATATGTATATGAAAGAGAAGAATTTTCACTCCATTGTAACCTAAGATCTACACCTGAAAAAAAAAAATTAAATAAAAAGCAAAACACGTAAGAGCACAAACCTGATAATTGGGCAAATAACTCGTGCAGCAGAGATGAAGGGAGAGATAAAAGCCGAAATAAAAGAAAATTTTAAATGGCACACATGTACCAACAAGGTTGCCCCACGTCAGACGGCACTCAGGCGGCACTAAGAATTGGTGGTACGCCTAGCATTACTCTCTACATCTAAATAGCGACAATGGTCCCTAAAAATCGTCATATGGTTCAACATCCTTCATAGAAGATAGAACTACCCTTTACAGGCGAAAAAAGCGACATTTCGGAAAAAAGGATTTCAAAAAACAGCAAACAGCAGAGATATCTGACAACGTGTTCTTAAAAGTAGAAAATAACCCATATGGTTCTGGCGACTTTGACACCAGTATTAATGATTATCGTTAGATTATTGGGAAAAAAATATTTAAGAGTAGTTGTAGCTTCTAAATTCAACAGTTTAATATCCTCCATTAATAATTATTTAAAACTCTAACTTTAATTGTAAAAAACTGTTCCTAACGATAAATTTCTGTCAGCCTCTCGCCATGCTTCCTGCATTTGTTAATAACGATAAGCAACAACAAGTGAAAGAATATGTTTAATTTGTCTCTACATGGGAGATGAAAGCTCCAATAATCCCTTCTTTTTTTTTTTTTTGCTTCTTAGAATTATTGTATACACTAAGAGTTAAGCATTCTTCAAGAAGAAAGGATTGCATGAATCTTTTATGACTTTTCTATTTAAGTATTAAAATTTTGTGAATTTATATTTAAGTTATAAAACTTTACAAAATTCTATTTGAGTCCTTAACTTATAAAATGTGTAAACAGTTAGTCTTAAGGACAAATGACTAATGGTTTAAGATTAACTATTTATATGTTTTGAAAATTTTGAGACTCAAATAGAAACTTGCAAGTTTTAGTACTTAAATATAAAAATGATCAAAATTTTAAGATTAAATGTGTTCTTTACCTGAAATAGAGCTAATTTGAAATTTGAACAAGAATTTTAGTAATTTGAAGCCGATCAAGGGTAAATGTCCAAGACAAAGCAATGATCATCACATTTTAGATTTTTCATGCTTTTTGTGGTTGTTATCGAGATGAAGATGAGGCTTTGAATGATATTAGTTTCAACTCCCAACAATTACATTTTGTACAATATGATCATCTATTGTAATTAAATAGAAAGATAATGTGGCGATATGGCTCTCACCAGAGCCTCTTACAACACCGGATCAACAACTTTTATTGAAGATAATGAAAAAATTAATGATATAAACTTAAATAGAACACAATACATAAATTAAGAGGCTTTATAATGTCACTAGTTGAATTAAGAGAACACTTAACGAGTGAAAGTTAGAGAACACATATGGACTTTACACGGCCTAAAGGTCATTTTGCCTCCTGAAGTTTGCCAACTAAGACCATTTACCCCTTGAACTTCAACTCGGTTTAACTTGCTCCCCAAACTTTACAAATTGAGACATTTTACCCCCTCAGTCCAATTAAATGAAGAATGTATACTAAAATGAAAATAAAAGAAAAATTGAAGGGCTAAATAAATTATTTGTCAAATTATTGACTCTTATAAGCAAACAATAAGAAGCCTTAACATAAATTTATATGTGAAAACAAGGGAAAAATAGACAATCCCAAATGTGAAACTGAAGCCTTTGTGCTTATTATTTGCTGACAATGATCAACCATTAGATAAATGATTTAGTTAATCCTTCAGTTCTTTTTTTATTTTTATTTTAGTACACATTTTTCATTTAACTAGACTAAGGAGTAAAAGATCCTAATTTATAAAATTTTAGAAATGAGTCAAACCAAATCAAAATCCAAAAAATAAAAGGTCCGAGTTTGTAAAATTTAAAGGTTAAAAGGAGCTTTAGGCCGACTTTACCCTGTATCCTGCCCAGTGCTCCAAAAACCCTAATCGTTTATATCCTGACCTTCCGCCTCTTTTAAATACGCCACATATCACCCCCCCAATACCGACTCGACCATCAATAACCTCGCTCATTCATCTTGCGTTCAGCGTCCCTCCTCGCATCAGAATTTGAGAAGCTCGAATCGATCCTCCTGGATCCTTTCTTCTACCCTTTCTTCGTCGAAATCATTAGATCTCAGACAAAAATTGTGAATGGTGGAAACAATCTCGAGTAGCAGTAATTTCATGCTCTCCCTTTGCCAATCAAGGGCGAGCGCTATCCTCCCCCTCTCTGCCGCCTCCACCTTCGCTTTCGGCTCCTGCAAGGAAGGCTGGTACTACCGCTGCCTCGGCGTCGACCCATAAAATCTCCGACGAATTCCACTCCAGATTCTATCGATTTTTTATTTGTTTTTTGAGAACTTTTACTCTTTTCGGAAAAACAAAGAAGAATTGAAATAAGCCCCAATTTTTCCATCCACTTTCGTTGGTTGCGGGTGGAACCCTTCCTGTTTTTTGGTTCCGTCCAATTCAATTCAATTCAATTCCATTCGGTTCGATTTGATTTCTGTCCGAGGTGCGAAGATGTTGCTGTATAAGCAGAAGAAGAACCAAAACGCCAAGGGGAACAGGCTTTTGGTTAGCATCAATGTTTTGGGAAGTGCTGGACCGATCCGCTTCGTTGTGAATGAGGAGGAGATTGTTGCTGCTGTGATCGACACTGTCCTTAAATGCTACGCTCGTGAAGGTCGACTTCCTCTTCTCGGCTCTGATTTCAATGATTTCCTTCTGTATTGCCCCCATGCTGGAACAGACGGTAAGAGCCATTCTGATATCAGCTGTTACCTCTGAGAATCATATGTATTTCGTTTGTTGGATTTCGGCTTTGCTTCGTTATCTGGGTTGGCTTGTTCCTAATTCTGATGTTGAACTTGATTTCAGCTCTCAGTCCATGGGACACAATTGGATCACTGGGGACTCGGAATTTCATGCTCTGCAGGAAGCCGCGGTCTGAGAAGGTGGAGGATGAAAAGCATGCGGTGGCTATGAATCGGAAGGCAAGCCCAAGCTGGAAGGCATGGTTTAACAAATCCCTCAATCTTAAGATATCTTCCCATTAAATTCCACTAGTTCTTAAGCTATTGCACTACCATTGACATGGATGGTGATTCTTAGTTTGCTGGTGATTGTGTCTTTGAGTTATAAGCGCGCTTGTCCTCTCATTGAGCATGAGGGACCTTGAATAAATTCATGTCTCTTGATTGTGTTTTATTTTGTTTTGTTTCGCTTTGAAATAAAGTGGACAATTTCTTGTTTCAAATTGGAGTTATATTTTGCTGTTTTTTTTATTTTTTATTTTTTTGACTCTTGGAAGGTTGTGGTTGCCTGGTTGGTAGATTATCTTGGTTAAGACATTTTGAGGGCTTCCAGTTATTGTGTTTAGCAGGTAAGCAAACAAATTGCAGAGATTTTAATAACTTAGCCGCCTGCCGGTCTTTATACCAGATCTCTTACCAATCATGGGCGCGTTGAAAACTTTTGTTGGATGGGAATGATGCGGATGTTAGAGCTACAAACTGGAATAGGGTCTTGTTGTCGTTTCTGTGTAATATGCTTCCATCCTTCTTGAATTCCAGCCCAAACCAACCTGGGTGATTTGTTTCCATCTTAACAAACTTTTTTTCATTGCTCTCTGATCATAGTATTTCATCATCTCCGGTTCTTTTCGATTAGCCGGTTTCGATGAATCAAACGTCTTCGTTTCCTTGGCATAGTTTGGTTGTGCTTCTCTTCTTTTCATCTGCTTTTGTTGTATTGGTTGGCCTGATGAGACCAGATATTTCTGCTAGAATAGAAGAGTGTCTTGAACTTTCTAGAACTCTTTTTTTTTTTCTAAGGCCTGTAAGGCACTTGAATCACTGATATTAAGATATTGGTCCTATTTGGTACTGGTGTTAGAGTTTTTAAAAAACTATTCAATAGTAGCTTTTAGCTACAATATTTTCATCTCAAACCATTAAATGAATTATCTAAAATTTTAATACTAATAGTAAAAACAGTTCTCAAAGGTGGCCAATATATGGAGAAATAGAAAGGTTAGGATTTAAATCCGTTCCCATGTCCCTCTTGCCCTTCAATCACAGATCAAAACATTGGGGATTGTAGTTTCATTTTACAATATGAAAGGAAATGTATGATTATAAATTTTGTATTTGAACAAGAATAAATGATGTCTTGAAGTTACACCGCCACCGGCGGCGGGGATATGCCAATTTCAATGAATGTGGGCATGCGCGTGCTACTAAAACAACAAAATTCCCTGGTCAAACAAAATTCCCTGGTCATACATGACGGTTCTTTAGGCAGAAGAAAATATTCATATACACGGTAGGTGCACAGCATAAGACCATTAGACCAATCTCAATGTATTATACGCACTACGTTTATTGCAATGACTTGTTTTTGTAGGAAAGGAATATTCTAATTAATCAAGGACTTGTCTATGTCTGTGTGCATGTGAGATTATCGATTTCACTAATACCTACCGTCACAGTAGATGAAGGTCATGGATTCAGAGGAATGAGAAACCCCAAGTTCATAACGTGGACCTAAATTACCGCGAATTCGGCCTTGTACATGATCATTTCCACGAGCTTTCTTTCCTTGTCGAACATGAAAGCTCTGAAGCTTAAGCCCACTTGTTGGCATTGGCAACATTGTTTAATGGTTCGGGGCCTAAATCTAATCAGCATATGGGCTACTATGAGCTAGTTCATGGGCACATTTGGTTTTTTCGGCCATAAAATTATTTTTTTTTCTTTTTTTGGGCTTTGTATTTGGGCTGTCTTTTTTATTTCTGGCTTGAACTTCCTTCCCTTTTTGTCTTTCCGTTAAGCCCGTTTGTACATTTTCGCCTAAAAAGATGTTTAAAATAAAAATGAGAAATTACATAATAAGCACCTTTTTCTTTATGATGATATCTTTTGATATATAAACTTTGTGATCATACATTTTTTTTCACTATATCCCAACAAATGAAAGATATTCTAAATATTTGGTTTTTAAATTTTAGGCTTGCAAATGTGCATGAGCTCTAATCAAGAACCCAATTTATGCTTAAATTCTAAAAAAATTGGTTACCAATAATTTTGAAGTCTTTTAAGTTTTCAAAATCTTTTAAATTGATCATGACTTAATTATATTACCTAAATGCTAAAGGGTGATGGGACGTTAATAATAGTAGCTGCTCTACTATAGTTCTTTTTTTTTTTGTTTGGGTTATGCTCATTTGGGTTTTTTGTTGGCCCAAAAAATGTCCCGAACAAAAAGGGTAATATCACATAATAGATACTTTGTTTATGATAATATCTTTTGGTTTTTTAGATCTTTTGTTAGCAAAAAAAATAATATGTCCAAAATAAAAAGGGTATAGTTCCTCTTCTTTTTTGTTTTTGTTTGTGTTAGGCTCGTTTAGGTTTTTTGTTGGCCAAAAATATGTCCAAAATAAAAAAGAGTAATATTATATAATAAATATTCTTTGAGTTTTTTTGTTGCCTAAAATAAGTTCAAAATAAAAAGAGGGTAATATTACTCTAGTGTTGTATGATAATATGTTTTTTCCCTCAAATTTTGAAATCATGAATTTTTATCACTCTATCCTACTAAACACAAAAGATGTTCTAAACTTTTAATTTTTACATTTTCAACCCCAAAACTTGCATGAGTTATAATCAAGAACCTATTTTATGCTTAAATTTCAAAATAAATTAGTTATCAATAACATTGAAACGTTTCAAGTTTCCCAAAATCTCTAAATTGATTATGAATTAATTTTGAATTCATAAATTTTTAAAATATTTCTTTCAATAAAATTATATTTGGTATGAAAAATTTGTGTTTTTATTGATTGATTCGCAACGAAATGCAGTCTTTATGTAACCTTTACTCATAAATCCATATATCTTTCATGTATACTAAAACCAATCATTTGTTATATTTTTATTATCTGTCATATTCATTTGAAATTGATCAACTTACAAGTCTGATAAGTACATCAATTATGAAAAGTCTTTCTTCATTACTGTAAAATAATGCATACTCCACTGCAGCACACAGCAGCACGCGGGCTTGCCTCTAGTGGTGTACTATATATACCATCATTGTCAGAATTGAGATTCTAATCTTTTTTCATTTTACATGAATCATAAATCATAAAACTTAACAAATCGTAAATCTAATCAAATTGTAAATTTTTGTCCAAACCCTATGAAGATTACGGAAAGGACATAACTATTTCATAAACCTTTTTTCATCCAAGTAATAAATAAAGCCGCACATAATTTTGGATCTGTGACCAAAGGTAAAGGTCTATATATTGATACATAAGAATAAATTTAAAAACTAATATTTAACTTTTAATGAGAAGAGCTTCAAACAAATATAATGAAAAAGTGAAATATAACATACAAAAGAATATACATAATGTCAATTGCACAAACTTAAGTACACACATAAGCTTATCAATAGTAAATTATAAGTGTTTCAGGTAATAATTTAAGTCAACAACTTCTATCTACATTCGAACAATTGATTATTAGGTGTCTAATTTATTCTGAAATTAAATTAGTTCAATTAAAGTCAAAAACCATTTTTTTTTCACCTAACAGTGTGAAATTGTAAAATCCTTAACATTATAAAAATTTTAAGAGTTTTAATTGGGATTTTACAAATTCTACCAAAAATAATTTTTTACCATAAATTGCATCATTTTTCTTATTATGATACGTAAAATCATAAGTGTAGACATCAAAATTTAATTGAGTTAAAAAAAATATATTAAACCCAATTTAAATTGTCTAACCCATTTTGAAATTGATGCCCAAAATTTAAAAGTCCATCAATTTTAGAAATTACGAATTCAAGAAATCCAATTTTTTGGAGCCCAAAAGCACACAGTTGGAGGCCCAAAATGAAGACTTATTATGCCATTTTAGCCAAAGTTCACTTTTGGCAAATTGGGCCTCAAAATCCAAAATAATTAAAGGCCATTATTTAGCTCAAATATTCTAGAACACTCTAGAATGTTCCATTAATTATCATTGTTAATTAGATAATTAATGAGAGATAATTGTCATATTTATTTTCTTTTAAGAAAAAATACAAGAGATAAATACATGATAATTATCACATGTGGCTCTCTTGAACCAAACCACTTCCTTTCTACACCTATAAATAGGTCCCCAAAGCCAAAAGATAAAAAAAGAAGGAGAGAAGAAATTGGAGAGGCAGAAACTTAAAGAGGAAGAAAAATCTCTCTACAAGAAGTTTTCTCCTATTCTTCAAGCCGATCAAGCACAAACGCCCGGTGAAAAAAGAAATCAACTCCAAAGAAGATCAAATCCCAATTTCGAGGCTAGATTTGAAGAACGTAGTGAGGAATGTAAAGAACGCTGGACAGTGCTGCATCAAATTCAAGTCCAGATCTGGCGGAAGCAGTGAGAAACGTGAAGGATTCGTTTCTATACTGTGCTAAGTCAAACTTCAAAGAAAACGGCAAGGAAGCAGCGGACATTGCCCAAAACCCCCAAGTCCAAGGAGTACAATAGAAATCTTACACCGAAAGAAGCAGCAAGGACCTCAGTTTGTGTTTATGCAAGACAAATCCAGAGTCCGTGTTTGTGAAGATGCCGTTCGTGTCTCCACAAAAAGCTCGAAGCGTTAATCAGAGGATTGCGCACGTGAGAAGCACGCTAGAGAGTCGATCCCCCCAAAATCTCTGTTCTAAATTTTAATATTGTAATTTGTGCTACAATTAATTTCAGGGTGCAATTTTTTTTACACGCGAAATTTGTGCGTACAATAAGATTTTAATATTTGAATTTAGATTTTGACAGCTTGCTATGTATTGTGGTACATATCAAGAAGACAAATAAGACTAAGTGCAAAGGATAAAAGGAGATCTAGAACAGCAACAAGCAGACAGTGTTAAAGAATTGCATACAACAATTCAATAACCATACATGGAAAGAGGAAGGGGGAGGGGAAGGGAAGGGGAAGGGAGGGGTACCGACTCTGAAATTAATGACCAAATAAGGCAAAGGCCAGAGAAATCGAAGCAATGATGCTGCTGCTACTGCTAGTGCCCTGACTGGCTTGGCTTGGACTAGACCGGGCAGAGAGAGGTTGTCAGCTATCGAGATCGATCGAGTCATATTTGAGAGAGTTTCCAACATTAATGGATAAAACTATTGACACTAGGTGAGTATGTTTGGTTTGATTTGGTTTTATTGTGGAACTAAACCAATCTGAAATGGCTTTAAATCCAAATTTTTCTGTCCAACCCGAGAACCAGAAACTAAACAGAGCCAGAGTTATGGTTCTAGGTTTTTCGGTTCTGGTTATCAGGTTTTTCAGTTTATATCATAGACCTATAACAATATCAAAATTCAATAAAATTATATTCATAACCAGTTTATGAAATATTCAACATAATATATAGTTAAATGAACATTTAAATACTTGTACTTAGATACATTTAAAAGAGTTAAACATGTTGTTACCAAAATTGTTCAAAACAAGTGTTTGTATAGTATATTTCATCTCAACCAGTTTATTTCTCTCTAATTATTCCTACATTAGTATGACATTTAATATGAAAAATTGAGTCTTTAAGGCTATCTTTTTCAGTATCAAAACCTGAAATATGTTGATATCATAAATTTCTTGTTTCACACAGCTTATAAATGGGGAAAAAAACATGAGAATTGTGTCATATAGAGTAGTCTAGAGTAGAGAAATTGAAAGTAAAATGACCCAAAAGTAGTCGTTTTAGGAAGCAAAGTGATTCAAATGAATATAGAGAAATTTTATGAATGATCTTACAATTTTCATATTGTTTCAATTTGGGATATTAGTTTAAGGATTTAATATAAAAATACAATATGACCTTCATAATTCTTCAAAGAAATACACATATATATGGATATTTAGGATACTATAGTTTTTATTATATAAGTATATATATACACCTCTAGTTTAGTTTCACCTAGGGTTGGTTCTATATGGAACTAGAACCAATTAAAAAACTATCAATTCTTAAATATGTAAAACCAACCCATGAATAATGGTTCATTTTTACCTGATCAAATCCAATCCAATAAGAACGATTTAAATTAGATTTTGAGTTTACCAAACTTATAAGCACCTAGTTGATAGGCAAGCGCACGAGTGAGTACGACTTTAACATTTGTATGCTTGCTTCCCACCATGGCCAACACTCAAACACAAGTCATTGCCACACCAATGATGGGACGTTTTACACTAGCAAATAGACACCGTAGTATTTTGAAGGAAAATGGCAAATTTGCCACTTATATTTGTATGTTATACTTATGGCACCTTTGTGACAGCTTTTTCTTTTTATGACAAATATGTGACTGGTGTTAAGAGTGTGAGAATGAGAGCAGAACAACCACTGAAGATCTAACGGAATAAGTATTCCATTAATATGTGGCTATTCTCTGTTATTGCCTCATCAAAAGGTTGTAAAGCTATACATTTGGAAAAACCTTTTAACCCTAGTCCCTTAATTTTCCCCTTCCACCTAACTACCATGACCTCGCAAATATACTATTTAGGCTATTTTCCCCGAGCAAAATCCATATTTAGTCCCCCAACTTTAAGAGTCATCCTAAAGTGATCCCTTAATTCTAAAAATGACTATTAAAGTCCTCTAACTTAACTAGCGTGTTCTATTTTGGTCCCTACCATCAGTTTTGCCGTTATTTCGGATGAAAATTGCCTACATTGCATCCATACTGCCACATGGCCACCTCTTCCATGATAGTAAGTGACTAAACTGAAAGAATAAAAATTTTAGACCAAATTGATGCAAACGCATAATTCTAAGCTCCTAAGGCATAGTTTGACCCTAATAGGCCGCCGCCTACCTCCGCCGAGCACTCCACCGCCGGCCCTCCCTCGATTCCAACTCCTTTGCTGTCCACCAAGTCCTCGATCCATCCTCTTTCTCTCTCCTCTCCCTTAACCTCCCTTCCTTTCGACCTTGTTGTGATTTTTGGCCAACAACAGTGCCCAAATCACGATTTCACTGGCAACAAGGTTGATTCAGGTGAACGGCGAGCTTTGGCCCCAAATTTCTCTCCTTTAGCATTTTCTGCTTCATCCTTTCTCTTTTCTCGTCCCCTTTGTTCCCACCGTCGGCCAACGCCTCTGCGATCTCTGCCTCAACGGCGGCTCGATAACCTCACGTCGTTCTTCTCAAAGTACCCAATAGCATCCGACTAGGGGTGATCGTTTGGTTAATTCGATTAAAACCGAACCGAAATTTTTGGTTTTTTCGGTTTTAGGTTCTTTATTGTAATAAACCAAATTAACCGAAATGACTAATGAAACCGAAGTAAAATCGAACCGAATTGTTTCGGTTCGGTTCGGTTTCGCACCGAAATAACTGAAATACTAACTTATAATCTAGACCTAGTGACTAAAATGTAATACTATAAACATATGTTGCCTTTTTTAACTATTAATTATACATGGAGGAGCAATTTGAGGTTTGGCCAAAATTATTCTTCTTCCACGATCTCAGGCACCGAAATAACCGAAATACTAACTTATAATCTAGACCTAGTGACTAAAATGTAATACTACAAACATATGTTGCCTTTTTTAACTATTAATTATACATGGAGGAACAATTTGAGGTTTGGCCAAAATTATTCTTCTTCCACGATCTCAGGGTCGGCAGCGTCATCGGAGAACATTCTCCACGAATCTCAGCCAAAATTGGGCATTTGAGAGCGAAATCCTCGACTGCACTTTCTCATCCACTGTACCATGTCGGCCTATTTTTTTTTTCTCTCCTTTGCAGCGAACTTCGGAGCTTTCTACTTTTTGATCGGCGGGTTGTCGGCGGCGGCGTCTCGGGTTCAATAGCAGAGAAGCATTTTTCTGGACTATGAAACACTCCATCATGACCTCCTCTGCCTCCGGATAAGGCGTCGTCTTTGGAGTACAGTCGGCCTTATCAATCGGTGGTCAACAGCGCAACGCCGCCGCCGTGTTTGTCGCCTGTTTCTTTTTCCCAGTCTAAGATGGCCAAACCTAATATAAGCCATCAATCTTTTGTTTATCTTACATTTAACCCATATTCCTTTCATATCTGCCAACTTACATAAGAAATAAAAATTCGGTTTATTCGGTTACCGAAATAACCGATTGCCTTAACCGAAACCGAACTTCTCCTTATTCAGTTTCAACCGAAACCAAACCGAAAAACCGAATTCATCAAACCGAATTTTTAAATTAATTCAGTTTTTCAGTTTTTTCGGTTTCAACCGAATAGTGATCACCCCTACATCCAACGGAGAATCGAGAAGAACTCATTCCTCTATTTCTCGTTCATTTCCTCGCTGCTCCTCGCGCTCGGTTGACTCGATCACACTTCAAGGGAAGGAGAGATATAGAGGCATAAGTGGCTGACGATGTATTGATGGAGAGGGGGCCGGAGTGGGCGGCATCGACTGTTTGAATTAGAGAAGATTTGGGGAAAAAGATTTAGGTTAAACTATGTCTTAGGACCTTTGGATTATGCATTTACGTCATTTTAGTCAGATATTTATTTTTCTTTCAATTTAGCCATTTACTGTCATGAAAAGGGCAGCCACGTGGCAGTATGGTTGCCACGTAGGCAATTTCCATCCAAAATGACGACAGAACTGACAGTAGGGACCAAAATAGGATTGTTAATTGAGTTAAGGGACTTTAATAGTCACTTTTATAGTTAAGAGACCACTTTAGGATGACCCTTAAACTTAGGGGACTAAATATGGATTTTACCCTATTTTCCCCACTAAGTTTCACTGACACTCTGCTGAACTCCTCTGGTGATCCTCGACCCGTAGTAATCGCAGTGATAGACACCCAGGACATCCTTTGATTGCAAGCAGTGACCTCTAAGAAACAGGAAAGTGAAATTGTTGACAAAATCTAACAGGGAGCAAACTTATGACTAGGCGTTCCTTTTCCTTCAATTGAGGCTATTGACAGGTGGTGACACCGACATGGATTGATGGGAATGATGAACAAGTAGCAGGCTATCAGTTGTAGTATTCACAACAAGGTTCTATGTTCTTTTCCAGTTCAAAAACTAATTAAAACACTCATTATTTTCAATTTTGTTGTATTTTTGCTATAACTAATATTATTTGAAAAATAATACTCTATCAACCAAATAATCACTTGAATAGTTTTTTTTAGAAACTCATTAATTTTTTTTTATGATTTTTCAATGTGCCAAACTTAAAAAATAAAATTTAATAAAAACACTTAATTTTTCAAAAAGTATTCTAAAAATACATTTTGGTCTTCTTGGATCATGAAGTTTCAATTGGCATATAAATTACGTGAAAATAAACAAAATTCATAATAATAAATTAAATAATTCATTATTTAATCTATGATTCAGGGAAAAAAAAATCTAAACAAAAACTGATATTTTTCCATATTTTTATGTTTGCCACACTGACAATTTTAACATAGGCGTCAAATTTATTTTCAGATTGTAACAGTACTAGCAAATTTACACTAGACAAAAATAAGGATGGTGAAATTGCCCCAACAAGCAAATGAGTGGAAAATTTTTCACCATGTATGAGCAAAGTCTTCTTATATTTCGTACAATATATTGTTTTTTATTTTGCATCATGTTAAAAATTTTCCATTAAGTGTGGCCTAACATTTTTTTTAAATTCGTTATAATATCATATAAACATTTATTTTATGAAGATTATATTTGATAATTATTAAGTTACAACCCTGAAGGACCTAGTCGATTGAGTTAAAGAAATTATCACTTGAAGTTTCATTGTTAAGAGGGTTACTATGACAAACCCACTAGGATTGGGTTCCTATTCTAACGTATAAATATTAATGTGTCTTATGTAGAAAGAAACGTTCAGTTGAATAGGCATAGATAAAAAGAAAAAAAGACTCTTTTAAACTTTTTGTTTCTCTCACGTTGGTGTAATTGCTTGATCAATCATAGCTTGAACTAAGATATCCAGTCGTTCTGCTGCCATATATAATATATTGTAGGTTTTTTGAGCAAGTTTCATGAATGGTCCCTAATCGTTAGTTATTGTTTCCTTTTAGTCCCTAACCTATTAAATATTCTGTTTTAGTCCCAAACATATTAAAATGTTTCAATTTAATCCTAAATCTATTGAAAACATTTCATTTTGATCCCAATTTTATGGAATTTGTTAACTCAAAGTTTTTGTCTGATAACAAATTTTTAGATCATAATTTAAATTATCCGGTAACTGTATTACAATAAATTTAATATGTATAATAATTTTTTATAGCTCATGAAAAATTTAAATCACCATTTTTTTTTTCTCTCTGTAAATTGAACTTATTTCATTCAGAAAGAAAAAATTATTAATTTAAATTATTTATTTACTATAACAAAATATTAAACTGTTTAAATTTACTGAAAGACAGTTACCAAATATTTAAATTAGAATTTCAAAAGTTTCTATCAGACAATTATTCTAAGTTAAGGAACTTCAAGTGATAAGGGACCAAAATGAAATAATTTTAATAATTTTAAGACCAAAACAAAATATTCAATAGGTTAAGGACGAAAAGAAAACAATGATTAAAGGTTATGAACCATTTATATAATTTACTCTAGGTTCTTTACATTACAATATTAGAGCCTTCTTCCTCACTGGATTGATTAGTGATTAAGAATTTGTTTGATTCCCATGCCTTTAAGATTTGTGTAATTCGGCTTTATTTATTGCGTCGTTGAATCAAATTGAATCAAATACCATGTGCTTCTATTATTCATAAATTGGCATTCCTATGGTTTTCCCAGTTCAGCAGGTCTTCCGTGAGATAAAGGTTTCTTTGGTAAATTCATGTCTTATATATATTACTTTCTCCGTTCCATTATTTATGATGCATTTCTTTAGATACGAAAATTATGATATGTGTAGTTTATATTGTTCTTTCCATTTTTACATTTGAAGTTAAAGTAAAAAAAATTTTCTTTTTGAGTTTTGTATAGTGAAAAATTAAATAAGGATTATAAAAATAAAAAATTATTTTCTTTGGTAAATTGTTGTCTTATATATTACTTTCTCTGTCACATTTTCGATATTATGTTTCTTTGGACGAAGATTAAGATATGTGTAATTTATAAAAAAAAAAATTCATTTTTATCTTTGAAGTTAAAGTAAAAAAAAAATTATTTTTGAGTTTTGTATAATGAGAAATTAAATGAAGATAAAAAAAGAAAGATTATTTTCTGGGTTTCTATCAATTTTTGGGTTTTCACAGGAAGGCTCCTGAGACCTTTGTTGCCGACCCAGGGGTAGAAGGAGCTTTAAAGCGGCGGATCTAGTTGATTAATTAGAATATAGTGTACTGGAGCCTTAAAAATCAATCCGCATCAATTAATAGATGCAGTGATCCATTGTCAACAGAAGCTGGAGTCAATGATCAGCAGCACGGAACGAGCTCATACTGGTTCCCAAAGGAATAAAAGTAACGTAATTATCGGATAACAAATAGATAAAAGGGATTGAGGTTCAATGTCCAAGAGCGGTCCGTCAAAGTCATGGATCACATGGAATAGATGGGGACTGCCTGCGTCCACTCTGTGTTATAGGTGGGCTTCGGGCCAGGTTGAGCATGGCCCAACCCAGCCCGCATAGGCTGCAAAAAGAGGCACAGCCTAGGCACGGACCGGTCCCGGGCTGGGTCGGCCCATGCCCGTGTGGACATTCATCACAGGATGAAATGCTGACAGCCTTAATAGTTACGGTGTGTGAAAAATTAGATGGTAAAATAATTTTTCAATTTTAGATTTTTTCATTAATTAATCGATAATCATGATATTTTTAGAATATTTTATTCTTTTATTGTTTCTATTATTAATAGATCTAAATCAATTATAATTTCTCAGTTTTCACACTAGTTTTTTAATATTCAAATCAAAAGTAGACCAACACAGACTAGTTAATTTACACACCAACTTAATATATTTTAAATCTCATACCGGATATCATATTGTTTTTTAAATGGTATGATACGGTATCGATATCGTATCGTGTTGTCTCGAATGTACTAATTATATATTATATATATACATATGAATATATAAAATATAGCAATTATTAAAAGTATGTGATTTTAAAGTAAATATAATACACATTCAGATTTTTTTAAATATAAATATATATTTATAAAATAAAAAGTCTATACATATACATTAAAGGAGCAGTAAGGCCCCAGCCAGTGACATGTGTCCTTCTCCCCTGGGTGCAATGATGGTTGAGTTCCCATATTTTAGGTTCCCTTCGGGAATGGAAAAAATAAAAATATAAAATTATTTCAAATATAAAAAAAAATTATTATACAAATATTCAATTAAACATAACAATTATACATTTTATTTAAAAGTATCGAAAACTAAAAATAGAAAAAACTTGTATTTCCTCATCTCGTAGCATTTTTTGATCAATACTTAAAAATATCAAACACTAAAGAAATCCGATTGGAGCTCGTAATTCCAACTTTCCAACTGGAGAAAAGCTCCAAGAGGCAGACCACTATGGCAAACTTATCAAATTCATGAAGGAATCTTGGAGTTTATACAGGGGACCTACGCCAAGGTCTTCAAGTGCCTTTGGATCCCTCAAAACCATGGAAAGGCCAAGAAAGTCCAGGTCCCAGATGATACAGTGCACTTTTGTGCAGGAAACCAGGGGTACTAGGAGTAACTGACTAAGAAATTTTTTGAAGGTTATACAGAATTTATGTACAGTAATGTCCAAAGAATTAAGGGAAAAACTAATTAGTATCATGTCGTTGAGCCAGGAAAACATATTCGAAAGATCCTGCAAATTGGCATAAGGTGGATTCCCCCCCCTCCCAATATGCTTAAGCTAGCACAGGAGGGATTATAAAAAATAACATGGGCCAGCTTTACCTTGATCGGTAGAAATCTTGGATCTACTAACATCTCAATGGTTGAAGCCTGGGCACTTAGGAAAGGACAAAACTTTTCCTTTCATCTAAGACTGATCATAACGTGAAGTCGTTTGTACCGTCTTGTGCTAAACTAACTACATTGTTGGATGATGAATGTAGATTTCTGGTAAGGCCCTTGCAAATTCAAACGCTGCATCATATCTAAGAACATGGGAATCAAGTAGCGTAGTGTCTTACTAAATAAGGAACTTACCTCTAGGACAAAGGAATGAAGATCTACACAAGCAGTCCTGATTTTCTGTTGAATATTGTTTCTGAACGATGATGCAAAAGAAAAAGCTTATCCTTGCTTTTCTACTGCTAAATTATTCGAAACCAAAACCGAATATTTTTGTACATAGCTACACTCTAAAGGCCTGCAAGCGAGTAGTCTGTTCTGCTCGCAATACAACTCTGTAGCAGATCATGGAGAGCTACTCCATCAGGACACTCTTGAACCTTGTAATCCCCTTGAGGGGGTTTTGTTTTGTTTAGAGTTATTTACAGTTACCGTTGAACTTTACTTGATATTACAGCCGCCTCCCAAAAATATATACTTTCATTTTTTTCTAGATTATATGAAAAGAAATTTTGGAATCCAAATTTAAAATGAATTATTTCCATCTTCTAGTAATTTTAATTTATTTGATATTTTTTTACAGTTAATAAACATTTAAATTATCAGTGTTCCTATTTGTAAATGTAAAATAGTATTTTTAAATGTCAGAGTAACTGAGAAAAAATTATCAGATAGGCTGATATTAGTGGAAGATGGATGTCGTATAATTTAAATTATGATTTCAAAAGTCTTTTTTCTAGACACTATAAGATGAGTAGGGAAAAGATGGATGTTTTCAAACCTTATGAATGTAACTGTAATATTAACTAAAGTTCAAGAGTAACGGTAATTAACCCCCTAAGTGCTAAAAGACGTTGCTTTCGCAGAATCTATAAATCACTGTGCAAGATCAGTAAGTAGTGTGGGATGGCTGGGATGGGATGGGATGGGATGGGCGCTACTGTCGGAAAACACACACATGCCTCGCTCTCGCTCCATGTCCCCTTTCAAACACTGGCCATCAATTTTATTTTGGTTTGTTGACACGTAGGCCCTTGAATTTTTTATAGATGTCAGAGTTACCTCACAAACTTGAAAATATACTTTTTCTTCTTTTGTTTTTTATGTTTAGAAAAAAAATTCTGAAATTAGATTGTACAGGACTACTTTCTAGCGGTTTCATTCTGCTTGGTGTTTTTTTTAGGCAAAAATAATAATAAAATCACTAATGTTACTTGCTTGGCCCAAATCGGACACTAATATTTTTTTTTTACCAAATAAATCACTTATCATTTATAAACAGGCCAAATAGCCCACCGGTCATTAGCAGAATGAATATTCTATTTGAAAAGGGCATATTTTGTCATTAGAAAATTGATATGGTTTTAAAAAATGCCAAATAGATGTGTCGTGGTAGACCTTTGGATTTAGGGAAAGGGTAGTGGAAGACCAAGTTAAAATTAAGTAGAAGGTTGATGCCTTGGATCTCCACTGGTGCCCTTTCTTCTCCAACCATCAATCTCCTTTGGCGCTCTCTCTTCTTCGGCCCTAGATCTTTTCTAGTGCTCTCTCTTTTCTGGCCTTCACTTTCCTCCGACGCTCTCCCTTCTCCGGCCTTCACTTTCCTCCAATGCTCTCTCTTCTTCGGCCTTCAATCTCCTCTAGTGCTCTCTCTCTCCTCTAGGTTTTGTCAGGTTCAACTGTCTAGCTATTCTCTCATTTTGCTCCTTCGGTCCTTGTTTTCACCTCCAAGATCACAGACTTTCTGATAATGTGTTCGATAGTGATTATTGACAAATTATCAATCATTTGTCCCTTGTTTCGATCAACCTTTCTCCTATTCAATTGTCAATAAATTATCTCCAATTTCATCTCCTCTTTCATCAAGAAGAAGAATTTCTTCTTTCACTTCTCTGAAAACCCCCACCCTTTTCATTTACTATTGATTTCTCTTTGGGGGACAGTCATAGGCTGGTCGGACTACTCAGGAAAGATAAAGACGTGCAGAAGATGATGCCACGTCAATCTCATTTTAATAGCAATGGGCAACTCAATCTGATCTAGAAATGTTAATGGTTTATTTGGCAAAAAACATTAGCAGGTGATTTGGGCTATCACTAAAACATTAGTGGTTTTTTTGTTATTTTACTATATTTTTATAGTTATTTGATATATTTTAAAATAATTTTTTTTAAAAAAATACTTTTATATTTATATAAAAATAATAATTTAAAATATCTATTAACTTTTAAAAGAATATCAAGTAAACTAAAATTACTGGAGATGACAGCCATACAACTCAAAATTAAGATTTTAGAAACTTTTTTCCGAAAAATGTAAAAAAGCAGAATAAAAATACATATTTTCAAACCTAAAAAAGCCTCAACATCAAGCAATGTAAAGAGTTAACTTGCTGCTTTACTATCCACTTCCGATTATTCCACCCAGTAGACATGAAACGACTTTGGAGGGAAAGTACTGTTGAATTATTGAAGATAAGTCAACTTGATTTAAAATAATTTATTTTATTTTTATATAATTTTTATTTAGAATTAATTTTATTTAAATTTTAATATTATATAAATATAATAATCATTTGAAAGTAAATTTTTATGATGTTATTAAATTTTTAATGAATTTTTTTACTTTTAGATATTAAAAAAATTCATAAAAATTTAATAATATTATAAAAATTATATTTTTAATAGATTATTACACTTATATAATATTTAATTTTAAACAAAATTAATTTCAGATAAAAATAATATAAAAATAAAAATAAGTTATTTTAAATTAAATTAAAATAAATTGAATTTTAGAGTTTTCTCTGTTTTTTTATGAAAAATATTCCCGCACCTATAGTTAGTTAGATGATGGCTTAAATTTCAGAAAATTTTAGAGCCATTAATTTTAAGTTTTATGGCGATGATTTCTGTCCAATTTTTATATCTCCCAACACTAGCATCGAAGGGCCCTCTTTTCACTAATGAGATCGAGACCAGGGTATAAAAGTAGTTATTACGCCATGCACGTATGTTTAATTAAATATATTAATATACTCTTAACTCTCTATATATAAGTCATTTTCATAAAAAAAATTAATAAAATTACCCCTCACCGAAACTCTATCTCTCCCTTAAGAAATCTTACCCTCAATCCCCCCGCCCTGCTGCCGCCTCTTCCACCAGATCTTCCTTCATTACTTACATCTACATAAGTATTAAAGACAAAACTGCAAAGTATCTAAAGAAATTAGGAAAAATATGTGAACAAGTATATATAAATATCTGAAATAATATACAGATTATTTAACATACAAACTATTTGTTCTCTACCAAAATGTTAAGTAAAAGTGTTTGAAGTAATGATCAAATGTGTCCTCAAATAATATGAAGAAATATCTAATGCCGTATTTGAAAATGTTTGAATTAGTTTACAAATAATTTATTATTATCAAAAAAGAAGAAGTGTCTAAAACAATAAGAAAATGTTTGATTAGATATTGAAAAGTATTTAAAGAAATATTTAAAAGTGTCTAAGCCAATATACAAGAAATTTATTCTCTTTAAAAATAACTATCTGAAACAATAAAAAAAATATCTAAATAAATATGTAAAATTGTCTAAAGAAAAGTTTAAAAATATCTGAAGTAATATACAAATAATTTATTTTCTTTATAAATAAATGTATGCGAAAATAATAAAAAATAAATGTCTAAAGTAATTAATGAAACTGTCTGAATAAATATGAAAAAAATGTCTAATTCAAAATATAAAACTGACTATAACAATATGTAAAAAAATGGTTACCTTTAAATTTAAAAGTGTTTGAAAAAATGAATCAAAATCTCTAAAAAAATGTAAAATTGTCACAACTAGTACTCCCTCCGTTGTCCCTATTTCTACCACCCTTTCCCTTCTCTTTTCCTGTCTGCAACACCACCAAACCTCCTCCACCAGCCACCCTCCCACATCCACCGTCTCACGTCGATCACTAATCTGTTGCCTCATCTTGTCGATTCAGCTTCCGTCGATCTTCCCTCTTGCCTCCTGCCTCCAATCTCATCACATCGCCGATTCGGCCTCCTCTTCATCTCATCAATTTAGCTTCCTTTGATGTCGTCGCCTCACAAGTTCTCCAACAATACCACACATGGCCAGAATTAGCTCAATTCACGAGCTAGAAGTCATAAAGGCAGCTCGACACTTCACGACATGCCAGAAGTCATAGCCGGAATATGAACACCATCATCAGAACCAGAATACGATTGCCGAGGTGAGATCGCAAGGTCGCCGGAGTAAGGGTTTCATCATTTGATCTTATCACCTCTCGATTCTGGCCTCCAACCTCATCACATCACTATGAAGACAGGCAACAATTCGGTCGTCAGGGATGAACATTGACAAATTGCACCTATCGTCAATCGCGCTTTGTCGATCACTCTTCCCTTTGATTTCACCGTCATAGATCTCGACCTCCACCACGTGATTTTCTCCTTCTAATGCAAGAAGCTTTCATAGATCTCGCGGTTGATTCGAATTTTATGACGAAGACAAGCGATGATTCGGTTGTCGAGGATGAACATGGACGAACAGCCACCATTATTGTATGGCGGCACGAAGAGGAGTGGCAATTGGATTGTCGATGATTGGCAGTGTGCAATGATAAAGTCGATTATCACGATGAAGATAAATGGAGAACAGTAGAGATCGTCGCAATGAAGTGGAACATAGAAGGGTGGCGATCGGTGGCCATTTGACCATTAGAACGAAAGACGGGTAGTGGCCGACGAGAACTCAGAACGAACAGGGTAGAAGTCAGAAAATCGAGAGAGAGATAGACTTTTTGAGAAGGGCAAAATTTAAGGGTATAATTGTAAAATTAGTCATTATATGTAATTAAACATATGTCCATATTATCCATAGTAGTATAAAAGCCATTATGGGAGCTAATCTACCCTAACATCACCTTGCCTTATTTTTTTTACTATAAAAATAAATAAATTACTTGTATAAATCAAAAACAGAATCTCATCAATCACAACATTTGGTAATTACCATACCAATGAAAGCAATAACTCTAACATCAGTCACTTTGTTGAAGGCATTAGTCTCCAAATCAAGCAAGTAATTATGCAGCGAGCTCCAGATGAGTACTTTTTTTGGTAAATTCATTCTTTTTGCAAATTTAGTGGAGATACTTGTCCTCATTTAAAGGCATAAAGATTCACTTATGTCATGTATTCAATTAATTAGGCTAAGTATGTATCCTTTATATCGCACAATTCTGAAATGCACATATGTGCAAATGCACATGCTTGATGGCGTTAGAATGAGGAAGTCTTCGTTTGGTTTGGGTCATTTATGGTAGTTATATTTGCTAAGGTCGAAGATATGATTGGATTCTAATTAAGATATTAACTATATTTAAAATTTTTAATTATGAAAATTTAGTTTTAAACCTTTTCCTTATTTATTCAATTCCATGTCTTCATTTCTTTTTTTTTTTCTAATTAAGATTTATGTTCTTTTTCTCTCATTTTTTTTCTCAATTTTTCAAACATTAATAGGTTTATTATGGAACTTTATGAATTTGAATTCGTTTGAAAAAAAAATCTTAAGTAAACAATAAAGATAATTTAATAAATATGGTAATTATTTAAAAAAAATTTATAAATATTCAATTTCATATAATATAGATTTATTTTATATAATATGTCATTTTCTTGTATGATGGTTTTGTCACACAGATTAATACATTTCACTTTCGGTTTAATACATTTCACGTATAGCCTAATATACAGCCCACACAATTTAATACAATTCACTTTCAATTTAATACATATCTCACACAGTTCAATATATTTTATTTTCAGTTTAATGCATATTCCACACAGATTAATATAATTCATTTCCAGTTTAACACATATCTCATACAGTTTAATACATTCAACTTCCGGTTTAATTATTTAAAATCCAGTTTAACATATATCCCACATAAATTAATACAATTCACTTCCAGCTTAACACATGTCTCGCTCAGTTTCATACATTTTTCACATTGTTTCCAGATTCATCCTCACTCTAATCCTTTTGCATTATAGATTTACTGCCACTTTTTTCCCTGTACTTATATCTCACCATAATTGGCATCTTGTGAAAGGTATCCTACATAGGTATCGTCACATTTCATTGTCATATCTGCACATTATATTCCAAAAAAATTATTTAGTTCCACACAAATAGTTTGTAGTACCATATAAATAAATCTCAATTTCATATAACTCATTTATACTTTAATATAATACTAAAACTTAAGACTCAAAACTCATACAAAATCAAAAGCATACAAATAAAACTCAGAAGCACACACACACACACACACACACACACACACATATACATATATTTGTGTTTTTACAAACACAAAAGCATACATATAAACATCAGAGGCATACATATATATACCTATGTTCTTTACAAACCCAAAACATACATACAAGTCCCTGAAAAATACATATATATTTGTGCTATTTATAAATTCAGAACATATATATAAAATCCAGCATCATACATATGTACAAATTCATGTTATTTTTCAATATAAAATACAAATCGTGGATGTTTTTATCATGGATCTCAAAAAATGATACAAACCTTCTATTTCTTTGCCGAAATTAACGTCTTAACCACTATCATCCTCCGTACTCACTTCCTAAACCTTTTTGTAAGCTTTTCCTCTTCATGAATTTTGAACCACCACCATCTGCCACCCTCTGCTCCAGTCGTTGCCGTCCTTGCCTCACTTCAAACAGCTTCGTTGCCATTCTCATCTTGCTCAGAACATGTTTGCCTCCCTCTGAACGACTTCGCACCACTTTGAATAGCTTCGTTGCCGTCCTCGCCTTTTTTCGCTGATTTGCTTGGCTGAGGATTATGCAACCAAGATGAAGGGGGAGATCATGGGTTTTCGCGTGGGATTAGAGCAAAAACTAATTTTGGCTGGTCTTTATATGGTAAATGATTCTAATAAGGTAACTCCCCAATTTTCTCCCCAATTTTTTGCACCTCCCTATCTGTTTTGAACTTGGGATAGACGAAACTATTAGTAGTGTTACTTGGTCTATAAGCACCTAGGTGGATAGTCTCATACCTCCTTTATATCCCTAAACTATCCCAAATTGCAAATCATTGCAATAATTAAAGTAACATATATGTCTTTAAAGTAATATTCCATTACAAAATTATCAATCCTCTATTTACACACATCTGTTAGGCGTCAAATTGATAAAAGTAAGAAATTCATATTCGATATGTATCAAATACTTTTTCTAATATATTATAAATGAAAAAAATTTTAATTCAAAATTATTTATATAATAAGTTGTTATCACTATATCTAATAATATTGAATTTGAATAATTAGTGTAACAATAAGCACATTTTTAAATTTATTAATTAAACCACTCATGTAAAAAAATGTATATTCGTTTGATTATGTTTCCGCTTTGTTTTCTTACAGAAACGGAGTATAGTCTATTTGAACTGTTTTCATTTATCAGTTGAATGCTTAGTAGAGATTTGAATACATAATACAAAATTACAACTTTCCAAAAAAAAAAAAAAAAAGATTACTTCGCCATAGCAATCAACTTTTAAAATCTTAATTTTAAATTATCTAATATATCATTTTAATAATTTAAAATGTATAATAGCATTTGGTTACAGTTAGTAGATATGTAGAAATAGTCATTAGCCCTTCTGGTAATTGAAAAACAAGGGGGAGGCAGTATGTTTCCAAACCTGATGGGTTAAAAAGTGTTACCAGTGCCAAATCCTCGGGGCCAAGGTGTAACTGAACCAATACATGATAAAGGCTGCTTTGGGGGTGGACTTCGCCGATTCACCCTCTTTATTTTTCTCCCTTACATCTTTTTCAGAATTTCATCTTCTAGACCAGGAGGAGAAAAAGGTGATTAAAAAGCATAAAAGCATGTTTGCGAGAAATATGTTTTTATGATGTGATCTGTGAAGATCAATGAAACAGGTGGGGGTCAGCTCAGAATTTTCCATATCCATGCAAGTTGGCAGCTTGATCAGTTACTATTTTGAACTATATTACTCACTAATTTTCTTTCTTTTTTTTTTTTAAGACTATTACTTGCAACTTTTAATTAGCAGTGAATTTATTTTGATTTAAATAAGATTAATTTAAACTGACACATTTTTATTTTCATGATTTTTTTTATCAGGAACAAACATCATTTGATATATAAATATAATAATGTATTGAATAATATTTTTTATAATCTAATTAACTTTTTTTTTGAATTTTTTTGCTTACTTAACCTAAAAAAACTAATAAAAAATCACACATTTATAAAAAAAAAATTATTCAATAAATTATTGTTACCTATATAATTACAGTACTAGCTTGGAGATAATTTCTATCATTATTTAGTCTTTACCATGCCAATGAAATGACAGTATTATTAGTTTAATCTAAAATTTTGAATAGGTAGAGCTTATTTTTATTTTGTTTATGCAAATGATAGCTGTTATACTGAATGACCCAAAGTGTGAGAGAACAAGAGCGGAAAGTGAGAATGATAGTAAAAAAAATTCATATTTTTTGAGGTAAATAAAAATATTATAAAAATAAGAGCGAGAGCGGTATATAAAATAGGAAAATTATGTTATATAGGCTTAACTCGGATATACTGTTAACAGAAGTTGAATGGACGGTTTTGGCCTTTTGGGTGGTGACAGAAGATCTATACACATGCCCTTTTTTATTTTCATAGAATCATTCATTCAATCGGTCATCTATCGTTTCTGTGAGGTGTGAGCACTAACTTTGTTGCCCCCATTTGGTGTTGACAAATCCTGATGGAAAATATTTCCATTGGCCTACTCAAATCCTTCAATTATTTCATGTGCCTGCCTTGAGTATTCATATAAGATGGGTGATGGATGGGTGTGGGGATGATCTGGCGTGGCCTGGCCTCTCTGCTGCCTTGGTTTATTTGTTAGGTTATGATCATGCCCACACCATCCAATTCCATAATGCCAATTTCATAATTGGAGAGGCCCATTTCTATTCCAATTAACCAGATAAAAGAATGCTTACCGAGTATTGTTATTATCCATTTGGACTTTAATTGATGACTCTGATAAGGAAATCCAGAGCATCATTATTTGGCATAAGTTTGTGATTAATGCTATTTTAAAGGCCACATCCACTAAAACCAAGTGACTAGAAACATGTATAGATTGTGACTTCCCAATTAATTTGGTTCAGACCGATTGATGGATTATGGTGGCTTCTATTATTACGTATGTTTGACTGATTGGGACAATTATATTTTAATAGGGTCAGAATTAAAGCATTTCATTTAGTTAATAATTTTCAGTTAGTTCCATATGTATGTCTAATTCCAGGGGAGAATATTGCATTTTTATTATATGACCAAGATGGATGTGGGAGTTGAAGAAGAATCAATTGGGAATAACCAAAGCTTTTAATTTCCAGTCTGCAGATGCTCTTCTTAATATATAAACCTGGAACTTCCAGCTATGGAATCTCAAATAATTAACTATGGATTTGTATAGTTGTGTGTGCACTGTAGACCTATGAATGTGATTCTTGAGATGGGTGAAGGAGATTTATACTGCTAATCTTTTATATATGGGGAACCCAGAAGAATTCAAGTTCACCCAGTCAGGAAGCCAAGTACTGAAGTTGAAGTTGAAGTGTTCCCTGCCCTGCTGGCTGCCTATTTAGCTGCTAAGTAGAAACATATACTAGCTAGCCATGTATAAATA
This sequence comes from Aquilaria sinensis, assembly GCA_005392925.1. NCBI lineage: Eukaryota > Viridiplantae > Streptophyta > Magnoliopsida > Malvales > Thymelaeaceae > Aquilaria > Aquilaria sinensis. The sequence continues at coordinate 481,463 of SMDT01001070.1, forward strand.
AACTAAATTTGCGCGCGTTTTCTCCTTCATGTTATAGCTGTGGCTCAATTTGTAAAAAAATCATATCTAGCATAAACAATCAATTTATAGCCCACCCTGTATATATATACATTCAGCATTAGTTGGCAGCCCTAAAAGATTGGATCATTATGAGCTGTAAATTGTGCCATTTTTTATGATGATGATGATTATGATCTCAATAACATCCTCAATGGCTGTCAACTTCCGAGCAAGCTAACCAGCAATACCAATATGAATCTGGGTAAGTTTATGAAGATTCAAAAGCAAAGCATAAGCATAAATATGCATTCTTAAATTGGAGAGAGAGAGAGAGAGAGGAATATTAATTAGTACTCAATTCATCTTTGTTTCCTTTTGATTCGGTTTTTCTTGAAATTAATTCCTTTTTTATATTTCAAGTTTAAGAAAATTATGTATGTTGACTTCGATAAATAATTTGAACGAAAGATCTCATTATAGCCGAACTAGATTGTTTTAAACTAACACGTTATCAGAAACAGAAAACAACATATTCATACTGTTTCTTTTTTTTTTTTTTTCCCTTCAAAACTTTACTCCTTATTAGTATTTAAAAAAAAAACTCAACATTTGTACATGAGATCTCACCTCACTGGTCAGATGTTCAAAATAGCAGAAGCAGAGGATTATCATAATTTACTGTTAATACAAAACGATTTAAAACAAGGAGAAATATAAGCAAAGACTCTGTCGAGTGTCGAGAAAGTGCTTTCTTGTGATTTTTTGCTTCCTGAGCATCTGAGCCCTGAGCCCTGACAATAGCATGCCACGAAAATGCTCAACAGCAGAAAATTACTGCCCCCAACACCTCTGTTTCTTGTTTCTTTTTTTTTTTTTTTACTGCAAACCTTTCATGCATTTACAAACGAAGCAAAAGCACATTCTCAGTTTTGGGAAATTCTCACCATGTGGGGTTGCTGTGGCAAGAATCGCTGAGGAAATTTAAGTGGATTCTGGCTCATCACCGAAAACAACTGTTGATTTTCACCGCACGAGTAAGAAAAGCGTAAGCACAAGCAAAGTGCTTCCTCCAAAAAAAGGGCTTCCATCACTCTTCATTATTGCCATTTGCCAGAAAAGCTATATATATATATATATAAATACACATTGACCCTTTTGATTCACTCTCAATAATACAAAAGATTCCCAACCAAAAAGGACCTTAGAATCAGATGGGAAATACCTAAGCAGAGAAATGAGACAGGTAAAAAGAAAGTGCCAGTAAAAATGAATTATGGTTATGAGATGGGGGGAAGAAAAAGAGGTCCGGACACATTCGGCAGTGGTGGTGGGTCTCCGCATCAACGAGCCACACAGCTCAGAACTGCAAATGACAGAGACCCAAACAGGGACACTGGGGCAGAGTAGCAACACGGGGCAAGCAAGGCAGTTGACTCGGATATGCTCAGTTGACTCAGTGAGCCGCCGCCGCCTGGTTCCCCAGTTTCCAGGCTGAGGTGGCGAATAGCGGTCGAGTATGCCATCCCAGCATCAGACATCCATTGTTTTCCTCCACTCTGTACCCATCCCCGCCGGCAAACAGGGCCAACAACATACTCGCTTGCTTGTAAGCGTTGGAACCGAGGTGAACCGGAGAGAACCCGGCAGATCCCAAACGAGTCCGCCACTGAGCCAACGTCTCGTGCCGCTCAACTCGGTCAACCCCTTCACAACCTACCACATTCAGAATCTGCTTCCCCAAGTACATCTCCGACGCCACCTTTTCCTGGCTGCTTACCGATCCCTCCAATGAGTCGAACATAGTTGAATAGTAATGCAATGACTCGGTGAAACGGTCCAGGAAAACCGGGCCGTTGTGGTTCGCTTCTTGCTCGACGACCGTGACAATCTCTGGCTTCATTTGCTTCACTACCGACATAACCTTCTCAATGGCTCCAGGTCGCGCCAGCAGCTTATGCAACTCGAAAACCGAGTTCACTGCTACAGATTCCACCTCACTTGGCCTGAGTTCCAGCATCGACGCGTCCAAATCAGCCAAACTGCTGGCAACGAATCCTCTGTACTCGAACTCCACATGAATCTTCTCCGCCAACTGAGCCAGCTTCCAACCCACTTCCTGCAAGTGGTCCGAGTTATCTGGAGCCGGTGGTCCAATCCCGGTGAGCCGGAAAGCTGGCGGGCCACCGGGCCTTAACGCGAGAGCTTGCATCAACGCCGGCCACTGCATTCCTTGGTTCATCGAGAAATCAATAACATGAACTCGCTTCTTGCTCTCGAAGGCTTCGAGAATCGCTTGATTAGCGGTGAAGTGGGCGAATTTGAGATACGGGCAGGTCTCATAGAAGTGCATCTGAAGGATATCTGAAAGAGAATGATCGAGTGGGTTCTGCGGAAAAACCCTGTAAATCCTTCGAGCCAAAGCTTCGGCGAAGTAGGTGGCCACCTTGCGCATCGCCCCCGGTTGAGAAATTGCCAAATATCCGATTTGTTTCACCAGAGCTTCAGCTAGGTTGAGGTTGCTCTGCTGCACGGCCTCCGCGCAGGCCATCAAAGCGTGGACAAGTCGGATCCCGTTCTCCTGGGAATCAACCAGAACAATCGGACGAGTTGACTCAGTTGGAAGCCCAAACGGCGCGATCGAGGAAGGTGGGTAGATGTCGGAGCTCGCCCCGGACGAGGCTTTCAAGCGTTTGTTGCTGACGCTTGCATTGTTCTGGCTGGAGGAAGACGAGGAGTCGTGCGTCGAGGTTTGCGAGTACAGAGCCTTACCGGGAATCGCCTTCAGATCGTAGTCTGGGCAGGAGGCTTCTTCGAAAATTGGGACGTTTCTCTGCTGAAGACTTTGGCTGCCGCTGAAATTCACAGAGGTGAGGGTCGACGACTCCGTTGTGGTAAGGAAAGAATCATCCCCGACGGCAGGCGCCGCCGCGACTATAGGATCGAAAGCAGACGGCGGATTGAACTCCGATATCATACTCTCGAGCCAAGTACTTAGATTCGAGGGGTCGTAGTGAACAGTCTCGGCTGCGAGATGCGAGATGCCATCTTCCTGAACATTACCCATGACCTCCTCGAGCTGCTCCAGCTTCCGCGCCACTACCGCCATGTCTGAAGCCTTGACCTTGTAGCCGAGGGCGGCGAGGAGCTCGTCCATTCCAGCATCCTGCGGCGGGTCCTGGTCCGGCCACATCTTTGCCTTTCCGGCGCAGGCGGGAGATGGGTCCGGGTTAGGATTAAGACGGTGGTGTTCTCTTTTCATGGTTGGAACTGGAACCAAAATCTGAAACAACCCCTTGGGTTGCTGAGCCTAAGCTGAAGCTAAAACTGGATCTGAGGACTGGGGATTGGGGTTTTTGTGCTTGGATTTTCGCTACATAGTAAATTACTAACACTTTGATTTGATTCGATCAGAGAAAGACCAATTATAAAAAAAAAAACTCGGAAAGAAAAAAAAAAAAAGAATAAAGAAGGCGAGGGAAAAAATGGAGGAGGCAACGCTCGTGATGGGGGCTCAAGCTCCGATGAACAACAACTACAGCTCGAACAGATAAGATGAAAGTAAACATTTTGAGTGTTCTGTTTTTGTTTTATAATTACCGAAAATTTAATAAATCCCGCAATTTAATTGTTTGCTATTAAAAAAAAGTAGAAACAACACAGTTAGGGACCCCCATCTAAGAATCGAGACGAATTGGCTTTTTTTTTTTTTTTTGGGAAATTGCCAGAGGACAGTCCCTTAGTCTGTCAGTACGTTACTCCGTCACCCAATAAGAATTCTTCTTTTTATGGCAAAATTTCTAAGATTCAATCTTATTAAGTTGTGTTTGCTTACCAGGTTAAAGAGATTAATGATTATGCATCTTTAACTACGAATTTTTTTTTTCTCAAATATTCCACCCCAGTTGAAAAGAAATATAACATGTTTTCAGAGTAATTAACTTTTATTCATTTTTTATATATAAGAAATATAAAAATGATTAGGTGGTGTTTAGATAAGGATAATTTTTTCAGAATTTTTTATGAAAATTTAAATGCATAGCTTATTTTGAGAATGAATGATTATTATCTATATTTTTGAAAATTTAAGTATTAAAATTGAAAATATTTAAATGAAATTTTCTATCCTATGACACGATCTTTTTCAAATTAAAAAAAAACAACATTTTTTTCATAGGGCCAAGGCAAATTGGTTGAAGGAGTGAGACAAAAACACTCACTTTTCCTATTAGGTAGTGAACAGGAAAAAGGAGAAAAACTATATACAGTACCTGGTGAAGGAAGACGGATCGAAAGTTACTGAAATGGATCACATTATGGACAAGGTAGTGAGATATTTCAAATATCTCATCTTCATACCTATCCCGCTATGAAGAGGTGCTCTCGCTGGTTGATAAAGTTTTTACAAATAGCATGCACGTCGAGCTTCAAAAACCTTTCCCTGCAAGGGAAGTTCACAAAGTACTATTTCAAGTGTTCCCAATGAAGTCTTTGGGCCCGGATGGTTTACCTTCTATATTTTTTTTAAAGAAATTTTAGCACTTATTGAATAAGGATGTTGTTGAGTACATTTTTTGTATCATATGACAACGTTCTATTCCCACTGCTCTCAATTACACACGTGTAGGCCTTATCCCGAAGGTGGCAAACCCAAGATCTGTGATCGACTTTAGGCCAATTAGTCTGTGTAATGTTTTTTATAAACTTGTCTTTAAAGTCTTAGTGAACAAAATGAAACCAATTCTACCCAAGGTTATCTCAGACAATCAATTGGTTGTTTGTGCCAGGTAGACTACTTACTAACAATGCATTGGTAGCCTGGGAGACATGTCACAACATAAATAATTTATATGATCGTGGTATTGGTGTTCTGGTAGTAAAGCTGGATTGTCAAAAGCATATGATCAAATAAAATGGGCTTTCCTGTGTGTTACCATGGAAAAAAAGGGTTTTAATGAAGTGTGAAATAATATAGTCATGAGCTATATGAAGATTGCATCTTTTTCAGTTTTAGTAAACGGACAATCATCAAGGGTGTTTAGGTTTTCAAGAGGCTTAAGACAAGCGGATCCTCTTTTCCCATTTTTTTTTCTTTTGTGTTAAAGGCTTACTCGATTTTACTCAAACATGTAGAGAAAAATAATATGATCTCTGGAATTGCTGTAAGTAGTAGGTATAGCCCGTTAGTCTCTCATTTATTATCTACGAATGATAGCATTATTTTTATGCTAGCTAAAAATAAGGATATGAAACATCTTTTGGAAATTCTAAAGCTTTATGAAAATGTCTCGGGACAAATTGTCAATATGTGTAAATCATCCGCTTTCTTTAGCCCTAATTGTAGTCAATGAGACTGTGAGCTTTTCATGTAATTGCCTGGGATGGATACATGCTTGAAATCATATCGACACTTGGGATTCTCTTGGCTGTTAAGCTAGAAAAAAGACAACTTAATTTGAGTTCTTAATAGAAATGATTGAGAAGAAAATGTCCCGATGAAAGGCATTTCTTCTCTATCATGTGATGTGAAGTTTTCTCATCAAGATAGATGTCCAAGAATTGCTAACACACTTGATAAGCTGCATTTTGGTCCCAACAAAGGTTTGTGATAAGATTCAATCTTCGACCTCTAATTTTTTCTGGCCGTTGAACACAGATCACAAAAAGATAACTTGGTGTTGTTAGGAAAGGTTATGTACATCCAAAGGACCTAGTTGGTTAGGATTATGGGAGATTAATGCTTTCAACTTTGCCCTATTGCTGAAGCAGGTGTGGTGACTAGCTAGGAATGACTCAAGCTTGGTGGCAAAAGTATTTAAATGCCACTACTTCTACTACTCCTTTATTTTGAAAGCCCCAAAGCAGAACCATTACTCTATAGTCTTCAAAGGACTATTAGTTGGTAGAGACATTACGAGTAGTGCTGGTACAATTTGGCTAGTTGGCAATGGGTTTAATATTTCTATTTGGCATAACAATTGTCTTCTGGGTAATCACCCAAAGTCAATTATCGATGTTATCCTTGGTACGTAAAGTTGATGGGTGGGGGATCTTATTGATCATAGTAGCTTCCAGTGGGATTATAGCATCATTGATGCCTTGTTGTACCCATTTGACGCGATAGTAATCAAGCAGATTCCACTTTCTCCTCTATTTTTTAATGACGTTCTAACTTGGGGTATGAACAACAATAAGGCTTTCTCAGTGAAGTCGGTATACTATATGGCATACACAGTAGCATATGTCCATAACCCTTTGTCAAAGTAAGATTTCTTGTTGTGGTTGTGGAGCCTCTCACTTTCCCCTCGTGCTTATCTATTATGTGGCGTGTTTGTGCAGACAAGTTACCGATGAGAGGTAATCTTGTTTGACATGGAAAGAAAATGCCCTTGGAATGCCCCATTTATGGATATGAGTGGGAAATGGTGGAGCATCTTTCATTTAGATGTAAGTTATTCTCTAGGGTTCTTTGTGAGTTAAATATGGTTCTGCCGAGATGTAGGGTTTTATGAAATAAAGATCTTAAACATCTCATACAACAAGATATACAACTAGCCCTTTGTATTGTTGTCTTCGAGTGGACGGTTTGGTTCAACAGAAATATTGTCATCCACGAGCAACAATTCCAAGTTTCAAAGCAAGTGGTGCATGTTATTGTTTTTCGGGTTAAAGGCTGGAATTCCTATTGAGATGCACAGCCAAGAACATTTAATGTCGACAACCATGCATCTACATAGTGTCCATCGTGCAAGCATAGGGACAAGATCAATGTTGACATAACATGGTCAAAATGGGGCAAATGAGGAGCCATGAAAGTTGTCTGCCGTGATGTGCAAAAAGCTATAAAATTTGTAGTAGTTTACGGGATGGCATATGAATGGGAGGATGCTTTATTCTTAGAAGCTAGAGCCATTTTGTAGGGTTTTAAGGAAGCCAAAAGGTGCGGCATCGAGTCAATGATTTTGAAATCTAATTCTTTCTAACTTATTGCTGAGCTTCAGTCGAGAGAAGCCCTTTTTATTTTATTTTGGTGTTTTATTAGACAAAGCTAGAGTTTTAACGAGTACTTTTAGCTCTTGTTCTTTTGGGTTTACTGGGCATTCAACCAATGGAGCAGTTTATGCATTAGCCAGACGAGGCCTCTGTGTTTTAGAGATAACTTCATGGGAGTCGTCATTCTTTGACTAGTTGTCATTTGCTTTAGAGCATTAATCTACTGATTATTTTACTGTGAAAAAAAAACAACAACATTTTCTATTTTATGACATGATTTTTTCAAAATTGAGAAAATAATATTCTTTATGTCCTTTAAACAAATTATACACTCAAACTATGCTACAAAATTTATTGAAAAATGACAAAAATTTTCACACTCAAACCCTACCTTAATTTATAAAATAAAAATAAAAAGTACCATAACTGAATTACAAATGAAGTTGGGACTTGGCAAAAAAAATAGATTATCTTAATTAACAAAGCTATATTATAAGATAATTAGAACTTTTCTGATGAATTAAATAAAACTAATATATCCATAAGTTATTATTCTATTTCATCAAAAACATATATATATATATGTATGTATTAAGGTTCCAACGATTAATCATAACGTGACAACCATATCCATGAAGAATAAGGATGAAACAAAAACTTATATTACTATATCTGCTTAAACCTTTTTACACCCGTAAAGATTATTGCCTTAACCACTTTAACCTTTAAAATAAGATCGAGATTGCTTCACCCATTAAGTTATGGAAAATGATATAGTTGTCCTATATTATTAAGATACTTAGTCCTTTTGATTGATGATAGAGTCAATCAGTCAATGGGTAAAGTGTTCTACTTTTCATGATTTAGGGATTAAGTTAATCCTACTCATTGTTCAAGAACAAAAATAACTGAATTAAACATAGATCTAAGGTGGGAAATGAATTTAGGCTTGCCATGTTTGGTCCTTAATTTCTATTACCTTATATTATATTTTAAAAGTATTAGTTAATTGTGACTACTATGTACACATATCTAATTAAACACATACCCTAAACTACTTTATCTTTTTCAACCGCCATCAATGGACTTTTCCAAATGGTGGAACTTTACCTTTCTCTGATCCACTGTTGCTTCTAAATAATGTTCTAAGCTATGCACCTTCATGAATGATGACATCATCCATATTCCCATGATTAAATCTAATTGTTCTTGTGTAGGTTAGATGTGATAAATTGAACTGATGATTTTTCTCATTAGCTTTGTCGCTCTACCATGATCAAGTTGATGGTGATGTAGTAATGTTGCCTCTGTCTGCTCAAATCTCAATCGAGACTAGTGATAACTATTACGAACGACTCTGGATCACGCTTATTGATTTCCGCATCAGATTTTAGAAAATTGTTGAAGAGACCACATCTTAGTGACCTATCATGTAAAAAGAAAACTAATTTAGACCACATCTCAGTAACCTGTCATGTAAAAAGAAAACTAATTTTACATATTACTTTAAATACTTTTATATATTTCTTTAAACATATCTTACATATTTATTCAAACATTTTTTTCAATTTTAGATATCATTTTCTATAGAGAACAAATTGTTTGTATATTATCCGATGAGATCAAATTGTATGCATGTTATTCCAATATTTTTACACATTACTTTGGACACTTTTACCTATTGCATTAGACACTTGTGCATCTTTATCTTAGACATTTGTTCATATTATTTTATGGCTTTACGTTGGCATTTTAGTGGCGAATTAGGTGAATAGAAGGCATGTAGGTCCTTAAGGTGATAGCCAATGTGGTTTGAAGGCGATGATCAGCAAATCTAGATGTGGGTGATAACGGCGTGATCTGAAACTGGGAATCACTACAAAAAAAATGCCATTTACTAACGGATGGCTATACTAATGGATCGAGTATGCATTAGGAGAAGCCAAAACCTACAACTTTTACCAATAGAAAAAGTGCCATTAGTAGAAGTTTGGGTTATGATCCAATGGACTGGGGCAAGTCCAATAGTATATCTTTATCTTCTACCTTAACAAAATGTTGTGATCTATAAGTAGAAGCCTTTCTATATTGAGTTAGAAAATTTTCCACCCACCTAATTCTTTTAGTGAAGAGTTAAGCAAGTGTCAATGCTGACCCATTAGTGTTAACGTATCTTACTAGGCGATGGTTTTACTGGTCGCCACCGCCATTGGCCACCCCTTTGTCGTTGTTATCGTTGTCTGTCCATTTCTTCCATTGGTCTTCTTTTTGCCACTTTTTGTAACCTCAATTGTCTTTCAAACATTGAAAGTAAGCATAATCTCTTCAAATTTTTTTTTGATCTTGGGGCTTCTAATCAACTGCTTCATTTTTCTTCTCTTCTTCCTCATTTCAACTGTAATTTCTCTATGCCACAAACCACTATTTACTCACCAGTTTAATTGCACATATTATTATCGAGTGCTTGAAGCTGTCGTGCACTGATAAGTTGCCGCCAAATGTGAGGTTTGGCCATAGTTTCATTCATGACCCAAAGGTCTTTTTGTTCTCTGTCCCTATTATATTTTTCCTTATTATAGTTTTCTTATTTTCTTCAGAAAAACACTAGTGAGATAATGATTTCTACGTAATTAATAGTTTAGTGTTTAGGTCATCTTTGTTGATGAAAAAAATGGCCTAAGTTTGTCTTTTAATTGTTGATTCCACTTCCAATTTGATTGACCAAGCCATTTTTCATTCGAGATTTAGAGATGATGCTTGTTTTTCCTCTGATTTGGGTTCATGAAGCCTACAATTTGTGAAATAAGCTTCAAAAATTTGAGAGTTTGGTTGCTATTGAAAATCCAACAGGAAAAGTTTGTAGTTTGGGAGTCAAAATTCTACAACAAAAGTACAGTAATTATGGTCCTATGGCATGGTTCAAAATAAGGATTGTGGCTCAAAATTGTGGTAAAAATTATGCACAAGTTTTGGTCTTGATATGGGGCAGAATTGGCAGAGGTTTCTACCCTGCCTGTGTCTTGGCTACTTGCGATTTTTAGAATAAAATCCAGTGGATAAAAGCAAGTTGAAGCTCTGGTTCCTACAGGAAAATTTACAGCTATGAATTACATGTGTCTATATTTTAGCAGGTAAGTGAACTTCTAACTTCCTTTTGATATCCTTGAGCTGAATTTTAATTTTTAGTATGTTTTTTTAGTGCCAAATGATGTGTATTAGTGTGAGATGTCACTGCATGTTGATTTACATGGTTTTAGTTTCCTGTTTCCTGCAAGACATATGAATAAAGTGTTTTGTTAAGTAGTGACCATGAAGCCAAAAGCTGCTATTGTTATAAAGAAACTGAATTGTTCTAAATTATGCTATAATTCATGTTATGCATATCTGGAGCTGATATTTTGCAGAATTATAACCCTATGTGTGTAGTTTACTTGGAATTTTACAGTTTGTAGTTCCAATGTCTAAGTAATGAGTTATGTCTATTTTAGTACAACATGGTTATACTGGAACTGGAGCTACTGGACAGCAACAAATTTGATCTAGGAAGTCAACTGATCAAGGTTTGAAATGGGATTGAAGGCCTCAAATTGATGTAAGTGAGACCCTAGACCTTCCTTGTGTATTGATGCAAAATTGTGTAAGGTTTATATGGTTAATGTGGTCTCAAGTTAAAGTGCTTCATTGCTAGAATTTGTTATATTATGAGATACTTGAATTGCTGTCCAACTAAGTTTGACAGATTAAGATGCAAGATTAACAAGTTAAAACATTCTCTTAATTAGTTATACCAAAAGTTTGTTAATGTGAAAGCAAGGCTTTCATGACTTCTATGTTTTTTGGAGTTAATGGTTGCTAGAAATTATGTATTGCTGGATATTTGTTACTCTAATTTCAAGGATGTATTTTACCACTTGCTTGTTGCTAGGTTTTAACATCTTTTCTTCGTTATGTGTGCCTAATGTGTAATCATGATGTCTCTTTGGCAGTTGGAAAATTACCAAAATGAGCTGGAAATAAATGAAGAACATGACTAGATAGGACTATGTTGCTCGCCTGATAAGGTAAAATTGAATTTCTATCTTTTTGTTCTTTTTTTCCTTTTCAAATATTTTGTTTGTTCCACTTTTTTATAACTTAACTAAGTCATGATTTTTTAGTAATTGTTGTTAAGTTTGAAAACCATATTCCACAATGTAGGAAAAGCAGTGGCTTCTCAATGGGTGCTTCAATATACAGAGGAGTTACAAGGTACACTGTTGAAAAGGTTTGGTCATATACTTCTTGTTAACTTATGAAGATGGAAGCTTCAGTTGATTCTTATTGGCTTATTTCCTTATCATATTTTATACTTGTGATTAGCTTGGCCTATTTGTAATTGGCTACAATTGTTGACTGTTAAGTACATATATTAGATTTGTGATTGTTTGTGTATTAGTTGCAGGTACTACTTGGTTTGTATGCTAATTTGTTGTTGGTCATTTTGGTCCAATGAATTTAAAGATATATATTTTTTTCTTTTTTAGGCATATGAACAACTTTTGATGCATATATATCAAAGGAGAAGATGGTGGAAAAGTGACACAACAACTTCTTATTTCTGATGTTAGCTAGGTTTAAAATACCAAAAATATTCTTTCTGGTAGACAAGAAATTTGTATAGATGGTTATTGAACCTTTATCTTGGTTGAAGGATATTAATTTAAGGATGAGACTTGTTGTAATGACTATGTATTTCACTTACTATTAATATAGTTAGTTTTATGAAATATGTTGTGAGAATTTATAAATAAATAAATACTATATATTATGTATTATGTAGTATCAACCACAACCATAATAATAATAATAATAATAATGGATATACTAACAGACATAACTATTGATATAGGTATCCCAGGTTAACCTATATAGATGTTTACTAATGGATGAAAGTCATTTGTATATACTTCTACTAATATCCAGATATCTATTGGTAAAGATTTTTAGGCTGCTCCAATGGACAGTGTACCCATTGTTATAACCGCTTGGCCACGGTATTTTTACAAACGGAAGTCTAGTCTGTTTGCAACCCTTTAGGAGTTTTACTAATGGATTTTAGACTTTTACTAATAGATTTTTTCCATTAGTAAATGACATTCTTTTTGTAGTGAATCAATGAGGAGAGGAGATTCAAATGTGAGCAACGATCGTCGAGATCTCAGGCGAGTGGTAGATCTCAAGGTGAATGACGGTGGCTAGATCCAGAGATAAGCGACATTTGAGACAATTTAGAGGCGAGTGATGAGATCTAGAAGTGAGTGTCGATGGCAAGATCCATTGGCGAATGGTGACGACGTGATCCAGAGACGAGTAGCAATGGTGAGATTGGGAGCCGATGATTGGATAGAAAAGTCGCGATTTGAAGTCAATGATCAACTGAAAAAACTTCAATTTGGAGGATAAAGTTTCAGCAAATGTGATAACAGTGATATAGGGTTTCTGTGGGGAGAGTAAAACTTTTGAATCACAGCAATTTGGTCAAGTTTTAGAATGAGCAGCGGTGTTGTGTTTCTAGTAAGACATGTCTATTTCCTGGTATTAGTTAATGCTTCGCATTTATTCACTGAATTCTGTATCTAGTCATGCATAGCAACGATAAAAAAAAAAAAAATTTAAGAAAAATTCCTTTTAGGTGGGAAGACTGCAATCCATACGATCAACGTCATGTTCTCGTGTTTTACCGTTCTAGGTTAGATTGAGGGTAGATGTAAAGGTGTTGGTGATCGCGAGTAAATTTATTCTTATCCTCGAAGCAAGAAACCATGCTTTACAGCAACAAAATTGTAATTACCCAAGAAGAATAATCATGGAAACCAATCTAATTACCGTCTTGTCATAGACAACAAAATCCTATCGTTTGTGAAGTTTAAGGATCTGATTCGTTCATTATCGTAGCAAATGCTTATCTCTTTCAGACTTCTACCTAATCTAGCTGAATTATTGATGTATTGCCTAGAATTTGTTCCAGCTTTTAGTAGTTCATTTTTATTTTCCAGCCTCATACTTTGTTGCCCCAAAAAAAGAAACAATAATCAGCTTAGCTTCATCCTCTCTGTTACATACGCTATTATATATTGTGAGAATGTCGACTATTGTCATGGTTTTTTAATTGTGTCTCTGTTATATTAGAGATCTGTATGTCATACGTTAGCTTCATGTAAGGCAATTTTCTCTCTCTCTTTTTTTTTTTTGTCCTCTTCTTGTTTTTCTTTTTTTCAAAAAAATTAATGTTCACTGAATGGCTTTCGCTGAATTTTGTGTATTACTTATAAACTAATAAATCGGTAAGCAGCACGTATTCAACCTTACACGGAGGCCGAAGCTTGTTGCTCGAGAGCGGGCTGTTGCACCTGTTGTTCACTCAGTTGACCAGCCCCCCTCACAAATTGAAAATAACTTCATCCGTTATTTTCCACTTTTTTTGTTTTTAAAAATAAGTTTTATATTATAGACCTTTTTTATTTTTTTATTTTTTGTAAATGGCGCACTACAAAAATTTTATTTTTTGTAAATGTCAAATAAAATCTTTTATTTTCTACTATTAAAAATTTCTTTAACAACAACATTTATAAGAAAAAATAAAACTCATAAGTAACACAAATGTTACTTGACGAGAGCTGTAATGATGTTCTTGCCACTATCCTTACTGCTTACTCCTTAGGATCCAATAAGTTTTAACAAAAATGAGTGCGTTGAAATCAAAACCTTTTGCGAATTAATTTAAGGACAAAAAATTAGTTGAAAGGGTGCTTAAATTCGCAATTGGCCCTCCAACTTAATCAACTCATACAGAATGATCCATGAACTTTGAAAAATTATTCAAACCTCCTCTACCTTTGTATAATGGCACGACATGGTTCGGGCCCCAGTGACCAAATTTACATACGACCATATATGTTTTGGGGTTTTTGGCACAGGTGACTCTAATTCATTAAGGAGCCAATGCATTTTCAGTTAAATTAGTTTAATTTAAAATGATATATTTTTCTTTTTCCATCTTTCTTCTCATGAATCAATAACATTTACTTTTCAGAACTAAATATAAATTTATAATATTATAAATTTTTTATTGAATAGATTATTTCACTTGTATAATATTAGTTTTTAATTGATATTGGTTCCCCATAAAAAAAAAGAAATGAAAATAAAAAATAAATTATGTTAAATAAATTTGATTTAAGTTAAGACGAATCGGCCCCTTTCTACTTTACATTCAAACTAATTGCACCAATTTCTGCCAGCTGATCAAGTTGAAAGGTTTATTATGCATTTAAGTCTTAAAAATGCCAACAAGAAGTTGAATTAGTGCTTCATTCATTATCACTAAATAGAAGTCTTAACCCAATTAGCATGTATACCACTATATTATGTGATCATCCATTACTTGAATTTCTGTTTATGTAAGAAATTGTTTTTCTTTACAGCCAATGGGTGAGTTTATATTAGATGAGATAGAATATAAAATAGATTAGATTATAAAATATAATCCATCAACTTCATATTAATTGACTATTTTACTTTTTTTTTATTAAAGTCTGTTTCGAACATATTCATATTAATATATATTGAAAAACTTCTTAAAATTGCTATTTAGAAACTATAATTTTTAAAGTTTTATTTTTATATAAAATATTTATATTTTTATAATAATTTTTTTTAAAATAAAATTATAAATTAATTATTATAAATAATAAAATGACCGGTCTTTGTTACACGATGAAATATCTTATGTCTCTTACCCCGTAACATCGTGAGTGAGAAAAAACTCAATAGCGTTGTGAATTAATGAAATAGCTAAGCCACCTGCCCTACGTGTAGGAGACCACATGACCGAAACGTCCCCGCCGTTCGGCGTACTGCCCTCATCCAATCCAACCATCCTTAATCCCCATTCACAAACTTGACGGCGTCACTAACGGCTTTTTGCCTTGCAATCCTCACAATTCAGCTACTGTGCCCTTTTCTCGCCTGCTGAATAATTGGGAGGGGCCCACTTTCCCTCTGCTGCCTGTTAAAATGCCCCTAACACCGAACTGACAACGCCACAGTGCCATGTGAGTTTTACACGCTTGCGAGTATCTTAACCGGTCACTGTCTCTGTGGGCCCCACACACCACATGATTCCTACACGTGTTTCAATCTCTCACCCTTGGTCCCCACGTCTGTATTGTTTAAAGGCCCCTTCCTTCAACCCATCAGGTGTTCATGCTTCCTATCTTAATATTATTTCAGAATCTTGCTGGTCCGTAGAAAAGAAATTAGGTATAAAGATTTTGGCAAAAAACCGCAACAAAAAGAAAACCTATTTTTGTCTGTGGTTCCATCCAAATTAGCTGCCCGTGTTTATTTTGCTCTTAAATGTATCACTCATTTTCTAAAATGAGCTAAATTGACCACTTTCAGGTCTTGAATGCATTTTTGAGTGTCTAATAATTACTTTTGACCTGCGGTTACCACAACAAGAGTTCTTTTCATTCTTAGTATACTAGTGGGCAGTTCGGTGTAGCTTAATAAGACTAATGGGTTAACATTTTTGGGCTGGTCAAGTTAAACAAACAAAAAGTCGTGCAGAGTTGGAATTATTTACACATATATGCCACTTATGCTTTTTTGAGATATTTGCTCTACCTCTCTCCCCCTGAGTCTTACCTTTTACATAAGACCAGTAACTGTTGGTCTTGGTTCACGGTGTTCACTCCTCCATGAAACAGCTTGGAATTGCTTGGTTCCCTCCGCCAATCACCATTTACCTCGAATTAGGTTCCCTAAAGCCTCACTCATTCGTAAAAACCAACACAGCCTTTCATGGCTAGCCTATGTGAACAATAAGAATGTGTCTCACACTAGTTGTAATTGACTAATTAATTATGTGCACCATTATTAAAAACTTCATGTTACTAATTATTTAACCTAGAAATGTTGATATGCATGTAAGTGTTGCATTGACTTGTGCACATAGAATTCCATAAAACATTTACATAACCTAAGCATTTTCCATAAAATCAATATTCACAGAGTCAAGGTATACCAAACTATCATAATATTATCATAATCCTACAAATAATTAAATGTGTGCGGGCATCCAACAAAAGAAGACTATGTCGTACACCCAAAGGCAACCATAGACTTTATCACCCTATCCACACACATTGGAGTTTACTAGTGCATACATTATACACAAGGTTATCATTACTGAGATCCATCCATCCATCTCCCACCTTAGATGCTAGTCCCGATGGCAAGCCTCAAATATCCTCCACGTGCTTTGCTAGCCTCTGCGGCTAAGAAAACTAAAATTAGTAAGATAACTTAACCAACAAGTAACCATATAAACAAAAATTTAAATGATTCACGTAATAGAGTACCTATAACAAATGACTACCTCGACAACTTTCAGTGGTTATCAGGCTCAACGATGTTAATATCTGTACAACATAGGAGAAGGGAGTGAGAATCCATAATTCTCAATAAGGGATTTTCAACCTGTAAAGAAAATACTAAGGACAACGCAAATATATGTATATGCAGTTTACTGTGAGCTCATACAGTATGAGGCTAAACATATGTGCATAGGGTTTCAGTCCTTTAGGACTTATCTTCTGCCTAGTCCTTAACTACAAGGTGGAGCCTTGTTTATTAGCAAGCATCACTTACTAGTGGAACCAGAAACTTGATCTAAAACCCAACGTATAAGGTTGGGTTAGGGTCAGGTCAGTGAAGAGGAAAACATATATTCGGGCCAACCCGAACTTGACTCTATTACAAGATGCAAAAGTTAGGTTGGTTCGGGTTAAACCCAATTGACCCAAAATGTTAAGCCTATCTCAAAATTCCCTAATACATATGCCCAGCCCAACCCCATCTCATTCCCTAATTTGCTTGGGTTTATTCCCTAAGCCCAACCCTAAACATTCCCTAAGCCTAACCTTAAAGCCTAAACTAAGTGACCTTCTCCCCCAGACTCCACTGCGCTTCGCCATCTGCTGGATGGAGGTTGCTGTTGTTCTCGTTATTCAGCCTTTGCCCATTACTCTATACCTTTATCTGTCTACTTTGCTCCTTCCCTTCGTCGAGCAGCTTTGCCCCTCCATCTTCCAACTCGGCTGCAACAGCTCTGCCCTCTCCCTTCGTCGTACTTTCACCATCGATCACACTCTTCCTCGCCCGTAGCTCCATTGTCAACCTCCCCATTAGCCTCTGATTTATCTGCTAGTAGATCGTCATTCTTCATCGGCTTCCTCATCTCTCATCAGCTTGTGGATCATTGTTCATTTGCTGTTTAATTCACAGGAGATCGTCATCATTACCCTCACCAGCGGCGTACTAGGTTTATGTCGGGTAAACTCGACCTTAACCCTATATGTTTTGGTTAAGGTTGGTTCGGGTTGAGTTAATAAATTGGGTTAGATCAAGTTACATGTTTTGGATGGAGAAATTCCTTGAAAATGTTGGGTTCTAACACGAACCTGACCTTAAACCCAAAATTTACACCTCTACTTGCCAGCCTAACTAGCAAATTCAATCACTAGTTCAACTTCCATTTTATACTGTACATGTAACATTGTAAACACTTCTTGCTTGAGTTTGAAGAAACACATTTGGTGCTTTAGGCTTCCACATAGTACCTCAAGCTCTTAAACTTGGCTAGGTCATTTATGTACTAAGCCTTCACCAGCTTTTATACCAAAGGTACACTACCTTCCACATGTGCCTCAAATAAATTGTCTAGGTCACAAAGTATTCTAAACCTTTACCTAAGGTCCATACCTACCTACCATTACTTGGTTACACTACTAAATTAATGTTTAACTAATCATAGAGGTGCTTAGAAAGCTTAACCATAGTCCCTTGAGTTTCCATAAGGCTTTAGGAATATCCCTACACTCAATGTAGTTCTTCTGGCCATGATGAGTACACATCATAGACATGGTGTGTTCGCATATCTATGATGCATCTGCACTAGCCACATAGTGAATTCACATCTTAGTTTGCTTCTTAAGACCAAGCTTGGCTCACCTATGGATTGGCAATGACATCTCTCAAGCTCATTCACTAATCTAAAGTGGATTAAAACCTAACCTTTATTGTACACCTAATAGGTCGAGTGAATACTCTCGTTTCTCTTTAACCCACTATGCTTCACTCCCTAATTCCACCTCTATTCCCTTTCTCTCAAGCTCAAAGTAAAGTTTGTGTGATGTGTGAAGGTGATCAATAAACACACAAGAATTAAGCACAAGAGTGGGTAATACAAGAAGGAAACATCCATGAAATACCTTAAATTAACATCAGAACAACAAGAGCTACCTCTAAGAAAGATAAAGGAATCTACTCCATATTTAAACTAGAAACAAACATTATGCTTGAATCCATTAAATACACAACCAAATACAAAGAAAGAGAAAAGAACGAACCACGAAACTCCTTTGAAACTCTATTTTCCTAGCCCTCTAAGAAGCTTCCAAACTCCAAGTTTTCTCTCTAAAAGTTCTCTCCAATGGTGGCTATAATAGGAATTGAGAAGACAAGACATAGACTAGAATATATTTGAACCTTCAACCCCTTAATCCTATCATCTTCCAACTATCAACAATCCTCCAATCATAAGGTGACTAGGTGACTAGGTGAGATTTGAGGGTCTTCAAATGTGTAGGAATGCCCAAGTATCCAAATGGTCTCCTCCAAAAAATGTCAAAACCCCTTTTCAAGAAGTAAATAAATGCATGAAGAAAAAGTTGAAGGCTTCCCTTATGCTATAATATGAAATATTCATGCAATAGCATGAAAGGTTTTTGTCCACTTTTCACCTCCTTTTGCCCCTCGATTCTGTTGTATGATGGTCTCATGCTGTAGCATCGCTTTGTCTTCAACTTCAAGTCTTCCATTTTTCTTCTGAGTGACCTCTAACTTCACTTCCTTGTGTAATTTGGTCTTAAACTCATATAATTTGATCACTCAAGCCCTCAAATAACACAATACAACCTATATATCAATGAAACTAAGATCTAGTAAATTTAACAATAAAATAGCACCGTGATAGTTGGAATATACAAGAACATTATGCAACTATTGGGGGCTTATCGTAGAGTTTACTCTTAAAACTATTATGAGTGACCTGTCCACAACAAAATGTTAATTACTGACCAAAATCAGCAATCAAGGACAGTGAGAGGATCAATTTTAGCATGTTACTCAATGAGAAAAGGAAAACAGATTTGTCTTTCTCCTCCAACTGACCGGTCTGCCTGTGAAATCCCTTTTGACCAAAAACTAATCCATAATGACGAAAATACAGATCTTCATCAGTGGACGATCGAACTTGTTTTCCTCTATGGATTATAAGAACAGGGGTTGCAAAGGGTGAGAACTAGGCATATAGCCAAGGGCAGGAGGGGCAGACATGATGATTGCTGAACAGAGGGAAAACACCAAGCAATGCAGCAATGGTGGTTCTCCGATGATTAAGTTGAATGGCCACTGAGCTGATCGTTCTCCGGCTTGTGGGTTCCGACTTGTGGGAAACAAAAATTTAAGAACGTAGTTTAGTGAAACAGCAGCTGCAAAGAAGTCGTGTAAAGGGTGATAAACCTTGAGAAGAGTGCAATCTATTGGGTAATTAAAATTCTAACGGAAAGAATTTATTACTTTAAAAGTATACCATAGTCGTAAGAGGAGCTGCATAAAAGAGCTACAACAAATGAAATTTTGAAACTCACAATCTTTTTCTATAAAAATTGAATATTTCTTTTTTATATAAAAGCCCACTTTATTTGAGATTATATGCCCATTTTTAATTGTCTCCAAGTTGCTTTGATTTTTTTCGCTAAATTGAAATTTATAAGTTTTAATTATTTCCTATTATTAAACTGATTTCTAACTTGTTCATATTAAAATGAAGCCTAAAGTCAGTTCCCTAAACTTGATTCACTTTAGACTTGATGCAGGATCAGGCTCATGTTAGAGCTCCTAGCAATGCGTACATATGTAATAATTAAGTTTAATTAATTAATTAGTATTTGACACGTTCATGATAGAGTTATTTTTTTTAATAAAAAGTATTGATAATTAGGGCTAACATGTTAGCTAAGCAAAATCTTACATGTTAGGGCCAATATGTTAGTTAAGCAAAATCAGACCAACTAAGTCGAGATAACGTTTGATTTATTTTTAATTGGAAAGAAGTTTCTCTTATAAAAAAATATGACCTTTTTTTTTACCCATACTTTGTAGCGGATATTTTTTTTTCTTAAATTTATTATTAAAATAAATATCAGTAATAAATAAATAAATAAAATTTTGTCATAAACTTATGCAAATAAATTAAAATTTTACTTTATTTTAATTTTAAGTTGGGAATTTTTTATATCATGTTCTTACCATTCGAATGATTAGTTATGATCGAAACATAACACATATACATGCTTTGAAATGATGAATTTTTTTGTGTCACTAAAACATAATTCACTAAAAAATTTATAAATTTAAATTTCAATATTTAATATTGATGAAAAATTTTATTTTGAAAATTTTGCTTTCAATTATAGCAGTTATGGATAAAATTACTTTATTAAACCATATAACTTCTGAATTAAATAACTTATTCTACAAAACTCAATAAATAAAAATTAAAAGAAAAAGAAAAAATTAGCCAAAAAAAATCAGGGACTTAGCACTGAAATGGAAAAGCTTAAGGTATTAAAATTTCATAACTGATGGTGACCAGTATTTTGCTCAAGAATATAGCACATAAAAAAAAAAATCAAGACCTAAGGAGTACCTAGAAAGGATATTATTTATTAAGTAGTTATTAATAGTTAAGTAGTTATTAGTTATTAAGTTTGAGACTAAAACATAACATGGTTCTAGCTTAGTGACCCAAATGAAAAGGAAAGAAATTCAAGAACTGAAATCATAGTTTAACCATAAGAAAATGTGAAACAGGGGACACTTACAAAATTATAATGCAGGCCCCCAAGATAGGATTTCCTTGAAAGAAAAGGACTGACTTCAAAAAGAGTCAATCACGTCTAGCAAAAAGCAAAAAAAAAAAAAAAAAAAGCAATTGGTACTGTTTAAAAAGTAAAACTGCATATATTTAAAAATGATGGATATTTTTTTTGTTAAAGAATAATTAACTAAAATTTTTTTCTTATCAACTTAAATTATAATTTTTAATATTGGTGAGAAATTAATTTAGAAAAACTCACTTTCACTTTTAAAAATTATGAACCAAATTACTTTATTAAACCATATAGCTTTTGAATTAAGTAACTCATGCTGCAAAACTTAATTATTAATAATGAAAAGATATTATGGAAATATAAAAATTGTGTTTAATTTATTTTGCTTTGGAAAATTGTACATAAAAAAACAACAAAAAAGTTTGGGGAGTAAGAGAGCAAATAGAAAGAATATTAAGCAATTATTAAGTTTGGGGACCAAAACGTAATAAGGGTCAAAATTAGTGACTTATATGGTAAATGTTAGAAATTCTGGGATTGAAAACGCATTTAACGACAGCTAAAAATGAAGGAGGCGGAAACTGAGAAAATTGCAATAGTAGCCCTTAGGGCTCTACCCGATTGCAAAAATGGGACCGAACTTAAAAAAAGTCAATATAGTCCAGGAAAAAAAAAACGTGACACTGTTTATAAACGGTACCAAAAGTCAGCAATTAATATAGAGTTATAATATTGGCAACTCAAGAAAAATTAATACGTTCACTTGTGTTGTAAATTGATGAACACGGAAATGAACAAATCTAATGTATAGATAAAAAAAAGTTAGGCATTAACTAAAAATTTTATTCATAATTACAATATCACAATGTTTATGGTGTCTACATGTTGCAACAATTCAATCCATCTCAATATTAAATATGAATATAAACAATTGTAATTATTGATGAAGGGAGAAAGTTTTATAAAATGAAAAAATAAAAGTAAGAACGGCGATAAATAATCAAGGTAAAGTTTTATGATTAATAGAGCCAAAAAAAACAAGATTCTAAGTACGTATTAAAGGATAAACTATAGTGGCTAAAATTTTATTTTAGAAGAGAGAAATAATATGAAAAAATTAATAATATAAGACAAAACGTATAATTTCAATGAAAAAAAGAAGAAGTGGGCTTTAATAATTAATAAATAAAAAACGAAAAAATTATCTTCAAGCCAAGAGAGTAAATGTGAAGATTTTAGGAACTAAAGGCTTAACCAATAACCTAATAGAGGAAAAAATAAAATAAATGAAAATATTGGCTAAATTAAATTAGCTTGAACCATACAAAACAGTAGACAACTCATGGTGACCAAAGTTTTATTTTAAAAAATAAAAAAAACCAACAAAAAATGATAAACAAAATCATTGTGGCTAATAAAAAAATAAAAGAAACAAACCATGATTACTAGATTTTGCTTTAGAAGGTAAAAAATAAAAAAATAAAGAAAATAGAAACCAATAAAACAAATGAAGGAGTTTGGCGGCCCTCACATCATAGCAGGTATTTTTTTGTAATAAATTTTAAAAATAAATAAATAAATAAATATCATCAATAAATTCATGAGAGTCAATTAAAATTTCTATTTATTTCAAATTTGAGTTTGACTCTCTTCATGTTATATTTATATCATTCAAATAATTAGTTACAATCCAAATATAACACTGTGAACCAAAACACGGTATATGTTTTGAAACAATGCATTTTTTTTTGTTAATTAAAAAAAATTCAGTAAAAATTTTCATCCCATATTAACTCAAACTCTAATTTTTAACATTGATGAAAAATTTATCTAGAAAAATTTACTTAAAATTTTAACAATTATTGGCCAAATTACTTTATTAAACTAAAGAACTTGAAGTAAATAATTGATGCTACAAAAATTTAACTCATCAATAATGATAAAAAAATGACCAAAATGAAAAAATATGTTTAATATATGTTAACCAATTTGTAGTCTAATCATTAACTTAATAATGACAAAAAGAAAAGAAATAAAAAAAATTAACTAAAGCAGAATCAACTAGAACCAGGTTAAAAATAGACAAATTATAATGATTAAAGTTTCATTTTAGAAAATATCAATAAATAAAATAAAAAAAAGTTAGGATCAAGGCAAAAAAAATGGAAAAACTTTATGTATTAAGAATTTAATAATTGACTTAATAAAGATAAAAAAAATGACTTAACTAAAAAATAAAAAAATTATGATCACCAATGTCTTACTTGAGAAGATAGTATACAAAAAAACAACAACAAAAAACAAAGCTTGACCAAGATAGCAAATATTCTAATTAAATAACTATAAAATTTGGGGACCAAAATGTAATGCGAACATAACTCAAAGCCTAAAATGAAAAAAATAAGCAATTTAACGGTTTAAGGTCTACATTTTAACCGAAGCAAACATGAAACAGACTAAAACTGAAGAACTTGCAACATAAGACCTAAGAAATATGAGCATCTTGCAAAAAGAGGATCGAACTAAAAAAAAGACCAAATTGCATTAAAAAAAATGAGGAAAAAAGGCAAAAGCAAAAAAAAAAAAAACACACACACACACAAAACTGTTCATCTACAATAATCACTGTTAACAAACAATGAAATATTCTCCTCTTTTAGAATATAGTATAATTTGTCCTATTCTATGATTGTACAACTTATTACATAACCAAAAATCAAATACTATCTCTATCTCATGTTATTTGCACAATTTTAATTTTTTTACTTAAATTTGTTTATATTAATGTTTACTAATTTTTTAAAAAATATATTTGAATACTATAACTCTTTCAGTTTCTAAATATATTTTTTAAACCAAATTAGAAATTATTAATATAAATAAATTTAAATCAAACTTAAGCCAAAAAAAATTGAAATGTTGTAAAGAACTTAAAACAGAAGGAATAATATATTCATCCAAAAAGACCATCCAATGTATGCTAATGGTTACAACTAAAACATATTTAGGTGCTCATTGATGAACGTCATAGCGAAATCAAAATTTTCTCAAAAAAATAGAAGAGTCGATTAGGTTAGCAAATTATTAGGGTTTTTTTTTAAGGGTGTAAAGATTTGGCTCTTGAACTATACGATAATCTAGGTCCTTAGAAAGGTAGAAAAAAGAATAATGAAAATTTAGGGCCTAGGAGAACGAACTGAGAATGTTGGAATGAAGTATAAAGACTTAGTGCTGATTTTTTAAGAGTTTTGTAACAAGGTCTTTGAAGTGGAGGTGAGAGATCTTTATTCAAAGGTTGGTTTAGGGGTTTTAAAAAGAAAGGGCATGAGGTGTTTGGGGGATTTAAGGTTAGTTTTGCTAACATCTAGCTAGCGATAAGTTGTATTATTTTTTCCTTTTATAAAATTTCTTTGCTTGCCATTCAAAATAAAACTAAATACATATTTAATTAGTCACTTAGTCCTTTGTTTTTTAAATAGACTTTAGAAGAAGAAAATAAATACTTAGAAACAATTCATTTTGATTTAAGTTAACTTAATTTAAATAACTTATTTTTATTTCTACATATGTTTTACTCAAAACCAAATTCATTTGAAAGTTAATATCATATAAGTGTAATAATCTACTTAAAATAAAATTTTTATAAAGTGATTAAATTTTGCATTAAAAAATCATAAAAATTTAGAAATATCATAAAAATTATACAATCAATAGATTATTATACCTAAATAATACTCTTCTATCCTAGAAAGGTGACACCACTTTCCATTTTGGGTTGTCCCAAATTGATTGCTCCGTTTCTTTTCGAATTTTTTTTTGCAAGTTTTAGCAAATAAATTGACTATTGTACCCTTTTAAACTCATCCCATTTGTGATCAAACCTCTATTCTTTTCCTGCCAGATCATCGATTGTTGTCTTCCTCCGACAGTGCCCTCATCACCGTTGGCTTTCTTCGCCAAGCATGCTAGGACTAGATCAACGATTGGGTTGCAATAATAGGGGCATGATGGAAGAGAAATGGTGGCATCGGAGCATGATATAAGTGAAACAGTGATGGAGCCTGACAAAGGACGACAATAGAGGGGCGCAAAGGGCAATTAAGGAAGACAGTGATCGACGTGGTGAAAGGTTGCATTCTGGCCTTAAGGGTCTTAGCCTTTTTTTTTCCCCTCTTTCTCTGTCGATTAAGAGTCAGTAGTGGCTAGTGACATGGGACCCTGGTGGCGGGATGTACACATGTGACTATAGCAGATCAAGATCGGGCATGGCAGAGGTGGAAGTTATGAAGGGCAGAGGAACAAGTATATGACAGGGGTATAATTGAAAATAGTGGGTATATTTTTAGTCTTCCTTAAACTCCATTCAAATTCAAATGAAGCAATCTTTCTGAAATGGAAGGAGTATTATCTTTCAAATGAAGTTAGTTTTGGATAAAGTAGTTATAAAAATAAAAATATTTTAAATTAAATTGACTTAACTTCAAATGAATTGGTTCTTGTAAAGAGTGTGTAGGTTTTGAAACATGACCATCCAGTGCACTGTAAAACTAAAATAATAGTATTATTGAACCAACTCTAGTCGTGAAATCTTTTTTCCTCTCAAACTCTTTCATTTGTTGTGTCCTTTGCCTTTATTTACTATTTTTTGCCAAATTTGAACTTCAGTCCATATCTAGCTAGATCTTTTTTTTTATTACTTAACTGTCCTTATCTAAAATTTTTTAATCAAATTTTTATGGTGAATGCAATCTCTTTCAAATTCTAGTGTTCACGAGCAATTTGTGACTATTATAATGTAGATCTGCAATTAAAGATGGGTAGTTATAAATCTAAGTTTTCTCTTAGGTTCACTGGAATCTCACCCTCCTAAGGTGCACCGGCTCTTGGCAACAAATTTGGAGGCGATAGTATAGAATAAAGTCAATCTTTATTTTTCTAGGTTTTACAGGTAGTTTTTTTGGTTTTTATAAATAGTCTTTTTCATGCCTTTAATTCCCGATTGATTCCGTTACTATCTTGTTATTGTCAACTTGGTCTATGTTTTGTTCTAGTTATTTATGAGTTCTTTATTCTAGATTTATTTTAGTTTTCTTGGAAGGTTCGCTTAACAACGATTTTTTTTCTCATTCGGTATAACAAGAATGATCGTCCTTTTATTGGCCAGTTTTGCGTTATTGTCCCTTATAGTCTTATACCATCGTTGGTTTTTAAGATACCATTTGACTCACTCTTAATAGTATCTTTTATAAAAAAAATAATAGTATTACTGTTATGTATGTAGTGGAACATATTTAAACTTAAAAAAATTACTAATTTAACCTATATTATATTATCATTTATTAAAGCAGTATTGATCAAGGATATTCCCTTGGACTGCAGGTTTGTCGAAGATTTGTTCACATGGGGCATGACAGGTAATGGGTAATTCACTGTTAAATATGCCCATTATTTAGCCTTTTCCCTTCTTTTTGCAAGCTTGTGCAATTTTTTTTACCAACTATGGACAATTTGCATCTACAACGAATCTAGGCAGCTTATCATTGCTTTTTTTATGACCAATAGGAAGAGACCACCTACCATATTTTCATTAAGTGCCACTACTCTCACTTTGTTTGCAAATTGCTTGGTTTGGATATTCTTTCTCTTCTTCATGACTGGGGAGTGGCCTCTACTTATTCTTTTTTAGGGAATGGAAGAAGGCTTGGAAGTTTGTTGTTTATTATTGGTTCATCTGGTTTAATTGAAACCAAATGATGAATGAGTTAATATATCGGTTACTTTCTTGGGTGGCTTTTAGCATTTAAGCTTGGATGGATAATTGGCACAAAGGAAATCCTAGTATGCCATTCTTTATGCCAACATTATTTAGAGGGGTAAATTGCCACCTGAATAAGACAAGCCTTCAATAGAGGTGATCAAGCTTAAAGTGTATGAGACATTGCATAAGAAAGTAAACGAGCAGCAATGGATGTAGTTGGCTGAGACCACAAGGAGTGGGTCTGATTGTGTCATCTCATTGGTCTTTTCTTACTTGGGGAAGAACCCTTTTCATTGGGAGGCTGTGGCAATCTTGTGGGGCCTCAAGGAAGTTCACTGGTCAGTGGCAAAAAGAAAAGTAATGTATAGGCCATACGGGGTCCATGAACCCCATTTTTCTAAACAATGTCAATAAAATATATATAGTTTAGTGATTGAACCCCTTTAATTTTTTACCAGACCCCATAATTTTATGATATTTATTGGAACAAAAAATGTATTCTTTTTACATCAATAAAGATGAAAAAAATAAGTTTGTCTATTTTATCCACTGGTTATTAAAATCATGGAAGAAGTTCTCTATTGACACTTAAATTTTCTATCCACTGGTAATTAGAATCAAGGCCTGGCTCAGCTAGTTCTAATGGAGGTACAGCTAACGGTGCCTAAGAAGGATGGTGTAGGTGGGCTCGGCATGGCCTAGCATCCTGAGGAGCCCAGGCTTAGGCATCAACTTGCCCAGGCACGTCAGTCATTTGCTGGGCCTGGCCAACTGGTAGCCCCCAATGGTCTACTACAGGAAGACTCAAAAAAATGGTAAAATTACTAGTCCAGCCCCCCAACAGCTCCAACTACCACTTTTACCCAAAATTTCACTTTTTCCCACTCCAACAACTATTAACAACTAGTTTTTTATGGATTTTTGGTCCAAAAAAATCTATCTTCCCATATAAATATGAAAGCTCATTTGTCACACTTCTTCACACCAGCAATTGCAATCTTTCTTCTTTTTCTACTACATTCTCTCTTAGCTTATTCAAGTTCTTAAGCATTTTTGCTAATATTTTATTAATATTTTTCTAATATCTTCCAAATTAGTTATTCATTTTTAATATTATTCTCTTACTAATGGCATCAATAATAAAGGGTAAGGCCATGGATAGCGCCTCAACCTGCACCACCAATGTTAAAGGCTTGTTCTGTCACTTATCTTGGTTGGCCAACAAAGGGCTCCATGTTCAAGATATGGCCGACAATGACTAAACTGACTTGAAAAATTATGATTTGGGACTTGATGATCAACTATCAAATAATGACATAAAAGAGGTAAAGTTCACGCCAATCGATATTGATGTAGGGGACGGAACCTAACCAAAAAAGCACCAATGATAAGGTAATATCTGATAATGAAACTTGACTTTTTTTCTTTCTCCTTATTACTCTTAGTTTATATTTAATCTAATTATGCTGTAAAACACATATCTTAGCTTTTAATTTCCAGTTATTGTTAGAATGTTTTGTCAATTTCTTTTATGAGGCACATTCCAGTTAATTGTAAATGCTATTTGGCTTTTTAATAAATAAAAGTTACACTGGTAGTGGCGTTTCCCTTTTCAAATGAAATAATTAATAATTCAAATTTAATTTAATAAAATTGAATTTAGGAAAAAAATCCCAAGATTGACACAGACCCAGCCCAACCCTACCTAGACCCAGTCCAAATTTTCCCGGGCCTAGCTAACCAAGACCGGGTAGGCCCATTGCCCACCATTGGGCCTAAGAGAGTGGAAAGTAATGGGTCCCTATGTTAGGCTATTAACAGGCTGGTGGCAGGTAAGTCCTACACGTTTAAATGGGCTTGGAATGGAACATCTAATAAGTCTCAAACCATTTTGGAGCAAGGGTGGACTTAAATGACATGCTGAATAATTTTCATGGGTCACCGTCTTCCATCATATTTGGCTGACCTTAAATATTTGTGTTGACACCTTTAACAAATATAGAATAAGAAAGCTTTAGTAAACTTTTATCGAAGAGGCTTTCATGTGGCTTCACATGCTTCTCTAAAATCTTCCCCAATTCCCATCGATTCTTGCTTGGACAAAATTCCAATCCTATCTTAGTAAGTTGAAAGTAAAATCAGGCGCTTGAAATGCCAAAAGTTGTAGGAAACATGTTATCACCAGATCTATGGCTCTATTTCAATTTTTTTTTCATCCGATTGTCTTATCCTAGATTTATATTCTTTGGCTTGTTTAATTGATATGCATGTTTTCTGGTTAGCTGAAATGGTTTCACGAGCTTAAGCTTTTTTTTTTTTAAGAGTATTTGCTCTCAGTTGCTTGAGTAAGTTGTATAGTTTGATCTTTTGTTCCTTGAATCCCTAAATCTCCCTGTTCATATGTTGCATTTATTACCCATGTTTCTTATATTAATTTGTGTTGCTTGTTGAAGGGGTTTTTTCTAGACACATATTTATGCATTTATTGCATCATTTCTTCATTGGTGTGTTTTAGATTATTGTTCGATAATCTTGATTATTTGCCCATATCTTGCTAATACTCTGTTCTTCTTCGACATTTTATCAGAGCTGTCACTATTTTCGCTTGTTGTGTTTAATCCATGTTACTGTTTCTTGTAATTCCTACTTTACCATCTTCCTTTTGATTCTTCAAATCCTTATGGTTACTATGAAATATATCATCCTAGCTTTTCGTTCCTCAACATCTAAACCTAAAAGTTTACCACCTATGGGCTTATTTCCTCCACACCACCTCCCATTATAAGGTCACTTGATTTAGCTTGATAATTAGCTAAACCCTATCTCTACCCGCTAGTTACGACATACCATTTTTATCAAAATTCTAGATAGATGTTGGCTTACCCCACACTACCTTTAATCCCACATTTTGTATGCTTAGCAACTTAACCAGCCATCCAGGATAATCAGCACAGTTGGCCAAAATCAATTTATCATCCATTTCTAATCTCTGCAAGACTTAGAAACCCCGGAGGACTTAGCCCTATGGAATATAGATGGAGCATCGATCCTCAACAAGCACTTACAACTTTAACTCCGGCCAAAAGATCATATCTTTAATAATGTCACCATATAAGTCTAAGTGCACAGCCTACCATTTATGTTACTCAATCCAATAATAGCTCGTAAAATTGCGAAACGCATTGGACCAATCCTTAAAATTGATATGGTAGACAACCATCCTTATCGATAAGATTTCATCCATTTTCATATGATTTTAAGCATTTTGGACCTTCTCCTTTCAGGGTTTTTTTATTCGTGCAACAAATGGTGAAGGCCCGTAGATCCAATTCTAGTATGAAAAACTTTCAAGATATGCAAACTCTATAGATGTATTGGCTATTCAAGGTTTCATTGCTTGATGACCATTATGGAGGCATTACGAGCCTTTCGTAATAACCTATAATGAATGCAATTAGAGGACCTTGCACACACCCATTTTGATCACTCTCACCCTTTCTAGACAGGTGACCTTCGAGCACTTGGCCACCTTAATTCTAGCACCATTCACCAAAGTATAAAAGGTGCTTAAGACTTATACCATTGACTTGAAAGACTAAAGGATACAACATCACAATACTAGTCATCATCAGATGATGAAGTTAACCAATAAATCCTCAATGTCTTAATGGCACCAACTAACTCGATCGAGGCGAAAGTAGCCCCAGTTGATCCCGTTAAAGTGGATAAGTTCAATATGGTTGCTTAAATGTTGGTTATGAATCCACAACCAGTAGGCCACCTTGACGATAATGCGCGCATGAATAATCCCCTTCCCACTAAAATTGATTATGAGAAATTTGATCTAAAAGAATTACAAAATGAAATATTTGATTAGGAGTTGGAATCGTATATTGGCCTTCACATCTCTAGATTCCACTAGAGTACAACATCTCCTTTGACACACTAGCTATTGAGTTGTCCCTAACTAGCGTTGAAGGCTACTTGGTTTCATCCAACAATGAGTCAAGTGATTGATGACTACAACCTGCTGGAGCTACTAGAGATAACTGCTTTATATTTGAAACCTAACCAATGAAGAGAACTAATTTGCATGTAGAGCTCCAATGGAGTAGGTGATGCTCACCAGCTCACTTTAGGTGTTATACATCAACATCAGCCTCATCATCTAGTCATAGGTATCATCAAAGTTTATTGCTAATTAAATTGGGAAAACAACCTATGAGATAGCAAAAAGGAAAAATGATCCTAGCCAATGCCTTTCTTAAATGTCTTTTGGTTGGACTCATCATCAACTTCTAATTACAGTTTGAATGGATCTCAATTTAATTCTATTCATTCATCTAATCTTCAACATTTTGACACTTATCTAAGAGGTATGGGGTAGCCTCCACATTTTTTAGGCAGAAAAATCTTCTCCAATCAACCTTGCTTTATTCCATAAAATTTCCAAGAGGTGCTTTGCGTAAAAAAGTCTTTTAGGCTTCATAACCCTTGGTTAAAAGGATGTCACCTTTATAACATTATCAAATATGTCTCTAGTTGAATTTAAAATCTTAGATTTTCCTACCCTTGACCAAGGCTCAATCTGGTTTACCAGCTTTAACTTGGGTTTGACCAAGTTTAACCAACCAAAATTACCAAAATGTCATTCTTAGTTTATCTTACAAGAAAAGTCTCTCAAACTTGGTCCATTTTACTCTGAACTTTACCAAATTTCATCAAATGATTACAAACATCATTTTTCACCTTCCAAACTCATTTTGACTATATTTTACCTAGAAATTATCATTTTGCCCTTTCTTGCTTCCATAGTAAGAAAAGATCAATCTTTGGTCAAATTGAGTTGAAATTTCATAGAGATACTCATTTCACCTCTAGAAGCCCAATTCAATCTTTCTTAGTCACATTTTTGACCTTTGACTTATCAAACTACCAATTTGCCTCTAATTGTCCTTATGGTCAATTTACCTCAGATTTTTAATTCTATGAACTCCAAGGACATTGACTTGACTTAAACCTTGCTTGCAAATGTAATCCAATCAAGGATCATATAAATAAAATAAATTAATTACCTAATAAAATGAAGGTTCTCACATAAGCCCCACTAAATCATTTAGTACAAACCTCCTAATGACAATAGCAAAAACCTAAAAATGATTGATTTAATAGACTTCTTAAGCCATAGATGGTCCATTCCAACTATTGGTCAAATTTTCCCTGAGCACATAACAAATCAAGTCTTAAAAATCCTTTGTGCGGGTGGCCCTGATAAACAAGATTCAGTCATTTGGCTTGGTCGCTGTTCTGGAACTTAAAATACAAAATAAACCTATTCTAGATACCACAAAAATTTAAGTTTTTTTTTATTTTATGAAAATGCCTCTTAAATGCTCTTCCCACAACTGATAATCTAGCTGCCAATGGAGGCTTCCTAAGTCCTATATGCTCTTAGTGTCAAGTACATCATAAAACTTCCTTGCACATGTTCTAAGATTGCCAAGGCTCCCAATATGTATGGTTCTTTTTGTAATCTGCAAGGGGTTACATGATTTTCTACCTTTAAAACTTGGCTATCGGACCTTCTTATTAATCACAAGTAGTGGCTTTTTTATTGGCTTATATATGTAGTCTCTACACTCTGACTTATTTGGCTTGGTAGTAATGATTGTATCTTTCAAAATGCTTCATTTCATGCATAGTCAATTACAGCAAGATGAGACGAACTAATCTATCAAATTCAAGCTTCCAGGGAATATCTTGATGAATATCAGAAATCATTTTTCAATACACCACATCCTTTATGCCATACTTGGGAAAATAATGAAGTTCCACTGAATTTTGCCTCTCTGGAAGTCTTCGTCATTGATGGTGCTTAGAGCTAGCCCAATGGAAGCTGTGGCATAGGTATGGAAAAAAATTAATGGTCAACCTAACTTCAACGCAGAGTTACTCTAACTTTTGCATCTTTTGCTCAAGAAGCTAAACTTCATGGTTTATTAGAGGCAAGTAAAGTAGCATGCAAATTTCATATCCTTAATTCTACTTTTCTTTTAAAACGTGACTAGATTCTGCAAGCGATATAGGAAACTATTCCATTGGCTCCTTGAATACAGCACATAATTCAGCAAATCCTTGATATGTTCAAATCCATTCTTCATAGAGCAGTAGTAATTTTCCCCCAAGACAATGTGGAAATAGTGTATCAGTTTGCAACATCTCTCTTTCCTTGGCTTTCTTAGCTATTTCTAATTACAATATATATATATATAGTAATACATCCTAGTTGTGAGTAATCAGTAAGACTCCCACCCTAAAAAACTAATGAAGTTTTATGTTCAGAGTTTAATTTTAAGGTCGTAGAGTCATATCTTGAATATTTTTCATTTCAAATAATTGTATCTTGAAATATAAAGTTGTAGATAATTTTTTTAAAAAAAATTATTTACATTGCACAACAATAACGGCTTGGTAAGAGTTAAATGAGTTGCAAAAAACAAATATGAAAAGAACACAAGTGTTTTCCCTCTCTGAACACCTTTATATAAGATTATAACTTCAAATACGTAATAAAGGGCACATTAGCCTTAATTGGCATCCAAGTCAATAAAGCAAACACGTATTACTAGAGCCTGAAATTTTTTATTTGACATATAACTTTCATGGTTTACGTAAAAACTATGAAGTCTACGATCTTAATTTCATGGGAAAATTACCTAGACCCTTGAGGTTTGGTCAAATCTACACTTGTGTCCCTTTTTTTCAAATATCTACATTTACCCCCTAAAAAGTTAACGCCATTATTCACCGCTATGGTCAAAAAGAAAAAAAATACATATTCATGCCACCCTATCTTTGTTTCGTAAACCTTTTGCCCCACAACCTTTTATATCTAACAATCTAGGCCCTATCCTATACTAGAGTCATCCCCAATTTTGAACTTTTTTTGCCGGTTCATCAAAACTTTAAATGCACCAACCCAGAATGGTATGAGATCTAAAATACAGAATGGCAAAACCTCTATCTCTAATAGCAAATCGAAAAGTAGAAGCCAATCAAGCTGAGAAGAACAAACCAAATAGTTGAAAGCAAATTGAGTAGAAATTGAGCTAACACACAACGATTCTTCCTCCGGAGGCTACGCAGATGACAAGGAGCTGCCACCGTTCTTGTCCACCTACTCTGATTCTGTTTGCCTGCTTCGATTCTCCAATTCCATCCACCTTTTCTATGATTCCATTTGCCTCTTCTCTGATTCCATCTGCCTCTTCTCCAATTCCATCTGTCTCCACATGGCAATCATTGCCTCTCTCCGATGACCCTCGCCTCGTCTCCATCTCCCATTGACGACCCTCCCCTCTTCTCTGTCTCCCTCCAACAATCCATAAAAGGCTCAACTAATATGGCCAATTCAACCGACTTAATGGCAAACGCACGGCCATCAGAGTTGTTAGGGGGTGAGGCTAACGTGGCAGAAAGAGCTCTATCGTCAGCCGAAACAATTGACAAAGATGAGCTCAACCGTCTGTCGGAACGCATTAGGTCAGAGAAGATTAATCGGTCGATTTTGGCATCTAATTCCACTGATCTTTGTGACGCAGCCTCTTCCGTTTCCGTCATCTGCACCGCTAATATTGGAACCCAAACTTTCAATCCTAGATTCGGACCCAGATTCACCTCCTCCTTTGATTTCCTTATGTTTGATCCTAGATTCGTCTGCACCGCTCTTCATCTTAACCCAGACTCTTCTTCGTCTCTTTGTCTCAACCCAGAATCTTCTTTGTCAGATTTGGGTTTGAGTTCAGACTCGGGTTTTAGTTTTGGTTGTTTTGATCTCTTTGATTTTGTTTTTTGTTTATGAGTTTTGTTTTTCTTAAGTTGGGGGTAAAATTTTTGTAAATGAAGGTTATGAGGGTAAAATTAGGCATTTTTCCTTTCATTTTCTTACCACATATTACGGTGTCAATATTCTTAAGGGGGTTATTGTAGGTATTTGAAAAATGGGGGACACAAGTGTAGGTTTGCCCAAATCTCAAGAGGGTCTTGGTAATATTCCCTATTTTCATACCGTTCGATTCTAGACTAATTAAAGTGCACTAGTAACCTTTAGCTTGACTAATTCGCATGCACGAGTTAGTCCCTCAATCCTAATTCAACATATTGAAATCATCAAACTTGAGAAATGTTACTAGTTAGTTCAAGCCAACTCATGATATTAAGAGTAAACGCCACGCACAATTTTTAATGCCTTCTTATCATATATAGGTAATTAGTTTATTTTAGATTATTCCAATCCTTTCAAAATTAATTTTATTGCACTCATATTTATTATCTGTGCAAATATTATGAATTGATAATATTTTAGAAAAATAACTTGGAGTTTTATATACATTTTAAATTGTAATATTGAGTGATGATAAGCAGGGTAAAATCTATGACCCATGGATACCTGTATGTGACGAATAATTTTGAAAGTAAAAATATCTGTGACAGAATGGACAAGGGTAAAAGGTCTTACCTATTTGGCAGGTATAGGTAGGTAACAAGTTTGGAGGATACACAAAAGGTAACATGTTATACCCCCAATCCATGACTGATTAAATGGAAAAGAACAAAATGTTAAGTAGCTAAGCGGCAAAGAATGCACAAATCGTAGATCGGAGTCAATGTTGATCATTTTTTTTCCAATTTTGGTTGACAACAAATTAGCTATTTATGGGTAGAACTGTGGGTATAAATATCCATGTATAGTGAGTATGAGTGTAAAATTTTAACCACTCGGATAGCCATGATTTCATAGGTAAAGAAATACTTGAAAACAGAGGACAGAAATGATATATTCAAACCCAACCTTACCTGTTGCCATCTTTAATCATATTTCTCCAATGTAAAATTTAAATATTATAATTTCACTCACTTAGTACTATTTAACATCCTTATTAATTAATTAGGTTCCAAATAAATTGACAATTATTAATCATGTATGCTTGATTATATTCTTTGTACTGTGAGGTTCCACATCAATAGAGATTTTCAGGAAGAAGAAGGTCTTAAATCTTCATCCAATCATTTTATTGTTAGGAGCTTTATGTTTGGTCACCACTTTTTATTCACGCATTTATTGCACTAAGATAACCATACATCGAGTTCCAACTCATTCTTCCTATAAGCCATCTGTTTTTTTCTTTTTCAGTTTCCTAACGAGCATGGTTTACAAAATTGAATGACTTCTTGTAAACCTTCCAACTATATAATTATTAGAAATATATTAGGAGTAGTAGTCCACGAAGGGTATTGATAACTATAAAAACAAATTATTTCAATAATGTACTCTTACAATCCTAAGTTACTTATAATATTTTAATTTTTTTAACTTAAATTTGGTTTTTTTTTTTTTAAGAAACACCACTGTGGGTGAGATTTCATTTCATAAAAAAAGTCCAACAACACTTACAAAGGGATCAGGGGCCTACAAAAAGAAACAACAAAGCCTAATCCAAAAAGAAAAAAAAAAACAAATCTTAAGTCTGTGATGCATAGCAAAATCAGGCTATGCAAACTATTGACAAAGAACACCGATATTAACCTCTAATCCATTCTAAATAACTTTAGTAGCAATAGAAATAAGCAGCTCTGAAGTCCTACAACCTTTCCTATGCAATCTAGCATTTCTCTCTTGCCAAAGATAATAAACCATAGTAGTAAAACACAATCTCCTGGAATTAGCTTTAAGGCATTTACCCCTCACAACCCTATAAAGACAACTACATAAAACACAATCTCTTGGAATTAGTTTAATGGCATTTACCCCTCACAACCCTATAAAGACAACTACAAAGTCGAGACCACTGGTGAGGAGCATGCTATAACTTTACCTTGCACAATACTCATCTTAAACCATAGTTGAATATGAACAATCAAAGAACAAATGGTCTCTGCACTCATCTTTAACAAAGCACAAAGGATAGAAGGTAATCATATATAATGTCTCAATCTATCAAACATAGGCAGACAATTTAACATAGCAAACCAGTGGATGAAAGAAAATTTAGGCATAGGCTTCCAAATCAAAGCATGTTAAAAGACTGTGTCAAGATTTTCAACAAGATGTAAATAAGCAAGTTTCATTGAAAATCTGCCATTACTTACACTTCCCCACATTTGACCAAACACAAGATCAAGAAAAGATAATCTACTCCACATTCAAATTTATTTATATTAATATTAGCTAAATTTTGTTAAAAAAAATTATGTAGAAATTACAAGACTTCTAATTTTTTTAATAAAAAATAATATAAATAAATTTATATCAAACTTAAGTAAAAAAACTGAAATGATATAAGGAACTTGAAAATGAGTTAATATTAAATACTAGTACATGGAAAATGAATTTTTAAGCTTGAATGGGATATGTTGATAATTCTAATTCAATAATCCATATCATTTAAACCTTTGCATGAATATTGTGAGTTAAGGATTAACTTAAACAAATAAAGTTGTTACATATGCTTAATGCCTTATTTAAGTAACAAACTTGTAAGTTGATGAAATATGGGCAAACTCTGATGTGAGAGCTCGTAGAAGTGAATTTTGTTAAACTGCCTCAAAACATTGTCTTCATCTGACACATAAATTTCTGTAGTGATCTTAATTATTGAATTACTGCTCGTAAGGTATTTTGCAGACTAATTTAGAAAAATTTAACCGAAACAAATTTGATTCAAATGCATCAATTTTTCTCTTTATTTTTTTCCTTCTTAATCTCGCTAAAAAGCTCACCATGCATTAATAGATGTAAGATTATTAGTGTATTTTAATGCTGAGGTATGGGTTGAGCTTGTTGGATGCACTTTATGTTTGTAATCGAGAGGCAGCTTTGCCCTCGATAAAGGTGCTACCCCAAGATTGGTTGATGTGCTCTGTAGGTTCCAAAGTCTACTACTGCTATTTGTATTAATATAACCATTTCATTCTTTTTCCCCCTACATGCTTTTGTATGTGAATCGTGATTACGCGATCATTCCTGTTTGATCGATGAAGTTGCAAGGTTTTTACATTCTTGGAGTTAGATCATTTTTAATTTCTTCCTAGGGAATTGAGTGTAGATGTGTGCATTGGGCTGGGCCCGATTCGATCAAAACCCACCCTGACATACCATGATAGAAGTCCAATTAATCATAGGCTTGAGAAATGCAAAACAAGGATTGTACTAGGCTCAGTTTGAGGCCAGGCCCATGCCCAACTTAAACCAACTCAGCTAGTCCAGGTCAACCATTTGAATTCTCAACCAACAGTCATCTGATTCAAAGAAAAAAAAATCACACAATAAGAACCCCAAGCAGCTAGTAATGTCTTTTTTGGCCAAAAACCTTTCAACCTTCATCCAACTCTTATAAACAGCTAGTTTTTTAAGGCATTTTGTCCAACAAATTTTTTGTTACTCCTGTAAATAGAAAGTCTCATTTCCCTAGTTTCTTACACCAACTTCTACAATCTCCTTTTTACATCTACTACATTTTCTACAATTCTCTTTAAGTTCTCTACCATTTTTCTTAATCTCCTATTAATATCTCTTTAATCTCTCTTAATTTTTCTTTCTCATTAACTTGCATCAATTCAATGGCATCAAGGAATAGTACTATCCCCTCCCCTGCCAAAAGCTCTTCATTCTGCGCCTGCTTGGGGTCATTTTTTCGTTGCAAGAATTTGGTGAGAAAATGGATTCACATTTAAAAAGTTGATGAGCCTGCCAACATCGATATAACCAAAATCGATTTGGAGTTTAACGAGCAACAATCTAATGATGACGTTAAAGTCTAAGAGATTGTCGCTCCAATTGTTAATCCACACAGAGGTGACAGCTCATATCTGACACCTTAAAGCCTACTCCCTGAGGGAAAGGAAGGTAAATCTTATCTAAAACCTTTTGTATAGGAGCATCTTTTAGGTGGTTTAGGATAATAATGCCTGGCTCACCAAGTGCAAGCATGTTAGAAAGAAATTAGGGCACAAGGTAAACTCTAAGATCAGGATGCTACAACGACATATTAGGAATGACCATCTGATGCACTATCCAGATGCCCGAGCTAGTTCTAGTGGATAAATATAGCTCGGGAGTACAACCAGCGATTAAAATATCTTTAGATTTCATCAACAAAAATGCAAGGAAGATATGGTTAATAGGATAATGCGTTCGGAAAATCTATTTTGACAAGCTGAAAATGTGCATTTAGAAAATTGAATTATATCTTACTTAAACCTGATCTTTAAAAAGACATTTATGATAACTACTAGAAAAAAAAACATTTAAAATGTATGAAGCTATGTGCGACTGCACATTAGATAGATGTAGATTGGGTAATTAAAAAATGTATTATTGCATTCAAATGCATAGAATTTTACCATACTAGGTACAATATCTATCAATGCATCTTAGATATGTTGCGTGATCTTTATTGTGCTGACAAAATTTTCTACATTAGTTTTGATAATATATCAAACAATGATTGGGTCGCCTAAGAACTTTGAACTTTTTTGAAACCCCTTCAGAACGGTTTTTTTTTTTTACATTAGAAGTTTGTGTCACATTTTGAACTTGTGTGTTCAAAAAGGACTTGAGGTTTTGTAGATAGAAATCATTCCAATCCGTAGTGCATTACAGTATTTGAAGTCTAGGCCCAAAATTTATCATGAATTCAAAGCATATTATCTTAAAAACAATTAACCATTTTTTTGGAAACGTTTTAAACTTGATTGTCCCATATGGTGGAACTCCACATACGAAATGTTGATATATGTATATCCATATGCACCATTATTAACAATGTTTTTGAACTTTAAAGCAGGTATGAAAGTTCTAACAATTAAAATATGGGACAAGTGTAACAAACTTTGCTAATTATTATGGTATTTTTATGTGGCAACTGTTTTTTTCTCTAGTGTTTACTATCCTAATATCCACATGGTTTTGATGTATTTGGTAAACATCATTTATGTTTCTAAAAAAGTTTAAGATGGATATGTTTTTAAAAGACACAGTCAAAGTAATGAAAAACAAGTAAGTTACATATTTTTCTGACATTGCCCCCATATTTTTACTTGCATTTGCACTGACCCGACTATAAAAATTTCAGGTACATTGTCTTTACTTAAGGGATACTATAAGTTTTTTTTAAAATAGAGCATATGAGTGGTTTAACTATGGCAGCTGGAGTTGACAAGTACTTGCGGGGGCTATACATGGAGTATTCATCCTAACACAAGGACAAGGTAAGAACCACTACTTTCTCCACTGGTTGCGCTTCATCCTCCTCATCATCAGCACCATTCAACCGTGCGAAACAACTGCTCAAGTGTCTCTGACCCACATCCTCTGATTTACCAGAAGTAGATGCTTACCTCCATACTTTATTTGAGACAGGTAAGGATGATATTTTGGAGTGGTGGAAAGCAAAGAGTAACAAATTTTTTATTTTGTGCATCATTACGAATGAGGTTCTAATGGTGCCGGTCTTCACCATCTCATTTGAGTTCACTTTCAATGCCGGCAAACAAGTCATTTCAGAGAAATAGATGAAGTTGACTCTAGAAGCATATATTTTGTGAGTTGTGTCTGGGCATGACATAACTAGGCAGAGACCTGCCCCAAGCCAGACCAGCTAGGCCCACTGTGCACCACTAATTGGGTGTTTTGATCCTATTTATGTCAATCATCCAGATATAGATTTAATCCAATTTTTATGAATTTAGGTTAAAATTTAGGCCGAGTTCATTTAACATTAACACGTTTAGTTAATGTGTTTTCTTTTTTTGTGCCCGTGCCAGTTTGAACAAAAGATGAAGTCACCCCTGGAATGCCACCTCATCTTTTAGACCCGATCTAACAAACCTTGCCAACATTACTCTAATGACATCGAAACTTCGTCATTCAATTTGAAACCCAAAAAATTGAAGGTTGATTTATCAGTACTTTGAGGAATAAGATAATGGATAAAAAAACAAGAATAAAGGATCTGCTGCCATTCAATTGATTCCTAAATCTAGATATCCAAACCTAAATCTTACCCAGCTCCATTCATCGTCCCTGTGCTATCAAAGTAAGGACAAGTTTATTGCTTGATGGTTTAACTATTGTTTTTCCAGGTAAAGTCAAAACAAGCCCATAAAAAATGGAACTATCGTTTAGGTTTTTGAGTTGATTAAAGCTTTAAATTTTGGGCTCACAGAGCATAGTACGAGATCATGAAGAGGTACATGAGAAGAACCAGATCTACAGGATGACAAAGGATAGGACGAATGATGTGCCAACACTAAGAAGGGTGGACATTAAAATGGCGGTGTTTAATCTCAGCCCACCGTCAAGGAGTAATCGGCTCCAACTCAATCCCTCTTTAGTCCTCGTTTACAATAGGAATAACAGTGCGAAGTCACTTACTTCCTGTGCTTCTATTCCGCTCCCTCTCAACTTGATCCCTACCTAGTCATTGTTTCCAAAAGGAATAACATCGTAGGTAGCTGTATGGCTATCATCACGATCGCCAAAAAATACTGGGGTTTATTTACACGATAACAATTAGGGGAGGAGATGCCATGTAATAAGGCTAAACTTCAAGGACAAATAAGTTAACTTATTGTAAGGAACACATTAATGCTAGAGCATTAACTTTAATCGAACAGGTCGTGAGTTATGTGGGTTTGAGTTGATTTTTGAGTTAAATGGAATTTAAGTTTGTGTTGGGTTAGTTCAGTTAGGTTTATTTGGGTTTAAGTTAAATACATGTCAGGTCAATTTCGGTCTTGACTAACTATCATATTTGGTTTAACTCATCGTGTTTACATGAATTATGATAAATAGGCTGAAATAGCCAAAATGATTCGGTTTTTGCTAACATCAATTTAAGTATGATTTAATTTAGTTTAATTTTTATAATATGTCTAATTAGAAAATTCATAAAAATCATTTTAATTATGTTTTTGTATATATTTAGGTTATTTAATATTGTTATCAGTACTTTATAATACTTAATTGTTTTGTCAAAAAAAAAAAATTATATATAGTTAAATGCTAAGCTTCAGTAAAACTAAAACTTGATTGTAATTTTATAATGTGATTTGATTCAATTCACTTCATTTGTTTTGTTTTATTTGGTTTGAATGCATAAGGCTATCTAGTTAAGAAACATAGTAAAATGAACCAAAATTGATCAATAAATATAAGACCTTAGTTGGTTGAAGCTCTCTTCAATTACAAAAATCAATGAATTATGATATGAGAAGTGATCTCAAATAACGAAAATCATATTTTTTTTGTATGCAATTTCTTATTTTCTTACGTTTTAGTTGATAACTCTTTATTTGTAGTTGGCCGATCATCTTGGCACATCATCAACCATTAATCATCATTCACGATAATCAGAAGTAACATATCAGAATCTAGATTTCTACTACACAATACTCATTAACAGCCGCAAACTCCTCTCTCCCCAAATATAATTCTCTACCACGTCCCTTATTATCCGGATTAGGCTTGTTTTCTTTTATTCCTTTCATTATTTGACTGACATTATCCAAAGTTATCTATTGGATTTTATGGTGAATGCAATCTCCTTCAAATCTTGGTGTTTCAAAGTGATTTGAAACTTTCATGGGATAAATCTTCAATTGAAGGTGGGTGTAAATGGATCTAAGTTTTCTCTTAAATTCACTGGAATCTCGACTCTGTTGAAATATGACGATGTTTGATAACAAATATGAAGTTAATTATATATAAT
This sequence comes from Aquilaria sinensis, assembly GCA_005392925.1. Lineage (NCBI taxonomy): Eukaryota > Viridiplantae > Streptophyta > Magnoliopsida > Malvales > Thymelaeaceae > Aquilaria > Aquilaria sinensis. The sequence goes on from SMDT01001070.1 coordinate 523,981, forward strand.
AAAGTAAGTCTTTATTTTTTTTAGGTTTTATTGGTTGTCCTTTTATTTTCATAGATAGTCTTATTTAGGCCTCAACATTTGGTTGGTTATAACATTGCTTAGTTATTATCGTTCTGTCTTAAGTTTTGTTCTAGTTATTTGTAAATTCTATATCCTAGATTTATTTTGGCTTACCTAGAAGCTTCAGCTTGACCCGATTCTTTTCTTTTCTTTTAGTGTCACAAGAACAAGTATCTTTTTAGTTGTCAGCTTTATATTTCCGTTGTTTTTTAGAGTTTTATGTCATCATTAGGTTGTCAGATGTCGTTTAACTCACTTTTTAATGGAATGAAATATCTTTTATATAACAAAAAAAGTCTAAACTTCTACTAGATATCTAAAAATAAAAAAAAGCCCAAATCTTCGTAGTTTTCCTCGTCCTCTTCCCTGGGTTTTTTTTTTCATTTATGTATTGATGTCTTACTTAATATTTCTTTCTTACTGGCATTTCATTGTTTAAGAATCTTTTATGCTTTTGACTTGGAAGGGTTTTTTTTTTTGCTAACAATATTGTCTCTTGTATACTGTCAGTATTTTGTGATATCATTTTAGATCACAGATTTTCTTATGGAGTGTCTTTTCCTGCAGAGTTTTGTGTTGAATCTTTTAGTTCTGGTTCTTCTGTCTACTTCGTGTTAACTTAGTTCTTCAATAATATTATCAATTGCATTTTGCAAAGCCAATCTTACAGAGCTATCAATTAAAATTTTCAGTGACATTTGGATAAATTTTGGATCTTTAATCTTGAGGATTTCGCTGGGTGTGGAAAGGGTATTAGCTATGGGTACCTGTAATATTTGCAAATTTGAGTTATGTAGGAGCTAATTCGTGAATTTTTGAAATTTCCTCTTCTTGATTGTAGCCTCTTTCTGACCAGCAGATGATTTCAAACTTCAAGTTTTGATTTGGGAAGTGATAGGATAACTGTACGTGTCTACTTTTAGACAAACATTTTTTTCGGTTGATAATTAAATACTTTCAAAATTATGCACATTAGTATACCTTTCTATATTTTTGTTTTCCACTTTTCTGGAGTATATATAATAATGGATAGGACGGACCCTTGGTAATCTGAAGGAACAGACCCAATTATTTTAGAATATGCGAAGAACCCAGAACTGTGGATTGGGTAAGTGTCCAAACTGAAAATGGGTCAATGATAGAGAAGTCCAGAAGCCCATAATGGGGAACCACTTTCAACGTGACTGTATCAGAAAAACCAGCGACGTAGGAGCCCACTTAGGGGTTAGGACCGGTGGTGGGTCGATCACTTTCCTCTCTCAGCCATCCCGCCACCGCGCTCTCCGTCGCTCCTTCTTTCCGATGAGAAGACCTGGTACTGGTGGGTGTAGCTCAACATTTCATCATCATCTTCACTGTCTTTTATCCATTACCTTCCGACGTTCGTAGCTTCTTTTCTACATTTTTTGAGGTAGAGCTAACCTCTGTTGGAGTTTCTATGTACAATATATGAAACTACGTGGAAATAAGGTCAGTTGCTCCGCAGTCGAGCCAGAAATAGCTTTTCAATGGGAAGAGAAGTTCGTTCTTGCTCTTGTGTTTCGTTTTCTGGGATTGAATACATTTTTTATTAGCATTTTCATTCTCTTTCTTCGTAGACGTTCCAATAAAAACTCTTTCCAGTTCTGGCGCCACTGCCGTTTTCTCAAGACTCTCTAAATTACCTCCCTTCAGACGCTCCTCAGCTAACGCACCGCAATGACTCGAGTTCCTGAACTCTCCTAATCTTCAGTTCCCAACTTCCCATCCAGTTCATCGATGCCGTGGACGACAAAATTAGGTAATTCATTCCAGATAGATTAGGCTCCGGGTGAGTGTAGAATCTGCTCTGCCACAGTTGGGTCAAAGAGCTGTTGAATCAAAATATTATTCCACTGGTTTGAGCGATAACGAAACAAATCATACCAACGTGCATGAAATCCATCTCATCCAATAAGACTAAGAGACGGGGCAGCGAATTCATCCAGAAATCTAACGAGGGAAATATTTTTGTCGACTTCAGTTATTTCAAAAGTATCGACGCACCCGGTTTATCTTTCCTTCAGAACCGCTTCTCTCTTCCTGCTTGCTCGCTCGCTCGCTCGCTCTTTATCTCCTTCCACCCTAGCCGTACCCACCTCGCTACCGTACAGTCGGTTCCTGACAGCGGCGGCTGCAACAGCCAGCAGCCTTTTGCCGCCGAATTGCTGCAGATGCCCTGTGTTCTTGCCACGAAGACGGTCCCGATGATGACGGAAACGGGAATTTCGGCGGAGAGGAACGGATCGATTGGGATGTTTGGATTTAGCGAGAACACCGGAAAAAAGGGGGGCTTTGTATTGTCCAGAGATCTTTCGCGCGTGCTGTGGTGCAGTACAATAACACAAAGTAGTCCTTTCTGTTTACTCTTTATGTCGTTTAAGTCCTCCAAGAACAAGAATCACACTTTCGAGACAAAACTTGGTCATATTATGCGTGAACGTGGCAAAGTTGTCGCCTGAAATCAGAGTTGACATGTTTGCGTACAAGTTAGCGGTATTTCTGTATTTGGATTGAAGTCAGAGTCAAATGTGGCGTTGGTTGTTTTCAGGGATCTCTTTAGAATCAGGGGGCCGGGCCGGGGCTGCCTTGACTTGACTCTCCCTTCCCTCCTCACCACAAACGCGAAAACAACCACCCCCAACCCTCTGCCTCTTATTTATTTGTTATTACCCATACGTTTCGATTTATCTTTTTAAATTACATTTTTATCCTCCGTTCCCCCTTCTATCTGCTTCAGACGGCAGCCAGCTCCACAGCGCTCTATTCTGTATTGTATAATCTTCTAAATAAGCCAAAAGTCCCACACTTGTGTAGTATCAAATGGACAATAGAAATTTATTATATTGTTTAAGTGATTACCTGCCCTTTTTTTTTTTTTGAAAGCCAAGCATTTTTTTTATCAATATTATAGTCTTGAAGGTCTGATATAAAAAGATTATTTAATTTATAAAAAATAGTATTTACGTGATTATTAAATAACAGGCAGCTAGAGTGTTTGCTTCCAAGTTCGAACTAATGTTGGTTCTGAACAAAAAAATGATATAAAAAAAGGAAACACAGATAAATAAAAGCCCGTGAGATTTATGTGCAAAAGGAATTGGCTTCACTTTCCTCACAGACACCAATACTTTACCCCCAAAATGTTGTAGACTATTTTTATTTTTACATTTTTTTTACTTAGAATCAATTTTATTTGACAGCCAATGTTATGTAAATATAATAATTCATACGAAATTAAATTTTCGTGATGTTACCAAATTTTTCTGGATTTTTCTTTTTATTGTATGAAACTAAAAAAAATCATAAAAATTTAGTAAGATTATAAAAACTATATTTTGATAGGATTATTACACATACATAATATTAGCTTTTAAATAAAATTAGTTCTAGATGTAAAAATAAAAATAAGTCATTTTCGAATTAAGTTGGCTTAAATTAAAACAATTAACTCTAACTATCAAGTTATTTTTAAACAATATTGAAAAATTACTATCAAACAACCAACTAACATTATAAAAAAATGTTCACACATATCAAGGTAAAATATAAATTTTGAAATCGAATAAAAACATGTATTTTTAACTATTAACTATGAGAGGTTTTTATAGTTTTAAGAAAAACCCCCCAAAGAGGCTATCTAAGCCAAACAATTATAGAAAATGTTATTCAATGAATTATTATATAGTATTTGTTTTCAAATTATATTGGTTTTGAACAAAAATGCTGACTAAATGGAGTGGACATTAAAATTCTCCATCAACTATAAATAAGTTATTTCACAAATTATAATTATTGAAAAACAGTGTCGATAAGTTTAAATTAATATTTTAAAACTTAGGTTGAACAGTTACCTAAGTTAACCAAATTTAACCATCTAATTGCAAAAAAAAAAAAGAAGAAATATTTTGAAAAAGTTTAGGTTCAAGAGAGATAAAAGGTTAAAAATGAAAAATAAATAAGAATTAAAAGTTTGAGACTATCTAAGTGAACAATTGATTTGTTTTATCTAAAACCGATACTATTTGGGAAACAATACTTTATTTTGATAGAATACTTTTTTATATATTAATTGATTGTATACTCCATTCATTTACATTTTCTTAAAAAATGGTGAATAGTGGTGTTTTATACTATTTATCATCATTAGCCTTTAACTTTTATGGAATAGCATTTTTTTGGTATTCTTCATGGAATAGCACTAAAAGATACATCATCCAAAAAGGGCATAAAAAAATATAAAGAGTCAAGTAATTTAAAATAGAGAGAATAATTTTTTAACACCTAACATAAAAAGAAAGGGGTAAAATGCACCATTACTCTCAAATGTTTAATTTGGTTGCAAGTTGGCCCTAACCTCCATTTTGTTGCATACTGGTTACTACCCCTATGCAAGATTGAGTTGATATAGAAATTTTATTTATAAATAATAAAAAATAATAGTTTAAATTGTTTAATAACTATTAAATCATTATGGAACAATTTAAATTTATTATAAGATAATTATCAAACTATTTAAATTTATTAACTCTCATATGACGATCTCACATGAGTGTTTTAATTTATAGTTTAAATTGTTTGATAATTATTTTCTCATAAATTCAAGTTGTGTCATAATTTTTTAACAATTTATAAATTTAAATAATTAGTTTTCTCTTTATGTAAATCGTGCTTTTTTTTTCAAGTCAATCTTGCTATCACTAAGGACAATATGAAATGAATTATAAAAGTTTTGAGACCATTGTGTAATGGAATGAAAATTGAGGATCAATTTGTAATGAGGATTAAATGCTTTAGGACTAGCAGTGCTTTTTTTACATAAATAATACAAGATGCTTTTTCCAAAAAGGAATAAAATGAATTATAATCCAAAAGTTTCAAATGAGAATTAAATAAATTAAATTATAATTCAGATGATTTATATCAATTTAAATATACAATTTAGATGGTCTGGATTAATTTTAGATAAATTGAAAATCAATCAAATTATTCTACTTATGTTAGTTCGGTTCAAGTTTGATTCAACCGAATAAACACCCATGTGTAGAGTTTTGGTTGGTATAAAACGAATCCAAATATATATATAAAGCAGGATACATCTAAGAATAATTTTATCTTTTCCTTAATGAGAGTGATTATGAAACCAACACATGGTATGCTTTCTTTTTTTAATAAGTTAAACACAAATTTTTGTACATGATTTACCAAATATACCACTAACTATTTGATGCAATATAATGGTAACACGTGGCAGTCAAAGCCGTGATTTTTTACTTACATTCAAAATTTAAATTTATAAAGATAAATACAAGATTAAATTTAGATTAATCATGATTTTGCTAAATCTCAAATTTTGAATTAACGTGGCTATAAATAATCAAATTATTTTTCTAAATATTTTTTTAGTCAATATGAAAGGCATATTTCCCTTTAAATTTTATATTTACCTACCAATTATGCCTATGATTCTTATAATTCTTTTTTTATATAAAATGATAAATAAATAAATAAATAAATAAAAATTGCAACTCAATACAATAAAGATGATTGAACTTCTTGTCCAACAAGTGCTGACAATTGTCGAACTGCAACTCTAAAAAAAATGATAATTACCTCCCAATATGAAAGTTTTTTTGAATTTTAATTTATTAGCCTTATAAAGTATTTCCTATAATGAACTTGAAAAATAAAATCACTGAAGACCCTAAGTTGGATTTTTCTTACCATATAAAATTAAAATTAGTGTATATGTTAAACATGCAACTATATAAGGTGTACAAATTACTTTTAACATCTAACGTAAGTAGCATTTTTATAAAGCAAATTTCTAGGCAATGTTTTTAGTTAACTGAGAACATATCAGCAATAAAGTAGAAAGATATTTCTGGGATTATAACTACGATAATTTTTTATATATATCTATTTTTTAAATCAGATAATACCCAATAAGTTCAAAAAAAATATATGTTTAAGATTTTTTTTCTATCATGTTAAAAAATAATTTTATAATATTAAAATTTAGGGCCAGCAAAAATTGGCCTACAAAAGAAGAGAATATTTAAACATTTTGAGCTATGGGTGTATACATAATAGTCATAACCCAAAAATAAAATGAAAAAATTCTCTTTTATTCATGAAAAAAATTCTCTTTTATTCATAAAAAAAATTGTGTCTCTCAACCAAAATAACACAACTAATTCAATAACAAAACGAAGTAACAAATCAAAATAATAGATTGATCACTTTAATTTTATATTGGACCCTACTATTCTAAATAAAAATATAGCAAAAGAGAATACAATAATATTTTCATAAAAAAAATTATTGAAACAAAAAAGAAATGGGCTTTTTTCCTAATTATTTTTTTATGAAATTATAAACTCTAACATAGGATTGTTTAATTCTAAAAAAACCAAAAATATAAATAGTGATAATTCTCTTTGAAAATTTATTTTTAAAGTTTCTTAACAATTTTAAAGACTTATTCAATTTAAATTTAAATTCAAAACATATATATTTAGTTAGTATAAAAGCCCTTTATTTTTTAAAAATCAACAAAATTTAATAACTTACTTCAAATTAAAACTAAAGGTTCCTCAAAATAATATTTATTTGTAAGTGTAATGAAGTTTAACTTTTGATTAATTTAAATTTTAGGATTGACTATAACTTAGGATAATCTATGACCTCACTTTTAAAATATTCTAGATTTACCACTGAATGTTATTTAAAAAAATAAAAGTCTTTTGGAATAAAGGTCTTCTCTGTTTTTTTTTTAAGTTAGGGTTAAATCTAATGAGAATAATATTCTACGACAAGCAATTCATTTATTTTCAAATTGATCCATTTGCTATCAATTATTTAATTGACTAATCCTTTATATTGTACTGTGTGAAGAGTCAAATGTTTTTGTAATTCCTTACGTTTGGATGAATCCAGATATTTTTTAATTAAATCTCAAGAGAAAAAAAAAAATAAAATAATTATATTGTAAGTGTAATATACCAGTGCCTACATATTTGGAGAATAGACAAATGGATTAACTATATAAAAAGGTCCATTAATGTTGATAGTTTTCTTTACTTTTAATCATATTTTGGCATCAAGTATTGGAGACTCTCAATTTGTATTATATTGATTATTAAAGAACTCTTTAGAATTAATTTTTTATTAATATTAAAAATTGTAATATAAGTAGAAAAAAACTTTTTTGTAATATGATTATTTGTATTTAATTTTTTCTAACTTGAAAAAAATTTAAACTATATTATTTCCTATGTTTTAATATTTACTATACCACTTTAGATATTTTGAACTTGCATTTCTAATAGCATCTTATTTTTTAGTTGTATACTTGTACGTTTTTTTAGGGATTTTTTATAATAGAGTAAATTTGACGCTGGCACAAGGCACACTATCAATTTAGAATTTTGAAAATTTTGTTTGATTTGGAATAAAATCATTTCTAATAAAAAGATATTTAATTATGATAATGTTTTGTGCACTTATAAGTAGAAGAATTTCTAAACCATTTATTATAGAATTAAAATAATTACTATAATAATATAATACTATTATACATTGATAGTGCTGGATACATAGTTATATGTTAACAACTAATTGCTATGTGCATTACGATAGTCCCTAATCCGATGGTTAGAAACCAATTTTTTTTAAAGTAAAAACCTATATCCACCCAATTGAGTTTGTACAATTTTTTCTCTTTATCCTTGTAATTTTTAATATAATGTATTGTGGGTATAAAATAATAATATGAATTCACATATCCAAACATGAATAGAAAACGCAAAAGCCAAATCAAAAGTTCAGCATTTATGTGGATAAAATCCATTTTTCTTTATAATTATTAAACAACATCGATTTCATTAGTATACATGTACTTTAGAGGAAATGAATATTAAAATCAAAATTAAATTCAACATGGTTTGTTACGATTGTTTTTAAACCAAACGAATTAATATCATAATAAATAAAAGTCAAATAAATCATTAATATTAAATAAAACTATTTGCAAAATTTTCATTTTCTCATATTTTTTAAAGATGCAAAGTTGCCTAAAAATTTGATGAAAATTTAAATAAATAATTAATATTTGGAAAATAATATTTTAGTAATTACTTTTTTTATAGGAGAAAAATTGAAAAAAAATTATATCTCATCTCAATCTCTCCAATTTAAAGGTTTTGAAACAAAGAAAGTAGAAATTTTTATATTTATTTTTTAACAAAAAATTTCATGTTTTTTATGGTATTGTTTAAATTATTATTTGGATGATAATAAATTTTAATAATATTTTTATAAAATTTAAATATATATTATTTTCTGATACTCAATATAACTTGAAATTACTATTCAAATTAGAAATACACATACTCCACAAATGAAATTTTTAAGGTTTTTATTTCAAATCACTGTAAGTGTTAACTCCTTAATACAATTCAACAATTATGAAACAAACTGACGATATCAGTTTCAAAATTACTGCTTTTGCAAATGAAAATTTTACATTGTAAATTCCTTCTAGGCATAGACATTAACTTGTAAGGTTAGCACTATAAAATGAGATAATATGATAACTTTTATAATAAGATAACTTGTAAGCCTTAAATTTAAATTTTACCTAATAAGATAACATTAAAACTTCTAGGATGAAAAGCAACAAGTTAAATGCTAGCGATATTCAATATGACGTTAGAAGAATTTATTACTTCTTAAATTGTTGGTTTTATTATAATAATTTTTATAATAACATTTCTATAATATTTAAGTATGTATATTTTTTTAGACTCAATATAACTTGAAATCTCATGATAATGTCGGGTATGTAAACTAGTTATAAAAAAATTGTGACCTGCAATTGCTTTTTAAATTTTTTTGCCGAATACACATATTATTATTATTATTATTGGTAAAATTGAATTATCTTTTCGTATCGATGTTGATATTAATTGGGGAACCGACTTGTTGACTGGCAATCGTGTAAATCTGTACTGAAACAAAGGCTAAACTGATGACATAATCTCAGCTACAGATTGATCTCTCTCTCTCTCTCTCTCTCTCTCTCTCTCCACTTCACCCCATCATACCAAAAAACGACAGAGGAGAGAAACTCAGCACGATCGAAAAGTGGGAAAGCGAAATTGTGAAAAGGAAAACAAAAGGAAAAAAAAAAGGAAGAAATTGAACCCGAAACCAAGCGGAGAGATCAATGGAATCAGTAGATGTTGCCGAGGTTCTCGATGACACCACTGCAACCACCACCAACAACGATCATGGCTGGCAGAAAGTCACCTACTCCAAACGGCAGCGAAAGCCCAAGCCAAATGCCGATCTGGACAAGAACTACGCCCTTCGTCCCAACGGAACCCACACCAACGCTGTTTTCCGAAGCCTGGATCAGCAGTGGGAGGATAACAAAAGCAGCAAAGAAGCCCAGCAGCGAGCCGCTGCCGCCAATGCCGAGGCTGCGGCGAAGGCCAAACTCAGATCTAAAGATGATAACGACGAGGATGAAGATACCGATGTCGAGGCCTCAAAAGCGAATGGGAAGCCGGAAGAAGAGAAGCCGAAGAAACCAAAGAAGCCAAAGAAGCCCAAGGTCTCGGTCGCCGAAGCTGCCGCGAAGATTGATCACGACAATCTGGCAGCGTTTCTCTCGGAATTATCGGTAATTAGATTCGTGCATGCGTCTATTCCTTGCGTTCTCGTTGCCTGATCGGATTTGAAAAAATTTGTCTTTTTCTGTTTTAAATGATTAAACTTGTCTTTGGACTCTTTAGGAATTATTTCCGGCACAGCATGACATACAGATGATGAGGATTGCTGATTACTTCGGCAAGGCGTTTTCCGCTGTGAGTGCTGCTCAGTTCCCTTGGGTCAAAATGTTCAGGGAGAGTTCAGTCGCCAAACTGGCCGATGTGAGTTAACCAGAATTCGCTTAGCTTTTTTGTTCAATTGCTCAGAATCATATTAGGTTGTTCGCCCATTTAATTGCTATGAGGATGTATGTCCTATTTATGTATAGTCGTTGAGCAGGCAATCTCCACTAGATTATCGTATTAGAAATTTAGAACCTCTTTCAAATGCTTCACCTTTGTGTTTAGTTCATTTATGAAAACACAGGGCATGGCATGTTATACTGTGATTCTTTCAGAATTTCTGTGAATAATTGATTGACTTTATTATACAGATCCCTCTTTCCCATATATCTGATGCCGTATATAAAACATCAGTTGATTGGATCAACCAACGACCTATCGAGGCTCTTGGTTCCTTTGTGTTGTGGTCTTTAGACAGCATTTTGGCAGACTTGGCAGCTCAGCAAGCAAGTGCTAAGGGCGCCAGGAAGGGTGGTCAACAGCCAACGTCAAAGTCTCAGGTGATTTCAACTTTTTTCAGCTGTATTTTGTGAATTCTTTTGAACCTTTACTCTCAAGTCTGAACACTGCTGAATAATGATTCTTGTTAGTCCTCTGGAACATATGATGAGTGATTGGGAATATAGCAGTTTAATGTTTTCGTTTGCACTGAAAAATGATCTGCTTCATGACTGCCCCCATAACGCTAGATGTCATGGCACTGGTTGGATTTAGCTTAGTTCTCGGAATATATTTGCAGGGTATGAGGGCCAAGGAATGAAAGGAAGAAGAGTAAGGATATTTAATCCATTAAATTGTGCAATCTGACTCTAATTTGTGGGATTGTTTGCCTGCTTTTGTTACTTGGCATAATTTGAGACCTCACGGTCCCCTCAGCATTCTGTTCATTCTGAAAGAGTATTCTTTTGTGATTCCTGGGAAAGGAGTTAAAAAATCAGCAAAAGGCAGATCTGGAGGTTGTTGGCTATAGAGAATCATTCTCCCTCCTCAGACAATCTTTTCCTCCTCCCCTGTCATTTTGTTTGTTATAAACATATATTTTGCACATTGCGACTGTTCTTTCTTCTTTCATAGGTGTGCACTCTGTTGGTGTACACTGCAAAACTGTGGTGTTTGTGAAACTTTACTTCTGTATGTTTCTCTTGAGTATCATGTAAATTTGTACTCCTGCATTCTTGTAGACCATTTCAAATGTTGACTAGCTTACCTCTAAACTAGTCAGAGTGCTAACATGTTTGCCATGTTTGCTTAAATATCAGGTTGCTGTATTTGTGGTCTTGGCAATGGTACTTCGGCGAAAGCCTGATGCATTAGTTAGCATATTGCCGGCTCTAAGAGAAAATTTGAAGTACCAGGGACAAGAAAAGCTTCCAGTTATTGTGTGGATAATGACTCAGGTCATGATTTGGATGAGCACGTTCATCTTCTCTTGTGCTTCTATTCTCTCCTTATTGCTTTTCATAGTTATTTGTCAAGGTTGTCCCTGCAGGCTGCCCAGAGTGATCTATGTGTAGCTCTATATGCATGGGCACATAGCCTTTTACCTTTAGTTGGTGGCAAAAGCTGTACTCCACAGTCCAGGGATTTGATATTGCAGTTAGTAGAAAGGTACATGTTGTGATGTTTGCATATGTATTTTTTTTCTTAAATACTAGATCAGTACTTATTATTTTCCAGAAGACTTTCAAATCTTAATCAATTCCTTTCGTCCCCTTATTACATAATGGGCAGGATCTTAGCTTCCCCAAAAGCCCGTACAATTTTGGTTAACGGAGCTGTTAGGAAGGGGGAGCGTCTGATACCACCCTCTGCACTAGAGACAATTATTCGAGTTACCTTCCCTGCATCATCAGCCAGAGTGAAGGTTGGTTCTGCCACCATGCAGGAACATATTGACATGTTTATATGTCTATTCATTCTCATATTTTGTTCTGAATTGTGAACAAATTGTAGGCTACTGAAAGGTTTGAGGCCATATATTCCACACTAAAATCAGTGGCTCTTGGTGGGTCTCATGGAAGCAAAGCAATGAAACAAGTTTCACAGCAGATTATGAATTTTGCTTTGAAAGCAGCTGGAGAAAGTATGTTGAGTGATTTAGTTAGTACTACATTCCTCCATGATTGTGATGTTTATTATCTATTTATGATGTGATTAAGTCAAATGTAAAATACATTAGACATTTGTTGATCTTCATTATTTACAGGCTCTCCCGAATTATCCAAGGAGGCAGCTGGAATTGTTATATGGTGTTTGAGTGAGAATGCTGACTGCTACAGGCACTGGGTATGATTGGTTATTTTCATACTCTTCTATCACTGTAAATTCTGCATATTCCTTCACTGCCAATTGGATCTGACCTCGTTTGGAATTTTTAAAATTCATATACAGGACAATATGTATCAGGAAAATTTGGAAGCTAGTGTTGCAGTCCTGAAGAAACTTTCGGAGGAGTGGAAGGAGTACTCTCTGAAGTTGACCCCAAATGACTCTTTGAGAGAGATGCTCAAGAATTTTAGAAACGAGGTAATGGCAGTTGTTTGAATGGATTTTTTTTTTTTTCACATCAAGTTCTTCTTGTGCATGGAGTTCCCGGTGCCAGATTTACCAAATCATGGACGTCGTCCTCTTCCTGAATTATCCACATCAAATATACATGTTTAAGTGCGCATGACAGGAGCCATTGCTTTTGGTCTTAATTTGGATAACATCATTTTTGTAGAATGAAAAGGCGATGGCTGGTGGGGCGGATGCTGCTAAGCAAGCAGTCTATAAAAATGCGGACAAGTACTGCAAGCAGATACTGAGTAAGCTGAGTAGCCATGGTTGCATGAAAGCTCTGGTTGTTCTTGCGGTTGCCTTGAGTGTCGGTGCTGCTGTCTTGCCAACCATTGAGACCTTGGACTTGGAGAAACTGTCAGCGGCGCTTGGCTTGTAATAGGCTTCTGTGCATCTGGTGTAGGAACACAGCTCACTCTCTTCTTCATATATTTGCTCAAATTTTAGATCTTTGTCACAAGTTTCTAACAGGGGAGGCATAGAGTATTTATGAAGAAGACGGCCGGCTTACATACAGCTTCAATACAGAGATCTGAGTATTCTTCAAGGAAGAACACCAAATAAGGAATAGCGACATGAAGTAGTGTTTGCATTGCATTTCGCTATATTATGCCTAAAACAAATTTTCTTATCCCATGACTTGTGTAGATTTTGGTCGTAGTTTTGAGGATGGATTTGGATGCAGGAAACGATGTTTTGCTGAATGTGCTTTCCATCTTCCCTTCATATGCCCTAGATTTTTGAAGATCAGTGTTTCTAATCTAGAACTTCACGTTTTTTTATTCACTTATATAATGGCCATGTTTAAAAAATCTCGTTCAGTTGCACGTGCACTTATTCTTAATAATCCAATCACTCTTACATTTGTACCTTTTTTTTTTTGGTTAACAGGTATCGTATGATAACTGTCAAAATTTTAAATTATTATTGTCTATATTTGTTAATTTTGATGCATATATATCAAGGCGAACAGTATAATATATCGAGAACTTAGGATTTGTTTAAGGTAAAGTCAACTAATTTTTTTTAACTTTTATATTTTTTTTACCTGAAATTAATTTTATTTGAAAGCTAATATTATATAGATACAATAATTAATTTGAAAGTAAATTTTTATGATGTTGTTAAATTTTTATAAATTTTTTTTTAATGGTTAAAATTAGAAAAATTTATAAAAATTTAGTAAGATTATAAAAATTGTATTTTTAATTGATGATTGTAATTACATAAGATTAACTTTTAATTAAAATTAATTTTAAATAAAATAAATATAAAAATAAAAATAAATTATTTTATAGTCAATTGATTAAAGTTAAAACGAACTGGGTGTAGGTCTACGAAACTTATCTTTGATAAATACTGTACTACGGTTTACGCAGATGATCTCTAGTGTGAGGTGGAGCCCTTAGTCACAGCCACAGCCACAGCCCACAGGATTGGCCCGAAATTGCCACGAGAGTCAAAAGCCGAATCGGCGAATTATGAGGTGACTCGCTCTTCTCTGATTATGTATCGTTTTGTCCCTTTCTTTTCCTAAAAAAAAAAAAATCCTCGTATCATTTTTTCCTTTGGGCCACCAACACAGTTTTCGTAGCAATTTATAACATTAATTTCTATATTACTGATGAGTGTTAATCGACTTGTTTTATTATATTCCACATAAAACTATTTTTTTATTCTCTTTTAAAGTTTGATCAATCATTAAAGTTAAATTTTCTTTCTCTTGATATATAATTATATGTTGTTTTCTTATAAATTTTGATAAAATATTTGTATATAAATAAATGCTCTTTAGTCTTTATATATAAAAACCGAGACCATGACTATTGATCAGGGCTAACTACTGCTATTCAAGCCAAAAGTCTTTATTCAAAAATGGAGGTCTCGTCCTGTCTTTTAACCATGAAAGTCTGTGAACGGAAATTTCAAAAAAAAAAAAATCTATAAAAGGAAACGTGTTTTATTGAGATGACAAGCAAACAAACCTGTAAAAATAACAATAGACATAGTAATTAAATAGGATAAATAAGTTTATTTACTGCACACTCCTAGGGCTATCGAAGTAGTACTGCCACCAATGTTTGAGGTTTAGAGCAAATTTGCCGTCAATGTCTTATTTTATCCAATATGCCATTAATATTAGAGCATGATATCATATATGCGATATCCAAAGTATGTAGTGGGATGCCCAATACCTTTTGGAGACGAGTGGACATAAAATCAAAGAAAAAGGTTAGAGATCCTAAAGTTGTGTTTTTTCATAATACTCTCCATTACTTAAGTCAGTAATAGCTTGAGAAAGGAGAAAACTTAGCAAAAACTATTAGCTAGGTGATAGAACGTACTTCTTCTCCTTCTCATGAGGCCTCATGTAGGGTCTTCCTCATGAAGATCGTGTGAGGAAAGTCTCCTTATTGTGTGATCTGACGTGATTCAAAGAATTCTTTATTGATATATTTATCTATCTCTAATAGTTAACCTGTTAGTTGGTCATCCAATAGGCTCATTCAAGGTCTATGCGTTTACCTCCAATGGGCCTTATCGCCTAATGAATCAGAGCCCAACTACGTGCCAAATAGACATACCATTTAACGCATTATACATTCACTCACACCACACCTAAATCCATCAACCAAATATAAAATGCAAGAAATTCCATGCATAAATTATGACTTAAATCCAACTGGTCACATGATACTAACTTCATTCAAAGTTCTTTACTATTTTTAGTTTTTTTTTCTTAAATTTGACTTGAATTTATTTGTATTATTGTTTACTTTAAAAGGATTTTAAAAAATTGTTTAAAATCTACGAGAGTTATAATTTTTAAATATATTTTTTTAGAAAAAAATGTATCAAATAATAATACTCCTTCTATCCTATATCTTTTGCTTAAATTTCCTTTTTGTGTAGTTCTATAACTTTTGCACCATTTCCTTTTTAAATAACTTTTTACATTGTAAATTTATCATTATACCCCTAACTTAACTCATCTATCTCCCTTTCCCCTCCTAATAAATCCACTCTTTCCCTTTTTTGATTCCCCAATTTCAATTATCTCTCCCTTTCTCTCTCTCCCCAATGTGGTTGCATTGAGAATCGACAATGGAAACGTGATTGATAGAGGTGCGGCCAACGAATAAGCAATCAAAGGATAGGCGACCAATGGATGTACAATCGACGACAAAGCTCTGATTTGAGGTTCTAAGGACAAGAAGAAAATGACGAGGGGCTGGATTGAAGCGAAGACGATAGTGTGATCGAGGACGACAAATTGAGGAGGTGAATCAAGGACGGAGCAAGCTCCAACAGGATTGTTGGGGCAGGTTTTGCTGTTGCCTCTCACCTATCACCCTCGTCCTCCTCCACCATTGCCAGCCTCCACTTCCATCGCAGACAAGCACCCTAAACTAGATCAAATCAAAACAAAGGAAGAAGGAAGGACAAATTTGAAAAACACGTGAAAAATAGTAAAATGTCTAAAAATACGTACAAAGAAAATGGTTCAAAAGAAATAGAACTGTGGGAGTATCAATAAATTCAAAATAAATTTAAGTAAAAAAAATTGGAATATTAAAAAAACTTAAGATAGAAATAATAGAACATTTCTCCATGTTAGTTAAACTAAGGAAAAGTTACAATTACCCCCTGAGGCTTACCCTAACCTATAGTTTGCCCATAGTTTTTTTATATTATCCGATAACAATTTCTAAAACTGTAATTTAAATTATATGATAGCTATATTCCAGTAATATTAGTCTCTTCATTATTTTTTTATAATTAATAAATATTTTAAATTATCAGTTTTACCTTTTTGTAAATGCAATTTTCTTCTTGTAAATGCATATCAGTATTTTTTAAATATCAGTTAGTTATGAAAAAAATATCAAAAATCTTGAAATTATTGGAGCATGGTTATCATATAGTTTAATTTAGGATTTCAGAAGTTAGTGTCGGATGCTATAAAAAAAGTAAGGACAAACTGTAAGTTTTTTAAAATAAAGAGAGTAAATTGTAGGTTAGATCATACCATAAAAGAGGCTTTTATAATTTACCCTATGCTAAATATAGCCAATCTGTTATGATGAATAATAGTCCAATGGCCTCCGATATAAACTTGTAGTCATAGTTCTAGCACGTTAAATGATTGCTGCAGAGGAGGCCGCACCGCGCAAAAGAAGGGTAAAGAAATCCTTAAAAAATTCACAAAATAAAAGGTGCTAATGTGAAATTACACTTTATTTCTTTTATTTAAAAAATATATTTTTTATTTTTATTTTTTAATATAGTCTAATAGTAATTTCTGAAATCTTAATTTAGATTATATGCTTATTATGTTTAAGTGATTTCAATTTGTATGGTATTTTTTTTATAATTAATTGATATTTAAAAAATATTATTTTAAAAATTAAAAGAAATATATATATATATAATTAATTAATTAATTAATAATTTAAAATGTCTATTAACTATAAAAAAAATATTATATAGATTAAAATTACCAAAAGATGAGTACCGTAATATCTAAATGGATATTTCAAAAGTTACTGTCTGACTGCATTAAAAAAATATGAGCAAAGTGTATCTTTTTAAAATAAAATAGGTAAAGTGTAGTTTTATTTAAATCTCAGAAAAAAACTGTAATTATCCCTAAAATGCGATGTGAAAAGGGAGAGGAGAATTAAACACACTCCATATCCATAATTATAATTGACGGGTGACAAGTATGTGATGGCCAGCGGTAAAATTTACGGTTCAGGGCGAAGGAACAATTAACAGAATCGAGGCCTTCCCTTTCCCTCGTTCCATCGATTCATCTCGTCGTTTCAGAGGGAGAAGAAGGAGAAGAATCGAGGCCTGATCGGTCGTCGCCAATATAAGGTACAAGTAAATAAAGCGAGGGAAGTACTGTTAGTCCGAGAGAGAGAGAGAGAGAGAGCAGCAGCAGCAGCAGCAGAGGCTGACCGAAGAGAGAAGTGGAGATTTTGTGGAGAGAGGAGTTAGCGATCTGAGCGGTGGAGGCTACAAATGGGGACGCTTCAAACTTGGAGAAAAGCCTACGGC
Organism: Aquilaria sinensis; assembly: GCA_005392925.1. Taxonomy (NCBI): domain Eukaryota; kingdom Viridiplantae; phylum Streptophyta; class Magnoliopsida; order Malvales; family Thymelaeaceae; genus Aquilaria; species Aquilaria sinensis. The sequence goes on from SMDT01001070.1 coordinate 541,581, forward strand.
GCTCTCAAAGACAGCACTAAAGTGGGTCTCGCTCACGTCAACAGCGATTATGCGGTATTTCCTCTTGCTCCCGTCTTTTTTTTTCTTACTCATTGGTCCTTAGCTGTCGTGATCGGTTCGATTTGGCATTTCGAGCTTCGTCTTGTGGCTTTTGTTTGATTTTGGTGGTGTAATTAGGAACTGGATGTGGCCATAGTGAAAGCTACGAACCATGTGGAGTGTCCACCGAAAGAGAGGCATCTTAGAAGTAAGTCCTCTCTCTCCTGTTTGCTCTTTTCTTTTCCCTTCCTTTTCCGTTCACCTTATCGACGACTAGATCGCATTTCGCTTCTGGTTCCTTAGAAATTTGGCGTGATTCTTTTCTTGCCTGTGTTTCTGTAGAAATCTTGTTCGCCACTTCAGCAATACGCCCTCGAGCAGATGTTGCTTATTGTATACACGCTCTTGCCAGAAGACTGGCCAAAACTCGAAATTGGACGGTATTTTCTCTTTTCAGACTCAGTTAGCATTTTTTTATTGTTTTCTTTATAAACATGGAATGCATTTTCGTTAAGCTCATTAGAACTTATCTTTTTGTTTACAACTGCCATCTCTGCATATTCAGCATAGAACAGTAGGCGCATTGGCACATAAGAGCAATATGCTTGATATATGAGGTGGCAAGAGAGGCTAACTTGGTCAAAAACTGATTTGGTTAAAATGGTCAAGAGTTTTTGCTCTTCCAGAGGAACTTGCATCTTGCGTAGTTGAATGGAGGCACAAAGTTCTTGCAACTGACTTTACCCAATTGGGACTAAGGCTTTGTAGCTTGGAAAGATTATTTTTGCAATAGTGTTAATATTATAAAGTACATTGGGCTTGATAATAACTTATCTGGGCATTGTATGGCAAGTTCTAATCATTTTGTTCAAGAATTAAATTAACCCGGCACTGTTATAGAAGCTTCGATCTTATTGTGTGTGAATGAGCATCGAAGTCAATATCTATATCTACTGTTAATCCACTCCTGATGCTGTACATGTTTTCCCGTTTTGAAATTAGGAAGCTTTGGCATTGGTTGGTACTTGTACAATTGTAAGCTCCTACTTGTTTGAAAAAGTTAAGTGATTGTTGTCACCTTTATCATTTTGCCATTAACCAACAGGTTGCATTAAAAACTCTGATAGTTATTCATCGGTTGCTAAGGGAGGGTGATCTCACCTTTAAAGAAGAGCTATTAAATTTCTCACAAAGAGCACGTATTCTCCAGCTTTCGAATTTCAAGGATGACTCAAGTCCCATTGGTCAGTTCAAATATCTCTCTTGATCTGCATCTCTACATGTCTGTGTGATGCTGTGTATGCTCAGTCATAGGTGTGCACTGTGTATCTCCTAGGACTTTGACTGCCTCAGATTAATATAGTTTTCCATTTACTCTTCACATGTCCTTTAGCCTGGGATTGTTCTGCCTGGGTACGTACATATGCTCTCTTTTTGGAGGAAAGACTTGAGTGCTTCAGGATTCTAAAGTATGATATTGAAGCTGAGCGTCTTCCTAAGCCTGCCCCTGGACAGGATAAGGTATCATTTAATGGGAGGTTAGCTGTTGTAAACTATGCATGTCGCTTCATTGATTTTATCCATTTTTCATGTATGTACAATGCGACTTCTTTTTTATACTTGAGTTTTAATGTGCAGGGATACAGCAGAACTAGGGATTTGGACAGTGATGAATTATTGGAGCAGTTGCCTGCACTGCAGCAACTGCTGTATCGTCTCATTGGCTGCCGGGTAGAATTTTACTATTATTTTGTGGATTTTCATCCAGTTTGGTTCCCATGCCTTCATGACTGGCTCTGTTATTGTTCATTAGATGATTAATTGTGCCACCATGGATAGATGATTTATAGATTTGAATGTTGCATGCAGCCAGAAGGTGCTGCAGTTGGTAATTATGTAATACAGTATGCTTTGGCATTGGTATGGTCTCTCTCTCTCTGTCTCTGTCTCTCTCTCTCTCGTGTGCTGCCTAGGCACCATGAAATATATGTACTTGGAAATGGTATCCACTGAATTAATCAGCTATTAGGGGTTTGCGCTGCTCTTCCTCAAATCTTGCATGCAAATTTGTTACCATTTTTTCAAGTACGTAAAAAAAAAATTTAATTGATAGTCATTAAAGGAATGCCAAAAATGCATTTTTTACAGTATAAAAATTCTTGAAGTCTAGTCTCACCATCACAAACTTTTGAGACTCCTGTTAGCCATAAAAAATCCATCTTGTTATAAAAGCCACTACTGCTTTCTTTCGTTTAGCATTTACGTGAAAAGGTTCTATCCAAGAGAGAGAGAAAAAAGGCTTGTATGGAAAAGTTATAATTGGAGACTATCTGAAAACTGAATTTATTTTGGTAACTTTCAACTCCTATCCAGGTCACATTTTGTCTGGATGTTCTTTGACATAGCAGCTGCTTAGACTGGCTATTATATCCAGGGAAGATGAATCCTTTGGTTTTGATACTATTCACCGAAAGTCAGGTTATTTCATGGTGAGGCTAGCCTTATGTGAGGCCGGCAATTAGAACTCTTAGATGATGATGAAGCTGTCATCTTAACATTTATAATCACTTCTCTTACCATGAGACAAGAAAATTGTCACTGTAGAATGACCTCTAAAAGCCAGATGGCTTATCATGTTATCTAAGAATTCTTTTTTCAAACAACATTGGATTTTAAAAATTCTATACCTGCCTTCTCTACTTACTAAAACTGTTAGGCTGCAAGAAAGAGGTCTGCTATTTGGCAGAAAAAAATGTCATGCTATTGGGGATTCAAACTTTGTTTACACAATTATAGTATTGTCTCCATGCTCCATTAAACACTTAAACGAAAAAGTTCTGTGACGAGAACAAAAAGCAAAAGGGGGAAACGAAGAAGAAGGCAATAGCCTGTTTGCCTTTTCATGTTGTCGGTCCTGTTACAAGAGGGGAATTTGTTCCCTGTCTTTAATTTTCTTGCATCTAGTGGATAAGTAAGATGATGAAAGAGTTACTCCAATTATGTTGCAAATATTCACTGTACAGGTATTGAAGGAGAGCTTCAAAATATATTGTGCTATCAATGATGGAATTATCAATCTTGTAGACAAGGTAAGCTTTCATCTTTCCGTGGAGCTGTTCCTGCCATTCTAAGTGCACCCAATGTCCTGGCCTCTAAGCTTTGTCTTATTACAGTTTTTTGAGATGCCAAGACATGAAGCTGTCAAAGCACTTGACATATATAAACGAGCCGGTCAGCAGGTGATGCCTGCCTTAAATTGATTTTGTAGAGGCTAAATTTCTACTGGATATATTCGTTGACAACTAGTTTAGAGAGTTTGATCTTGGTTGAAATCATTTAAGTTTCAGTTATATTTGTCCAGTTTTTTAAAGTGAATATACCTTGTGATGCAGGCTAATGGCCTTTCTGATTTTTATGAAGTATGCAAAGGATTGGAACTGGCAAGAAATTTTCAGTTCCCTATTCTGAGAGAGGTATTTATTCTATTCGAGTGTCCACCATTTATTTGGTGTTTGGAAAGTCTCTTTAGTCAATCAATTGCTTGTTTACTGACTCATTGCTCACCTTCTCAGCCACCACAGTCATTCCTTACCACCATGGAAGAGTATATTAGAGAGGCACCACGTGTAGTTTCTGTACCAGCAGAACCATTGGTTAGTAAATTTTATGTGCAGGACGAATAACTTCTGATCTATATATTTCTTCATATCCATCATGATTGCTCTATACAGCAAAGCTGTAGAGAACGTTGAAAAGATAGCCTAACTAGACCTGAAATTGGGTGTTGAAATTCATTGTACAATGGTGTTGAAGAACCCAGTGACAGTTGGCTGGTTCTGTGACAATGATAGGGAAGGAAGCACAAATAATATGAAAGCTGGAAGGCTAAAAGTATTGGACAAACATCCTATGCACCGCTGAAGTGATTTTTTTTCTCCACTGAAGTGCTATTATTGAACCAATCTTGGTTAAGCCTAACCACTGGTAATGTGAAATCCTTAGTTCATGATTGTTTTCCTACTAATGCGCCAGTTAAAAAAAAGGGAAAAAAAAGAAGAAAAAAAACCCACTGAGCCATAGGATATTTATCCATAAGTATAATGTTGGTAACATGGAGCCCAACAAATGGGGCTTCAGTTATGTTGACAGAAATAGATATGGCATAGCCATTTTGCAGGTTAGATTTGAATGGTTTAGAGAAACAATTTCAAAGATGCACATAGAAGCACTGAGAACTAGTGGTGGATAAGCAATACAAATGCTACATGTATTTGGGAACAATAGAAATTTCACTTATATGTGGGACAATATTTGATCTCAAGAAATTCATTTTATTTCAGGTTAATGGTTCAGGGCCATACTAGTTGGAGAAAGCGCAATGTATTTAGGCTATCTAGACAGGGGCGGAGCCAGAAAAAATAGTCAATGGGGGCAATAGTTAATTTTTCTAGAACATATAATTGTAAATTTTAAAACTTTTGGCGTCAAATTGCAAATTTTATGGAAGAAACAATACTATAAATATAGTTTTACCAAAGTTCAGTAGGGGCAATTGCACCCACTCACTGCAACGTGTCTCCACCACTGTATCTAGATAGACTAAATTCAATCATATTACAATGCAACCATTGAAGTGTGAAAGACAAGTAATTTGTACCCAGCAAAGTAGGGTTGAGATAAAAGGCTAAAGCCTTGAAAGAGAGAAAACACTCTGAATTTTATTGATAAAAAGTATGAATATATCTACATGTCGGCTGCTTGCATAAGGCCCCTTTTTGTGGTGTGTAGTTGACAATCCCTTATAAGCCTAAAAGGCATAGAATGTAGTTCTACTTGGCGCACAAGTAAGCCTGATAAAGTATGGATTGATATCTTAATTAATCAAGCCTAAACCTAGAATCCCAATAGAAAAAAAGAGAGTAATCTAAAGAACTAAATATCCTAATTGACTCTTGCTAGGAAGTCAAATCTCGCTTGATTTTTCCCCAAGTAAAAGATCTTTAGAAAATCCCCTAACAAAAACTATAATTAGTCAAGACTTTCAAAATTGACTTTTTGTTCCTATTTGAGTATCAGTTTCCCTCCCTTCCCTGCTAGGATGCATTGTGCCTACTATCATTGACCATGGAGAAAATATAGAATGAGCATGGAGTAATAATGCCTTACTAATCTGAACTAATCCATAAGCTTCTAGTTTCAATAAGATTCAGGCTAAAAGCGTACAAGTACTATAATGTGCCTCTTAAACTAAGGAAATAAAATACCCATAAAATAATTACAAAAATTGTAATAAAATAACGGTCCCATGTTTCAGTTAGATTTATGGTGTCTACTGTGTTCGATGCTGTACTATTACAATTCTAAAGGTCTGTGTGCTCACTGGTTGTCGATATTCTTTTGCAGTTTGTTGTTACTTTAAGCTGAATAATGGGTTTTGCCTATATTTTAATCTTTTATGAGTATATGTTTTCTAACTAATATGGATTGTATGAACAGCTCCTAACATACAGACCAGAAGAAGGCCCTGTGGAAGAAGCTACTTTACCAAATACTGAACCGGAACCACCAACTCCTGCTCAGGATGTCATTTCTACCGTTGAGACTGCTCCTGCCAACCCTCCTCTGAACAGTATGGAGACTGGAGATTTGTTGGTAATTTTGTCTTTGTATGTTTTTCCTGTCACTCAAATATTAAAAAATAAACTTTCCTTTTTCTCATACGATTCTCATGTATCCTAGGGCTTGAATTATTCTGGTCCCGTTGCCTCCAAAATTGAGGAAAGTAATGCCCTTGCTCTAGCAATAGTCCCCACTGAAACAGGTAGCAACATGTTTTTTACAATGTTTGATGATCTTGATATGGTCAACGTCACTTTCTATTCATCTTCTGCGCTTAAACACCGAGATGTGCCTTTTTTATTTGCAGGCACTTCAACGTTTAATTCTAATGCTGGTCAAGCAAAGGATTTTGATCCAACTGGATGGGAGCTAGCGTTGGTCTCTACACCAAGTACAAATAGTTCTTCAGTTAATGAGAGACAATTGGTTAGTGCTTCATCCGTTTAGTTCCATAATGTCCTTTTCTCGCGTCATGTGCCGATGTGTGTACCTGAGGAGCAATCAAATTGCAAAAGAAATTTAATTGAATTGAAATGAATGTAGCAGGTGGGGATGGGATGAGTGTTGGTCTGAGGTTCAATTGAATGGACAGATCAGTTAATATTATTGAGGTCTGAGCCAAAAGGTTAAATGAAAATGAATGAAAAATGCGTTCAATTGAATTGAATTGGATGAAGGGTGGGGTAGGGATGAGGGTGAATTCTAGGTTGAATAGAAATGGTCGAGTGAGTTGTGATTATTATGCTGTGAGCAGAGAGTGGTTGTTTACGCATTTAGAAGGCAACGGAGCAAATACGCCACCCATGAAGTGCCCACTAATTTTTTTTGGAAACAGATAAACACTAGTGTAATTAGATTTTAGGCAAATTACCCATACGGGGGTTTAACAAAAAAATATTGTAGCATCAAACACTGTTCAACTGGTACAGTAATGAGGGGATTTTAGCCCTTGGTTAGGTTGGCCTCTGATCACGTCCAATTTGGTTCCAATTTGCTTTTTCTAGCTCGTATTCAATAAATTTAGGATTAAACCCAACTCAAATCCCAACATCTTAAAAATGATTTATGCCTTAAATAGACGTTCTTCATGAAAATTGAAGCGAGAAAGCATGGGGCTTTTGCTCCCCATGCCTACCTGAACACGCCCTCTCCTCGGGTAATAATTCATGCTGTGGGTAGTACTGGTGGCTTATGTGCATGAGAAGAAAAAATTGGCGGCGTATTTGCATCGGAAAATAAATTAGTGGGCAATTTGACCCATGGCCTAAAATTAGTGACATATTGGCCCCTGTTAGTGTTCTCCCATTCAGAAACATGCCATTTTTGTTTTAATCCATTTTGTGAATCTCTTTTAAAATGATTCTGGCCAGATTTTCAAGCAGTAAGTATAGCTAGAATGAATTTTCTGTTGTACGTAGACTGTGGATTTACACCCTCAAACCAAGCAGAAAAGCTTATATCTTGTGATGATGTATTTGATTTTCAGTTGATTTTCTCGTTTCTGCTGCAACTTTCAGGCTGGTGGACTGGATTCCCTTATTCTTGACAGTTTGTATGATGAAGCAGCTTATCGAGCTTCGCAGCAGCCCATATATGGATCCCCAGCACCTAACCCGTTTCAGGTGCAAGATCCATTTATTACAAGTCACAGAGCTCCACCTCCAGGAGTTCAAGTGGCTGGAATGGCTCAATCACAAGCCAATCCATTTGGTCCATACCAACCTACCTATCAACAGCCATTGCAGCAGCAACATTTATTGATGAGACCTGCGAATCCATTTGGTGATGCAGGTTTCGGGCAATATCCTATGAATCCTATTCCACAACCTCACGCCAACAATCCGTTTGGAAGCACAGGACTTTTGTAAGGTTAAGCATGAGATTGACATAGGATCAACTGTTAGTGTTGTGCCTAAAAGTTAATTATAAGATGATTATATTTTGCATATTAGGCTATAATATTTTTATTGAGTCATTATTCTAATAATTGTGTTTGTTATTCGTTCCTACGTAACACAATCAAGCATAATTATAACCTTATAATAATAATAATATTATTAAGTGTCCCTAGTCTAGTATTATTATGGAATGAGTTGCAATAATATATAAAGATTGCATATGTGGTGATTAACATGAGATATGTAGTATACATATGGATACAAGTTGGAGAACTTGTATACTGAATCAACTTATCATGAGAATGCTATATGGATCTTTATATAAATGTTATAAGTGATTTTTATAATGATCATGGTATATATAGTTCTTTGACCTAAAGTTATTAAAGTTCCCTACATATAAGTTTCATGCTTTGATATTTTTATTGATTGCTCGTAACTGATTAAATATGAAAGTAGTTATCAGATATATCACATATTATGCAGAGGATTTTGTATAATCAAGATAAGATTTGTCTATCCTATGTAATGGAGTGATATCTTCAGACCCTTTAATTGAGTGAGATTGAGGAAATGTATGGTCATACTCGGTTGAGTTAATATAAGATATTAATGTCATTAATTTTAGTCAGTCAACTCGAGAATTAATAAATCAAATATTGGGTCATATAAAAGTGACATTTCATATCTCGTGCTTAGCATGATATTTTGGACAAACGGATAATTGCATATATAAATAATAATTATAAAGATTTAATCGAATCAACGACTATATTGTCAATTAGGTAGTAATAATGTGTTGTTAGACACTATTCATTGTTTATGATTGTAAATGTGATGCATGATTATTGCTAATGTGATAGGAGTTTATTGGGTCGTATACTTAGAGTCAATTGAATCGTTTAAGTGCATGGGCCAAATTGTTTGGTTTTGGTTTGATGATAATTTCAGATTAATTATTGATTTATTAATTGAGCCATTATTAAGCCTAAAATTAAGCCTAATCAGATTAGGGTTTTGAAACATATTAAGTTTGGGAGTTAAGCCTCATTGCTTATATATTACATATTGTAGCTGCTAATGAAATTAAAAAAGCTCTGAAAGTTTTAGTCATACTCTTCTTTTGTCTTTTTTTTAATGACGTAAAGTAGCACTGCAGATGAAAGAGTTATACATCTACCAGAACGTGGTAGAGACGTGGTGATCTGATAAATTTGTATGGATATTATAAAAAGCTTGAACACGTCAACTATTCAAATTTTAATAATTTAGCTTAACAATTAGGTGAAAGATCTCAATCAACTGAGTATAAAATTTTTAAATATTCAATTTACTCCGTTTCACTTGAACCTTATAAGGTTTTGATTAATTTCCACTATACTTATTTGGCTCTGAAAGCCTGCATCATTATCTTCTGATCAATCAGTGCGACTCTACATCTTCCAGGAGTGAGGGGTACGGCTGCAGTTGTTTTGCCCACGGATTACAGGTTTTTGCATGGATCAAATTTGCTTTCGTAGGTTGTAAGTGTCTGCAAAATGTCAGAACCACCAGTTGATGCAGGTTAGTCTTGTGGGAGTGGACTTGAGTTCAAGAGCTTGTGGACCCCGTCTCTCCAGCCTCAGGCCTCTCACTTACGATTATCTGAGTCCAGACCTTGTCAGACAAAATGTGGCTGGAAATATGTTCTTTATGAATTAAGTGCAAAGTTACTGAAATTAAAATACTTTTAAATGAGCAGGCAAGTCAATACAAACATCGATTCCTTCTAATTCCTCACCGAACACGCTTGGCCAACTTGCTTACGTACAGGAACATTGGGCTACGTTATTCTCAAAGGTGTGCGCATCACTGCAACAGCTGCAACATGCAAAAGTTAAAGATGCCTCCTTTGGTAAATGTTCACCTAATTTGGCATATATTATTACCCATAGTCTAGTTAAAAGAACATTTTCCCCAAATTATTCGTTGCAAGATATAGATAGCTCGAAGTAATCGTCCAAATACCTGTTATAATTTGCACTTGTATTTCCATTTTTCTGTTGTGTGTGGGTGGGCTTTTCTGTTTTGCTTGGGCATTGTATCCCCCACTTGAGATTAATTTTGAATTAATTGTTCCAGGTTGAGTCTTTAAGGAAGTTTAAAATTTTGACTTTGTGGGCAGTTTTTTTATTTTATCTTGGTTGCAATCTGATCTATAAATGGATATACTATGTTAGATTTTTAGGTAAAGTCAATTGTGTGAAAAGTAAGGTGTGAGAATGTTAAGAAATATGAGAGGTTTAAAGACTAAAAATGATAAGGCAATGAACATTTTCTATTTTTCATATATTGTAATTATTTGAGGACAAGATGTATGAATTATTGAAGGTAATAGAGAATTCACAGTCACATATGTGTGCATTATGAGCTTGTTTTTGTTGTAAGTCTACATTTTGTAGAGTATATTTCTCTTATTCATAAGTATAGACAAATTACGGCCAAAAAATGTTTGATTTTTTCGCATTAAATTTTGCTTTCCATTATACATGAGTTGTGTAGGTGGTACTATTGTTTTTTGGATAAAAATAACTTGCAATTGGGGTACACGTAAGCCGAGACACAGTACAATGAGTATACAAGTTTTGTAGGTCATAGGGATATCAGTATGCTTGGCAGAGTAATTATGAGTGATTACTATTCGATTAAAAATAAAAAAAATCAAAAAATTGAAATAATTTAAAATTTTAGTTTGATTAATTCGGTTTTTCTATTCAGTTTTGGTTGAAACTGAATAGAGAGGATATTGGTTTTGGTTCAATTTCGGTTGTGAGTATCGGTTATTTCAGAAACCCAAAAAACAAATTTTTTTATGTTATATTCGAGGTTTTGGTGGGTCAGTTGACAGTTTTAAAAGGAGTAGGAGTCGAGTGAAAGGTAAAAAGAAGATTGATGGCTTTTAATGGGGTTTGCTCATCACCGCACGAAACACTGTCAATCGAATTGGCGGTTTTGCACACTATGCCTTAACCCACCCAAAATGCCAAATCTCACGACAAATACTCGATTGATTCGACTTGCTCTTGAATCCCTTCCAAACCCAGATTGAAATCTAACCCAACCTTCCCCAATGGCCGCTGCCGGGAACGACGATCCCACATCCAGATCCGGCATTGCCAACCGCCACGCCATCCCGGCCCACAAGATCGCCCTTATCAGTGGCATAACCGGCCAGGATGGCTTCTACCTGATTCTGAAAATTCTAATCCTGTTTGCTTCTGCGTTTTAATCTGAGGGAGGAGAGAAATCGCTGCCGCTGTGCTTTATCTGTTGACGTTGGAGCACAAACCCCAAAATGGTCCCCCATTTATTGCTATATAGTTTCTTAAGTCACCTATGTTTCTTTATGTTAGGTTTATCACTAGATTTGGAATGCAATTTTATTTCAGTTATTTCAGTTTTAAACCAAACTGAACTGAATATTTTGATTCGGTTTTACTTTGATTTAGAAGTTTAATTCAGTTAATTCGATTTATAATAACAAAAATTCAAAAACCAAGTAAACCGATAAACTCTGTTTAGTTTGAACTAAATAAACCGAATGATTAGCTATAGGAGTGGTTATTATGTTGATGTTGGGAGTTTTGAAACCTGGAGGTTATTTCATTTTGGCTTTCATTTTTTTATTTTTTTGTTTTTCCTTTTATTTTTTTGTTTTTCCACATTTTTCGTCTTTTTTTTCAATCCGTTTTCCTTCTTCAGTTTTTTTATCATTTCTTTTTCCTTTCAGCGTCTTTCCTTCTCAGTTTTTTTTTTTGTCTTTTTTTTTTTCAATCCGTTTTCCGTCTTTATTTTTATTTTTCATTTTCACTTTTCTGTTTTCTTTGTCTTTCAAACATTTTTCTTTTTGTTATTCCCATTTCTCCTTCTTTGGTTTTTTTCTCTTTTTTTTTTCATTTTTTTTCTTATTATATCTGCTTTTATTTTCCATTTAAATTTTTCTGCCTTCTTCCAGTTTTATTATTTTTTTTTTTTGTTTTTGAGATTTAAATCAGAGCAATGCATAAAAAACAAATTAGTAAAATTAAAAGACATATTCAAAAAGAATATAATGATAATATTAAAAGAATAGATTAATAACATTAAAAGAATTGGTAATACTAAAAGAACATATTTGTTTTTTTTGTTATTTTTTGTTCTTATATAGTATTTTTCTTGTATATATGTGTGTTCTCATGTTTTCATTTTTCTGTTATTGAATAGAATCTATTATTTGTTTCTATTCCCTTTTCAGTTTTTATATGTCCATTTTTTTTAAATTTTTTTAAAAGAACATTTTGTTTTTCTAAGAGCAGAAATAGATACTAATAAAAGAATAAATATCTATCTTTTTGTATCAGTTCTATTTATTCTTTTACCAGTTTTTATTTATTTTTTAATCACTTGTTTTGTCTTTTGTTAGTTCTTCTTTATTCTTTTAGTAGCTTTATCTTTTTTTTTTTTGTGTAAATTTTATATGTTTTTTTAATTAATTTAATATGTTCTTTTATTAGTTATTTTTTATTCTTTTATCAGGATTATCTAATTGTTTCAATTTTATTTATTCTTTTGTTGGTTCTTTTATCAGTTTCATCTGTTCTTTTTTCAGTTTTAATACACTATTTATTTTTTTATTCTTCTATTGTTATCTATTTATTCCTTCCCGAGTATCTGTCAGTTTTTTTAGAGAAATTAATTGTTATTTTATAAGTATTTGTTTGTTTTTTTTTAACCATTGTTCTTTTCCTAGAAACTATTTTTTCTTTTAACTCAACTAGCTGTTTGTTCTTTTATTAATTGAAAATTTTGAAACAAAAAATGAATAATAAAAGATAAATTTTACAAAACAATATAGGAAATAAAAAAAATGTAATAGAACTAAGAAGAAAAGGTAGACAAATTAAAAAACAAAAAAAGAGAAATAAAACTGGAAACGGAAGAACATACAAAACTGAAAATAATACATAAGAAAGGAAAAACTAGAAGCAGACGAGAAACTGAAAATAAAAAATAAAACTGAAAAGTTAAATGTAAAACAAAACATAAAAAAATAAAATAAAAAACTAATAGAAAATGAGAAAAAAATTTGAGAAAGGCAAAAAAACGAAGATTAAAAAAGGAAATGAACCTGGCTAATTTCGGTGCACCACCCCTGTAAAATTTACTAAAGAACATTTTGGCCCAAATCATAAGTAGTTGGGCATGCACACCTGCCAATCAATAAATACTTATATATTTTCCGCAAGATTCAAACAAAGCTCCGCATGGCCGGAGCAGTTAACACGCTGGTGAAGGGGAAAGCTGCCTGGTTTTGACTCCCGGCAATCCCGTTTCCTAGGTTTTTTTTTTTACTTTCGTTTTTTTATCATTTCAGTTTTGTCCTCAAATTTCCCAATTTTTTTAATTTTTTTTTTCTGTTTTTCTTTGCACCTCTTATTTTTTTTCTTTCCCCAGTTTTGTTTTGTATTTAATTTCTTCAGTTTTATTTTTTATTTTCATTTTCTCATCTTCTTCTAGCTTTCCATTTTTATTTTTTGTATTGTTTCCAGTTTTGTCAATTATTATTTTTCCATATTTGTTTATTATTCTTTTTATTTTTTCAATTTGTCTACCTGTTCTTCTTAGTTTTGTTCCATATTTTATTTCTTATATTATTCTTATTTTTTTAGAATTGATCCTTTTTTTTAATACATTTTTTGTTCCAAAATTTTTAACTAATAAAAGGACAAATATCTAGTTGAAACAACAGAACAAACGGTTACTGTTAAAAGAACAGATAATTTCTAAAAATAAAAAAAAATTGAAACTGATAAAATAACAATTAATTTCTCTAAAAAATTAACAGATACAAAACGACAACTAGATAATGATAAAAGAAAAAAAATTCAACTAGATAATGATAAAAGAAAAAAAATTACTAAAACTAATAAAAGAAAAGATAAAATTGATGAATAAACAAGTAAAAACTGCCAAAAAAAATAGAATTGACAAAAGAATAAAAAAACTAATAAAAAATAGATACAACTGATAAAATAATAAAAAAATAATAAAAGGATAAATAAAATATATATAAAAAAAGTAGAACTTAAAAAAATAAAGGCCAAAATGCGTGGTTAGTCCTCCAACTTGGCAAACGCACGAGTTAGTCCTCTAACTTAGCAGATTAAGCATTTTGGTCCCTCAACTTTGTTAAATTAAGCGAGTTAGTCCTATGTGGGATGGAAAGTGTCCATGTGAGGTAATGCCTGGGGGGGAGGGGGGTTATGAAAATTCCTAGTTTCGCAGAACCTATAATTTCTAGTTTTGGCGAGCGATAGTGAATCGGTGAGGGGTAAGACGGGATTGCAATGCGCGAAACCTAAGAGAGCAGAGGTAATATAGGATTACAACACGCGAGGGCGTATGAGAGTGGTGGTGAATCAGCGAGGGGCGAGAAGTGGTGAATCGCCAATGAGGGCAATCCGACGGAGGAGTTGGATTTGACAGAGGTGTGGAGTGAATCGGATTCTAAGGAGGTGAACAGGTGAGGAGGTGAATCGGATTTGATGGAGGAATCAGATTCGACGGAGGCGAAGAGGCGAATCAGATTTCACGGAGGTGAGATCGACAAAGGAGTCGGATTCCATGGAGGTAGGAGGAGAATTGGGTTCAACAGAGGACTGATTTGACGAATGAGCTAGATTCAACAAAGGCGATAAGGCAAATAGGATTCAACGGAGGGGAAGAGAGACAACAATGTTGGTGGAGGCAAGAAAGGAAAACGGAGATGCCCCTACCACATCAGCAAAAATTTTAACACCGTCTGGCTTACCATCTATTTTGGACTAACTTGCTAACTTTTTTAAAGTTGAGGAACTAACTCGCACTGAGTTAAAGCTAAATGACTAAGTCGTGTGAGTTTGTCAAGTTTGAGGACCAACCATGCATTTTGGCAAAAAATAAAGAACCAATAAAAACAGGTAGACTTGGTAAAATTTGACTAAAATTGTTTAAAATAAATAAGAACTAATAAAAAATAAATAAAATTGATAAAAGTACAGATAAACTTATAAGAAAACAAATAAGGGCCAATAAAAGTAAAAATAAAATGGTAAAGGAGTAAACAAGAACTAATAAAACATAAACAAAAATTGATGAAATAATAAATAAAACTGATAAAAAAATTAAAAGAACTTGTGAAAGAACATATAGAAGTTGATAAAAGAAAAGCAAAAAGGAAAAAAAAAACTGAGAGCAATACAAAAAAAAAAAAAGAAACAAAGAAGAAAAAAGGAAAAAGGAAAAACAGAAGCAAAAACGAATTGGAAAAACAAAAGGAAAAAGGGATGAAGGAACGCAGAAAAAAAAAAGGAGCTGGAACGAAAAAGAAAGCAGATGAAATTAAAAAACTAAAAACAAAAACAAAGGAAAAAAATGTGTGAAGAAACCTGAAGGGAAAAAAAAATTGAAGAAGAAACGAAAAAACCTAAAAAAACTTCAAAGGAAAACCTTGATGGCGGCTGCTGGAAGTCAAATTCCTGTTCCCCAGCCACGTTAGCTACACATTTTACCACTACCAACCAATAGTTAATTATATTGGTAGAAGAAAGCGATTGATCTGTTGCTGTCACAGATCATCCAATGGCAAGCAACAACTAGTGTTACTTTGCTACAAGTTAGGACCAATCCGATTTAATTTAAATTAATTGATTTATTTTTATTTTTATATTTTTTTATTTGAAATTAATTATATTTAAATTTAATATTATGTAGATATAATAATCTATTTAAAAGTAAATTTTCATGATGTAATTAAATTATTATGATTTTTTTTAATACCTTAAACTAAAAAAATTTATAAAAATTTAATAAAATTATAAAAATTATATTTTCAATGAATTATTGTAACCATATAGTATGAACTTATGACTAAAATTATTTTCACGTAAAAAAATATAAAAATAAAAATAAACTATTTTAAAATCAATTAATTTAAGTTACAACGAACTGAGTCTTAATCAGCGATCATCTTCACTGTTATTTTTCCTTTTTGATTTGCTGGTTAAGAGAGAGGAAATAAACTCCACCAAATCTGTCACTGAAGTAAACTGATTTGCATAAATGACCCACTCAATGTTTTTTAGAGACAAATCCCACCATTGACGTACATTTTTTTTTTTTAATCTAGAGGCCAAAAGGAATGGTGAATTCATTTTAACTTAAGCCAACTTAATTTAAAATAACTTATTTTTATATTTACATCTTTTTTACTTGAAACCAATTTTATTTGAAATTCAATATTATTTAGGTGAAATAATTCATTGATTGTAAAATTTTTATAATACTATTAATTTTTTATGAATTTTTTTTTTAAACATTAAAAAAGAAAATTTCATATAAATTTAATAATATGATAAAAATTTTGTTTCAAATGGATTATTACACCTATATAATATTGACTTTTAAATGAAATTGGTTTCAGGTGAAAATTTTTTTTAAATTATTTTAAATTAAGTTGACTTATGTTAAAACGAACGAATTGGGTGGTAGTTAACCGGGAAAAGCTGAGCGGGCTAGCTAATGGGCAGTAGGCAGTAGCTACTCAATCTAGTGGAATAATAGCCATTAAACAACGGCGTAGATGCTTCATGGTTGTTACAATATGATACCTTAGACTTCAATATTTTTAAGTTGAGGATTAAGTTACCTCGGAGAGCCGTTAATAGTGTAGACAGTCAGACAAAATGGTTATAACCTGCAAATGTAATTGCGAAGCAAATTCTATTACTTGCAAATTTGCAATCATAGTCGTCAGTTATGCTTCGAGTGCTAATTTACAATAGTGAAGTATTTGAGTTCCTTGCATTAGGGGGATCATTTAATCCCATCCATGACCAAGTTACTATTCCCAATCTGGATTTAACATCTCCAAAGTCTACATATTATAAAGATTACAAGCACATGATTGGTATAGGATCTGACGCTAATTTCCCATGATTGCAAAGAGGGTTTGGGTGATTATAGGGGAAAGTGAAATATCAAAATTGCTAGTCTCTGGTAACTATTAATTGCTCAAAAAGAGCATCCCGACGGGCCATATTGGAGGGAGAGTGAAATAGAGTATTATGGAAAGACTTAAAGTAAAAATTACAAGAAAGAAAAAAAATTGGAGAAGAAAAGTCCAAAAAAAGGTTGAAAACAATCACACATAAGAAAAGAAAGGGAGATGACAAACGGATAGTATTAGACAAAATTACAGAGAGGGAAGGAAAAATTTTTCAATGAATGACTGATGCCCAGAAAAGCCTTGAACTCTCACCCTCCATAATGAGGATGCATAGACTGACCAAGTAACAGACTTTTGTTGGAAGTTTTCCCAGAAGAGCGTAAAAAATAAAAAATAAAATATCAGGAACAGAGCCTACACAGAAATTACTCCTAAAACTATATGTTATTATGGTATAGACACCGTTGAAAACTGAGGCCGAAATGTAAGGAGCTAAGGCTCCGTCTACCATGCTTATTGAGACTAAAATTAGAAGGCTCTTTCTGCCATCAAATCTGTCTTCGACTCCTATAAACTCACTAACTTGAAAATTTTCTAGATCTTGAAAAACTGCAATTACCTATCATATAATCTTCGTATCTGTAGTCATTATTGTTAAATTATGACATATTATTTTTAGTGCTAAAAGTAACATGTGACATTTCAAATGGGTGGTAGGGATGTTTTATTCTTTTTGGATGGACGGATTTATGATTGTTAGCAAAGCAACATTAATTCTAAGCCCTAACAACTAGAAGTAAGGGTCTTCTACATTTTTACCATGAAGACTTTGTTTTGCGATGGATCCATCAAGAGATTATTCCCACTGCTTAAGAATTACTCCATCTATACTAAGTCCTTTACTCATTTTTAGTTTTTTTTGACTAAATTTGACTTAAATATATTTGTATTAATATTTACTGAATTTTTTTTTAAATTATATTTAGAAAGGACAAGACTTATAATTTTTAAATATAAATACTTTAAAATTTTTTTAACAAATATTAATATAAATAAGTTTAAGTCAAATTTAATAAAATAACCTGAAACGGTGAAAGGAACTAAGGGCGGAGTTAAATTAAATATGAGCGATCGTGGCCCTGATTGGGCCAATGGTTTAAGACATCCCTTCGTTTTCACCTCCCGGAATATGCCCTTGACTTGAAGCTCAGGACAAAGGCGCGTCCCGCCTCTTTCGTTATGTTTTCATTTCGGCTGACTGAAACTTCAAATCTTTCTTTCTTGGCCAAACTATATATTTAGTCCCTGAACTTATCGAATTCGAGCGATTTGGTCCAAAACTCAGTATTCAATGAATATTAGTCCCCAAACTTTGAAAAACTATACGAGTTAGTCCATCACCTCAGAAGTGTTGATAGAAAAATAATAATATCCTACATTATTTCTTTTAGTCTGTACAAAAAATATTCTTAGTTTAAAATCATTCAAATAAGCTATCTCCTCCATCATTAAACTGGAATATGGAGTTAAAGAGGATGAACACAAGTAGTTGAGTTTTCAGAGCAAGTATACAAATTGCATTGCTTGCCCCTTATCTTTTTTCTATTGTTCTATGCTGGTTCCATCTAGTTTATTATTTTTCATGCTTATGCAATTCATTAATAACACCATTCCTTTGGCATCTTGACTTAAGTACGGCACACAATGTTCGAGGGTGGTATTCTCAAGGTTTAAAGATGCTTGACTTCCTTATAATTTAGTGCTTCATTCTCAGTAATAATTTAGTTAACAAGTGTAACCTCAAATTTGCAATTAATAAGCTCAAATGAAAAATATTAATTATATAAAAATCTTAATACAAATTTTTATATAGTACTAGATTAGATGATAAAATATGGATGTCATGCTTGTTTATTTAGAAGCAATAAGATTATGACATGGAGGATTTTTAGGACTTTTTAAATATCTTTAATTTAGTAAGCAAGAAATGGAGCGGGATCAAATTTTCCCTTGGCCACTTGAAAATGTTAGGTTAACATAGCTCTAACCCGATATAAATTGGGTTAGGATCGGTTTAAGTTATAACTAGAATAGGGTCGGGTGAGGGTTAGGGTATGTTGTAAAAATCGGGTTTTAATCTAAACCCGATTTTACAACCCGAACTTTCATCCCCAAGTAGAGAAAATAGTTTATTTGAATGATTTTAAACTAATAGTACTTCTTGCGTCAAAATAAAATAGATTAATAGAATTTTTGTAATTTTCTCATTAACATGTCTAAGCTAATGAATTAACTCACATAGTTTTTTTAAGTTCAGGAACTTATATTTACTGAATACTAAGTTATAAATCAACTCACTTGAATTTGGTAAGTTAAGGGGCTAATGTATAGTTTGGCCTTGTTTCTTTCTGTTTAAAGGTTTCCTTAATCCAATTTGGATACGGATCCTCCCTCCCACTTCCAAAGCGCTTCGGCCAACTGCCTTGACTTCTCGGGCTCGGTCTCTCACATCACATCTATCTCATTTCAACGTTATAAAAATTGGTGATTAAACGGACAGAAGCTGGGTCAACCTCAGCCCCGCCCTGGCAGACAGTCAACACGCCCCCGTGTTCGTTCCCACCAAAGTAAAACAAATAAAAATATAAAATTCTCAGCAATAACTTCAGAACTTTGCGAAAACCAAGGAAAAATCAGCCGCCTCATAAGAGATCGAGTTCGAATTCGGTTCTTTAACTCACCTGTACTTTTGGGTTTTGCCAATCTTATCATGGTCTAGTTTGCAGCAGAAGAACAAAGGCATGCCAAAATCGAAAAACTTCTTTAAGAATATGCTTAGGCCTCTTGGATTTGGCGCAGGAAGAGGTAAGCAAGCACAAGCCCTGTTCAATTTTCCTGCTTATTTGACGATCTATTGTAGCTTCTTCTTCTTCTTCTTTGTTCCATTTGGTGGTAGTGGTTCAATATAGTTTTTCCTTTCGGGGCTTAATTTCTGCGTAGACGGCCAGAATGAAGAGGATTTGGAGAGGATAGCTGCACAAGAGCAGAAGCGGTTTTCTTTCAGGACTCTGGCTGCTGCCACCAGAGATTTCCACCCAACTCACAAGCTCGGGGAGGGAGGTTTTGGGCCGGTGTATAAGGTGAGTCCTTTCTTACAAATTCAACTGTTAATTTTTAGTCTCATCTGACTTCGGTTGGTTGTTTTTCATCTTTGTAGATGACAAGCTTTCTCTAGTAAGTACGCTTAGCAATAACATTAGAAACAGATTTGTCTTTGTGAGCAAACAAGACGATGAGCAACACTAGCATTAACTTAATGGTTGTGCTCTTGGTTTGTAGGGAAAGTTGGATGATGGGAGAGATATTGCAGTGAAGAGGCTTTCCCATAGTTCAAAACAAGGGGAAAATGAGTTCACAAATGAGGCTAAGTTGCTTGCACGTGTGCAGCACCGCAATGTTGTGAACCTGCTGGGATATTGTGCACATGAGACTGAGAACCTATTGGTTTACGAGTATGTTGCTCATGAGAGTCTTGACAAGCTTCTTTTCAGTAAGCACTGGTCATCTCTTGCTCTTTTTCTTGCCTATCAATTTGATAACTAGAACGAACAATCAAATCCAAGCCATCTGAATAAACTTGTCCTCTGCTAGTTTGAGAATCTTCAAGGGCTCTTTACTCGTTTCCATCTTTCCATTTACAAATATTGACCACTAAAATTGGATGTGCAGTCTTCAAGCCTTTTTGGGATTGGTAGAGATGTGGAACTAGAGGCTTGGCTTTAGAGTATGAGGGGGAGAACTTAGAAAGAAGAAAGGATCAACCTGTAGTAGCTTTTCCTTTCTTCCTCCATCTAAGAACCAGAACAGCAAAAAAGCTCCTTGAACTCGTGCCTTGAGAGCAGTTAAGTTGAAGTGAACAGAATAGCTCTTTTTGAAGGGATAGGCTGAGAAGGCTTTGGGTTTAAATAGATCAAAATTATGTAAAAGTTCTACCGCTATTGAATAGAAGATATAGAATGACATGAACTGTGCTTCCCTTTCATAATCATTATAAATGTGTTCGTCTAATGTAGAATCCACCCGAAGAGGGGAGCTAGATTGGAAACGAAGGTATGAAATAATTTCGGGAATTGCCAGGGGTTTACTTTATCTTCATGAAGATTCACACGATTGCATCATCCATCGAGATATAAAGGCGAGCAATATCTTACTCGATGAAAAGTGGGTACCCAAGATTGCTGATTTTGGCATGGCTCGCCTTTTCCCCGAGGATCAAACTCATGTCAACACTCGTGTTGCTGGTACCAAGTATGTTAGCATCCTCAAATATTTCAAGGGTTATGGTCTATGAGCTGCAGGCTTGTCAAATATACCTCCTTTTTGTCTTGATCCAGAGTTGAGGTACAATATTGTTTACTTTTTAACTTGAAAACAGTGGATACATGGCTCCAGAATATGTGATGCATGGACATCTCTCGGTGAAGGCTGATGTGTTTAGCTTTGGAGTTTTGGTTCTAGAGCTTATCAGTGGCCAGAGAAACTCAAACTTCAATTTGGATGTCGATGCACAAAATTTGCTTGATTGGGTAAGTCATGTTATGATGATTAGTAGTTTTAGTCAATTGAATTGAGTTTATATGTTCAGTGTTGGATTTTGGCTTCAAAAGAATGAAAAGAATTGAAGAGTTTGGGAGAGAATCAGGAAATCAAATGGACCAGTGCCTGACGTCATTGTGCCTTGTTGCTGAGTCCAGCCAATACCTGTGTGCTGACTTTTCTATTGTCAAGTATCCGTCTCTTAGAATTATCAATTCATAAGTCTTTTTTGTTTGGATTGTCAAAAGATCTTGTGAACCAAGAAATATTTTTTTAATTTGGTGTCAATGCACATGTCTTTGCTTTTCCACATTGATTACCAAGAGGTTTTTTTTCCGTCCCTGACGGGAATAATCCAAAAATTACTTGAACAATGATGGTTAAAACCTTGTCAAGTTTTGGCTTTTCTTTCTTAAACAGAACCTTATATCGAATCATTTACCAAGTTTCTTTTGCTGGTTCTTACTGTTACAGGCATATAAGATGTACAAGAGAGGCAGAAGCTTGGAAATAATGGACCCAGCATTAGCATCATCAGCAATCCCTGATCAAGTAGCCATGTGCATCCAAATGGGACTGCTATGCACGCAAGGTGATCCCCAGTTGAGACCAACCATGCGACGTGTGGTTGTAATGCTGTCAAGAAGACATGGGAATCTAGATGAGCCAACTAGGCCTGGTGTTCCAGGTTCTAGATATAGAAGGGCTCGCCGCCCTCCTGGATTGTCATCCTCATCCACAGCAGGGGCTTCAGGGGAAGCCGACACTGGCACCTATAATACAAGCCTCATCACAAGTACTGCTTCAGCTTCAACATCTGCCCTTACTAGTCCTCAACCTTACCCTCAGGGCAATACTGATACTGCTACCGCTTCTGCTTCTTCTTCGTCATCAGTCCCTGTTAGTCCTTTGGTTGATCGACACGGAAAGCGCCCAATGTGGAGTTAAGCCGGGTAGATAGGGGATTCTTTATCATTCTTTTTGTATGTTAGCCTGTTAGGTCGGCCATATGTTGCGTACTGGTTCTGTATATGTTTATGGGGTAAATATATAGAGTAGAGAGAAATTATTTGCAAACATGCCTCACGCCATCAGCCATCTATCCAGGTGGAAAAAGAGAAGAAAGGGTAAAAATAACGCATCTATTTGACGAGGGTATTAGCCAGTGAAGCTAATGGTGGAGAGGAGTCATCAGCGGCGGAGTTACCTCTACTGCTCTAGCATTTGTTAAAAGAAACTTTACATCATCAATAGCTAACCTGAACTTGCTGATGTCGATGCAAATTCTGGTATCAAGTTGAGATTACATTTTATCTATTTTTATTCTCATAGACAATCTAGATTTCCAAAACAATTTTGTTTTAACATTGGTCAAGATGTGATGCCAAGAGATACAAATAATATGTTAAATACCTTTACCGCCACGTATACTGTACCCCGAATTTTTAAGGTATACTGCATGGAATACCACGTTACATACTGTTACCGTTTTCGTAAAAAAATAAATGTTGGAATATTATTTTAAGATAACATAATTGTTTAATAATTTGCTTTTACATATTTTATATGTATTCTAATTATTCTCATCATAATTTATGAAATATAAATAAAATATATATGATAAAAAATATTCAGTTGGGGTAGCATGCATTAGAAATCCAATTGGGAAATATTGTTCAACACCACAGGGACCTTTAAGCAACTATCATCCATTAAATTTTTATATTAATTAAAAAAAGTAACAAAAAAATAAAATTAAATGTTTATTTTATGATATGTGTATTATTTATATTTTAATATTTTATATATTTATGATATTTTTTATGTAAAATGAAAAAAAAATATCTACGAAAAATAAAATGTCATGGTATGTACCACACGTCATTTGCAGTATATGCGGTTTCTTGACAAAATATATACAAAAGTGAGAGGTATGCGGTATATCGTAAAATACCGTGGTATACCGCATAGTAAAATGATAAAATGTAAAAATATTTGTACCGTATACCGCAGCATTTAACACTATGGATACAAATTCAAATACCCTTGTTCCAGAAAAGGAAAAAAAAAAAGAGAAAAATCTCATAAACTCTACATGCCATTGCCCATAACATTTTAAAGCTAATTGAGTCTTACCCAATTGGCATACAGATCATCATATCAAATAGTCGTCCAATGTTCAAATCATGGCTTGTGAAAAAAGATTGCTTTTCTTAGTAGCCGGTGGGCAGATTTAGTTTGGGTGGCATAGGTAGGGTGTAAAAAAATATTAGGTTGTAGAATATCTCTTATATTATTTCCCTTATAACATCCTGAGTACCAACAAATTTTAAAAAATTCATAAAGCTATACTGTTAAACTCATAGAGCGAAGCTAAGTGACCATAACGGTCAACATTACCATGAACTGTTTGATTACACGGAACTCCTATAAAAAATTTATAATTTATTAAATAGTTGTAATTATCTTTTGATAGTCAGAAACATTTTGTGGAAGTGTTAAATTTATATGTGAGAGTTTATAAAACATCATGATTACTTCTCATGCTTCTCAAAATTTAAGAGACATCGAGTTAGATTTCACATTTTTTTTCATTCATTTTTACTTTGAAGATTCAGCTCAACTTATGACAGCATCCCTCAAAGTCAAAACCAGCCAATCTAGGTGGCTAGGGCTTAAATACTTCCTTCATCCTTAGAGGCGAAGCCATTTACAATTTAGTCGTGGTAAATGCTTCTAATATGAATATGGCGCTACTTGTTAAAGCTGGATGGGCTTTGTTGAATGGCAGGAAAAAATTTTGTGTAGTGTTTTCAAAGCAAAAGATTTGAAGGGCCACGATTTTTTGTCCTATCAGCATGATGGTAATGACTCTTTTCTTTGGCGTAGTCTATTGGCTGCTTAAGATGTCATTTCATTGGGAAAGCATTAGTGGTTTGGCAATGGGATGGGGATATCATTTTGGGATGATGATTAGTTGCCCAAGGACTGTTTTCGTGATAGATATCTAAAGGTAATAGGCTAGGATTTATCCGATTTGAAGGGTACAGTTTGTTAACCACAAACAGGTCATGGGACATACATAGAGTATCTCATTTTCTTCTTGATGAGGCCTATTATGAGATTGTGTATACATCGATCCTGTGGAGGCATAATGTGGAGGATAGGATTATTTAGAAAAATGAGCCAGCGGGGAGCTTCTCAGTCAATATACTCTTCGTGGATTAGAAGAGTAAAAGGGAGCAAATCAAGAAGGAATCATGGGATTTGTGTTTGAAAGTGGAGATGTTTGAGAAGATTAAAGTGTTATTTTGGCTCTTGGACTCACAGAAGCTGAATACGAGGGCGCGACTACCTAGGGGGAATTCCCGTTGACGTTGGTTGCCCCAGTTTGTTGGGTGGCAGAGGAAGATGTGAACCATTTGTTCAGGTAATGTGACTTAGTATTAGTAGCTTGGGCTCTGGTTTTGTCAAAGAAGTTGTTGGTGTATGTGAAAGTTTTAAAATCAAAACCAATCACCACCCACAAGTGCACGGTGTGCAAAAGTAGTACTTGTAAGTTAGGATTGTTCTCACGAAAATATTCATAGAAAATTTATCAATTAACTACGACAACACTTGAGCCAATTTTAGCTAGACATCAAATAATTAAGAAATTAACAATGTGATGATTAATTAAAAAAAACCTAACTACACTAGTGGAGCTAAACTAGTAAATGCAAGTAACTAAGAAATAAGAAAGACTAAGGTTGATATGATGAACCAAGGTTGAAAGGCACTACCTAGAGTTTTCACTACTTGAATGGTTGATTATACTAATTAAGCTTGCTTTCAATCTCTCTTCTACTTGTTGGTAAAAGAACCAAAATTTGAACACCTCTTTTCCAAGAATGAGTTCATTTCTCCATTAAAAACCTAATTGGATTCCCATCATAACCAATTTACTCAAGGTTTTCAAAGTTTCCAAGTCCTTTTTACTCACCAAGCAATTTAGAAGGGTCTTTGAACCTCTCCTAAAATTACTACACTTGTTCCATCTTCTAATTTAGCTAAACTTTCCCAAGCACTAATCAAAACTAACCAGCAAGTCAAAGTTTGGCAACACTTCGACAAGCATGAACATAAGCATAGGAGAAATTGAACAAAAAACAAGAAAAACCAAGGAAAATAAACCTCAAATTTGCATTAATCAACTAAGTCAAGTAGTTACAACTTTAGGAAGTAAAATAAATCTACCTCATGTTCAACATAACTAAAAAAACAAAGTCTACAAGAAAAATGAACAAATTGAGAGAAGCTAAGAAAACCTAGTAGAGGGGTAGAAGTTGCTAGAATAGCTAAGTCCCCTTACTTGCTCATCTTTTTCCTTTTCTTCTGTCTTCAAGTCTTTGATCATCTTCTACCCTTTTTAAGGTAAAATTGAAACATGCAAGTTCAAACTTGTCGCGAGAAAAAAATTTATAAAAACTTTTTCAATCTTAACTCCAATCTATCTAACTTACAGGTGTACAATATCAATTGTACTTGCCGTGAGTCAGGTGTCGATTCCACAGGGAATTGTTTGGCAAAGAAGTTTATCAAATACCAGGTATGATGACGTAACTTTAGTTAAAGCAAACAAACCATGGAAACAAGGAATAAGAAACTAAACTACCAACATTTTGGATGACCCAACTATCAAACCAAACAAATATAACAACTATACTAAATACATATTTACAAAGTTTCTAAAGAGTTCAAACTAAATAGGCTACTACATAGACATAATTTTGACACAAATACCTACTTAACTCAAATCATACTTCTTGAAAATTGCAGGCTGGAAGACTCTAAAATATTAACTATCCTCTCTCAAGGTAAGGCCAATTAACTCCTTAGAACCCTATTAGTTATTCTGATGCTAACCAGTTATCCTAGAAACCTTTAAGCTCAAGTTGTGCTCTAAGGGCTCATAGGAACAATAGTTCTCTCAAATCTACCAACTACCCACACTTTATTACCCCTCTTCTAACCTCAAAAACCTTTTTCAAGCCTTTCCTAAGCCTAGCAAGTTTTTCAACACAAGTGACCAACAAATGAAGAACAAATTCAAGCACAAGCTAAAAGAACCAACAAATTATAGAAATAATCAATGGGTTATGTATTTACAAACGTGAAGTCATCCTAAATGGTTTACAACATTCATAATGATAACAAATCTACATATATTTACAAAAATATCAAACTAAAGAAAAAAAAAGTTACGGTTATGAGAACAAAATCTAGGTAAAAATCCTTGCTATAAAAGAACTCTCACTCCAATTCAAGTAAGAATTTCCATTAAATTAGTCTTCTAACTCCCTAGTACTTGAAAAGAAAACTAGATAAAAATTGAGTTTAGAGGGTTTAAGGTCAAAGGAGATCCTATCTCGCAACTTGTGGCTGAATTTTTTTATAAATAGAGAAAGTCTCGACGATGCGGTGCCATTTCCAGCGTCGCGGCACAGCACTTAATAGCATTGACAGCCTGTTGTATTTTAACCATAGTATTGTGTACAGATGTGCAATTTAGATAGTTTAAGAACCCATGCAAAGCTAAAAGAAAGTGTTACAATTTTTATTTTTTTACTCAAGCCCAAATTTTCCAAGAAAAGGTCTAAAAATGGCTTGCAAGTTACCCTTCTTCTACCCCAATTATCTTCACCTACAAAAACATAAGAATAATACTAGAACCATAACTTTTGTAATTATTGTCATGAAGTACATCAAATGGGGATGAAATGATAAACATATCATGCACGTAACAAAACCCTAGGAGAGCAATGGTTAGAGGTAAGATACTCTACAAAATGTAGTCTTAGCTCTATTTTGTGAGTCAAACCTGTATCTGATCAAGCCAAACACAAAAAGACAAGAGAAAATCGAGAAATAGAGTGTCAGGTCATTGTCAACGGGGAACTACAGCCCTCACTTTTAAATTCCATGACTCTGGTACAAAAATATGAAAATTTAATGTCAAGAAAAGTTAAAGAGTTGTGGCTTTGACTTCTGAAAGCCATGACCCAGAAGAGCCTAAAGTGATTCTAGAGGTTATGGGTGCTAGGAGCCGCAACCCTCACTTCTAAAGGATGTAGGTTTGGCTCGTTAGTCCTATTTTTACAACTCTCACTTCTGGAAGTCAAGGTTCTGCTGCTTCTTTGTGCCATTTTTCACTCAAATCCTCTCTAACTTAACTCCGCAGCTTTTTGCTCTCCTCCCATCTACGAAATGGAAAAATAATATAAGGAATTAACATGTTCATAAAGATTTACAAAAGAATTAGAAGTTGGCAATGCAAAGAGTTAGCCATTTAACCATGCAAAATCTACAAATAACATATGTTAGTGTCCTTCTTGCTTTCACATTGGGATAATTGGCTTGTGGATAATGGCACCTCCTCTGTGACCAAGGATGCCATTTTATGGTCATCTTTTTTTGTGTCTACGTTATGGTAGTTATAGAAGGCTCACAATGCCTTAGTGTCCAAAAATTAAAGCACCTCGGTCTATGAGATAGTTTGATATGCAAGAAATGAGGTTACTGAAGTGATGGTAGTTCGTATAATATTGCAAGTGAGATTCAAAAACAGCCTATTATAGTAAGCTGGTTGTCGCTATTAATGGGTGGTGTTAAATTGAATGTGGATAGGTCTCTACATTAAGATGACTCTACAACAACTAGAAGGCTCATTTTGAGATGGTGCAGGCCAATGGATAATGATTATTTCTTGTTGTCTAGGGAGAGTTTTGATTTAGCAGGCTGAGCTTTTGGTGTTATGCCAGGTTTTGCTCATGCAGCAGTAAATGACTTATTCCAAAGTTGTTTATAGAGGTGATTCATTATGGCTCATGGATTTTCTTAATATCAACAATTAGGATCATTTGTTGCATGGTTTGTTTGAGGACTAAAGGCTTCTGATGGAAAAATGGAGCATTGATGGTGTGTGGCATGCTTTGAAAGAAGGTAATTTGTGCACATACTTCATCGCTAAACTTGGCTATACCTGTCGTCACCTAGTAACTGTGTTTGAGAAGCCTATTCTAACCTTTAAATCCACATTCTCTTGGATGAAGCTAAAGATTCATTTTTGTCTAGTGGTGAACGGTAGGCTTAACTAGCTTGGGACCAACCCGGCTAGGCCTATGCCTAGTCAAGTCAAGCTCAGGCACGATACGTGTAAAATGTGCTAGGCCTAGGTTGGGCCTAGGGCCTTGGTCAAGCTTTTCATTTTTTTCCTTTTTTTTTTCTTTTTTTACATTTTTAAAATTTTTGTAAAGTATTTAGTTATTTTTTAAAATGTTTACTTAGGTTTTTAATTTTTTTTTTAAAATCGCCACTAGTACAATTTTTATTAATAACAAAGCTAAACGGCACTTAAAAATAAGTTAGAATAGGCCTTACATGACAAATGGCAAAATGTTCTAAAAAAAAGCAAAAAAAAAAAACTTATGATTTATATTGCACAACATAATTAGATTAAACACATTCTAAGAACCGAAAAAGGGAAACCTAAGATGCAGAAGTCCTATCATCATCTTGCACTTCATTTTCTGAACTTTTCTGGTCATGCTTTCTTAAGGCAGCAAGGCCCCAATCATCATTGCAGATTTAGGTCTCCACCGCTTTTGGAGTCAACTTGGCTTATTTATCTAAAATGACTGATTTTTTGGCATTGAAAATGGACTCCTATGGAACAATGGAAACCAGAACTGCATGAACTTCCTTCATTAAGATGGATAGAATCAGAAATCTTTTACTTTTTACTTTTCGGCACTCTAAAATGTCATCTTCAATTGTCTCAAAATGAGGTGTGAAGGTAATCATCTATTTCCATTAGGACAAAGGATATGGGTTCGGACACTTTAGCAGCTATTTCACGGAGTTGAATGGTGCTGATGATGTGGAGGATGACGCACCATCAGTGGAGGAAGATATGGGTCTTACCTTCTTTTTGTGGCGGGACAAATACTCCTTGTAGAGCTTCCGCAAATGTTCATCTATTTCAGTAATCATAGCTAAACAACTAATATGCTGCATATCCAAAAACCTAGTATCTTTAAAAGTATCCTTAAAGTAAAGGCAATGTACCAAAAATTTTCATGGTTGGGTCACGTGAAAATACAAGTAAAAAGATGGGGGGGATGTTTGTGAAATATGAAAATCATTTGTCCTTCATTGATTTAACAATGTTCTTTAAAAATTGATCCATTTTGTATTGATTCAAAACATAAACAATATTTACCTAATATATCAAAACCTTATAGACAATGAGATAGTAAACATTGGAGAAAAAAACAGCTGCCTTAAAAAAATACTGTAATAATTGACAAAGTTTGTAACACTTATCCCACATTTCAACTATCAAAAGTTTTGAGTTCGATTTCAAGTTCAAAAACACAATCAAAAGAGCTATATATGGATATGCAGGTATCAACATTTTATATGTTAAGTTTTAATGGATAGGATAACCAAGTTTAAAACAATTCCACAAAAATGATTGATTGTTTTGAAGGCAATATTCTTTTGAATTCATGACCAATTTTGGGCTTAGATTTAATATATAGTAATTCAGTTCAGATTGGATAGATTTTCGTCTACAAAATCTCAAGCCCTTTTTGTACGCACAAGTTCAAAATATGACACATACATCTAAAATGAAAAAGAAACACTATTCAGAGGGGGTTTTATTGCATTACAAAGTTCTCAGGCCACCCAATCATCATTAAAGGCATTGTCAAAACTAATGTAGAAAGCTTTGTCAGCATAGAAAAATTCACAAAGTATATATAACATGCTTTGATAAATATTATACCCAGTGTGGTCAGATTCCATATATTTGAATGCAATAATTCATTTTTTAATTACCCAATCATCATCTATCTAATGTACAATTACACAAAAATAATCTTGCCCTATAGGAGACATCCACATATAATTAGTGAAAAGTAATGCAATGATCAAGTGAACAAAAACATGCTTGCAGATTTGATTTACTTAATTCGTACATTTTAAATGCTTTTCTTTATGCAGTTGACCTAGATGTCTTTCTAAAGGTCGGGTTTAAATTTACCTAATTCAATTTTATGTTTTTAGCTTCCCTAAAAGGTTTTTCCATGAGTATCATACAGTTAACCATACATTCCCTACATTCTTGTTGATTAAATCTAAAGATACCTGAACCACTAGTCATCGATCCAAGTTGTGTCTGTCCACCAGAACTCCATTCAGCACCTGGAAAATGCATCAGATGCTCATTCCTTATATGTCGTTGAAGCATCTTGGTCTCAAAATTCATCTTGTGTGTCAACTTCTTGCCACAGTGCTTGCACTTAGTGAATCGGTTGTCATTCTCTCAAACCATCTCAAAATGCTCCCATGTGAATGATTTGAGAAGAAATTCACTATCACCACTTTTGGGAACTTGACTTTAAGCTATCGGTTATGAACCATCCATTCCTTGTTGATCAACGGTTTAATCGAGGCTCTCTTGAACTTTAACATTGTCATTGGACTCTTGCTCATTAAATTTCAAATCAATATTCATCATATCGATATTGGTGGGCCTAGGATGTCTTGGATATAAATCCTTTTTTAGGATGAACTCCTGTGACAGAAAAATAACCAATACAGGAGTAGGAGGAGTTCTTGGCAGGGGTGAAGCTAGTACTCTTCCTTGAAGCCATTGAGTTAATGAAAATTGATGGAAAGATTATGGAGAGATTAAGAAAGAATTAGTAGGAGATCAAGAAAATTGGTAAAGATATTAAAGAGAATTGTTGAAAAAGTAGTAGGTGTAGAGAAGAGAATGTAGAAATTGCTGTGAGGAAGTGAGGAAATGAGGCACTTCATTTATAGGAGAGCTTAAAAATTGTTTAGGCAAAACTACCTTAAAAAACTAGTCGTTTATAGGAGTTAAATGAGGGTAAAAATGGTTTTGGGTCTTTAGTGCCATTAGGGGGGTAGATGTCCTTTTGCTGTAATTAGCCTTTTTTTTTTTTTTACCGTTGGGGAGGCAACTTGAATGTTGAGCCCCACTCGGACCAAACCGTACCAAGCGAACTGTTCCCAAGTCATGCCTAGGCCCAGGCCTCTGTTGAGCCCGAGCCGGTCTTAGGTTGGTTCTAGGCTCACTCTTTTCAAGCCCATACATGCCCCATAATTTCCTAAGCCTCCTCCTTGCTGACGCGAGCTAAGCTTTGACCATGGTTGGACCGAGTTTAACCCATGCTGATTTCGAGTTAAGCCAGATTAGCCCGGCCTAATGTTCACCTCTATTTTTGTCCATGTCTAGTTATGTTTATTTCATTTATGTACAAAAAAATATCAGTACTGAATTTTGAGAAAACTATATAAATGTTATATGCTTTTTAGAAAATATTCATTATGACCTAATAGAATTTTAGATGGTAACCTTCCTCATTATAAGACTATGAAATTAGTTTTTGATTGTCCCCGCTAATATAATTTTGTGGCTTCGCCTTTAGAACCGTTTAAAAACTATTGCAAAATCCTTGATCAAATAGATACATGGTGATACCGTTCTTGTCCCTGTAAGCTAAAGATAACAGAAGTTTGGGAAGAATAAGATAAGAAAGAAAGAGAGGAAGAATGAGCAAAGAGGGTAGAAGATGAGGAAAATGCATCTTAGCCTTCATTCATTCCTTTTCGTTAAAATATAACAACTAGTACAATTGAAACGGTTAGCACAATTATACCTCATCACAGAATATTCTTCAAATGTAATCTTTGAATCAAGCTGGTGCATGAATCATTTTAGAGCTTGTTCTCTGTAACGGTCTTGGTACAGTTGGATTAGGCTCATCACTGCTAGTAACCAGATTGTCATCAGCCCTGAATGTATCATTGCCTCTATCTTCCACAGCAACCTTGGCCTTAAGGTTAAAGCCCAAAAAGTCTTTTAAGAATTCATCTTGGTTATCCCAAGTAGCTTTAAATGGACTTGTCCTTGCCATTGTACCAAAAATTGATCCATGAATTGTCCATGCTGAAAGGTTGTGTAGGCCACAACATTTGCTCAGGTTGGACAATATGGTGGGATCCGAGAAAATCAAAAGGGAAGCCAACATGCTATTGCGCAGGGTCTCTTCCATATTGCTTGGTGAAGAGATACATGGAAAACTTTATGAATTTTGGATCCCGGTGGAAGTGCCAAACGATAGGCCACAGATCTTATCTTGTCTAAAATCTGGAATGGGCTATAATAATGCATCTCCAACTTTTGGGAATGCCTTTGAGCCACCGTTTATTAATGATAAATCTATAATTTGACCAATACCCAATTCCCTACTTCATAATGTTTCTCAGTCCTATGGGCATCAACCTTGTTTTTTATATGAAGTTGAGCTTGGCCAAGATTATCCTTCAGTTGGTTCATAACCTCAGAGTAAGCTACCGGAAGTTCATTAATGGATGCAACAGAAGATGTACCTTGAATGTGATCAAGCAGCGAAGGTGGAGGTCATCCATAGAAGGCCTCGAACGGTGTCATACCAATGAAGGAATGTAGGGCCATATTGTAACAGTATTTAGCCAAAGACAAGCATTTGCTTCATTCTCGTAGTCAATCAACAGTGAAACAACACATACTCTTCAAAACAACAATTTACAACCTTAGTTTGGTTATCTGTCTGAGGGTGGTATGCACTATTGGCCACTCAGATTATTCCTTGTAGTCTAAAGAGTTCATGCCAAAAAAACTCATGAAGAGGGGATCTCGGTCAAATACAATATTGGAAGGAAAACCATGTAGTCATGCGATCTTCTTAACAAAAACTTCAGCAAGTTATTCTGCAGCAATATGGGCTCATAATGCACAAAAGTATGCACCATTTGTTAGTCTATCAATGACCACTCGGATGGTCATTTTTCCAGTTGATGAAGGTAGATTTGTAATAAAAATCCATGGAAACATTGTCCCATACATTGGTTGGAATTAGTAGCGGCTGTAGAAGGCCTTGGGGAGCCACCAAAAGTTTTAGCCTGATGGCAAATGTGGTATTTTTGGATAAATTCTTTGATTTGCTTTCTCGTTTGTGGCTAGAAAAAAATGGCTACAATCCGTGCAAAGGTTCATTGATAACCAGCATGGCCTTTAATTGGTGAACTATGGATGTCATGAATGATAAAATGTTGAAGCACAAATTCAGATAAAACAATCAATTGCCAGTTGTAAAAGATTAATCCATCTCTAGCAAAGTAATAGGGATGATTTTCTAGGCGTGACTGGATTGATTGTAATAGCTCAATCGATGACTCATGTTAAGCAATGGAAGTTTTTAGAGTGGCAAGTAAAACCAAAGTAGGCTTAGTCAAGGTCTGCAAGACTTGTAAGGAACCCTTAAAAACTTGGGACAGAGCATTAGCAGGCTGATTTTCTTGTCCGGGCTTGTGCTAGTCCTCAAAGTCAAACCTGATGAGTTTGGCAATCCATAGCTACTGCTCAGGTATGAATGGTCTGAGGTAACATGTTTCTCAGGCTCTAGTGTGCAACCAGGTATTATCATCACTTGCAAACGGCTTCAATGATGGCATACATTTCACGTATATAAGTGGATGCTGATTAGAGCCTAGGACTAAGTTGCTTGCTGAAATAAGCAACAGGCTACCTTTCTTGCAACAAAACTGCTTCAATCCTTATCTTTGAAGCATCAGTTTGTATGATGATTGATGAAATGCTTGGTGAAGTCAAGTAGCGTTAATACAATGATGGTTCTTAAAGCTTTATGTAATCCATGAAATACTGCAGCAGCTTGTAGTAACCATACAAAAGCATCTTTCTCAACAACTGTGCCAATAGGGTAGCCTTAGAGGCAAAATGAAGAACAAATTTACGATAATAGCTTGCTAACCCAAGGAAGCCTTTCAATTGACAAACAGAATTGGGAGTGGGCCAATGACGAATCACAGCAATCTTCTTAGGATCCACTTACACCCCTAGTTTTAAAATTATGTGTCCTAAGTAAGAGACCAAAGTTTGCCTAAATGTGCACTTTGACTTTTTTGCGTATAGGAAGTGTTGCCTTATGACTTCAAATACCTGGTTTAAGCAGAGGAGATGGTCCTCCTATGTTTTGCTATACACTAAAACGTTATAAAAAAAATCAAGACATATTTCCGCAGCATTGAACAAAAAACAGAATTCATTACTGCTTAGAAGAAAGATGGAGCATTGGAGAGTCCAAAGGGCATTACCGAAAATTCATAGTGTCCTTCGTGAGTTTGGAAAGCCGTTTTCTTAGCATCATCTAAGTGAATGCGTAGCTGGTGGTAACATGCTTATAAATCTAATTTGGTGAAAATTTTCGCTCTATGGAGTTTGTCCAGTAGCTCATTTATAGTGTGAATGGGAAATTGGTCCTTTATGGTTATTGAAATGAAGGCACGGTAGTCCACGCAAAACCTGTAGAAGCTATCCTTCTTTCATACAAGCAAAACTAGCAACGAATATGGGTTATTACTGAGGCAGATTATGCCGTAATCAAGCTTCTGTTGAACCATATTCTCAATCTCACTTTTTTGGAAATGGGGATACCTATAAGGGTTGTTGTTCATTACTACCGTATTGGGATGCAAAGGAATTCAATGGTCAATGGACTGTTTAAGGGTAATCCCACCAAAGTTGCGAAGACTGCATCATAATGTTCCAGCATCGCTTACAATTCCTTCGTAAGAGAAGGAATATCTGAAGCCAATTCTAGTTTGGCTGCTTTAGAGTTGAGGGTTAGGGCAAAAAGGCCTGCCACTGAATCATTTCTGAGCCTATGTACCCGTTGGCTATAGGATATGGGGGAGAGGTCCACTTCCTTCAGCCCATATAACATGACTTGTTCTTGGTTATGAGTAAAACTCATCGTCAAATTTTGGTAATCAAATAACACTGGCCTAAGGCTTGCCAACCATTGGACTCCCAAGACCAGTTCTGCCCCATAAATAGATAACAAATTGAAGTCTATAATGAAGTTAGTCTGACGTAATTTGAAAGGTACCTAAGTACATTTGCTCGGACATTCAAGAAAAGCTCCATCACCCACTCTTACATTAAGCTGATCCACAGTCTAAATGGGAAGGCCTAGATGCTTAACTGTTCTAGTCTAAACAAAGTTGTGGGTTGGCCCACTATCAATCAGAATCTTGACCTTCTATTAGAGGAATTACCTTATTAACTAGGGATTTGAATAATCCTATTAGTTTTCTATTTATGTATACTATCTGTAGATTAGGCAAATAGTTAAAATCAGAATATTTGATTTAATATTAATTGAGATTTGGTCAAATAAGCCAATCTCCTGTACGTGTATATATACCTTACTTTTGCTCAATGAAAGACAAGAAAAGCCAGTATTCAACAGTGTCAATATGGTATCAGAGCACCCACATTTCTGACCTGATCTTCTTTTCTTCTTCCTTTCTCCACCATGGCTTTCGACGAAACCTTTGCAACCTCTTACACCACCATTCAAAACACCCAAGACCCAACTAATCCACTTGTTACCATCAACATTACAAACATTACAAAATTAACTCCCAGCAGCTATATCACATGGAGCCTTCAAATCAGAAGTCTACTCGAAGGATATGATCTATACGGCTTTCTTGATGGTTCTCATCCCAATCCCACACCGATTATCACCGTAAGCAGCAAGTCAGCTCCAAATCCAGCCTACACAACATGGAAGCGCCAGGATCACCTCATTTTCAGTGCACTTCTTGGGGCAGTCTCTCTACCCATCCAACCACTTATCGCCCGCAGCACCACATCACAAGAAGCTTGGGCCAGCTTGGCCAACACTTATGCCAAACCATCTCGTGGACACATCAAACAGATCAAGGATCAACTAAAGAACTGTGTCAAAGGTTCCAAGACAATCTTTGAATATATGCAATTCATTAAAAATAGGGCGGATGAACTTGCTCTTCTTGGAAAACCCGTTGATGAAGAGGACCTCATTGATAAAATTCTTGATGGTCTTGGAGAAGAATACAAAGGAATCATTGATGCTGTCCATGCTCGTGAAACGCCCGTCTCCTTTGATGAAATTCATGAAAAACTTATCAACAAGGAAGCGTCTCTCCAGCAATCACATGCACAACCATCATTCTTCCCGGCTACTGCAAACCATGTCATTCAATGCATCAGTCGACCTTGGCGTCCCTCCACAACCGCCTTTCAACATCAAGGACAACAATCAAATGCTCCGCGCAATGATCGTCCTACACCACGTCCATATCTTGGGTACTGTCAAGGATGTGGTGCTCAAGGACACACTGTCAAACGATGCTCCCTCTATCGACTTGTCAACACTCAATCCTCATTTGCTTCCTCGGCAACACGCCCGCAGACTCCTCGTCCTAATTCTCCATGGTAACCCCGTGCACACTTTGCATCTATTGAAACCACTAACACCCCCACATGGCTGCTCGACAGTGGGGCATCACATCATGTCACCATGGATTTGAATAATCTCTCTCTTCACACTCCTTATGCAGGGTTTGATGACATTACGATCGGCGACGGCTGGGGTCTTTACATCACCCACACTGGTTCCACCACCCTTCCTACACCTACTCGCACTTTCAATTTACATAATATTCTTTGCGTGCCTAACATGAAAAAGAACCTTATCTCTATCTATCAATTTTGCAATAATAATAATGTCTCTATTGAATTCTTACCCACTGTCTTTCATGTTAAGGATCTAAGCACGGGGGCAATTCTGTTGACGGGAAACACTAAAGATGGAGTCTATGAGTGGCCAACCTCCTCTTCAACACTGTCTTCTCCACTTGTTGCCTTTTCTAGTATCAAGACCACTTCCTTAGAATGGTACTCTCGATTAGGCCATCCATCATCATCCATTCTTCACCACATTATGTCCACATTCTCTTTGCCTTACTCTGTGACACAAAACTCCCATTGTAATGCCTGTTTAAGTAATAAAAGTCACAAACTTCCTTTCTCTTTATCTACAATTACTTCATCCCACCCCTTACAAATCATATTTTCAGATGTTTGGACCTCCCCCATTTATTCTGTGGATAACTTCAAGTATTATGTTATTTTTGTTGATCACTTCACACGCTGTACCTGGTATTACCCCTTAAAGAAGAAATCTCATGTCTATGATGTTTTTATTCGATTCAAAGCACTAGTAGAAAATCACTTCAAACACCTCATTGTCACTTTTTACTCCGAAAATGGTGGGGAATATCAAGCTTTGGATCAATTCCTCTCCCTTCATGGAATTTCTCATCTCACCTCTCCCCCACATACACCTGAACACAATGGTCTCTTCAAACGCCAACATCGACATATTGTTGAAACTGGCCTTTCTCTACTCACTCACGGCTCACTTCCGCTTATATACTAGAACTATGCCTTTGCCACCGCTGTGTATCTTATTAATCGCATGCCCACACCCACACTCTCCCTCTTCTCTCCTTATGAGTCCCTCTTCCACATTCCACCAAACTATACAAAACTTCGCATCTTTGGTTGCTTATGCTATCCATGGCTTCGACCATATTCCAGTCATAAACTTGAATCTCGATCCGTTCCGTGTGTGTTCCTTGGATACTCCCTCACCCAAAGCGCCTACCTTTGTCTCGATCCTTCTACTTCCAAACTCTACACATCCCGGCATGTTAAATTTGTGGAAACTGTCTTTCCATTCAACTCCATTCACAGTCATCTAAACCGTCCAAGTCCACAAACACTACCAAATTGGCTTCCTTCAGCATCCTTTCTTCCTAACAAGTCTACGCCTCTCAACACCACTTCCACAGCCTCGCACCTAAGCTCGAATTCTTCTCACACTCCAACTCTGGTCCACCACAGTACCTCTTCCGAAACTATATTTCCTCTTAGCCAACCTTCGGTGCCCCCAACCACATCATCTGCTTGCCCAGAACTGTCCAACAAACCAAATCCAGACTCCCCTACTCCAAAACCAACCACCAACACCCACCCCATGACCACTCGTGCTAAAAACCACATCTTTAAACCCATTCAAAAACTCAATCTCACCGCTACCCTCACCTCAGACCATCACCTTGAGCCGCACACACTAACCCAAGCACTACAAAATCCTCAATGGCGTCAGGCTATGGCTGAAGAGTACGATGCTCTTGTACGAAATGGCACCTGGGAACTTGTCCCCCCTGATTCCACGCAAAACCTTGTCGGCTGTAAATGGATTTATCGAATCAAACGTTTACCTGATGGCTCTGTTGACAGGTACAAGGCGCGACTCGTTGCCAAAGGATTCCATCAATGTCCTGGTGTTGATTATTATGACACATTCAGTGCAGTTGTTAAACCTACCACTGTTCGCTTGGTTCTAAGTCTTGCGGTCAGTCAAGGGTGGTCTCTCCGTCAACTTGATGTCAACAATGCCTTCCTACAAAGTCACCTCTCTGAAGACGTTTTCGTGGCCCAACCACCAGGTTTTCTTGATCGTGATAATCCCACTCATGTATGCAAACTACGAAAGCCATATATGGTCTCAAACAAGCACCATAGGCCTGGTACCATGAGCTCCGGCAATTTCTTATAGCCTCTGGATTTACAAACTCCCATGCGGACACATCACTGTTCGTCTTCAACACCAAAGGTAATCTTGTCTATCTACTTGTGTATGTTGATGACATAATTATTACCGGAAGTAATGCCACTACCGTTCAACGGTTTATTGATCATCTCGGCCAAAGATTCTCCATCAAAGATCTTGGTGATTTGACGTACTTTCTTGGTATTGAAGTTGTCTCCACTTCAAATGGCTTACTTCTTTCTCAGCGAAAATACATCACAGACTTTCTTGCTCGCACTCATATGACTGGCGCCAAATCTGTCACCACTCCACTTGCCACTGAGCCAACACTTACATCCCTTTCAGGCACTACCTTGCCCGATCCTTCCGAATATAAAACAGTCGTTGGAAGTCTCTAATACTTATGCCTCACTCGCCTTGATATTGCATATGCCGTTAACAAGCTGTCTCAGTTTATGCATCGACCTTCTACTGATCATTGGAATGCTGTCAAACGCTTGCTTCGGTATCTGTCCGGTACAGCTAATCATGGTCTTGCCTTACATCATGACACCTTTTTAGCTCTTCATGCCTTCTTTGATGCTGACTGGGCCGGTAATAAGGATGACTACACCTCCACCAGTGCTTATATTGTTTACCTCGGTCGTAATCCCATCTCCTAGTCCTCCAAGAAACAACGAACCGTTGCCCGCTCCTCCACTGAAGCTGAATATCGCGCTGTTGCTTCCACAGCTGTTGAGCTACGGTGGATCTGTTCTCTTCTAACTGAGCTTGGCATACGTCTTCCAGTTGGCCCAGTTATCTATTGTGACAGTATCGGTGCCACCCATCTTTGCTCCAATCCTGTCTTCCATTCACGAATGAAGCATGTTGCAATTGATTATCACTTTATTCGGGGTCAAGTACAAAGTGGCGCCTTACGTGTCACCCATGTGTCTTCAGAAGATCAACTAGCCGACGTCCTGACCAAACCTCTTCCCCGCACTAGCTTCCAATCCTTAAAGATCAAGATTGGACTCTCTGACCGAGCTCCATCTTGAGGGGGCATATTAGAGGAATTACCTTATTAACTATGGATTTGAATAATCCTATTAGTTTTCTATTTATGTATACTAGCTGTAGATTAGGCAATTAGTTAAAATCAGAATATTTGATTTAATATTAATTTAGATTTGGTCAAATAAGCCAATCTCCTGTACGTGTATATATACCTCACTTTTGCTCAATGAAAGACAAAAAAAGCCAGTATTCGACAGTGTCAATACCTTCTTCCCCTTGATGAACCTTTGGATTTTCAAAGTTGTCACGACGGTCCGGTCGTTAATGGCATGAAGGGATATGGTTGGTGGCTCTTCCTTTATAGTCTCAGAAGGCTCCTTAGTTTTTTTGGGTGGGCTCAGGCTTGAAGTCATTGTAAGGACCGTCATCTCAATCATCCATAGTGATGCAATATAACTGTGGAAGTCGGCAATTATGTCCAGGCATAAATCATTCGTTGCAATTGTTGTATAGCCATTTTTTGCGGAGGGCGACCATCGCTGTTGGAGTTAAGCATTTAATTGGTAAACGTGACAGTCGACTAGATTTGAGAGCGTGGAGTGTTGGAATGAAGGGATCTTGGGCGAGCTATGATGAACTTGGGTGCCTGATTAGTTTACGAGCAGCATTGACCTTATCTTCCATGATTTTTGCCATCTCTATGGCTTATGGTAATGATGTGGGTTGCAGCAAAAATAGCTCTCCCTGGATCTCGCCATTCAAGCCTGAGAGGAAGTAATTTAAGAGATTTCGATTTGTAAGCTCCCTAGTCCGAGTAGACAACAACTCAAACTCTGCCATATATGCTGATATTGTGAAGGTTTGTTTAAGTTTGTATGGCGCAGCTTCATTATTGACGTACGCGGAGTGCTTGAATTGTAGCTCCATGGCTCGAGCAAAGGCTTCCCAAGTAGTAAATTGGTTGGTTGTGTGCATCCAATGGTACCACATCAGTGTCGATCTTGCCACGTAAAAGGCTACGATCTCCAGTTTTTGGTCCAATAGGGTGCGATGATATGAGAAAAACTTCTCAATCTGAAAGAGCCACTCGAGTACATTGTCCCTTTTAAACAATGGGATCTCCAGCTTGGGCAGACAAGGTGGAGAAGGGTTAACAGCTAAGGATGATCCTGAATGGCTCGGGTTGGAGTAGGATGGTGTATCGATCAACATGGGGCATGTATTTGGGGTTGGAAGAAGAGGAGAATGAGTTGAGTTTGGATGGCTAATAGGTAGCAAAGGTGCAGAGGCTAGCTGTTTCTCCATGCGAGCAACTTCAGTACAATATCGGATATGATGGTTTTCTGAGTGGAAAGGGTCTTCTGGAAGGATTCAATAATGAAGAGGTTCTTTTTTATGGCAGAGGCATGCTACTGTACTATGGAGGACATGGCCTTCATATGCTGAGGAGTGGCTGAATGTTGTTGAAGCTGCTTTGAAATCTTAGCGACGTTCTCGTCCAAGACCTTGTTCCGAGTTGTCATGCCTTCCCCATGGACTCGCCTCTCAACAAGAGCACCAAAATGATACCGTTCTCCTTCCTGCAAGCTGACGATAACAAAAGTTTGGGAAGAAGAAGATAAGAAAGAGAAGGATGAAGGATGAGAAAATAGAGTAGCAGGTGAGGAAAATGCTTCTTAGCCTTCACTCATTCCCTTTCACTAAAATATAGCAGCTAGTACAACTGAAACGGTTATCACAATTACAAATCATCACAGAATATTTCTCAAATGTAATCTTTGAATTTAGCTGGTGCATGAATCATTTTAGAGCTTTTCCTCTATAACGGTCTTGGTACAATTGGATTAGGCCCATCACTGCTGGTAGCCCGATTGTCGTCAGCGCTGAATGTATCACAGGGGTGTAGCTGTAATTGGTCACTCTCATGCACGATCCCTTTCTAGGTCCATATAAGTCTTCAATTTTGTGGGAAAATCAAATAGCGAGTCGAGGGAAGATTGAAGAATGGATCCGGAACCCAAAACATGGCTGGAGGAAGACGAAAGCGCAAAGGAAATGATGTGTAGGCTTCTGGTAGAGCGGCCCCTATTGCTTCTTCCTCCTCTCCACAGGGTTCCTCTTCGAGCTGGGAACATCGTCGAGATCGTAGGCCCCTCTCCGTCCGCCAAAACCCATATATTGTTTCAGGTCGATTTCTCTACTTCGCTTGAACCCTTTTGTCAATGCTCAGGTCCTCTATGTACGACTGCAATAGTTTGAGTTTCGAAAAACACAGGCAGCGATCAACTGCATTCTGCCCAAAGAGTGGAACGGGGTCAAGTATGGAGGATTAGGGCATTTGGTCATGTTCATCGACCTCGATTGCCGTTTTGACGTTTCCCGATTTTCCCAAATGCTAATCTATCGAATCAATGAAACGACTGGTGCGGGTACGCGTATCCCGTTTCTTTGACTTTCATCAACTTCTAAAGCTTTCTCTGCGAATGGGAAGTTCGAATGTTCTATGACTGGAACAATGGTTTTGTCCAGTATGATGTGTTTCCGCATTTGCAGCTATACGGTTTCATTGCTTTGATCAAAGTGTTCTGAACCAGTCTAACGTGTAGTTTAACTTTGAATGGAATCAGGAACTGGAGTACCTAGGCAGAAGAGGGAAGATGGGGTATGGAATGAAAGAAGAAAAGGTTATGATGAGGAGCTTTTTGCATTGTGCATGAGACGTTTGCTATATGTTCGCTGTTATGATAGTTTTGAGTTTCTTGCCACTCTCAAGGTGTGTGGAAAACGATTCTTATCAGGTCTCGGGGAAAAGTTTTTCTATTCTCTCTCTTTTCCTATAGATGGTTTCTTTAATTGTAATGGTATCTGTTTCATCAGTAACTGTAGATACTTGCTGAAGAATGTAAGTTCCTCTAAGTACTCCAATAGATAGTATAGCAAGAGAAAAAGACAGTCCAACTTTCTTTTAAACAAATGTTTGGCTGTTTCATTTAGAGACTATATCATAAATGTTTGCTTGGAGGTATATAATGAATTATGAGGGCAACTGGTCGCATGCCAATGCATCTACTATGTCTGCTGCTTTGGTAAAGCCATGCCAGCTCTCAGTTTCACCCAAATACATATCATAAATTATATTCTAATTCCAAAATCTGTTTAACTATTGGTTACAGACATTACACTATCAGCTAAGGAAGGAAAAGGATGCACATGGCCTCAGTGTTCATCTGCTTATGATAGACAGGTTTGACTTAGACTAATCATGCTTATACCAGATTTTCTTTTCCAACCTCCAAGTGCCCCTTATGGTTTTTGTCAGTGTAACAGTCGGGGGACGTTGATCTAAGCTGATTCTGCAAATGTGTATGAGTAATTCTTAAAGCTTAGAAGCCTGTTTGTTTTTAGACATGTTATTTGAGGATGCGTATGCTGGCAAACTAAAATCAGCTTTCAATGCATTGAAAGTTCAGCTCCTGGCAATTCCTTCTCCATGGTTTCTATTTGCTTTCCTGCCTTTTTTATTTGGTCAATAATGAACGGCTTGCATTCTAGAGAGCCGTACAGATATTTCCTTTGTCAACATGATCTCCTGAAATTTTGTTGCTTCTGCCCTTCCTGGCTGAAACTTATTGTAGTGTTTTCTTTTCTAGCGTTGGTGCTTTCTACTGGATGGACAGGGGCTTCTCATCGTTTCCACTGGAAGGTAATCAGAGGTATTAAGTTTCATGAGAACTTAAGAAAATCCTCTGTTGATTTTGGTTGAATTTTTTCCCATCATGAATCGAAAATGTTCAAACCTATATTTTGATTTCTTCTTGTGTAGCTCATCAGTTACGTACAAAAAATTGTTTAGATTCCCAACTGCAATAAGTTGCAGAAAACCTGCAGTCCTTGTACGTGCTTTACTCTGATCTCACTCATTGTCTTGTGGAATATTTGGTTGGTGAATACAGATTAACATTGTTGTTTTCAATTTAATGGCATGATTGTCATCCATTCTTGATATAATATCTTTAGAGTTAGATGAGCGCGGTTAGTGTTTCATGAGGTACTGTAAAACACGACTTAGTCAGTCAAAATATATGGTAAGAA
The DNA here is from genome assembly GCA_005392925.1 of Aquilaria sinensis. Taxonomy (NCBI): domain Eukaryota; kingdom Viridiplantae; phylum Streptophyta; class Magnoliopsida; order Malvales; family Thymelaeaceae; genus Aquilaria; species Aquilaria sinensis. The sequence goes on from SMDT01001070.1 coordinate 585,413, forward strand.
GCAATCAGTTACCTTTTCGTTTCACCAACTACAAGTCCGTGTGAATTGGTTTAACTATGTTTCTATTGGATTGTATTCAACAACTTTGGGCTGAGAATGACTCATTACTTTTTCATATATGAAATCTGAGTACTGCTAGCCACATGACTCTGTTTTCCTTGTTCTCTACAATCTTCTTGTCTGCGAAATGTGGGTAGCATAGGAATTTCACTAATTCTGCTCCATACTGCAGGATAAGCCTCTCTGCTCAAAGTGTATCCGAAACAGTGGTTCAAGAGCTGAGAAAACTGCTAATCGTACATCCTATGCTTGTTATGGCCACAAAAGCAGACATCCTAGCTGACAGGTATTGGGCAAATGATTTCAAGCAGTTAGCTTCTTACAGCATTTTCAGGCTTATTGTGGGTTACATATAATATTTGTCACTATTCAACCATCTCAGTGAATATGAGGGTATGTATTCTAATATTTTTTCTGAAAGAATGCTTGCACTTAGTCTTAATGAAACTTGCTTGAAATTCTTTTACTCAATATCCTGTTGTTTCTTACCCCTTACCGAACTTGGTTTCCGTTATGCTATGACCTGCGAATTTTGGGTGCTGTCATGCAATGCATGAAGTTTATAAAACTCTAGAAGAAGCTGGTTCCTAAGAAGTTCAGTTGACGTGCATAGTATTGTTTTATATTAGAGACAAGTCTTGCCGGTGGTATGGAAATTGTTAAAGAGTGTGTTAAGAAGTGGTGTTTGGGGATCTAATCATTTGATGCACAAAAATATCGGGTTTCAGGGCTATAAGGCAAGAGTGATTGGTTATTTTGTTCCTGATATTACTACCATCATGTCATTTGAACCTATAATCTATCCTCCAAGAAAGGAATATGGTGGTACTATCATCAATGTTGCTGTGACCTGTGGGGGGCAGATTGTCCTTGAGGGCATGAATTTGAAAGTAAGAGGGCAAGATTTTGAACTTCTTTTCCTTGCCATTCACTTGTTTGGGTTTTTGGGTGCTATTTACCATGTGAGCCAGGGCCTTCAAAAGAAAAAAAAGGGGAAAAGATGGTTGTATGGAATTATGTTCTGCAGTCTAGAGAATGCCAGATAAGGTGCAATTTACTACTATTCAATTGTGAAACTACAGTGGATGTTTTGAGTTTCAAGAAAAATGTGTCCATAGGACAGTTGTTGACTGTTCATCTTTCATGTGTTAGTAACCATTTTAGGAATGTTGTTGCACTGTTGGTAGAATTCCAAGCTGATCATTGTCATTGTAGGAAGATACAAAATGTAGCAAGTTATAATCAGCAGCTTCAACACCGTGAGTATATGCCCTCTACATGGCAGGTAATGCTGAAATGGTTCTATCATCATGTCTTTCACAATAAGATGTTCTGAGAGGTTTTTTGTTCTTCTTCTTTCCCTGTCCATTTGCTGCCAACAAATATGTGCTTATGGTCGTTATGAACTTTTGTTTATGATACACATACAAGTCTTCATAACCTAGTTCTTGCATGAAGCACAATCAATTTAAGCCTTTGTTTTTCCCGGCTGCACCTTGTGCTTTATACAGTCCTTTAGCCTGAAACTCACTAGAAATAAAATTACAGATTCTATTAATCTTCTCTTGAATGTATGAGTTCACAAATTTCCTTCAAGCATTGATATGCATACAAAAAATGCTTATATGAATGTCATGATAAGCATCTTTGAAAGCAAATTCAGCCTTCATTAGTTATTGTGAAAAGCAAAAGGGCCTTAACCATTTGCAGAGGTCTGGCATGCTAGTTGTTTTCTTTATTTGAATAGTCTTAGATATTGGTCATCGAACAGGCAGAATAAATGCAACCTGATAGCATCCTAACAGAGTTGAGGATCATCAATTCTGATTCTAGCATGACTTCCCCTTTTCTTTTCCCTCAGAACAATGTCTATGATTTCTGCTGTGCAAAAAGTGTTTAGATGACCATAATATTGAACAAAACCCATTAAGCTAATTAGTTCTTTCTCATTTCTGCAGTCCTTTGTTACACACAGGATGCTTGTACGAGCTACAGGTTCATAATTCTCTGCAAAGGAAACAGCAGTTGATAAGCTTTGTTCTTCCAAAAGTTTCAATGCCAGTTGGTTTTTCTAATTGTTGAATGTATGCCCGTGTTACTATGACTTTGCAGATGATGCTTCACTCACAGATAGGGAGCATGAAGGAGCAGCCTTTTATCTGGCTGAATGGTTACTGCCACCGCTGACTCATATAGACAAATTTATAATGAGAGATGTAAGAAAAATACTTTGTTCTTTTCCATCTTTTGAGATTAGAAAATCTAAGAATGTGGTAGGAAACGTCTACTGTCATCTGTTAATGCAGGCTGGCTTGCAAATGGTCTCTTGAATCCTTTTGCTAGGGCATTAGATGATCTCAGGTAACCCTGTAAAGCATGCAAATCAAAGTCATTTTTCTCATCAATCAGTTGATGATTGGTCTGATCTCTTAAGGAACATCCCTTTCATTTCTTGGTGAATGTTTAAAGTTTATCTTCCAACACAAAAAGCAACACTTCGTTCCCTGTCAGCATCACAGCTGAAGCATGAAAGAAAAACAAATGCTGTTTGATTGCAGGTTTACGATCATTGATCTGTTGACGATTGACAAAGAGAAGCATGAAAGCATCCTTATCTCCATGATCCCGTGGATGCTCTCTGAAGTCCAAATTGTGAATAAGATCACCATGTTGTGCTTGGATTTGTATGTGAATGATAAAGTTCAGAACTAGATATTTTAGTATCATCCTTTCTAAGAAATAGGTCTAGCTGTCCTCCTGGCCAAGGCTTTGTTAGTTTCTACATGCTAAGTAAACTAGATGTTTGCGGAAGATTTGATGAATGCAAGAAAGATTAGACAAAGACGAGTAGCAGAGGATAATAATTTCGGTCATTTGTGTAACTTCAGCTTTGTGAGTTCACAGATGGAGATTGATGTATGAATTAAAGTCCAGTAATGCAAGAAAGATTAGACAAAGCCATGTAATGTAATCGGTGATACTGTTGCTAGTTAATACCATGGATATCATGCACATATGTCTAATTAGACATAAGGGTGATTTTACTATTTTGCCCCGAAAATTTTCTTCCCTGACCCGTTTTCTCTTTCTCATCCCCGCCGACCACTGCCGCTCTTCGTTTCAGACAGATTGCTGGCAATTGAATTGCATCGCCGTGGCCTTTTTCAGCGGAATCTCCAATCCCGCTCCGATAGAATCATGTCGCCGCTTCTTGAAAGCTCCGATCGAATCGCGTCGCTGCCTCTCTGCTCCGATAAAATCGCGCCTGGCCTCTCGTCGCGCCTGGCTTCGCCTCTATTCACCTCGCCTCGCCTCGGATCAGCGCCGCCTTGCGTTGTGCCTGGCTTTGCCTCGCCCCGCACCTCGCCGTTTCGCCTCGTCGCTTCATCTCCACACTCGCCTGAGACTCGCCTCCTCGAATTGTCGATTCGCTTCACCGATCGTCCGATCGGATCCCTGTTCTCTGCCTCTCGTCACGCCTGGCTTTGTCTCTCTTCGCCTCGCCTCGCCTCAGATCAGTGCCACCTCCGATTCTTAGATCACAGTCGATTCCCTTCCTTCGGATCCGCCATAGCAACAAATACTTAGATCTGGCGGCTTCTGTAGGGTGATGGCAGACATTGGAGGCACCAGCGATGGCCGGAGAAGATGAAGCTTTTGTGATCTCTTGAAGACGAAGACGAAGACGCAATTCGATTGAGCGACATGAAGGCACCAACGACGCAACGAGCCTGATATCCGATGACTCGATGACGACAACGCCACGGCGACTATGCGATGAGCCAGGATCAGAGCGATCGGAGCAGAGGCAACGCTGGGAGTAAATTGTCACTTTTTAGACATTTTGTCCCTTTTTTTTTTAGACATTTTTTTTAGACACGCTGTAGACATTTTGTCACTTTTTTTAGACACTTTTACACATTTTATTAGATACTTTTTATTGTTTCAATTAATTATTTTTTAAAAGAATAAATTGTCTACGTATTAGTTAGACACTTCTAAATATTTCTTTAGACACTTTTACACATTCATTCAGACACTTTTTTATTATTTTAATTAGTTATTTTTGAAGAGGGTAAATTATCTACGTATTGGTCAGACACTTCTAAATATTTTTTTAGACATTTTTCGTCATCCATTCAGACACTTTTCATTTTTTCAAACATGACATATGACGTATACTGCGAGATAATGATGTATGACAGTTCGGCGGCAGCACCAGCGCCGGCGCCGGCGTTGGCACTGGAGGAGATAGCAGCAACAAGCTAGGGTTTTTTTGTGGAAAAGAATATTTTAACTAAGGGTATTTTTGTCAAATTTTTTAATGATTTATGCCTTATATATAGAAGATTAAGGGATGGATTACTATGTCTAATTAGACATAGATGCATAATAAAAGAACTATACTGTTACACCTCAACTCGATCCAGAAAGCTTTAAAGTTGTACACTGAAAAAGAAAATGAAAAAATAAAGGATCTTCCAAAGTTATAAACCTTGCGTTTAAAATTTTTATGGTTATATCTGTCTGTTTATCCTATTTATACTTGAAAGGTGCATGGTGTACTATCTATTGGGTGAGTGCAAAGAGCGAGGGGGACTCACAGTGCCAGCCGGTTGATATCTGGGTTTGTGTGCGCGGGTCATGCGAAACCAGTTTCGAATTTGATGAAAATGGTCCCAAAGTTCGTATTATTTACCATCAGAATTAATGGGTTAATGCGATTTATTCAAGGGACTTTTTAACTTTTTTGGAACTGGGTCTTTTTCGTAAACTCGGCTTCATTAATTTCAAGCAAGCTTTGTGCCAAAAATTTTTATTACTTTCTCCATCCCATATTTTTTGTATCATTTTATTTTTTTTCACTTAAACTTAACTTGAATTTATTTATATTAATTTTGCTAATTTTTTTTTTAAAAATTTATATTTAAAAACTATAAAACTTATATTTTTTAAAAAAAATTGATAAATATTAATATAAATAAATTTAAGTTAAACTTAAGTAAAAAAAAACTGAAATTATGCAAAAAATTTTGGGACGAATATAGTATTATTTGAAGTTTTGATAAGTGTTTTCATAGAATACATAAAAAAGTACAACTTCAAAAAAGAAGATATAAAAAGTACAGTTATGGTTTTCTCCCTAAACTTATAATGGTATTTTTATATTTTTATTTTATGCACATCAATTATCCACATCCAAGTGTAACTGCAACTAACTAAATTGCATCCTTGACATTTTAATTATAACTTCGGTATTGGAGTTTTACAAATCGCATATTAAGAAATTCTATTATTGACAAAAAAAAAATTAAATCTAAACATTTTTTTGTAAAATTCATTTGCTGTCTCCTAACTTTTAACACTTATCCTAAAATGATCACTTACTTTACATTACACCATTATAAAACCTCATACTTTTTAATGCACATTCCACAGTAGTGCCTTCTGTTAGTTTTTCCATTATCTTGGACAGAAGTTTATAACGTAGTGATTTGGATTGAATGTTGATGTGACAGTCCAAAATTTGATACTAAAATAACACAAATACATAATTTTATGGACTTAAATTATTAATTAGTCCAAATTCATCTTTTTCCCTCAAAATTTTCGCAACCTAGTTATGGTGACATAATGTAAAACAAATTATCATTTGAAGATAAATATTGAAATTAGGAAACCATAAATAGATTTTACCAAAACATTTTAAAAGGAATTATGGTGAGTGATTTTTAACTAACTCTAACTAGCCCTCCTAAAAAATTTTGAATCCGATAATGCCCTCTATAACTCTAATCATCATTCTTCGGTTCCCTCGTTACTTGTGCGTTATGAAAAAAAAGTTTGGGGAATTTTCCTTCCCGCCAAAACTACTCGGTACATTGGCGGGGTTCATAAATTCGAAAAGTCTCGGAGGGCAAATAGGTAAAACAAATCTGGAACAACAAAAATCGGATTAACATTGCAACCACGTCACTGATCCTCGTGACCCTCTCTCAAATGGATCAGAACCGTCCGATTACTACCACAAGCATCTGTTTTTGACCGTCAGATAACCCCATCCCACCTCCCGTCTTCAGCACCTTCTCTTTACTCGATCCAAAACCTTTCCCGTTAAATTCCGCCTGCTCTGCGCGATTCCGCTCCTTCACATCAAACAAGACAAAGACTCTCAATAACGCTCGATTTTCGATGGCGACCGAAGGAAATTCAGATGCCTCGCCCCCTTCCTCCGGAGTGCCGCCGTCACCGTCACAACAGCAACAAGCAGCTCTCCATGGCGATTCCGAGAGGCAGCAGGCCGCGACCAACGTTCCGCAGAAAAGGGGCCGCGGAAGGCCACCCAAACCGAAAGATCCAGCGCAGCCTCCAGCACCGGTGGGCCCACCCAGACCTCGTGGTCGCCCCCCTAAGTCGGTGGATACACTTGCAACTCGCCCAGCGGAGAAGCCTAAGAGCTCCGTCAGCAGTGGCAGGCCTCGTGGACGGCCACCGAAGAAGGCTAAAACCGAATCCGACGTACCGCCAGCTGCAGCAGCCGTGGAAAAGAGGGGTAGAGGTCGGCCGCCTAAGGAAAAGCCATCGGTGACCCCTGTCGGCTGTTGATGAAGTAGAGTAGTTAACAGACAGCGAGGGGTAAGAAGAATCAAAGCAACGGCTTCCTTTTTCGTCTATTTTATGGGTGTTGATTAGTTGTTGAATGATGTTGTAGGCTTAAATTGTTCCTTTTTCTGCGTTTTTTTTAGAAATTGTTGTGATTTTCAGGAGAGCTTGGCTTCTAGCATCGTGTAAATTCACTAGGCACTTTAATTCGATCTTCGCTGGAACTCTGACTTGGCTCTGTTAATGTGTTCCAGTGCTGCCTTTTGATTTTAATTAAAATTTCTCTAGGTCATAATGCAACAGTACTGTTAAGCTCATCGGTAATTGGTTCTTCCTTAAAGAGAATCAACAAGCGTCTCCGGAGTAAAAGCCCGTTGTTTTTGGTTTTTGTTGGGCTCCATTGTTGTTTTCTGCTTTTTTATATTTTTTTTGTTTGTCGTTGCTTCGTTTTCTTTTGTTTTGTTAAACTGCAACGGGCGCGGGCACAAGTGTTACGGTCCTTACCGATAAGAAGCCCTTTTGACCCGGCTTAGATCAGGCACACACATTCGTATCTAAAGTACGCAATTCTTTTATTCGGTCAAAAATGAGATAGAAACGACTTGATGGTTGATGCCGATGGTTTTGGAACTCTGGAACTGGATTCTGCGAATGAAATTCAGCAAAAAGTTATTTTGTTCTTTTTTTTTTTTTCATGGGTACATGAGAAAAGAAAGGCAATGGTAGGTGGGACCGAATTTGGGCATCTTAGTAACAAACACAAGTTTTAACTAACTTGTTAAGGTAAAAAGTTATTGCTTTTAATATTTGAATTAATAAGCATGGAATGTATTATATATTTTGAAAAGGTAAATAGGTAAATATCTCATTCACTTTATATGGTAGATGTAATTTGTCTGCCAATGTATTCTTTGAAGCAAATCTACTAATTTTTTTGTAGGCAAATGTGGAAAAGATAAACCACTCTGATAGTTAATGCTTTGTCAACTCTAACGTATTAGTCTTTTGTGTTTGATTTAATATGACTTAATCTCTTAACTTTGTTAAAATTAGTGAGTTAGTTTAAATTGGATGAAAGGCAAAGGCCAAAATGCGCATTTGGCCCCTTAACTTGGCCAACTCTAACGAGTTACCCTTTCATGTTTGACTCAGTATGAGTTAGTCCCTCAACTTTACAAAATTTAGTGAGTTCGTCCAAATTGGATGGAAAGGTAACTGGAGTTAGATATGTTGCTGATGTGGCATGGAACTATGCTGAGCTGGTATTGCCATCTCAGTGCTTTTTTCCACGTCAATCCATCTCTTTTCTCTTGCTATTCGTTTGTTCCGGTGAAGCTCATCGTCTCAACGACCGAGACTTCTTCATGGTCGGATCCTTCCCAGGGGGCCATTCTTCGCCTCCATCTCCTTCAGCTTCCCTATCGATGGGCAGCGGTTTCTTCACATCATCCTTACCGTTGAATCGATCATCGTCGCAGTGGCTTCTTTGCATCGGTCATCGCCGAATCGACAGCCCTTCTCCAATAAATCGCCGAATCAACAAATCACATAGTCAATGAATCAACGCATCGACGAATCAACTGATCCCGCTCACCGAAACCTACCAAATCCAACTGCCGAATCCCGCCGGAAGAGTCGATCGGCGCTTGCCTTCATGAATCGACGACGCCAAATCGACGGAGCCTTCTAATCGATCCTCAATAAATTGACGCATCGATGAATTGACTGATCCTGCTCGCCGAATCCCACCGAATCTAGCCAAAAAACCTGCTCCGCCGTCTGCCTTCATCTTGCAGTCGCGAAAATCGCCGCCCGAACACGCCCATGTTTGTTTGTTTTAATTTTTTAATTCATTTGCTCACCTAACAGACGGCGTTTTTCCAGCTGGCTGCTTTTCGTTAGCAGATGGACTAAACCGTTAAGTTTAACAAACTTTATAGACTAAAACACTAAATCTGCAAACTTAGAGGACTAACTCGCACTGAGTTAAACAAAAAGGACTAACTCGCTCGAGTTTGTCAAGTTGGAGGACCATATGCGCATTTTGGCCAAAGGCAAATGGTGTTAGATGTATTGCTGATGTGGCATGGGGTTTGTGTGGGGCTGTGTTGAGTTGGTAATGATAGGTTAACAAGAGAAATGAAGCTTGGTTGAATTCAACATATAATGGCAGAGCAAGATCAACCCCTAAATCAGAACTCTAAACAATATTTGCCAGCATTTCTCAAGGAAAGCCCATCTCCTATGCCTTTAACGGCTTTGGTTTGGCCTCCTCTATTCAAACCTTCGCCAATTATACATGATCTTTTTATCTGTCATGTTTTTTCTTTTTCTTTTTTTTTTTTTTTCAGATTTTACTATTTTAATTGTAGTACATGATTGAGAAATAATATTAGAGCAACCTGGTTGAAGGTAAATTGATCCAAAACATATAATTAATCACTCCACAAGATTGCCTTATAGATTGGTTGTGCATCACTTCATGGCATATATACTAGCTATGTGTGCGTGTTTCTTGTCTTTGTTTTTTGTTTTTGCCTCGGCTGAAAGGTGTATACACCTATGTTGTGTAAGATGTTTTTGTGTATACATACATATAGCAAAAATAATAATGTGGAAATACAAGTGAATGCTCAATTTGTTAAAGACTTCAAATACAAAAAGATAAACAAGAAGAAAAAAGTTTATCACAAAGCATGCATAAACCATATTTCATTTTGGTATGCATGTAAAGACCATTGTAGAACAAAGGCTACTTAAATACAAAGAATACCTATTTTGTTTAGAGTAATACTGTTGGCCCAAGGAGCAACCAAGAGGGAGGTGAATTGGTTGAATTCCAAAAATCACCGAAAGTAAGTTTTTAATCTCTTAAACCAAAATGCAATTTAAGGAGCTTAAATAAACTTATTCTAACCAGAAAATGGCTATCGTAATGATCCTAAATTTTGCTTTGAAAGTTTGCTTTGAAGTGTTTTTGAAAACAAACAACTTGAACCAATGAATGAAAAGAAATCACTAAGCAATAATTAAGCAAGTAGAATGAGAGAAGCTTGCACACAAAGATTTTTTTATTAAGGTTCAGTTTCTACTTTTGAAAGTCTACTCCTCTGCTCAAGTTCACCATTTAAGAATTTTATTTTCCACTATAAATCACAAGAGTACACACTCTTTTGGTAATTCTTTCTATTACAACCACTCACTAGTTTTCCTAGAGACTAACTAGAAACTTTACCAACACCCTTTTCTTCACTAGTTTTCTTAAAGGCTAATTAGAAACCTCACCAACTCAATCTTACCAAATGGTGTTTACAAAGTTACAAAGTGATAAAAACAATAAAAGCATTCAAAGTTAGATAAGCAAGTGATAGCTCAATCTCTTGGCATTTCTTAAACTCAAGATCTTTGAAGATGAAATCTCTTTTCTAGTTGCCAACAGTTTTTTCCAATGTATTTCTCCATATTTTTATATTCATTTAGGAGCCAAATAGACGTTGAAATCTTGCTAGAGATGTCTGGAAAATGTTCTTAAAAACTGATGATCGTTGCTTTGTTTTTTATGTAAGAAAAGTTCCAGATTTCATATTAAATTCTGGGCTTAACACGTTAATCTTGATTTTGTCCTCCAATAGTAAAAAAATGGTTAGAAACAGGTCTTTAAAAGCTTTGAATGTTAGTTTGGGTAGCGTCCTTTAATTCGCTCAAGTCATATTTCAAGTTTGGGCTAAAATCGCACCATCTGATAAATTTGGACGGAAGTTTTCAAACTTGTGAATAATAAGTTAAACTTAGAGTTTAACATGTTACCTAATATCTCAGAAAATATCTAGTAGTTCCAGACTACGAATTAAATCATTTTAATGCATTAAAACATAAACCTGGGAGTTGGGAAGACTTGGGTGATAAAAAAACCTGTTAAATTGTTTCTTCAATGGATTAAACACAAAACAACTTAGAAAAACTTGTCATTTAGAAATCAAACTTGATTTAAACACTAACATATTTTGATGACCTACTAACTTCTCTTCAAAAACAAGTTTTATCTTTAAACTTAAAACATATATATACTTTTTTAAATAACACTTTAAATACTTGGAAATCAAACAATACTTTAACAAATCTATTTTGATCCAATAAAATGAGATTAAACACACTAACACAATACACTTATCATCATCAAAATTAAATATTTGCTTGGAACAAATCCAACAAATATGAATCTGAATTAATAAACAAGTATTTTTGGCCCTTTAAATGCCTCTCAATGTTTCTTCCTTAATTGCATCCAAAAACAAAAAATTCCTTCTCATATATCTCTCTCTCTAATCATCCTCTATCTGATCGTCCTTCAACTCATCTTTACCGCCATGACTTTTGTCTCAGCCAGCCTCACTAGTAGGGCCTTCAACTTTCCCTTCTTCTTCTTTTTCTTTTGTGCAACTTTAGCTTCCTTCTAGGTTGGGAACTTTTTCATCACATCCTTTTCGGCACTGTCATTGCCATCCTCGCATACTTTCTTTCTTTTAGTGGATTTTTCTTCTCGTGTAATTGAATATGTTGTACTAGATTTGGTTCTATTACATTTCTATGGTGAAATACCTGTATGAAGCAGTCCTTTAGAATAGGCTCTTGCCATTTTTAGGGGTTTTGGAAGCTTCCTCTAGCTCAACCATAAGCCTCACTTTTAAGTCACGTAAGCATCTTACAAACGCATTTATGTCATGTGTTCGCACATGGACACTTTTCGTCTCACATAAGACTAAGTTGCCAAATTTAGTAAACTTGAGAGACTAAGACACTTAGTCTGGAAAGTTAGAGAATTAAGTCACACTAAGTCAAAGGTAAAAGACTAACTTGCGCAAGTTTAAAAAGTTAGAGGACCAAACGTGCAGTTTGACCAATATTCTGTTGTATGATATATGAATTAGACAACGTTAATGTGCAATCAGTTGTAGTAAAAATAGTTTGTTAGATAAATGTAGTTGGTAATTGGCATGCTAAGTTGTGTATAATGTCATCCACATCAGTATTGCCACCGTGATGCTATAATTGCCACATTTCACATGGTTTAGTGAATAGGGTTATTGTCTCTATATATTGTAATAAGGTTATCCACTTGTCACTAATTGGTCTAAATTTGAATGTTTTAATATGGTATTTCAGGTAACTTTACTAGTGACAATGGTTTTAGAGGAGGAGGTTGAACAGTGTCACTTTTTCTTTTTTTGCCTTTTCTCAGATATGATTGATATTTTCTGAAGTTAGATCCCCTTTTGTAGGGTTGCCATTTTTTTGAAGTCTTTGTGTCACTATTATCCTAATTTCAATTTAATTCATATTTCATTTTGGTTAAAACTTGTTTTTAGTTCTTTAATTTATAATTTTTCCCATTTTTGTCTCTAAGTTTGATCTGTATGACATTTTGGTTCCTAAACTTAACAACTACTTTACTTGAGATTTATATTTGCTTTCTTGGTCCCCAAATGTCTTTTTATATGCTATCTTCTAAAGCAAAAACTAATCATCATAATATGTTTATTTTTAAGCTAAAACATTGCACTTTGTTTTTTTAGACTAATAATTCAATTGTTATAACCGTAATACATAAACTATTTTTATTTCATCTCTTGGCCCCCAAATATTGTGGACACTTTTTTTCTTTTTCTATTCTTTTTACCTTTATTAAGTTAATGGTTAAATCGTTATTTGATTAACATAAATTAAACATAATTTTACGTTTCTATCATATCTTTTTATTATTGATCATTGAGTTTTGCAATATGATTTATTTATTTCAAAACCTCTGTGGTTCAATAAAATAATTTGGTCTATAATCACCAAACTAAATTTGATTTTTTTAAAAATAAATTTCATATTGATGTTAAAAATTGAAATTTGAGTTGATAAGAGATGAAATTTTTTGATGAATTTTTTTAATGATAAAAAAATATCTATCATTTCAAATTATGTACAGTATTATATTTCATAATGTTATGTTCCACTCATAACGAATCATTTTCATGGTAAGAACATAATACAAAAAGAGCCTAACTCAATATTAAAATAAAATGAATTCTTAATTAATTGGTCTATATTTATAGTTAATTTTTTTAATTATTTATTATTGAATTTTATTTTAATATTAAATATATTAAATAAGATACTTGTACGGATCAAAATAACCTCATTTCTGCTATACAAAGCAAATAAATATAGTACAGGAAAAAAATAGGTTGAATCGATCTCGGAGTTAGAAAAGTTGGAAATGGAAAAAAGTGGGTAAATTGTACTATTAGACCTTAACCTTTAATTATTGTTCTAGTTTTAACCCAATCTCCAACTTGCATGTTTTAACTCTCTAACCTCATTTAAATGTTTTATTTTGGACCTTTGGCTGATGAAACTCAATAATTTAGATGAAAAATGCTACGTCAGCATAAAATTATAGGAAAAAATTCTGACTTTAACCCTTGAAAAGTTTTCCCTTTAACAAATAATTCTTAAAACATTGAAATCTAACACTTTAGATTTCTCATCCATTCTAAGGTGCCTCCACCGTCACTCGTTCCTAGGTGACATCATGATTGGTGAATTGCCCACTATCCACATTACCATTCAAAGCGTAGTTGCTTCACCACAACCTTCATTGCCATCTCAAGGTCCATTGTTTGATCTCATGAATGATTTTCGTTCAAAGCACCATTCGACCTATATGCCACCCCACCAAATCGGAGCCCAAATCGAGTGCCTTCGGGATTGGCAGTAGACATCTGTAACTAGTCGTTGTAGCGAGAATCGAGATTGATAAGAATATGAAGGAAATGGTGACAGGAAAATGCAACGACTAGGAAGGGGATGCTCGAATCAGGTGAAGTTGAAAAGGAAGATAAGGGAGAATGATGGCGGCAGTAGGGGTGTAAAAGGGCCGAACCAAGGCTCGAGCTCACCACCTTAGTTAAATGGTTTTACCGAGGCTCGAGCTCGAATTGCTCGAGCCCAATTTTTTAGGCTTGAGCTCAGCTTAAGGGGGGCTCAAACTTGACCCGAAGACTTGTCAGGCTCAAATGGCACATATGAATCTTTAGTACCAGAATTATGACTCAGATGAAAGATGGGGACCGAATGTGTAATTTTCCATGTAGATAATCAAATAAGGAAAAAATTACAAAAGTCTATCCCAAACTTTATAATCTTTTGCTATTATACCTTAATTTTGTAAACTTCATAAAGAGCCACCATTTTTCTCTATCAGCTACCTTCATCCTCTATCAGCTATTACATCAATCTCAGATGCAATAATTGTGATTGGAAGATCTAACTCATGAGAGATTGCTTTGTTTGGTATTATTTCTATCACTAATCCACCAATTTTGCGTCTCTTACCAAGCTGCCTATATGGCTATATTAGAAACTAGATTAGGGCAAGGTTCGAGCTAGGCTAAGACAAGGTTGAAGCGAGATCGAACATGGAGGGGTGGGCTAAGCTGCTGAGGTCGAGCCGAGGTGGGTTGAGGTTGATGCGAGGTCAGCATGGCGAGGTAGGGTGAGGTTACGGAGAAGTTTGGTGTTGAGGTAGAGCCGTTAAAGGTAAGTTGGGAATCAGGGCTGAGATAGCGGGGGGAATTAGACATGGAGCGGTCAGGGACTTAGGGTTTCTTTTTTAGGCTAGGTAGGGATAGGGTCATTCTATTGTTCATGGACTAAAGGAATTGGGCCTAGATTGATAACATGTGAAGGCTTAATTATGCCCTATAAGAATTAGGGTCAAGTATAACCAGGCTCGGGCTCCGCTTGTTTATGTACTGAGCTTGAAAATAAGCTCGAGCTTAGGCTTGAGCTTGATAAGGCTTGACTCAGTAAGGCTTGATTCGAGCTTGAGCTTGAGTAGCTTTATAAAAGCCTTACCCATTTACACCCTTAGGCAACGGGGAGATGGAGGTTGAAAAGAAAGGAAAGGAGAGCAACGGTGACAGGGAGAGGGAGGTCGAGCGGGAAGGAAGGGAGAACGATGACGATGAGAGGGAAGGGGAAGGCGGAGAGGGAAGGCTAATAGGGTTGGCTGAAAATGAAGGTTGATAAAGAGGGAAGGGCTGGTGAAGAAGGTGATGGTGAAGAAGCGATGGTTGAATCGTTTGATTTTTGAGTTTCAGTATTTTTTTTTATGAAGGGAAATTTGCAAGGATTAAAAATAATATTTATCCTTATAATTATATGTTGATGTGTCATTTTTCATCCAAGAAAGAGTTTTCGTTGAACAAAGGGCCAAGACAAAATATTTCAATGAGGTTAAGGAATCAAAATGTAAGGTTGGAGGTTTGGATTAAAATTGAAATAATAATTTAGGGCCAATTTGTTTAGAGAGCAACGAGGCCCGTGAATGTGTTTTTAATCTACAATCTCATACGTGTCTGACGTGAATATAGGGCCTACTAGAGCCTTGCCCCAAAAATAGTCCTATTTTGCTTTGTTATTACAATTTGCCCTTGTATCTAATCCCATTAGCAAATAGTAATGGCAATCAAGTGTAAATAACTCAACCACCATGCCTGCTTTCCTAAGCTACGCAACATAGTAAACAAACAAATTTGCAAAAAATGTGAAACAATAATGTGAATACATTATTTGGACTAGCCCTAAAAGTTGGGATATAATCATGCAATTTACTAAAAATAGGGAGCACACATGTAGTCGATGGTTTCCTATTTAA
The DNA here is from genome assembly GCA_005392925.1 of Aquilaria sinensis. Lineage (NCBI taxonomy): Eukaryota > Viridiplantae > Streptophyta > Magnoliopsida > Malvales > Thymelaeaceae > Aquilaria > Aquilaria sinensis. Next base: position 600,783 of record SMDT01001070.1, read on the forward strand.
AATCTGCTATTTTTACCATTTCAAATCAATAAAACTTAGGATAATGTGACGGTAGTCCGTGCCCATAAATGTTCTTTTTTTTGTCTGAAAAAATGAGAAGTCCCATCCATGATCCATGTTATACGGTACTTAGGTAACATGATCGTTTTTAGCTTTCACCTCTAGAATTGACAAGCACCAAAGTTTTGAAATCCAGGTGGCGAGATGCGGTTCAAACCGTAAACGGAAGAGCAAATTGAACGAGCCAGAAAAGTTGGTTACTGTTGATGTAATTTTCTGCAAAACGGGATAATTTAAAGTAGCGTGAAAATAAAGCCGAGATGGATCGATAATTGAAGATGAGTAATCGCGCTGGAAGCGCTCTGCGATCCAATCGCGGTCCAAACAATTGCATGCGGTTTTAATTTCTCTATCTTAAACCCAATCAGAATCAGCTTCTCCAGGCCCAGGCCTCGCTTTCCGTATTCCTCTCGCCAACCATTTATAAACGCTCGCCTCTTCCCTCCCCACTTCTTGCCACCTATACTCGTAACCTGTGAGCTTCTTTTCTTATCTTCTTGTTCCTCGATTTTGATGTTGCGTTTTTAATTCATCCTTCAATTCTGATCCATCGTCGCTCGACCGTTGCAGAGAGCCAGTAGAATGGCGACGTTCAAGGTCACTAAAGTAGCCACTGCTCCCATCGAAGGCCAGAAGCCTGGAACATCCGGCCTCCGCAAGAAGGTTCATTTCTCGATCCCATCGACTTCCGATCCCGGTTCTTCGTCTGATCCGTCATTTACTTTGATCTGAGTTTCAAATCCAATGGATCTAATGCATATAATTGCAAGCTGTTATTCTACTAGTGGTCTTTGGACCGGATCCTATTTGTCAATTGGCATTCATTTGTTTGTATAAAGTAAGAGCTGAGTGGAAGGTGGGAGAGCTTTTTTTATGAGATCATGCATTTCTCGAAGTAAATTGATTGGAATTTTCCGAAAGAAAGCTTACACTCCCTCCGTCCCATAAATTTTGATACATTTTACTTTTTGTTGTATTTTGACTCAATTTTATTCATATTATTGTTTGTTAGAAAAAATAAAAAAAAATATATTTAGAAACTACATATCTTGAATTATCATACATATACAAAGATTTTTTATTTATATATTAGAATGTTGAAAATAAAAATCATAGATTAATTGTAAAAAACAAATGGAGCAAAACTTTTGGGAGAGAGAGAGTATTTCATTTGATTTATTGGCGCTGGTTCAGGTCGCATCCTGAATTATTAATGCAATGGTGTGGTTTCTTGACTCTTGATCGCCTCAGTTTACATCCACTCGTTTAGTCTTATGATCTGGTTTGTTGCGGTTGCAGGTGAAGGTCTTTACACAACCCCATTATCTTTCAAATTTTGTTCAGTCAACGTTCAATGCACTTACTTCTGAAAAAGTCAAAGGTACTTTATTTCACTTGCTATGTTTATCACTTGCATACACCGTCAGCACTCAAGAAAAGGGTCCAGTGGGGTGCTTTTCTCAAGCAAGGATTTTATGGTTACACGGATGATTTGGACAGCTGCAATGAGTTCTAAATAATAAATGGGACTTATGATGTGCGAACATGGAGCATCTAGCTGTGGTATAGGGCTTGATGAATGAGCTACAATGATCAATGTTGGAGAAGTGACTTGAAGATGTTAACCTGATGGTTCTGTTTTACTTTGGTTCTTTCGTTGGCTCCTACATGAAGGGATTGATTGTTGAAAATTTATAGAGGAACAAAATTTTGTGCAAATGCTTAGGAACGTATGCTGATATGCCCGCAGAAAATTAGTGGAAGCAATTAGAGTAAATTAAAAATTTAACTTTTATAAAACAGTTTGTAACCATGGCTATTTACTAAAAGGTTGTTGAATTCTTTTCTCCATGCACATTTACTAGAAGGTTGTTGAACTCTTTTCTCGTAAAATTTCTTTCATCCTTATAGGGGCTACTCTTGTTGTCTCTGGCGATGGACGCTATTACTCAAAGGAAGCTATTCAGGTCTGTTAGCAGTGTGCCTTAGCCTGAATATACACTGATCCACGTTGAATCTGGGATCAATTTGTTTGTTATACATCCCATGCGTGCAGGGAATAATATATTTTCTACTTATTTCATGTTTCCCAACGCTATTATATGTGGCCCTCCATCAAGCCTATCATGTATATTATCTCCTGCATTGTTCTTCCAATGCAGCCTGCAAATTCATGGGCTAGCACAGCAAGTGAATTCTGGTGATCTTAACATATTTATGTATGACATCATTATTGACCTCCACAGTTTCTTATGGATTATAAATGCAAGTTTTTTCCTGAAACATTTTCTAAAGAAATCAATACTTCTTGGTGTTAACGTTTTGCTTTATTTGCCTCTACCATAAGTATATCTGTCACTTTGCCACTTGGGGAATTGTGATTTCTAGGTGTAGTGAATGTTGCTATCTTTACCTTCTCCACTACCTTGTGTAGTGTGCATGCTGGTCCTGTGTAAATGTTTGCTAGCAAATACAAAGATGCTACTATTATTTTGGAGACATTGACAGTATTCCTTCTTTTGGACTGGCAGATAATAATCAAGATGTCAGCTGCAAATGGTGTAAGACGTGTGTGGGTTGGACAAAATGGGTTGCTTTCAACGCCTGCTGTATCAGCTGTCATACGTGAAAGAGTTGGTGTTGATGTGAGTTTTTATTCATCTTTTATTATGTTTCCTTGTTTCAGCAATCCTTGTAAATGCAATGATACTCGATGGTGACAGTATTAAGTTTCTTGTGAACATTGATGCAGGGATCCAAAGCAACAGGTGCATTTATTTTGACTGCAAGTCACAACCCAGGCGGTCCTACTGAGGTTGATATTTTCGTCTCCGCCCTTCTACTTTCTTAATATTTCATCTGTTTGCATACAAGATTACATTGTATGTTGAGAATTTGGCAGATTTCTGGCACTGCACAATTGTCACAATAATGTCAGCAAGTTGTTTCTTGTATAATTTATGTGAAATAATTTTTCAAGCTATAGGAAAAAGTTCTCTCTGATTTCAAAACATTGGATAATCAAAGATGAAAACATGATGGCATTACTCAACTTTTCAGGATTTCATTATGTTTCATTTGTTATCTTATTTCAGGATTTTGGAATTAAATATAACATGGAAAATGGTGGACCTGCACCTGAGGCTATCACAGACAAGATTTTTGAGAACACAAAGATGATAAAGGAATATCTGATTGCTGATGGTCTTCCAGATGTAAATTGTTTTCCTCTTTTTTCTCTTCCGTTTTTATTATTTTTTGAAGTTTTCCAATCTCTTAACTATTTTCACAAGATGCTATATGTATAATATCATGGATGGGACTTGCTCAGAATCTCAGATATTTTTCGAAACCTTTTTAGGTGGATATTACTAAAATTGGTATTACCAGCTTCAGTGGGCCTGATGGCAAATTTGATGTCGAGGTCTTTGATTCAGCAAGTGATTATGTGAAACTGATGAAGTAAGTTGTTGCTTTAGAGCAAGCATCACAAAGCAGCTTGTACAATGTCTCTCTTTCATGCATTATTTATCCACATATTATCGTTTGTGACCATTGGAACATAGCTGCAGACAGCCCCCCTGCAATGTCTCTTCTCTTGTACCGTGTCTGACAACTTAGAGACTTTGTTCTTAGAGCACTTCCAAACATACGTGGCAGCCTCTTCATATGATTTGCATGCTCTTACTTGATGGTTTTTAGTTACTTTGACCTTCAACTACTAGTCTGTGAACAGTTCATATTTTTGGAACTTAGAGCTGTTACACATTTACTGGATGAATGCTGTATCTTAATAAATCTTTCTGCCACTATTGCACAGGTCAATATTCAACTTTGAGTCCATTAAGAAGCTGCTTTCATCTCCGAAGTTCACATTCTGGTATATGAACAGCCTCGTGTTTAGTCTTTCCCATAAAATATTCTTTTGGGATTTTCATTTACGTTAAATGAGAATGTAGAGATAGAATTAGGGGTTATTTTTCCTTTGGCAACAATCAAACGCTTTTATTCTATTATCAAAGTTATGACGCATTGCATGGAGTTGCTGGAGCTTATGCAAAACGCATCTTTGTGGAAGAGCTTGGTGCACAAGAAAGCTCATTGTTGAACTGCATACCCAAGGTCTTCAACTTTTTTAGTATTCTGTATTAACCTGTTCTCATTGTATATTACTTCTAGCTACCCACATTTTTTTTCCCTGATTGTGTTTATCAGGAAGACTTTGGAGGAGGCCATCCTGATCCTAATTTGACTTATGCAAAGGAGTTGGTTGCTCGCCTGGGGTTGAGCAAATCAGATTCGGGTGTTGAACCACCAGAGTTTGGTGCCGCTGCTGATGGTGATGCAGATCGTAACATGATCCTTGGCAAAAGGTAACATTACCACATGGCCAAGGCAGTTCCCATCAAGTATTAGTTTTGCAGCCTAAAGTACCAATTATGACCCGTTTTCTTTATCAGGTTCTTTGTTACTCCATCAGATTCAGTTGCCATAATTGCCGCTAATGCTGTGGAGTCAATACCTTATTTTTCTTCTGGTTTGAAGGGTGTTGCCAGGTTTGTTTAATCTGCTATCAGCTTCTTATAGTTGACTTTCCTTAGCTATTTATTGTCATAGCTTTATTTGGGGGACCTAAACAACTCTATTTTTTCTTTCCCTCCTCAATAGTGTCTTTAGCAGGAAAAAGTGTAGAAAAATATAGTTGTTTTCGGGAACTTGAGTCATTAGACTGTCCATATTGGTGCATTAGAAGTCCTGTTGATTGTATAATCCCAGCTATACCTTGTCAGCCAGAACCGTGTTCAGCTTTTTTTTTTTTCCTTTTGCATGGACTTAAAATCACAAAAACGGAGGTTTGCTGCTGCACTCTTGTTGTTGATTCTCACATAATCTTAAAGCCAGGGAGCCACCGCCTTTTATCCACTTAGTCTATAATGTCACTTGATTTTTGTAGGAGTATGCCAACTTCAGCTGCACTTGATGTTGTGGCAAAGCAGTTGAATTTGAAATTTTTTGAGGTACTTTTTTTAGTGAGATATTGTTTCTCTCCATGAATGTCATAATTTGATTTGGTAGTTTAAGAATACTGTTATCTTGTGTAGGTACCTACTGGCTGGAAGTTTTTCGGCAACTTGATGGATGCTGGTTTATGCTCAATCTGTGGTGAAGAAAGTTTTGGAACTGGTTAGTTTACCGGTTTGCATTATTCAGTACATTGACTTGTATGGATGAATGATGAGCATTGCCAACACTATCTTATCTGAGAACAGGATCAGATCACATACGTGAGAAAGATGGTATTTGGGCAGTTCTTGCTTGGCTTTCTATTCTTGCTCATAAAAACAAGGACAACCTTACTGGAGATAAGCTTGCAACTGTGGAAGATATAGTTCGCAAACATTGGGCAACCTATGGTCGCCACTATTATACTCGATATGACTATGAGGTATAAACATTTTAAACATACTTGGTAGTAAATGTCTTGAAAGGTCAACTAATTGATTGCCATCATTGTGCAAAGAATGTGGACGCAGGAGCTGCAAAGGAATTAATGACACATCTGATCAAATTGCAGTCATCCCTTTCTGAAGTTAATGAGTATGTTTATTTATCAACTGCAGCTACTGCTGCTGTTCATCTCTTTTAGGGAAATTACCTGTGACTGCCCTTCGGCCCTTCCTTCCTTCCCTGTCTCTTTTGTTGCATGTTTGCCATGTTACCTTTTCTTGGATTTTCTAATTCCCCTCTCCTATATTATAAAACTCAGAAGAGTTTTGTTTGGGACGTCAATAAAAGGGGTTTGCTAGGTTTGAATTAGAGGTAACTGTGAGAGATAAGATATTTCACCTGAGATTAATTAAATGCTGGTGGCAGGTGAACAAGCTTTGGCTCTGTTTGTTTCTTGCTTTCACTGAGCAATTTCAGTTGGTCTGTTCTGCATCATTTTGTAATACCTGTTTGCTCTGATTTGGTAACTGATTTCTGACTATTTATAGTGCTTTTTGGTTCTATTTACTTAGAGGCAACAGATTCCTTGAGTTATCATGTTAATGTTGCCTACTTATTAGTTTATAATATACAGAAGTTTTTGGCAACTCAGATGGGTGTTATGCCCTGTTGGCACGTTAACTGTTTACATTTTGGTTTTAGCTTCCTACCATAGTAGCTTGTGTAGCTGCAAGGCCATGTTTAGACTTTCACGAATGATTAATATGGAAGTGTTATGTAGAGTTTATTGCAATACAATTTTCTGCCAAGATGCCTGATAATTTAGTTGGTTGATTTTCACTTGTCGTTTTGGCCCATTAAACTTGACCATTCAGGTTTGTAAAAGGGATCCGCTCAGATGTGGCAAAAGTTGCTGGTGCTGATGAATTTGAATACAAAGATCCTGTTGATGGTTCCATATCAAAGCACCAAGGTGTTCGATATTTATTCGAGGATGGATCTCGATTGGTAAGTTGGCTTCTCAGCTTGCTCAGTTTGCCAATGACGTTTTCAACCTCTATATGGTTGGGTTTATTAAATAGCATGATAAGATAGCCTATGGAATTTTCAAAGTTCGGATGCCCTTTTTTCTGGAGAAGTAGAGAACACCCAAAAACTGTTTCCCAGTTCTTCTTGGGAGGAAAAGGTACGTAACAGGATTTCCAAGACGTGTACATAAAAAAAGGAAATATATTTTGGACATCCTAGTGTTCTCTGGGTGTTCAACATGGAGAAATCTCCCCATGGTACGAAGAGCGGAAAACAAATAGTCTGTTGAAGCGTGCATGCAGAGCAGGCCTAAGTTGAAGTGTAGCATTCAGCAAGAGCAGAAGCTTAACGTATTTCCTTCTCAACTTGTAGGTCTTCCGACTCTCTGGGACAGGCTCAGAAGGTGCAACTATTCGTCTCTACATTGAACAGTACGAGAAGGATCCAGCAAAAACTGGACGAGAAGCTAAAGAAGCACTTGCGCCTCTTGTGAGTTATCCACAACTTAGTATCAAACTTTGGCCCTGATCGGCTAAATTCAACTTCTTGCTTAATAGTGCTGTTTAATTTCCAGGTGGAGGTTGCACTGAAACTATCCAAGATGCAAGAGTTCACTGGCCGATCAGCCCCGACTGTTATCACATGAGCACACAACGCCAGCAATAGATTTTGATACACCGAAGATTATGGAAAATAATAGGGAGTATTGGGCCTTCCGATATGAGCTCATCAGCATATTTTTTGACGTTTGAACCAAGATAGACACACTAGTGGCATATCTCGCTGTCTATTAATAATTGCGTTTTAGATTCGGCTGTTGTTATTGTATCGTCCCTTGCCCTGGCCCTGGCCCGTGGCGGGCACCCTTATGTGTCGACCTTTTTGTATCTTTGGTTGTATGAGCCTGGTGGTGTGGTTTTTCGGTCTTCTAGTTGCTCTGATCCAAAGCAAGGAAGAAGCTCCAGTTTTTGTTCTGTTTTGCTTATTTCCTGGGGAATTATTCGGTGTTTTGTCACACTTCTTTGTTCGGCTGGCTTCTTGGCATATATGGTTTGGTCTTTTGGCCCCTTTCCCTTCTTCGGCACAGATAATAAAACCTGAGACTGGAAAAGGAAAATCGAACACTCGATTCAATAGCACAAGGGAAGGCTCGTGCAGATTTCTTGGTTTAGTCCACTCTGCCGGTCGGAGAACCAGTAATTAATTACGATTACTCTTGTTCACATTTTTCTATTTAAGAAGATTATATGTTATGTTCTCTCCAATGGAAGCACGTGCACATCATTCACACACAAACAACGGCGTAAGCATGTCCCCGATTTTGAAATCTCCTTCTCCCACAAGCGATACGGTCAAGAGATCTCGTCACATTGATGTCCCTACCTTATCCACCAGTCTCTTTTACAACAATGCATTAGTTCTCCATTTCGTTCGTTCTTTCGAAATGGTTGATTTGTGGGTTAATTACAATTCCCCCCTGAGATTTAGGAAAAACTGCACTTTGCCCATTCTATTTTAAAAATATACACTTTACCCCCTACATTTTTAATACAGTCCAACAATAATTTTTGAAATCTTAATTTAGATTACATGGTTTTTATCTTCATGTAATTTTAATCTATATAGTACTTTTTTACAATTAATTGAAATTTAAAAAATACTGTTTTGAAAACTAATATATATATATATAGAAAGAAAGAAAAAACTGATAATTTAAATGTCTATTAACTGTAAAAAATATCATACAAATTAAAATTACTAGAAGATGATTATTATAATGTTTAAATTAAGATTTCAGAAGTTGTTGTTGGTCTATTATAAAAAAGTGGGAGGTAAAGTGTAGATTTCTAAAATAGGAGGGGCAAAGTATAATTTTTCCTAAACTTCATATGACAAATTGTAGTTATCCCTTGATTTGTTGATACTTTTGGAAAGTACGGACACTGCGCTTTCTAGATTATTGCATTTCATTTCATTTCATTTCTTTTTATGTTAAGTATTATACAGTTATTAACCCGCAGATTTATATACTGCCTACTAGCTTTGAGGACCATATGAACACTAGCTGCCGATGATGGGTGGACTTGCAGGGAACAAACCAAATGACAATACACATTCTCAGAACCGGATTATAAATTTTCAAGATGTATAATAATTTTTTTCACTACTTGAGTTCATCAACTTAGTAATTTCCTATATGCGCTGAATGTAAGTATATAACGCATGTAGTTAAATACAATATAGTTATAATTATTGATCCACTAATATCTCTTTAGTAGATAAGAGGATATTATGAAAAACAAATGTCAATATTGAAGAATTTAAGGTGAGGTACATATCTAGGGTCATCTAAATAAGCAATAGTTTCTTATATTTCTTTCAAATGACATTTGTTTGTGGTTAATTATCATCATCATCTCCTAAAACTTTTATAAAATAATACTATCTTTGTCTCATATTATTTAAATATTTCACTTTTTTCACTTAAATTTGACTTCAATTAATTTATATTATTATTTGATAAAAAAACTTAATCAAATATATATTTAGACATTATATGCCTTTGTTTATCATTTATATGTACAGGTTTTTCATTTATATACTTAAATGTTAAAATAAAAAATTATAAATTAATTACTGTGAATAATAAATTTTGCAAAAAACTTAGGACGAGGAAGCATATGATTTTATGAGAATTTGTAGCCTAAATCTGCACTTATAAGTATTATTCGCTATCAAAATGATTGACTTGGCGTTTGAGTTCAGGTATCAAAAAGAAAAGAGACATGAAAATAAATTTCATGTTCAATGGCATTTTTAACAGTAATAGAAACTCAAGGTTTTCTGAACATATATCTAGCAAGTTTATGCAATTTTGTGTCATTATTCCAAATTAAAAAACTCAAAAACGCATGCATTTCATCATTACCTTTTCGCAATAAACATTTTTGCGTACACATTGAAAAAAAGACTTTGATTGTACGGTGGACTTGGTCTGAGGCTCAGCGAGGTCCCGATCTCAACGAATTTTTTCGATAAATATGATATATGTTGGTTTCTTACCTTTTTAAGTTCTGGAAAAGTATATTACATTTTCTACCATGTAAATTTATAAAGATAATTTTGACTATGAAAAAAAAAACTTAGATTGCGTGAAAAAGAAAAAGAGTATACTTTATATAGAGAAAATGTACAATAATATAGTTTATTCCTCTATAAACAATTGATGGGGGCATATATATATACATGTACATAACAGTCCCCAGAAAGAGAAATATTAATGTAACGTATACATATTTCACATCCTTCATAACCATTCAGACTTCGGAGTACAATTGCCCGACAACAATTTGATGCATGAAATAATCTTCAACTATATATATGTGCACCTATTTTACAATCTCACTCAATTTTATTGTTTTTTTATCTTAACGAATCAAATTAATTATGTTTAATTTTTCTTATATTCCACCATCGTACGGCACCCCAGCTCCAGCTATCCAGGAGCCGCCGGCCAAGAAATTTCCCACGGTGAACTTCTCAGCCTCGGCAGCGGTCCTCAAGAGGTGATACCCGGCCCATTTGACCCTCCCCATCGTTCCGGACCCCGATCCGGTGTTCATATACTCCGCATAATAAAGCGTCTCCAATGCGAAGTTGCCGCTCCACGGCAGCCAACCCGCCGGGTCAATCAACCCGTCCAACACACTCTTCATGTACACCGTCCTCGAATATTTCTTCCACGGCCGCCCCAGATAAGTCTTGAACTTGCCCTGGACGGGGGCAAGATCCGAACTGGCTGTGACCCGAGAGTTGTGTATGATAATCCCCGTGTTCTCGTTGGGGTCAGATCTGCCCTGGGCAGTGACGGTAGTCCACTGGCCGTCCATGGGGCGGTGGACATAGATGTTGCATCTCTGAAGGACAGCGACGGCGTCGCCAAAGATGAAGTCCACGGTGCCGTAGACGTCGCACTCGCGGTAGAACTGGCGTTTGGAGTAGAGATAGAGCGTGTCTTGGTAGCCCTTGAAACTGCACCGGTAGAACACCGAGAAGTCGGATCCCGATCGGAGCGCCACCGCTTGGTGCTTCTGTGGGCCTGCCGTGTTGACAAATGTTATGTCCCGCGCTATAAATCCGTCACCTGAGATTGCTGTTTGGCCATGGAAGATTTCTATCAATGTACTGATCAGCTCGTAATTTGTTTCTTTATATATATATATATAAGGAGTATTTCTCTATTAGCTTACGTGTCTGTTAATAAATTGTCAACTAGTGGCTCTTTTTTTTTTTTTTTATCCTTTCGAAAACCATTGTCAACTGGTTTAATGATTTTATTGACTATAATTTTTTTCCCCCTGTGTGGAAGAGTATTTAATTATTTCTTGAAAATATTGGTGCAAGAGTTGACTATAAAATTTTGAATACGAACCAGTTGTACGTATTATTGCTATATATTATAATAAGGATAATCTCTTATCCATTATGCTGATTGGATTGGTACTTAATTTTCTATGTAACTGACGTAACGATATTCTATGCCCTTTAATTTTCTTTTCTTACCGCAGTACAGAGTAACTACATAAAAGTAAAGGATAAATATAACTACAAGAAAATTATTTTGTAAATTATTAGTTAACTCCTTATAAGGGAAACGTTTTTGGTATTGAGCTCGAGTTTTAATTTTGGATTTACCTCGACGAGTAATACTTTAATTTTTCGGTTTTAGAGAGAAGAGGATCATATAGGATCATAGCAATTTCAGTTCTTACCATCCAAAAGTTAAAATATATTTACCCTTGCAACAAGTGAAAGTTGAAAATATATAGTTTCGTTTCTTCCCTCAATTTCATTCCTGAGATTTCTTTTGGTACGGTACATATATATAGAGCGAGGTTAGGATTATGCGTACTTGAATTTTATACATCTTAAAATAACATTGCTAAACTTTAATTAACTACTATATATATATATCAAAGTTTTGGTTATTTATACAAGCCAGAGATGTATATAAAAGAAAAGAAATTGACGAAATAATTTCTTTGGTTAATTCAGGGAAACACAAAGTTTCTTAGGAAAAGTTTATTTCACTAAAAATTTAAAACAGAAGATCAGAAAGAAGAAAAGTTCACGTTCATAAGGAAACTAAAGTGGTCACAAATTAATCCAAGTTCCGTGTTGAGGTTGAGGTATTGTGAGCATAGAAAGGTAGTAATAATTAATGATATTCCGAAAAAACCAAAATTAAATTAATTTGAACCAAAGAAGAGAAGCAAATAAGCAGTTACCGAAAGTGGCGGAACGGAAAGTGGTTGAACCGTCCTTAGAGTTCTTGCTCCCAGTAACTACGGTCGCATCCACGCCGTCCCCTATCACCATTATGTTCTTCATCGTCTTCTTTATCTCCACGTTTTCTTTGTATTCTCCCTTCTTCACGTAAATCACGAATCTGCCGCTCCCTTTCCTCGACCCCGCCGCGGCCGCCACCGCCTCCGATATGCTCTTGAAGTCCCCGGACCCATCCTGCGCCACCACCACGTCCGCCTTTGGCGCATTCTGGAGCAGCCTCCTGTCTGAGGCCGACAACCATTCGGGAAACCCGTCATGGTCAGCAAGCAGACGACGCCGGCTTCTGATAACTTTCTGAAATGATGATAAAGTCACAGATGCGCTGTTTATAGCGAGCGAATTGCTTAAAAGCTTTGAGAAGTTTCCAAGCAGCATGTTTGGGAAGTGATTTTCCATGACGGAGGTCAGCTGGAAGTCGGAGAAGCCGTTTTGGCAGGTCTCATGGTTGGCGATGGCGGCACTTAAGAGCGTCTGAGCGTCTCTCACATTACTAACAATGTTTCCTATCGACTGGTTTAGGTTGTCGACTGCGTCGGCATAGAGCTCGACGCAGTCTGCCCAAGCAGCATGGGCTCGCTCATTGAACGAGCTGGGATCCATAGCGGCTACAAGCTGATGAGCTGCAATGGCTTGAGCCAGTGTAGCCCGAAGAGCCATGTCACGGAAGAAAGTGTGTGATGGAGAAAAGTTGAGACGTTTGTTTGTGTCCATGAAGTGATTGCAGGTTTGAGGATGTGGGGTTTGACTACAGGATGATATTGGAGCTGTGTCACCATGAGCAAACGCTAAACTGGAAGTTATGAAGAGAAGCTGGAGGATTAAAATTGCTATGATGAAGAGCTTATCCATGGGGATATATTGAATGGAGAATTTTCAAGTGTTCAATAGCCTTTTTTTTTTTTTTTTTACTACTGGAAAGATGGGATAGAGGAGTGTCCTTTATATAGACAGGTAATGAGCCTGCAGGGTTTGGTTTGGTATATGAAATAAATAGGCAGTGCACCAAGTTGTATATTTTTCTAAGAATTTTTTATTATTATATATGGACTATCTTATAAAAATGACATGTGTGTGTGTATATATATTCTAGCTAGAGTTAATTAAGCTATTATATCTTCATTATATATTGTGCTAAAAGGGGGGGGAAAAAAAGAAGAAAGAAGTATTTTATTATATATGGATTGAAAATGAATCCATGTGGATACATCTATATCTTATCTCTGGTCATATATTTTTAGAAAGTGGTGGTAGCCATGCTAGGTATTATATATTCGAATTCAGGTGGTTAAAATGAAGGTACTTGTTTTAATCAAGTATTTATATTTTTGGGTATAGAATACGTCTGAACATGGCTAGTGTTGGGTCCATTACCATGCATGACGCTTACTTGAAAGCAGAATCTTGTTCTTGTCTCCTGGGCTACCAGCTGGGTACGTAATACATAAGTGTGTGTGATGTATACATATACATACATACATATACAGATTTTCGGTTTGTTGTGGGTTTTTTGGTTAATGCCACCAGATCGATGCTTTAATATAAAGCGGCTAAAATACGTCATTGCTTAATGCTTATACGTCGTTGTGTGTGCACCGGTTCCCGCTACTTGTTTTATACAATTAACTAATAACTGTGACGAATTGAATGAATTGAGATAGTTTTTTTTTTTTCAAATTTACACAAGTATATATATAATCGGTGAATTAATTTGTTTGGAATGAATTTGCTTAAACAACTTAAATAAGAAATTTTGAATTATATTTATAAAATTCTTGTATATGGAAACACTCGATTAGCAGAAATTTTTGTTTCGAAATTAATCTTTGCTCATCAAACAAAAAATACTAAGTATACAAAAAAAAAAATCTCAAATGTGAAAAGGGCCAAAAATAAAAAATAAAACAGAGAGGTAGAAAGGGATCACACCACTCATTGATTATTGACCCGTTATCGCCTCAAGCTTTGGGCAACATGCGCCTGGAATTTTGTTGTTAGCTAGCATATATATTCACATATAAATTTCCCTTAATATAATCACCTCAATTTTGAACATTTAAAAAATATGTATGAATTAAAAAAAAATTGGTCAGGTATGATGGGCTCATGATGTTGGATCCTCTCTGATGATTCCGATTCCAAATAGTGGCAAGCTCTGTTGTATGTATAAGTCATGTCATGTGTTGCTTGAACTGCATCAAGCAATTGGTCATATATGGACTCCATTATATATATATATGTGTCTTAATTTCTCTTTCGCTATATATATAATTAACAACAATTTTTATATTATTTATATATATATTTAATTCACATGCGCGCAGAAGGAATTAAGCTAATAGCAAGCCAATTAGTATAGAAATGGTGCCACCAGACAGGACAGGGACTAAGCAATCGGTGGTTAGTTTGGAGCTCAAGTTGGGACTATTTATTTATGGATCATCAGTTTGGATAGATAGATAGATATATTTTTAGAAGGATAAATACATATATAGTAATTAAGATGGTAACAAATCGCTATTATCCGATCGATGCTTATTAATTATTGATTGTTTTATCTGGTTATGGAAGACGGGAGAGCGGCAGCCGGTGCTTTCAGTTGCTTGTTTGGCCTGAACGAATTGAATTTTGAAGGTGACGGCGCCACGGCTGGGGATGGAAATTACAAGAAACTTGCTTATGGTCCTTTTCAAAGGAAGATGGTCACACCAACCCTCTAATCTAATGCTTAATTATTGTGTATCTAAATATGAAGCAAGGATTAAAGAGCCATTGTATATACTGGAACCATTAGCCTTAATTAACTTTAATTTCATCTTCTACTGCGTTGGTACGAAGTACTTGTGGGACTAATTTATAATATATAGCCATTGTACTAGCTACAGGCCGTTGATTTTCGAATTTGGATCTGAAGTGTATCCAGACGTTTATGACCAATAAATTAGATAACTGGGAATGTGATAGAAGCTTCGATTGTGATTAGAAAATTAGAAGGGGTCAATAAGATGAACACACGTGGACCATGGTTTTAGTTTCCAGGCTGACACGAAAACACTCGTGAAGCTTTTTGGTGTTTAGGTGGATCAGATATCGGTCCGGTCCGCCAACGCCAAAGTGCAGCCACGTGGCTTCATTCCCCGCACCTGTCCTCTCCTCCCCCTTCCCCAGCCCCACTCCATATCAGGCCATAAAAACACGACAATATCTGCAAATTAAATTAGGAACTCCTGTTTGGCCTGTGGCCTATAGGCACAATTGTGTTCGTTTCGTTTGTTTCGTTTATGTATAAACGAACGAACACAAACGAACACACTAACAAGGAAAATTTGTTCGTTTATTGTTCGTGTTCGTTATCTCATCCTCTTCATCCTCTTTATTTTTCTTTCAAACAATTGCTTGCAATCTCATCCTTGAACAAAAATGCAGCGCAATTAATTCTATGTACTTAAAAATACTGCATTTGTTTCACATTAGTTGACTTTCTTTTTTTTTTTTTTACTGAAATTTAACTTGAATATATTTATATATTGAAAAAAATTCTTAAAAATGATATTTAGAAACTATAATCTTTAAAGTTTTATTTTCATATAAAATATTCATATTTTTATAATAAATTTTTTAAAAAATAAAATTATAAATTAATTACTATAAATAGTAAAAATGTCCATTTTTGTAAAACAGATGGAGTATATTTGTTGCAAACTTAGTCCGTCATCTAATGTCTTACAGGGTCATAGGAATAATAATTAGGTAAGTCGAGTCAGATTTAAGTTAGTTATTCAGGTTTGGATTTAATCGGATTAGCATGAATTTAGATTCAGGTCAGATTATTTGGATTCAGATTAATTTTATGTTCATGTTAGGTTGAGTGGGGTTTAATATAGATAGGGTTAGTTTCAGTCTCGGATAACTTCATATCATGTTTCGAGCTAGATTCGGGTTAACCTTCGGGTTCACTCAGATTATTTGTGCATAAGCTAGAATAACATAATCAATTTAATTTTTTATTGGTACATAGACCTTCAGGCCAATTTGTTTTAACTTAAAACCAACATAATCTAAAATATTTTATTTTTATTTTTACATTTTTTACCTAGAACCAATTCTATTTGAAAGTCAATATTATATATGTGTAATAATCCATTTGAAACAAAATTTTTATCATGTTATTAAATTTTTATGAATTTTTTTAATGCCTAAAAAAGAAAAATTCATAAAAAATTAATAGTATCATAAAAATTTCACAATTGATGGATTATTTTACCTAAATAATATTAGCTTTCAAATGAAATTGGTTTCTTGTAAAAAAAATATAAAATATAAAAATAAGTCATTTTGGATTAAGTTAACTTAAGTTAAAATGATTTGGCTCTAAATCAAATAATTCAATTTTTTTGTGTAAATTAATTTAAGTTAATTTTTATTTTCTTAGTATGTTTAATTAAAAAAATTCATAAAAATTTTAATCATTATACTTTATTGCATATTTTGGTTATTTAACGTTGTTGATAATATATACTTTCAAATACTTGAATATTGTTTTTTAGACCCATAACCTTCAGCAATCATTGTATAATCCACTCAGACTCTCACCTAGCTATTACCCATACACATACGATGACAATTTTTTTATGCTCCTATTACGATGAATTTTCTACGAAATTGCAACAAAATGCAACTCTAGTTCACTCTTAGTCATTAAACTATAAAATTTTAAAATGTTTAGGTGAAAACATAAATATTTCAAAAGTTTAGGAACCCATGTTGCAATTATTACGGGTGACTAAAATAAAACTTTTCAAAATTTAGGTAGTTTAATAAACTATTCTTTAAAATTTAAGGGTTCTTAAGGTTACAAAATAACAGATTAAATATTATATAGAATTATTCTATAAAATGAACGATCAACTATCTAATTAGATCAACTAATATTGATCGAATTGCCCTGGTACGTAGTTAAATGGGTAAAGGTATACTAGGAGGTTGAAGAGATTCGAGTCTGGCTTCCCTCACTTTTCCAAACAATATAAATAAAGATATTGGTTTGAGTGTTTATGGGTTTTGAAAATGTAGAAATTTTTCTCTCTTAACTGTAATACTAACTACTTATAATGATTCTATGTATTAAAAACAAGATGTTGATAGAATTTTTATTTAATAAAATAAAAACGTATCTTCATAACACATTAAACTGTAGAAAATTTAAATAATACAAAAGATTTTCACACATGTGAAGTACAATGCCCAAAAAAAAAAAAGAAGAAGATTTCCTTCAATTAATGTTATTGATCAAACGTTTTTAATTAATTACAAGTAAATAATTATATCAAAATTATATATGGAACGCTTCCGGTCATGAGGCGGCATAGAGCTAGTTTTTCTTTATGATACGTGGAAATGAAAAGGTAACATCAACGAGATCCCGGCCCAGCCCCCTTGATTCATTCACCCTCGCTCATCACCGGGTATTGGACAGAAGAATTATATAAAACTACAGACTGTATATATATATAGTATCATTCCTAATGACTTAATTGGTTGAAAAATTTCAGCATAAATTTTTTAAACATCAAATTGCAGTAATCCTGATAACTGATATTTACAAAATTTGCTAGAAACATCGGCGACGTCGACCATTCATTGTGCGTGGCCGGTCGCATTACGAAAGAGAATTCATAACATGGCATCTTCAATATTCATTCATCACATGCCTACTTCCAGAATTCATGAAAATATTAATTAATGGCCATATGGATCTCAATTACTTAGTCAGAGCGTACGTACGTGTTTCTTGATAAAGTTTCCGACTTGTGACGACGACCCTTTAATTAATCTCAACTTGCAACATTCCTGTGGTTTATAAGCTTTGATTTGATTTGATTTGATTTGATTTGCATTAGCTTCTAGTCTTATATGAATGTAAATCAATAGACACAGATCGTAGCATATTCCATTGATTTCTCACACAACTATACATACATACATACATACATATGCCGTAAAAATAACTTTATAATATTAAAGAACATGCATAGAAAAAGTTTTAATGAGCTCAACTGATTTTGTAACTTTTTTTTTTAATCCCTCGCATATGGGCTCACAGCTTCGTGATTTTAAAATAGGGATTTAAAAACCAGTACCCCAATTAGAATGTGCTCGTACGAAGCGTGCCGATATGAAACAAAGGGGAAAGTTACAATTATCCCCTAAGGTTTACCTTAACCTACAGTTTGCTTCTTTATCTAAAAACACTTACACTTTCCCCCTGGTTCTTTTATACTGTCTGGTGATTTTAAAATAGGGATTTAAAAACCAGTACCCCAATTAGAATGTGCTCGTACGAAGCGTACCGATATGAAACAAAAGGGAAAGTTACAATTATCCCCTAAGGTTTACCTTAACCTACAGTTTGCTCCTTTATTTTAAAAAACTTACACTTTCCCCCTGGTTCTTTTATACTGTCTGATAACAACTTCCGAAACTATAATTTAAACTATATGGTAGAAATTTTTTAGTAATTTTAGTCTCATTAATATTTTTCTTATAGTTAATAGATATTTTACATTATTAGTTTTTTCTTTCTATAAATATATTTTTCCTCTTATAAATACATATCAGTATTTTTTAAATGTCAATTAGCTATAAAAAAAATTTCAAAAATCTTGAAATTACTGAAATATGGTTATCAAATAGTTTACTTTGGGGTTTCAAAATTTGTTGTTGGACATTACAAAGAAAAGATGGGATACATTGTAGGTTTTTTAAAATAGTTGGGGTAAATTGTAGGTTAGACCAAACCACAATGACACTTTTGTAATTTACCTGAAACAAAACACATGTGAGTGGAAGGGATAATCAGCCACCACACTGGGGCAGCTTAACTTGCAAATGGTTATGTCGTTTGTTTTTGTCCAATAACCTCTCATCTCAAACAATGTCGCATTCCAGGAGGCAAGCACAAGTTTTTTACCCCGTTACGAGCGTTGTATATCTAGGGCCTAAGCCTTTTTTAGCCCATTAACTTACATGACCTTGACACTTAAGCCCATCAACTTGAAATTGGTTAGACTAGCCTCCTGAATTTTGAAATACAGGGGCAGTTTAGCCCTTGTGCACCCATGTGCACAACACGTGATACATTTTCCAAACACCGTCACTGCTCCATTTTTGAATGTTACACCGTCACTGCTCCATTCTTGAATGTTACACCGTCATTGCTCCATTCTTGAATTTTACCCTCTTATTTCCTCTTCCAATGTTTTTTTCCCCTCCTCTCAAGGAGAAACAAAAAATAAAAATAAAAATATCATCATTAACTCATTTCCATTATTTTATCATCACTAATTAACTAGATCAGTTGCTGACGAGAGTGAAAATAAAAAAGGAAAGCTCCACCTCTCAAACAAACAAGTTCAAGAGTTTTTTAGTCAGACCTCCATTTTCCCCACCCTCAAAAGTCATCACCACCAGTTCATCTGCCACTCCACCACCTCTATCTCTGAACCTCTACGACAAAAGCATACTTGGATCGGATCCCATTAATGCCGCTAGATTCACCACTTAAGACTGAGAATTGTACAAGCTTTAAAAGGAGTATGCGCTTGCAGATAAACGATCAAACGCCTCATCAAATATTTACAATCGGACTCCAATCAGACTACTTCGGATAGGTTAAAGAGTGTTGCTGAAAAGCATTGTCTCCACCACTGCTTTGAAGAGTGCTCTAATTTTGCTCAATTATCTGAATCCGGTAGGAAAGGTGTCTAATTTCGGCTAATTCTCCAAATTTTTCACAAGAGGATGAGTTCTAATTTCACCCAATTCTTTGAAAGGTGCTCTGATTTTGCGTCCTACTCTAACTGACGAACAATAGAGGTATTTTACAAGAAAAAACAAATGAACGAACGGAGCACTGACAGTATTTGGGAAAAAAACATTACATGTTGTGCACATGGGCGTATACATAGTGTTAAATACCGCGTAGTATATCATTTACTACGGGTAGCGGTATGTGGTAGAAATGTTTTCTCGGTTTGTCATTTTACTATGCGGTATACAGCCGTATTTTGCTGTATACCGCATATCACTTACTTTTTGTATGCATTTTGCCAAAAAACTGCAGTATACCACAAATACTGTGTGATACATACCACGATATTTTATTTTTCACCGCTATTTTTTCATTTTACATAAAAAAAATCATAAATATATAAAATATTAAAATATAAATAATACGCATATCATAAAATAAACATTTACCTTTATTTTTTTGTTACTTTTCTTAATTAATATAAAAATTTAATAGATGACAACAGCTTGAAGATCCTTGTGATATTGAACAATATCCCCCAATTGGATTTCTAGAATTGGATTTCTAGTACATGTTACCCCAACTGAATATCTTCTATCATATATATTTTATGTATATTTGATAAATTGTGATGAGAAAAATTAAAATGCATATAAAATATGTAAAAATAAATTAGTAAACAAATTATGTCATCTTAAAATAATATTCTAACATTTATTTTTTTTGTGAAAACAGTAACGGTATACGGTGCAACATACCATGCAGCATACCTTAAAGATTTAGGGTGCGATATACCTCGCAGTAATGATATTTAATACTTTAAGCGCATAAGGGCTAAATTGTCCCGCATTTCAAAGTTTAGGGGCAAGTTTGACTAATTCCAAGTTGAAGTGCTTAAGTGTCTAGGTCATATAAGTTCAGGGGCTAAAAATAGCTCTAGGCCTATATTTAATTGCGTCATAACAAGTAGTACAATCACTTAATCGTACGTAGTTTTCAAAAGATCGTCACAATATTGGTAATTGTTTTTTGAAAGTGATATTAGTATTTTTATGCGTTAAATTATGAACGTCGCATCATTTACCTTGCATGCATAAATACTCATATCATAAGGGAGTGAAATTGAAACTCCAGTACCAAAGGATATGCCGCATAAAATTTTCAATACATCAATTTTCAACTGCTTAATCTGTTTTAAGTTCTTTATATAATTCACTATTTATATAAATTAATCTATAATTTTTTATTTTTAATATTTTAGTATATAAATAATAAATTGAGACATACAGGTTCTAAATATATTTATTTTAAAATTTTCTATAAAAGTATAATATAAATAAATTTAAGTCAATTTTAAATAAAAAAAAGTGATTATAGCAAAGGACATGAGATGAAGAGAGTATTATTTTTCAAAAGATTAATACTTGCAATAATTTTTTCATTTTCCTTTTTTGACCGGCCAGTATTTTTTTTTAAACTTAACATTGACTTGGTTAATTTGTGACAGAATGATGCATCAATATATTAGTTTTTTTTTTTATAAAAGATGCTTCATTTTAATCAATAGTAAGTCAAATGACATTTTATAATCTAACAATGATATAAGTTTTTAAGAAATAATATGAATGTAAAACTGACTTCTAAAAAGATTACTCAATTCGTATAACACTGAATAAAAAAAAAAAGATAATCATATCAAGTCTAACATTCCATGTAAAATAGAATAAATTTGGAATAGGTAATTAACTAATATCTGGAACAAAACCCAGATAAAGCACCATCAAATTTTAATGAACACACATATAAGGAAATTTGCTGTCCAAAAGATTAAAAAAAAAAAATCAGTCAAACGCAAGTTGAGGAAATTGGAATTCGTGTTCGGGACATGAGGATATCTTATAGTTATTTGATAGAAGAATGGTTAAGACTTGAGATTGTCTTTGAATTTAATCTAAGCGGAACAACATCTCTCCGCAGATGAACTAATAAGTAATATCAATTTTTTGGAGGTTGAAGTGTTTCAGCTTTTGGATCTTTGGATGTGAGAAATTTTGAGGGGAAAAAAAGAATAGACAAGAAGAAGCCGAGCAAACTTATGTTTAGGCCTATCTTGTGAAATTTGAGGGCTGGAGCCCATTATTACTTATAAAAGTTATACAGCTGAAAGCCCAATCTGCCTACTCAGAGACCCGCTTGGCATTTAGTCCAAACTCAAACGCACAGCCTGTTTGTTATTTAGTTTTAGCGATTAGAGTTAGAGTTTTAAAAAAAACTAAACTAATTAAAGGTAATTTTTAATTTTTAATTTTAATATTTTTATCTCAATTATTAAATAAATTATCATAAATTCTAATGTTATTTACAAAAACTGTTCCTAAATATAGCATTTTTTAGCGTCCAGTATGTAGAGATGGGAACCGATTCAACTTGGCCCGGGACCGGCCGGTCCTGGTCTTGGGTCACAAGGACTAGGCTTGGCCCGGGAGCAGGCGAGTTGGTTCCGAGCCGGGTCTGGGGAGGGTTTGCTCTTTTTTCTTTTTTGAAAAATTAGAATCATAATTAATTATATATGTTATAAATATTTTTAAGAAAAAACACCACCTTCAATATAAATTTTATTAAGTTAAAAAACCAAACGGCACTTACAAATAATCGAAACGGCCATTACATTTTGAAATGGCAAAAATGTTCCGGAAATGATGAATAATAAAAACCTATGATCTGTGTTGAACAGCATAATCAGATCAAATACAAACTACATGTATGATTGAAAAAAAGAAATTCAAGTCTCGGTATCGAATATGACCTCATCATCGGAACTCTTTTGGTCTTGCTGCCGGAGTGCTGCGAGGCCCCAATCTCGGTTGCACATGCATACTTCTACCGCGTCGGGTGTCAATCTAGATTGTTTTTCTGATATCACCCATTTTCCAACACTAAACGCTGCCTCGGATGAGACGGTCGATACTGGAACGACAAGAATCTCCTGTGCGATTATTGACAAGATCAGAAACCTTGATCTCTTTTGTTCTACCACTCCAAGATGTTGAGGTCGCTTACCTCGAACAATGTGTTGAGATAGTCATCGACTTCAGCTAATCTTGATGTCGTCGGTCGAGGTAGTTTGAGCATTTGGAGGGCCGGGTTGAATCTTGAGGAGATTAATTTCCTTGGAGGCTCGGTTTGAGGAGCTTCGGATCTTACCTTATCCGAATGCCGCTCACAATATAACTTGTATAAAGAATGCAAGTACTCGGAAGCAGTAGCAAATATAGCCAAAATATTTATATGAGACATTTCTAAATAAGTATGAAAAATTCCTTCAAGTAATATTGTTGTGCCCGTTAATTTGACATATGGGTCAAGTAAAGAAACGACTAAAAAGATAGGTGGAATATTTTTGAAATACTGAAGCCACTTAGCCTGCATGGTTTCGACAGTCGGTTTTAACAACCCATCATCTTTAAACTGATGTAAAGTATATGTAATATTCACTAAATGAAACAAAACTTGATGAATGGTTGGGTAGTAAACACAAGAGAAAAATTCATTTGCCTTGTAAAAAAACTTAAGCAATTCACCGGTTTTGAAACATTTGTCTCAAACTTTAGTCGTAAGAAATTCACAACCCATTTTTAAATTCATGAAATGTGACAACAAATTTGCATACGGGAATGCATCTTGCAACATCAAATATGTGGAGTTCCAGCGGATTGGGCAGTCCAATTTAAACCGTTTTCAAGAAAATGGTTTTTGATTTTCAATACAAAAGCTTTTAAATTCACGAAAAACAGCAAGTCTGAATATCAAATATTTCAATGAGTTTCGAATAGCCAGAATCTCATTTTGGAGAACTTTTAAATCCTTTTGCACACAAATATTCAAAATATGACACATGCATCTAACGTGAAAGAATGCACCGTTGAGAGGTGGTTTTAAGTTTTGACTCAAAAGAGGAGCGACAATATCATTATTTAAAGCATTATAAAATGACATGCACAGGATTTTATCAGTACAAAAATAATCACGTAAAGTTTCTAAGATGCAATTGAATATTTGATAACTAGTATGATCTGTTTCAATAACTTTAAATGACAAAATTCGTTTTTGTATTATCCAATCAGAATCAATCCAATGAGAAGTAACACAATAAAATGATTGACCTATAAGTGATGTCAACATATCAGAAGTAAATGTCACACAATGATAAAAAGCAAAAAAATAGAAAATAGGCTTGCAAATCTGATTTTCCGGCTTCAAATTATCTAAAGCTTTCTTTTCTAGCGGTTTTCCTAGATACTTTTCTAAATGCAAAATTTAATTGTGATTTTATCCAAGATTCTAGGTGGACATCTTCAGCTTGTGAAAAAAAAAAATCGGTAAGTATCATCCAATTTACCATACCTTCTCTACAAGATTGTTGGTTAAAACAAAATATATTTGGCCTGCCAGCGCCAGTTATAGACCCAAGTTGTGTTTGTCCTCCAGAACTAGTCCTGGCACTGGGGCAAACGTTAGGATGTTGATTTTCAATATGCCGCTTCAACATTCAAGTGCTGGAATTCTTTTTATGCACTAATTTTTCCCCGCAATGTTTGCATTTTCTGTATCTCGACTCCCATTTGTGTATGAGCTCATAATGCTCCCAAATCCAAGCAGTTAGTCTCGTGGATTTACCTTGTGCTTGGGTTTCCTCTAAGGCGGGTTCATGACTTGTAGGCGTCGGTTCTGTTGACGGATTCCCGAACGTCATCGCATCCAACTCTTTAACTTCATCATCAGATAATTGATCGTTGAGACCCAAATCGTAATTCGTCATATTGATTCTGGCATCATCGTTGTGCAACTCTTGAATTGAGAAGCCTTTATTGGCGGACCAAGAACGGCGACGGAACAAGCCTCGAAGGCCGGTGGTGCGGGAAGATGAACTCTCTGTCGACTTGCCCTTTCTTTTTGAAGCCACGCCTCACGAACTAATAATAGTGATTAATGCAAAATCAAGAGGAGATTATGAAGATATTATGGGGAAATTAGTAAGAAATTTGAAAGAGATTAAGAAAATAATGAGAATGCTTGAGAGAATATAGTAGAGGAAGAAGATAGATTGAGTGATTGTGTGAGAATTGAGTGAAAATGGTATTGGTATTTATGGGGGAAGGCAAAAAATTAGTTTGACCAAAAAGTCCTTGAAATTTAATTGTTGGGATGGGTGAAAATGGAATTTTGCTGGCTAAAATGGAGCAGAAAACCGTTGGAGGGCTTGCTGTGTAATTAACCCTTTTTAAAAAAAAAATTTTGCAGGTTCCCATTGCTGCCAAAGGAGCCGTTGGGCGCTAGGGGCCGGGCTGTGCCGGTCCTGTCTGGGGCGGGGCGGGGTGGGGCGGGTTTTCGTGTTTTTCCTGGTCCGAGGTGGGTTGTTTTGCACCTCCTCCTCCTCTAGGGCCTATACTTGGCCCATATCTTTACGGGCTTTGCCCAGAGCGTGTTTGATAAGGTCAAATGGGGTTGACTTCCGATCTGGTCCCAGTTTGGGCCGAGTCGACCCAGCCCACGTCCCACCTCTACTAGCCTGGTGTGGATGGCCAATTCGAATTATCTGTACACAGTTTAAAGGACACCCCCACAGGAAAAATCCAACGATTATCCGTAGCGAAATGGGGGTCATAGTCCGCTGCTCCTCCTTCGCGACCGCGATTGCGACCGCCCTCTGCTCTCATCCATCTCCACAGGCAGATCAAATTTCCGGCGAGTTTCATCTTCCTTGTCAGTACTTATCTTTCTCTCTCTCTCTCTCTCGATTTGTCTTTCTTCATTCAAGCATTTCGTTCGGTAACTTCTTCCCTTATCGTGTTGCTTGGAAATGGTTCGGTTACTTGTCTAGTTCCAGAAATATGTTCATTTTCTCTTTCTATGGATGATAAACAAATAATCCTGTATTCTCGCGTTCATTTTCTATTTCTCTGGCATGGGGTGGATGTTTTGCCTATAATTCACAACTGCTGCTCGTCCTGAACACTGTTCAGTTTTTGTGTTTGTTTAGATTTCTCCAGCGTTTTACTTCTGTGCATTATGAATTGGAAATTATATGTCAAGCAGTTTGATTGTGTGTGCTTTATTGTGTTTGAGATCAAAACTGTGGTCTCTGTTACGTTTGGGCGAATGGTCTGCTCTACTTTAATTTTGTTATTTGTAGTATCTTATTCTTAGTGTGAAAAATCATAAGACATATTTGCAGAGTTGTGGAGTGCTTGTGCCTTAGTCCGATGTCATACTTAGTGCTGCTTATTTAAATCAACTCCGTCTTCGTTATTTCAGAAATATTTCTGCTTCGCTTTGTATTTTGTTGTAATTACAAATTTTACAGAAAAACCTTCAAGCATTTTAGAGTATATTGTTACTGAATCTCACTAAGCTATTCCTCATATTGTATCTTTGCTTCATATCGTAGACTGGTTGTTAATTTGTTTAATGGCATTCATATATTTATATCGATAATAGAAGAGCCTTCAAAGTTACTCCTGAAAGTCATGCTGGACAGAAAAATCCGAGAGTCTTCAATGGGGCATTCCTGGAAGTTTTTTTTCAAAATTAGTATCTTGGAAAGATGCAATGGGTGATCTAGTAAAATTTGGTAGCAACTCTAGCAACCAAGTGTGCTTTCATAAGAAAATGGTAGTATGGTAGTATGGTGAAGCCGTTAAAGCTTTCAAGTTATGAATACAGTAACGTTCATCCGTCACACTGGGTAAATTGGGAAGAAATGTATGGACTGATTGGAGTTTATAAAATTGATTGCCCCAGGGAAGGGTGCTTCTCTTCTTTGCAAAGTGAAAAAGTGTCAATCATCCTACCGGGATTCTGGTGGAACGCCAGTCAGGTTTCAGCAACTGTTTCAAGGCAATAAGGGTGCAAAGCCTATGGTTTTTTACCAGAAATTCAATGAGAATTGGGTCATTGGCTATGTGCCTGCACAATGCAACAAACTCTCGAAATGCTTCCCAGGTCTTGAGGTATGATGGTGAGTTCCCATGGAATCTATGATGTTTGTACAAACCCTTAGGCTGCTTCTTTTCTGAATGCTTAACTTTTTAGATTATCATCCTACATAAAAAGGAAGTTTCACTTTCTAGTGACTAACTTTCGTCTTCAAAGTTATTTGTTTTCTTCCATTTCTGATTTCTGCTGATGATTAATCAGGAAAAACTGAAACTGAAACTGCCTGGAATGGCTGTTCTTGCTGCTAATGCCTTGATATGGAGCAGTCCATTGGAAGCTCGGGCAGAAGTTTGTGAGGCTGATAATTCATTTTTGAACATGCCTTTGTTGCTGTTGGTAGCCCTTATAGGGGCCACTGTTGGAGGTACATAGCCCTTACAGGAAACTCCCCTGTATTATTTTTTTCATTTTCTTCATATCCTTTTCGATTTTAGCTCTCATCGGTAACTACAAACAATGGTGTGTCAGAAAAAAAAAAAAAAAAAAAACCTACAAACATTGGAGCCTATTGAAAAGAGTATGGTGAGGAAAGAGAAAGAGGAAAAGAACAGGGAAGATTTAGCATACTGGTCCATGGGAGTACCATTCCTCAATTCTGATTAAAAAATTGGCATTTCCTTGACACCTGAATACCTGAACCACAGGATTGCTTGCAAGGCAGAGGAGAGGAGAACTGAAGCGGCTGAATGAGCAGCTGCGTCAAATCAATGCTGCTTTGAGAAGGCAAGCTAAAATAGAATCTTATGCTCCTACCTTGAGTTACGCTCCAGTTGGTGGGAGAATACCAGATAATGAAGTAATTGTCGATCCAAGAAAGCAGGAACTGATATCTTGTTTGAAGACTGGGAAGAACTTTTTAAGGAATCAAGAACCTGAGAAAGCTTTTTCAGAGTTTAACACTGCTCTTGAACTTGCACGGTCTGTGAATGATCCCATTGAGGAGAAGAAAGCTGCAAGGGGTTTAGGTATCTCTCTCCCTCGCCCTACAAAATCACTGTGTAATGAAAACCTTAAACATCTCAGTCAATGGATCTCTGGTTGTGATATAATGTTTTACTCGTTTCGCATTGACATTTGAACTACCTTTTGGAGCATCTTCAAAATCCCTGTTGGCACGTCCTTTATTTGTCAAAAAATCAACCACGTATTGAACCCTTGATTCTTCCTTTATTTTGATCAGCTAAATGTTTGCACCTTGATTCTAGATCCACCTGAGACACTTTAAAACAGAGTTTCTGGTTATGATGGTCCCTTCAGGTGCCGCAATGCAAAGGCAAGGTAAATATCGTGAAGCTATCAAGTACCACTCAATGGTTCTAGCAATTTCTGAACGTGAAGGAGAAGAATCGGGAAACACTGAAGCGTATGGAGCCATTGCCGATTGCTATACTGAACTAGGTGACCTTGAGAAAGCAGGAAAGTTCTATGACAAGTATATTGCAAGGCTGGAGACTGATTAAAGTTCAGTGTTGGACAGAGGTCTAGTGTCGTAAAAACGATGCTTCTTTTTTTCTGTTCTTTTCGCAGTTTTGGTTGCGCTCGCGGGGCTGTGAAAAGACTTTCAAAGCACAGACTACTGCTTTCTGGGTTTTTGTTGGAAGGAATACAATTTGCAATGTTATTTTCGTACGTGGTAGCACTGCTTTTAGTGTTGATATGACCGTATCATCCGCTCACTTTTTATGTCCAGATTAAGGGACCCAACAATTGAAAAACGACAAATTTGTCACTTGCTGGGAAAAAAATAGAGCGTTCACAGCTAGCATCTCGTGAACCGAAGACAGAGAAAGCTGTGTGTTTTAGGGCAGGTGGAGGAGGGCGATGTGTCCGTTTTTTAACCAGAGTCGCGGCGCGCTCCTTCCTTTTTTTGTCGCAAGTCGTAACAAAATCAAATGAACAATTCCAGCGAACGGTCTTAAGTAACTTCACGGGTTGCTCGTTGTCACCTTCCTAAGCTCCAAATTCGCATCCGACCAAATCCAGCCATCCACTACCCTACAGACAAATCACATGCCCCTTCCACGTCCTTTATCGTGTGTTTGATTAGCCAGACCATAATCGTCGTCTCGCTTAATTTGAGGCTAATTCATTTTGAATTTTTGTGGCAAGTGGCAATTAGTATCGAATTTGAAGGCTTTTTCTTCTTCTTTCTTTTACAAGTGCCTCATGATAAGAGGACGTAATGAGTCTTAATCAAAAGCACATGATATCCATGCTCTTGATGATCACCACATATATATTTACGTTTATATATGCTGTACCTTTTTAATTAGGTTATATTAGAGGAAACATCATAATTACTTGATCAAGGTGATTCTTTTGTTTGGGACCTTGGGTAGCGCAATGATCGCCAACCATAAATCCGAAAAGAATCTTTGTCGTCTCCTCTCGTCTGTGATTGTTATAATTTGCCGTCACTTTTGTATTAGCTAGGCCCTCTTGTTTCATTCAGGGCATGTAGCTCTCTCATGTCAAGATTCTTCTATTCTACCATAGCTTATTTTATTTTCAATAGCTACGTACATACCAGGAAAGCTACAAGTGAGCAAAGGATTGGATTTGGCTCTGCCCTTGTAATTAAGTACGATTAACAGCGGGTAATGTCTTGTAACATACCATGAAAGCTAAAGCTTGATTGCTATAGTACGTTTTATTATTATTTTTTTTAAATGAAAGGTCATTTTCATTAACCGTAAGCCATAAACTATCGAGTCGACTAATGAAATATGACACTAAGGAATAGAGACATTTGACTTGATTGTAGGCTTTGCATATTTTTCAATCTCTGTGATATTCTAATATGAATAAATATTCATTGAATATCCCGAACATATTCAGTATTGATAGCGACAGACGAAGAACATAAACAGAAAAACAAACTAAACACTAACAAATCAACACATCATTGGACTCCTAAACCAACACGAAATTGGATTAATTAACCATCTAAAAATATAACTTAGGTGATGATTTGAAAAAAATAAAAACAAAAATAAAATGATACCCTCACCCCATCCATTATTCATAAACATCTTACCACTTATGCCTCAGCCACCATATGATGCTCCAATCAACAGGGGTGAAGATGTTTTGTGGAGGGAGAGGAAGAAAACAATAACTATATAAAATATGAGGATAATTATGGATAATCGTGTGGATGCTAGATTAACTGGCATGCTTCAATTAAAATCCAAGCTTGGCCAAAATCACAGAGAATATAAGAGAGAAAAATTACAAGGTTGGAGAAGTTGCGGCTATTTTACTATGATTAACCTTTTGTTGAAACTTGAAAGGCCTGTTATATTATAGGGAAAATTACAAAAATCCCCTGAGATTTGATCGAACCTACAGTTTTGTCCCCCATTTTACAGAAACCTACACGTATCCCCTTATAAAGTTAACAAAGTTACTCACCATTACCATAAAAAGGAGAAAATGTCTGACTTTACCCTCCTAACTTTCTTTTATAAAACTTCGCCCCCTAACTACTAAAACCCTTTCAAATAAAACCAATTAATTTTGAAAAAAAAAAAACCCAGGAACTTCAAAACCAGAAATCCTCACCTCTCTTCCTGCCTTTCCATGGCCGCCTGTGTTCCATCGTTCCTTTCTCTTCCATGGCAGCGTCCGCATGCTGTCCTCTCTTCTTCTTTCTCTCCTCCACTATGGTGTTGCTCTTTCCCTCCTCTCGATTTCGCTCTCCTCGCTTCCGCTTTCTCTCCTCCCCATGGCGTCGCTTGATTTCGCCATGAGCGACGCTCGCTTGATTTCACTGTGAACGACCCTCGCTTGATTTCCCTTGATTTTTCTTGATTTCACTCAATTTCGCTAGATTTCAACCCTAGTGTGAATCAGACTTGATGCTTCAAAGAATGGCCAATTTAATTCAACCTGATGCTTCAAACGTTGGCCAATCGGAGCCAAACTGTTGGCGGCAAGCTTTCCCAACTCACTTCGGTGCTCATCAATGATTCTCTTCACGAATTCACTGATTCGGGGAACGAGCTTCCCACAACGCTTAGCGATTTGAAATGGGTTATATAAATGACTGAGCCACGCAAGTAATCGCAGCATGACACTGCAATACAGAGAGGAGATGGAAAGGAGGGACCAGAGATGGGCGGAAAGGAGACGTCGTAGAGGGGGGTCCGGAGACGTCAGGGAGGAGACGAAGGGGAGGGACTGGAGAAGGGCGGCAAGGAGGATTTCTGAATGGAGGGGAGAGAAAAGATGGGTCTAGAGGTGTTCAATTAAAATCGTTATAAACTAGGGGCAAAGTTTCAAAGAAAGAAAGCAAGAAGGGCGAAATCAAATATTTTATCTTTTCTTTAATAACGGCCATTAACGGAGTTAGATGTTGAGGGGGTAAATGTAGTTATTGAAAAATAGAATAAAACTGTAGTTTCAAGCATATCTCAGGGGGTTTTTGGTAATTTTTTCTTTATTATATGGTAAACTAGCTGTATATATTTGGGGCTCTTTTGTTTTTTTTTTTTAAATTTATTTTCTAGTAATTTCTAATCTTTAATGTAATTTAACTACTTCCGAAATATGATCGCATAATCGTAATTAAGGATACTATCATGACAAATCAAAGAGTACTATTCTCATAGTCGTATACATATAGTAATATTAAAAATGAATTTGCATTAATTAATATTCCAATAGTATGCTTTCTTAAACACACACACACACACATACTTTATGAATTCATATATCCATCATTTTACAAGGGTTGACGCTTTTTTATAGTTTTTGGTCTCAAAATGGACACGCACTTAGACGAAAAGAAAGTGTAATTACGTGGCATATATAATATATTTATGATATTTAGAGAACTAGAAAGTATATATTTAAAAAAAAATTAAAGGAGGGAGCATGCACTATCCACTACACTACTAGCATAGTAATGAACTCTTGTCTGAGCGTGCAATGATTGGGATTGGGTTGGGGGCGGAGCAGGCAGGAAGTGAGAATCTGGGCTCTCCTCTCCTGCCATGCCATATACATATATATATATATATATATATATATATATATATATATATATATATATATATATAATATATATATATATATATATATAGAGGCAGTTAAACTTAAACATCATATTTAGAACGAATCCAAAAAGAAAAAGACATCAGGATACTAATATTTATACTTAGGCAAGTGATTAACTCGGAGTTCAACTCACGTAATTAAACTCGGTTACATAACACTGCAAACTAGCTACTAATTGATTCGAAAACTGGAATGGATCGAATTGGAAACTGGTGATCTCATCTCATCTCATCACACACACATCAAATATATAAATTACTAATTTTTCCCAAAAAAAAAAAAAACAGAGATAGAGAGAGAGAGAGAGAGAAGGATATAGTCTGAAATATAATTCGGTTCCCAACTGTACTGTAATGTACAAGCACAAGAGATAGCTCTGCCTCTGCCTTGTTCATTTCATACTAGGGAGCCCCTTTCTCGGCACAAACATTCACCAGAGCGAGCGCATTGCTCACGTACTTTTTCGCCTCCGCCGCCCCCTCACACACCTCCGTCTTCACCGTCCCGTCGCCCACGTCTTCAAACCCGTCCGTACACGTCTCCTCGTCCGTCAGCGCCGCGCTCATCCACGTCTGGACATTGCCCATCTGGAACCGAAACGACTCCGACCCTGGGACCACCAGCTGCCTCATCTGCTTCAGCGATCCGTGTATCTCATCTACCGCGTCCCTGAAGTTGTCGAAGCAGTCGTGCAGGGCGGCGGCTGCGCGATGGTCCCTGCCGTAGTCGGCGGCGCGGGAGAGGTTAGAGACGTACGCGGCCATCTGACGGGCTCTCTTGAGGCTCACGCCCACGGCGACCCGGGCCAGTCTGGTCGAGTCCTGCTGGACGGCATTGGCGTAGCCGGAGAGGGAACTGTAGCATATGTCGGGGTACAGGGTGCCAGCGCAGCTCTTGCGGATGTAGTCTGAGGGGTTGGATGCAGGGTTCGTGATGGCGGCTGCGGCGGGGAGGCGGTGGAGGATGGCGAAGAAGAGTAGGGGGAGGACTAGAAGGGGTCTCATGTTTGGCATGAGAGCGGTTTTCAAGGGAGGTGATGCGAGCGTTTGTCGAAGTTGATGGATTGGTGCGCGGTGGTGGGTTTGGGCATTGCTGGGCGTGAAGGTTTATGTAGACTTTCAAGTGAGAGTTCTGTTTCCTTTTTTACCCATGGACTTTATTTCGGAATTACGAGAACGCCCTGTCGCTCTCTCCCCCCCACCCCTTTTTTTTTCCCTATATAAATGAAGAGTTGGAAAGTAATTAAACTACTTGTTACCAAAAAAAAAAAGCAAAAAGAAAAAGAAAAATGGGAACTAATGAATCTAAACTTTTGGGTCTTTTCCTACCTTAGCCTAGCTACTTGTCCGAGTTGGGTCCATGTTTGAAAATCTCTTTTTTTCATTAAGGAAATGTTTGAGATCATTTCAATAACAGTTGTTTTGCTCCCGATCCGGACCTTAGGATCCTGTGATTTTGTAATCTTGCGATCCTATGATCTAATATCATAAAATCTTATTAGAAAGTAATATGATTTATGATATAACCTTGTTAGAAAGTAATATGATTTGTGATATAATAGGATTGGATAGGATACCGATTAAGATCTTAAAATTGATAGGGTCTTTCGATTCTATAGATCCTACTTTATATTAATTTTTGTTGGTTACACTTTTATTTTAGCTTAAATTAAAAAGTTTAAGTAATTGAGCTCTTATTGTCCAAATTGAACTTCCTAAACTAGTAGTTACATGACTTGAATTATAAAGTAAACCTAAAAAGAAAAAGAGTTTCTCTTCCTCTCATTCAAGAGTCAAAACTCAAAACTTCAAATATACCTCCATATGTTTACGCTATTGTATTAGTTATATTTGGTTATAAATTTCTTTTAAATTTGTGTTAATTATTGTATTAGTTATGTTGATGTATGCTTTACTAGAGCTCTAACTTTATTTGTACTATGACACTGATTGTATTGTATTATTGTTATGACACTTGAACTCTATTAAGTTTCTAATATAATTAGTCTTTTATATAAGTTATATTATTTATTACAAGAAATTTTAATATTTTAGTAGGATCTTACAATCTATGATCCAATTTTATAATTCTGATTTTGTATGATGAAAAATGATTTTGAATAAAATCCCAATCTTAGCAACCTTGATTTCAACTCTTAAACAAAAAGTTAGAACCAGTAAAGGGGAAACGATCCATTGTGTTTTACAGTTTCTCAAATGCATCCACTGGCATTGTAAGTGTGAACAGCCATATGTCCCTTGAGTTTCATTTATTTGTCGTCTCTCTGCCCTTTAGACCCTTGCCTGTACACACACACACACATGACATCAGGAAAAGATAGCTTTAATAGATTGCAAAATTAATTACGTCTAACAATTACGCACAAAACAATTTTTGTTTGCTTAGTTTGGTGATAATTTTTAATGAGATACAGTGATTATTTTAATAAAACGTGAATTGCTATTTAGAAAGTAAGAATTTGACCCGAAAATAATATATTTTTTAAAAATATTAGTCATTTCAAAGCTCCGTATTTCCGGGAAGGCGTTGGAATTAGAAGAATATGGAGGAAAAAAATACTAAGATGATTGTTACTTAATATTCCAACTTTTCATCATGGAGATGAAGAAGAAGAAAAGGGATCTGGAAAATTGATAGTTTTAATCTTGATTAAAATTTTATGAGCAATTTTTATGATTTGATAATTGTTTTAGTTAAAGCACCAAATAGGTTAATGGGAAAGGTTTGAAAAGTAGGCGGCCGAGTATAAATAAAAGTTTAAAGAGCTGAGTGGCATATGCGTAAAAATTTTGATAGCCATTCCATGATTTAAGCCAACAAACAACATTTGATGATACAAATCAACAATTGAAGCTGAGATAAAAATAAAAAATAAGAAGAAGAAGAAGAAATTTTTTTTGTGTGGGTTTACCCTAAAAAAAAATTGCACAAGAAAAGGAAGAAGAAAAGTAAAAACAGAGTTCAGTGTCCTTGAAGTCTAATGAGAAAATAGAGTAATTCATCAAAAGTATGTCTGATCAAGAGCTAATGTCATGTGACTTGAAATATATATCAAAAGTGTGTGTATATCGGGTAAATTCCGCAGTGAGTCCTTTTTCTTATTTTTTGTTATTCTAATCAGGTCACATAACTTCATTTTATTCTAACAACGTCCCTTAACTTAAATTCCGCACGCTGTTTGAGTCACTTCCATCAGGTAGGCTGTTAATTTTAATGAATAATGGTAAAAATGACAACTTCAATCCCTAATATTCATTAATCTTGCTCCTATCACCCTAAACTTTGTTTATCTTCCTTCTAACACCCTAAAAATTCAACTCTAGTCTTAGATTCACTCCTCTCTCACAGTTCTCCATGCTCCTATCTTCGTATCAGAAAACCCATCTTTGCACCAAATCCTCCAAAACCCTTAAAACCTCCAAATCCTCCAAATTTGTGCCCCCACCGGGCGCCCCCGTCGTTGATCCCAACTGCAAAGGGCATCTGCTCCGCAGCCAATGAGATCCTTTCCACATCCCGGACCTCATCCTCCCAGAGGTGGCACTATTGAGGCACAGCTTGCCGATTCCGGAAGAGATCGATCTGGCGAGGTTGGTAGCAACGGAGTCGAAGGTGGTGGATGGGATGGTGAGATTGAGACGGGAGACGGGGTGGCGCTGGAGCGGTGGGGCAATGGTGCCCAAATTTGGACGATGAATTGGCCTAAATCCCTCAACTCGTTGACTCAGGCCATGATTGCTGGGATGGCTCGGGCCTTCAAGGCTCTCGGGAAGGACGACCATCTTCTAAGGCTCATGAAGAGAAGTGGCTGTTTTGTTAGATGTAAAATTTTTGGGGTGTTAAAAGCAAGATGAGTAAAATCAAGGCTGATAGGACCAGGATGAATGAATCTTAGGGATTGTAGTTTTCATTTTTCACTAAAATTTCATTAAAATTAACAGTCTAATAACTGATGGAAGTAACTCAAATAAGACGTGAAATAAAAGTTAAGGGAACTCACTAGTATAAAATAAAATTATATTATACGGTTGGGACAAAAAAATGAGGGAAATGACTCACCATAAAATTTACTCCATTTATATCTGTGTGTGATTTTTTTCACTCTAGCCCCGTCGTCTCTTTTCTTCTCTAATTTTCCCTACATCATTTTTCTCTTCTCTACTTTCTATCTCCGGCTGAGTTGGGATTCTAATCCGAGTCTGCCTGATTGATTTACTGTTTTTCTTACACCCGATCAACTACCCTATCTTCACTTAGTTTACTATTTTTTCTTCTTCTTTATCCTTCGCAAAATCTATTTATTACCACTAGCAAGAGTATCATATAATTTTTCCAAAACTTTATGATAGACAGATCTGGGTGATTCCTTTTGGGGTTAAGCGAATGCTAGAGGTTGCAAAAAAAAAGCAAATATCGATGATGAGATATTCTCGTGTAATAGATCAGGTAATAATGTTAAAAAATTTTATTTATTCATTATATTAGACTTTATGTTCTTTTATTTATTATTCAGGGTTGATCCACTTTTTATTTGGTCGGATAATCTATTATTCATTTTTACTATTTGATTATTCTCTACATAGACTTTGTTCTAGTTATTCGTGAGCTATATATTTTAGATTTATTCTAATTTATATGGAATGTTCAACTTGATCTAATTTTCTTCATTTCATTCGATATCGCAAGAACAATTAGTCTTTTTGGTGGCCAATTTTATAATGCCATTGTTGAATTGTAGGATGTCGTTCACCTCATTATTGATTAGAACGAAACATTTTTGTAATATATCTATTATATATATATATATATATATATATATATATATATATATATATATATATATATATCTATAGAGAGAGAGACGATAGAGGAGAGAGAGAGAGAGAGAGAGAGAGAGAGAGAGAGAGAGAGAGAGAGAGAGAATGTTTAGTTAATATATTTTTGTATTACAATACTCACATTTGTGTTGTACAGTAATCCCTATTCGGTTCATACCACATTGTAAGACCTAAAACTAATATAACTTTGATATTTTGGTAATTATGATATTTTTAATTAATATTTGTAATAACAAACTCCCAGCTAGAATGACATTCAACTCTAATGACTTTCCTGTGAGTGGACTGAACGAATTATATATAAGCACCCCAAAATTTGTGAGAAATTTGCAATTCCCGACATACATATATGAAGAATTAATAATCATAAACATGGTTTACTTACCATGCATCCTAATTATCCAACTGGCCTGGGAATGCAAAAACAACTATTCCCAATCACAGGAATTTAAGGGAATTATAGGTCCGTTTGCCTGTGAACTCTAACATCAGATACTGTACGAGATAAGTTCCACCATTTTCTTCATACACACAATAATATGAGAAAGCATATTCAAATTTACCACGCTAATTATATATGTTATTTTCCGGGAGAACGTTGGAGATACGGTGGATATTGTTCCTGCATTTGCATTCTTTTTTCCCCCCTATATCATGCCTTATTTACAAAAGAAAAATATTCCTTTTTTATTTTTGTACACACACACACATATATACTTTTTTGTTTTTGTATACATACACACACTAACACACATAAATATATATATGTGTGTGTTTCTCTCTCTCTCTCTCTCTCTCTCTCTCTCTCTCTCTCTCTTTTATATTCAAAAGTATTACAAATGTAAGGAACTAGGTAGCGCATTAGGAAAGTTAGGGAGAAAAATGACAGCTGCACGAAAGCTTAAAAACAAATGGTGCATTTTACCCCTTCTATTGAGTAGAAACAAACCCCATTAGGCAATAGTTTATTTTATTGAAAATTTCAAACAACTTTAATGCCAATGGAACTAGATGTGGAGCGCGAAATGTGAAAGGCCACCTGCACCATTATTCGGCCGCCAGGAAATGGGCACGTACGAATTGCGGCCGGCCGTGGCAGGACCAAACAAAACCCATCTATCGACAGGATAACTATCATAACATTATAATAGGTTCGGCTACAAGTCCCAGAAGAATTTCTATTTTCTATTATAATAAGTGCGACGCAGCTGTGTTTTGTACCATAAACTCTTGTATGATTTATAAAATTTTAAGCAAAAAAGATACTCGGAAACAAGAAAAAAAAGTCTTCATGTCGACTCGATATCTCAACTCTTCAATCAAGCGGCCGAAATTATTCAAATTCTTAGTGCTGGCCATGATCTCTATGACGCACTCGAATCAAAACGAATCGTGTGGCAAATAACCAACAATTAAAATTGAAAAGATATTTAAAATATCATGATTCTGCCATTTTTTATACTAAACAAAATTCTTTTTGAAGGTTTTTTGAAAAAAATAGTTTTTTTGGTAATCGAAACAAATAGTTCAATACTAAAAAGTGAGGGAAAAGTGGGGAGAAATGGAGCCGACTACATGTATGTAGACGATGGTTGCCGTTTTAGAGTGGTTAGGAAGTAAAGAGACTTTTTGAGCCTTCACCCATTTCCCGCACTCAAACTATCAAGCGTGCTACGCTTTTTCACCCTTTAGTTGATTGTAGGGCCGGGGATAGCAATTGGGTGGTGGGTCGAGTTAGGTTTGGGTCAGGTTATTCAAATTCAGGTTTAATCGGGTTAGTATGTATTTGGATTTATGTCTGATTATATGAGTTTGAGTTAATTTTGGGTTTGGATTAGGTTAGGCCGGATTTATTTAGGTTCAGATCTAATTAGGTCGGATTATTGGGTCTTAGACCAGAGTTAGTTTAATTGCCAGGTTTACTCGATTTACTGATACATAAGCTAAAATTGCTAAATTGGTTCAAATTTTTTGCTTAATTTTGATTAAAATTTAATTTAACTAGACATAAAAAATAATATAAAATTTATGAAGATATATTAATATATAATTTATTTAATAAAATACTCCCCCTGTGTTAAGTTTTTTGTAATATTCACTATTCAACAATTAATTTATAATTTTTTATTTTCAATATTTTAGTATATAAAGAAAAAATGATTATATTAAATAATAAAATAAAGACTTATAGTTTTCTAAATATGTACTTTTTTAATTTTTTTTAATAAATAATCTCCCTCTGTCCCATTTTATTTGCTCTATTTAACTTTTTTAACTAATTTGACTTGAATTTATTTATATTATTTTTTTTTTAAAAAAAAAATATATATAGAAAAATTATAGATCTTGATTTATCATTCATGTATACATTTTTTTATTTATATATTAAAATGTTGAAAACAAAAAATTATATATTAATTGTTAAAATATGAATAGTGCAAATAATTTAAGATATAAGGAGTAATATGAATAAATTCAATTCAAACTATTCAAAAAAATCAAATATTTCAAAAAATATGAGACAGAATGGGTACTATAATTTCTAAAACCTAATTATTTATATCTCTATATCACTGTTTCACTAATCGTTTTTCATAGCTCTCACTAACTTACTATACAACGCAAAACAGATCAATAGAATTGAAGAAACTCATTCACCTATATTAAATCATAATTTTTCTAAAGTCTTTACCTACCATATATTTTATATTGATTTAAGTTAAAATCAGGTCTTGTTGGGTTTAATCATTAGGTCATTTCAGGTTTGAATCAAGTCGGGTTCATGTTCGGGTTCGGGTCATTGACTTTTTTATCAAATCGGATCAAGTCATGTTTGAGTTCGGGTAAGTTGGGTTAGGTCTTCGAGTTGGATCAAATTTTACCATCTCTGTGTAAGATTGTCGATAATATATATGTATGTGAGAGAGAGAGAGAGAGAGAGAGAAAATTCATGCACTAATTCAATGATATTAAGTTGGTTTTTTCTTTCCATAAGAAATTGAACCACAATGTTCATGCTAAAGGCACACTAATAGGTTCCGTTTGGAAACAAGTTTTGTAATTAATATTAGAATTTTGGATAATTTATTAATAAAAAATTAAACTGTTAAAAATAAAAGCCACTTTTAAATAGTTAATTTTGAAACTAAAACATTAATCACTAACGTTAAAGTTAAAGAAGCCTTAAGACACTTATCACTACCAATATATGTACAACAACCTTCTCAGATCACTTTTATTTCTATTTCCCTGTAAGATCAATTGAAAACATCACCGGGAAATTGATCTCTATTTTCTTGAGTTTGCTGTCTGTTGTAGCAGAGGTGTGCCCTGGCATTAATTCAATAGATTATTGACGGAGTTTAGGGGCTAATGTATTTAATTTTTTTCTTTTTTTTTTTGTTTAAGGAAAGAAGCAAGTACTATTTGTCTGTCATGCACTTCCAAGACAATACAGAGAAAATAGGGAAACTACCAACTGAACTTTGACCTCAAAGTTTATTTGGAGAATAGAAACCGTTGGAACAGTGTTTTGAAAAGCAAGAAATTAATAACGCAGAAGCTTAATTAGGTAGCAGGGTAGGGTTTGACGGGCCTGACCGGCGT
This sequence comes from Aquilaria sinensis, assembly GCA_005392925.1. Classification (NCBI taxonomy): domain Eukaryota; kingdom Viridiplantae; phylum Streptophyta; class Magnoliopsida; order Malvales; family Thymelaeaceae; genus Aquilaria; species Aquilaria sinensis. The sequence goes on from SMDT01001070.1 coordinate 640,998, forward strand.
AATTGGCTCGTTAATTTTCAGTGGTGCTTTTCTTCCGGATTAATTCATGGTAATTTCGTTGACGAATGACAAGACCCTGGGCAGGGCGAACACCTAAACGGTGGACATATTCCAATTTGTTACTTTTACACTTTTGTTTTTTTTTTTTAAGAGCAACTGTCATTTTTAGTTTGGGTAAAATCCATATGTAGTCCCCTAACTTTAAGGATCGTCCTAATATGGTCCCTTAACTCAAAAAGTGGCTCTTAAAGTCCCCTAACTCAACTTAAGTGTCCTATTTTGGTCCCTACTGTCAGTTCAGGCGTTATTTTAGACGGAAATTGCCTACGTGGCACCTAAACTGCCACATGGCATCTAAACTGCCACATGTCATCTTATTTTATGGCAATAAATGACTACATTGGAAGAATACAAAAATTTATGTTAGAATTGACCCAAATTAATAACCTTAGAAACTTAAATGTATATTAGCCAATAATCCGTCTTCTTCCCCAAATCTTTGCCGACGGAAGCAAACCAGACGAAAAATTCCCACCGATCGAGAACCAATATTTTGAATCCCTACAAATTCAAGGGCAAAAGGCACCGAAATCAGAGATCCGAAGCATATCCGGGTGAAAACGGAAAGAATCAAGCAAGTAATTGAAGCCGGCGTACGTAGGTATTGAGTTGACGGACGAAGCTGGAGAAATTATTGTGCTTGAAGTATTTGGGAAGCAAATCGCGGGCGAAAACGGTGGGATTCCAGCAAATCACCGCCTTCTTCACGATCCACGGCCCTTTCACGATCCGATTTACAATCTTGAAGTGCTGGTTCTGGAATGTGTCGTCGCCGTGAATGAACCGATGGATAAGCGAATCGGCGGGAATCGGTTTCTCGGTGGCGAAGTAGAAGACTGCGCTGTGGTGATCCTTTCCGGGGACCTGGAGATTGACGGCCAAAATGAGGAACCGATCGGCGGCGGACGGTGAGAGTTGGGGAAGAAGATGAAATTAGGATTATCAACTTTTTAAGTCCCTGAAATTATTTGTTGTGTCAAATCTAACCTAAGGTTTATTATTCTTTCAGTCTCATCACTTATTGCCATAAAATAGGATGCCATGTGGCAGTTTAGGTGCCACGTAGGCAATTTCCGTTTGAAATAACGCTTGAACTGATGGTAGGGACAAAAAAATGACACTTAAGTTGAGTTAGGGGACTTTAAGAGCCACTTTTTGAGTTAAGGGACCACATTAGTACGATCCTTAAAGTTAGGGGACTACATAATTTTACCCTTTTTAGTTTAGTTGGTAGAATTGTTTGACTTGAATTGGAGCAGCTTTCATTTAACCATGTGATGGGTGGATAGGGAAAATCACCATGGGGCCTCATACGATCATATATGTCCGTATAAATATGATATCCTGCTTTGCAATTGCTAGCATATATACCAAATAATAATAGGGTTAATTACAAAATATCTCTGAGTTTCAGTTAAATTTACACATATCTGCCTCTTGTTTCATAAACCTCCTAAAAACTTCCCCAGGTTCCAATAAACTTACAGTTACCCCCCTTAAACCCATTTTGAATGCTAAAACCAATGGACTAATTATACTTTGAGGATATAAATTTTTCAAAGGATATAATATATTTTTTATATATTGATCCTTTTAACTTACTTTTTTCAATTATTTTTTCTTAATTATTTATCATCCATTTCTTATTTATTTTTGCAATCTCTGTACTTGTTTTTTCTTATGTATTTTCAAATTTTTAGTTCCCTTTGATTAAGAACACTGTTTTTATTTTTACAATTGGATATTATTCTCCTTTTCTTTTCATCCTTTCAATTTTGAAAATTTGTTAGAATAACTACTAAAGCTAAAGACCATGATACAATTATTTTTCTAATGCTAAAATAAAATAAATTATAAGGGTCATTCCTAAAATAAGATAAAAAAAACTTTAAAATCCTTCTTGTTTGAATTAATATATGATTAGTGATTTTCTTGTGATTTTATATTTATATATTTATTGATCAATTAATCATTGTTTCAGATGTCTTATTTAACAAAATGCATATTGATTTCCTTAAACCAAGTATTGCACAAAAAACCACAAATTTACTCAATTATTTTACAATTATAACTTGCAAACTGAAGGAATATATATATTTTTCAAATCAACATCAAATTTAGAAAATTAAGTATTGTTGATTTTGCATATTTTTGTTTTAGCATTTACCTTAAAAATTATATAATTTTTTATTAATTTAATTTCAATCAAAATTGAGCAACTAACTATCTTTTCCATTGAATTTAAGGATATAGAAACACCATGATTCCTACTTAAACATTAATAAGAAAAAACTATAATCGTTTTATAAGTGTTATAAAAAGTATCTATAATTATTTTCTTTTAAATACTACAATGTCTAAAAATAGAATGGTTTCTAATACATTATTTAGTTAAGGAAATTAATAATCTTAAATACCCATTAATAAATGAATAAATATATAAATTTAACATTAAAACATAGTGATCAATGGTCCTTTAATTCAAATAAGAGGTATTTAACAGTTACTATAACAAGCTTTGAAAAAAGTGACAACCAATTTTAAAAATAAAAAATAATGCTCTCAATTGGAGGTAAATAAAAAGTGAAAATATAAAATAAAAAAGAAGTACGGATAATAAAAAATAAGTAGAAATTGAACCATAAAGAAAAATCATTGAAAACATAAGTTAAAAGGGACTATATGTAAGAATATATTATGTCATGTGAAAAATACAATCTATGAAGCAGTTTATATGTTAAGGAGAAGTCTTTACACAATAACTAAAAGCTAGGGCCTCAAAGTGTAATTAATCCATTTGTCACAACCTTCAAAATGAACTTTAGGGAGGTAACTGAAGGTTTATTGAAACGTCAGGAGTTTTTAAAAGGTTTCTGAAATAGGAGAGATATCAGTGTAATTTTGACTAAATTGAGGGGGCATTCTGTAATTTTTCTTGTGAAATTGTTTTTTTTCCTGTTTGCTTTTGAAAAAGAAAAGGCCACCGGATTGGGTCATTAAAATAGGTCCACCTTAATAATTGTGAGAAAAGCTTTGAAGGTGCTTGGCGATTTCTTCTCCGTGAATGAGGGGATGTGAGTTTGCAGGTGCCTTAGTCTTATTAATAATATACAATGTGTTAAATATTATTACCATTAAGTATACTATATTTTAAATTTTTAAGGTATATCATATCATATATCGTTACCGTTTTCATAAAAAAATAAATCTTAGAATATTATTTTAAGATGACATAAATTCAATAATTTTTTTACACATTTTATATGTATTCTAATATTTTTCATCATAATTTGTCAAATATAAATAAAATATAAATGATGGAAAATATTTTTTTTAATTAGATATATATATATATATCAAAATAAATAATACTCAGAAAGAAACTAATTTATTGATATAAGAGAAAAAACTAATACTTTAATAATAGCAATACATTTTCCAATACCACATTAAACTCATAGATGGTTCAAAGCAACTGTTAAATTTTATGTTAACTAAGAAAAGTAACTAAAAGAATAAAAGTAAATATTTATTTTATGATATGGGTATTAATTATATTTTAATGTTTTTACATATTTATGATATTTTGATTTAAAATTAAAAAACATCTCACACACATTTGCATAAAATAAAATATCACAGTACATATCTCGTAGTATTTGTGGTATATTGCATTTTGTGGACAAAATGTGCACAAAAAGTGAGTGGTACGTAAAATACCGTGGTATACCACGAGATAAAATGATAAAGTATGAAAACATTTATACCGCGTACTGCTTGCTCGCGATAAATGGTATACTGCGGTATTTAATTCCATAATAATATACACTCCAATCTCCACCCATTCCAAAACCATTCAGTTTGCTGCTAGGATTATGGAAGTGAAAAATAGTTTGTGTTATTTTCAATTTTACTCTTAACTTTTTAAATGTAAGTTAAGAAAGTTGAGTAATTGAATATTAAAAATGCTAGTTTAAGGAAAAATATGGTAAAATAATTTATTAAATATGAAAATATGTAAAGATTTAAGACTGTTCAAAATAAAATATGTTGCAATAAATATGAGATGGTGAAAATGGTGAAAGTTTTTCTTTTGATGAATTAGGTACGTAAGTTACCCAAATTATTTGAAGAGCATGAGTAAAAAGTGGAGTGAGAGTGGAACAGCGCCAATTTTCAAAACTTAAGTAAATAAAAATGTTATAAAAAGTAGAGTATGAGCAACAGTTTAAAGTGAAAGCGGAAGCATAAGAGCAGGAGCAAGATTATGTCACCTAGTCAGGTACTCCCTCCGTTCCAAAATCTTTGCTCAATTTGTTTTCAGTAATTAATCTAGGATTTTTTATTTTCAACATTTTAATATATAAATGAAAAATCTTTGCATAAAAATGATAATCAAGACATGTAGTTTCTAAATATATATTTTTTAATTTTTTCTAACAAACAATAATGTGAAAAAAATCAAGTCAAAATATAACAAAAAGTCAAATTCAGCAAAGATTTTGGGACGGAGGGAGTATCTTATTACTACTCCTACAACAACAACTACTACCACTATTATTATTATTATTATTATTACTACCGCTGCTGCTGCTACTACTATTATGGGATAAAAATCTATTTGTAGTCACTTAGCTTTTGCAATTGTTCCAAACAAGTTCCTTGCCTTGTTTTTCTCCTTATAAAATTTTGTCACAATGTTATAAGCAGTTCATTTCACTTGTTTCCGATTATTGTAACCCCATTATTTGACCGGGTATATCCAGGTCAAAGTTTTGAAATAAAATATGAGTTGAAGTTAAGGTTATTTACAAGATAATGCCATCTTTCACCACTCATCATTCTCCTTTCTCTTAAATTCTTCCATATTTCGCACTCCACCATCAATTAATCACCAGCATCAAATCTAGGATCCATCATCAATTAATCTCGTCTAGAACCTAGGGATCTATCGAAGAGGTGGCTTGCATGTCTAGATAAAGCATATGGCCAATGATTTTAACACCCTTCATCAAGATACTAGTCTCATACTCACACCGTGGCAGTGGAGAAGCAGTGGAAGGTCGTGCCCCATTCTAGAAAAACAAGCCCCTTGGTTATCTCTTCCCTGTTGATGACATGCAAGCTACACCGGAGAACAAAAGCCTCCGCCCACTGCCGTTTGCCTTCGCCCCAGCTTTGAGAGGTAGAACATGCTTTGGTGATGACAGACAAACGAAAATAACCATATTTGAGGTCGGGGGAGGTCGGCAGAGCTTAATCAGGTGTTTGACAAACGGCGACAATTCACAGATCCATCTGAGTAAGAGAAGGGAGAGAAGACAAAGCTACGGTTTAACTAGAGGCATATAGATATAAATAAAACCAATTTAGTGCCCTAATTTTAAACTTAACCTGCGGATCCTCTTAACATCTTTTAGACCTTCCTCGTACCTGTGAAAAATGCAAATCCTTTGTTTGGTTCAATTTTCTATTAAATGATATAAAATTACAATTTTTCTCTTTAATGTTTTTATCAATCAACTTTAATACCTACACCTTTTATATTCACCATTTGCACTCCCGTCCTCATTCGTCATATCATCTTCTATGCCTTCCCAAAGTTCCTGCGATCATCGTTATTCATCTCTGACTAATTAAAATTTGAATTTTACAATCGATAAAAAATATTATAACAAGTTGAGAACCAACGCCTACATTAATTACTCCAAATTTTTACATTCCAATGGACCATATGATCATGAGCTCAAACAAACACAAATTGCTCACCAAATATTCGACAAAATTACAAAGATAAGCATTTGGATGGGTGGTCTCCGAAAATAAGGATTAAACGCTAGTAGAGCCAAACCCATAGAGCCCTGAACAATAGATCTAAATCCCCAACCCACAAGATACACCAGGAGTCATGATCTTCTCCATGATTAACTACACAATCATGTCCCCAACTTTCACCTCAAAAGCCACATCTGAATGACTGAATATAACCACCCCAACTAGGCTCTTGTTGCCTGCCCAATCACTCCCGGTCCAATGTTGATCGAATGCTTCTATGCCAACCCAAATCTTGGCACGTTGCAAGCGTATGAAACGAAAACAAACTCAAATCCGAGCAAAACTTTCAAATACCCAAAAGAATTGCCACATATACATGAATGGAGCAATAAAATCCCAAATTTGTGAAGAAAGCATCACAGATCCGTGAAAGAAAACCATATATGTGACACAAATTTTCATAGCTTCACAAAAACCGAATGAAACCCAAAACTTATAGAGCAAAAAACAAAAAATCAAGTACACGGATCAATGCTACCGTTGAGGCTACTCGAGTTCTCATGGATGAACTTCACATTCGCTGGAAAAAGAAAAAGAAGAAATTATCCATTTCAGTAAGTGACGAATAAATTAGGAGAGAAATCAGAGAAAGTAGGATGTTCGTTCAAAGGCTTGAGCAGGGCGGCAGTGAAGAAAGTAACTGCATGTGTGAGAGAGAAAATATCAGAGCAGAGGAGATGAGAACGTAGTTTGTATGAGCTCAGAGCCAACAACCCAGTTCCCACTTTTTTTTTTCAGGGTTGTAGCCATTAGATTTTAGAGTTCAGGTTTTTAGAGTTATTGTTGCGAAAATTTGGCACACTGAATTTTGTTATTTTAACGATTTACTTTAATATTATCTTATGTCAAATCATTATTTCCCATCCCAGTTAATACTAAAATTGATGGAAACACCACAAATGGGATATGATTTAAGGGTTGTGGCACTTTTTTAGAGCAAAGATAAGGTACAAACGTAAAAAATAGGGTATTATAAATCGATTTTATTTAACCTATTATTATTCCATGCCCGCCTCATCGTTCAGTTCCGTCTGGATCCTTTTCAAATTAAAATACATTTTAGAGACCTTAACTTGGTATTCTATATTTGCACTGTTTATGCATGCTTGTTTCATCTCCCATCCAAGAAACCATCGTGATAGATATAACCGTTGCTAGCATCTGCATCACAAACCCCAACCGTGGAGCCAAGATTTTATTTGATTGTTTCTTTAAGGCCTAAAGCCTTTTTTTAACCCTTGAACTTGAATGACTGGGACAATAAACTTCCTCAACATGAAATCAATCTAACTCGCCCATTAAACTTGTAAACTCGGGATACTTTAGTCCTTTTCCCCCCAGTGTGCTCATCACTTGATGTTTACTGCCCCAGTGTGCTCCGTTTGTTTCTTATTGTTAAATATGGGATTGGTTGTTCGTGCAACATAGCATAGTACAAAAGCAGAGCAGAAGCAAAACAGATTTGGGTGCAATTCGAGTTTGGATTTTCCTTGTTCAGAAGCTTGTTCAAGATTTGCACGAATTGAAGGATTCTTGATCGATGTCTTTACAGTATTCTTTAAAATTGTCAGAGGCGAGGTTTGATGGTGAAGTCCCAAAATTGCAAACATGGAATTGGGTTTGGTGTTTGTTTGTAATTGAATCACTTTGAACCGTAGATATTCATGCTAATTCACATGATTATGCATATTTTCCTTATTCCAACACAAAATTGAACCTGCTGCAGCTGCTGGGCCATGGGCATTGGAGAATGTAGCTTGCGTAAAAGTTAAAACCTGCAAATCGCGAAGTCTGTTATTATAATTAAAAAAATAACATGTGAGATTAGGATTATTAAATTCTTGTTTATTGCCGCAAAAAATGTGAGTTTCTTTATGTTTATAAATTTGAAATTCCACAGAGGAGTACATGCAGCTGGGAGAACTTTTATGGCCAGATTCAATAGCATGATTATTCAAAGGCTCTTGTTTGTTGACTTTCTTTTCCCCCTTCCTGGTTAAAAGGTCTTTCCTTTCTAATTTGGACAAGTAAAATTTGCTTTCTCCATAATGAAAGTTGAAGTTTTACCTTTTTAAAAGGTGTTTATTCTTACCTGCAATATTACATGGTGTGATTGTGTTTGCTTTCTTTCTTATAATCTGGTGACAACAGAATTACATCTAGGACAGTTCATGACAATGATAATGTTGCAAAACTAATGTTCTATAAAAGTTATTTTGCACACTTTTGACATTAGTCAGTAAATATGATTTCACATAACAGAATTCAGAAGCTTCGGCTATATATTGCTATGGGGTTTTAGTTATTGTTCGTTACTGATTTGGGAGTGTTGAATTGGTTTTTTTTTTTATTCGTCATTTTTTACAGACGCCAAAGAACTGTGAATTTTTTTGCGTGAAGAAGCGACCATCCCCCCTCAACTTTGTGAGAAACAAACGGTGCAACCGTCATTAGAGTAATAAATATTACGTGGTGAGCACAAGAAGGGAACAAGGCCTAAAGTGTCCCAACTTTGCAAATTTTGCAAATTTAGGGGACGAGTTAAACCGAGTCCAAGTTGAGAGAGTTACATTAATGGGTCATTCAAGTTCCAGGGCAAAAATGGCTTTCGGCCCTTTTTTTTATTTTTTTATTTGTAATCCAGTTCAGTTTCCAAAATTGCTCCCCTTTGTCCGAAAACAATAACCAGAAAAATAGATCGAATTCATTCTTCATACATTTAACCTATTCCGCAAAGATTTTAGTAAAGTAGGGCTAGTATTCCATGAGTTTGATGTTCATCGCTGCATTTCAATCTCAATCCAGTCATTCAACACTGCAGAAGTCAGGTGACAACTTAAATTATGAAAAAGGAGAGAAGGAATTGCAGCTTCGGATCACGTTTCACTTGAAAACTAGATTCTTGAACAGCATAAACCAGCAAATACATCAAAGACGAAGTGCCTGAGCATGGTGTCGAATGTGATCATCAATGAAGGTGGCGATAAAATAGTACGAATGATCATAACCAGGTTGCAACCGCAACAGAAGTGGAGCACCCACACTCCTGCATGCTTCCTCAAACTTGTTTGGCAGCAACTGTTGATCATGCAAGAATTTATCGTCATCCCCCTGCCCAACACAAAACTCTGTTAGACAAAACAGTTCCAACCGTTCACCAGAAGTCAAGAAATTGCTAATTTATGCCAAAAGAAATCAGAATTCTCTACAACACTGGTGCTTGAGAGGGAGCTGACTAAGAGTTAACGGTAATTAGCACTTTCGGGGGTTTCACTCTTTCTGGATCTTAAGGACGCCTCAAGATTAGTGACCCAATGGCGTGAAGGCAAAGTTTAGCAATGCTCCAAGGTTAATTCTGTCTCAACATGGCTTTCTGGGGGAGATAACATTAGTAGATTAGAACTGTTTGACCTAAATTGTGAAGCATAGGTGTTAGAGAACCAATGCATTGACACTAAAAACCATTCTGCCATAACACGATACATAACTATCAAATTGCATTCAAGTGAGACATTTTTCAATTACCTGATCAATTAAGATGGTAGCAGACACATCATGAAATTTCTTTATCAGGCAAGTAGCATCATATTCCTGCATTGCAAAATACAGGAGTATATAAGGCTACAAAATCAAGCACCAAAGAAGCAAAATCAGCATACCACCTACAGCATTACCTCCCATTCAGCTTTGTTATCACCTAGATAGTTAGTCAAAGCCTTCTGGCCCCATGGACAGTTGATGGGATTTGCAATTGGTGCAAAAGCAGACACTGACTGGAACATATGCCATACACATGACAGGAGAACAAGGAGGATAAATAAAATAACATTATCAATCCCCAAATATCAACCGAACTTTCAAATCCACAACAAGAACATGAATCAATACCTTATACTTGTCTAGGTTTTTCAGGTAGATTGTTAGGGCGCCATGCCCTCCCATCGAATGACCAGATATAGATGCTCGTGAGGTATCAAGCTGTGGAAAATGTTCACCTAAGAGTTTAGGCAATTCTTTGACCACATACTCATACATACGCCAGTTTTTCCATTTCTCTTGAGTTGCATTCAGATAAAAGCCAGCACCTAGTTAGACAGAAGCAACACAAGAAAGAAGACAAATTAGAAATTGGAGTACGAACATGGGCTGGGATGAATATTTGCCTACACTCAAATCCTGTTCAACTCCTTTCCCTGCCTACATCTACTGAATAAATAAATGTTTATGAAACTATAGCCTCTGTAAGAATACAAACAACTTTTAGCAGGAGCCACTTAAAAAACCTTCAACAATTGATGAATATATGCATGACCAATAACTCCGATCACCAAGTTAAACATGTGGCTTGTTTGTGCCAACGATCAACTTAACACAACAAACTATGAAGCTATTCACCATGGAAAGAGACAGCTTCTTTCAAGCTGCATGAATTTTTCCTTTTTATCAGCCTCAAGCTGCATGAATTTCTGTTATGCAGAAAATGGAACCCACCCATCCCATTTGGAAATAAGTTGTGCATGGCAAAACATAGCCACAATATATCCACAAAAGAGCAAGTTTGTTAGCATGATAATTCTCAAACAGATTGAATGTCACAATTTTCACTATTTCTGATTAGTGATTGATTATCTCTCAAAATATAATTCCAGTGCTGAAACAATCACAATACAGAATCAAGATATTCACAATTCAAAAGGACCTGTCAATAGTAACACTGAAACACAAGTATACTTGTGTAACGTTTTACTTTTCTACACAAGTATACTTGTGTAACGTGTTGCTTTTCTATGTTATGAATGTCTCACAACTAGGAAGCTCATAATAATCCTCTACATACCTACGCCAAAATCCCAGCTATCAGATTCTCCTACCACATTCAGCCCTCCTAATTTAAGAAAACAAAAAGTTAAAGTGAGACAAGTCGAGAGAATGAATAATTCACGGTGGGGAGGAATAGAAAAGCTAATATTCCATTGAAAATTAGTCATATGACCAAAACTTTAACTTACTTGGTGACGTGTCTGGGGCAACTAGAGCAACTTTCTCGGCAGCAGCAGCTCGTTGTGCCCCAGATTTGATGATGAAATTCTCATCTGTGCAAGTAAGACCTGACAGCCAGTAGAGTACCTGCTCAAAACCCATTCAACCACAACCATAAATTCTACGAAACTCGAAAACAATATTGATCCACATACGTATTATCATAATTCATTAATTAAAGCGCCAATAAAAAATGACTGAAAAATTCGATCGCCGAACCTTTGCATGAACACAGAACAACTTAATCAAAACCTAAATGAATTTACAATAACCGAATAACCGAACAACAGTGCAAAACCCAGAAGCCATTTCTTTTTCTTTCTGAATTGTGTTACAAACCGCTCATACTAGCAGAGTTTCTTTTTATTGAACCCATCGAGTTGGTTGATTTGGAGGAAGCAAAGATGAAGAGAAACGTACGGGGAACTTTTGGGAGGAAGCAGACGACGGAGGAAAATAGATGTGGAAAGTCATGGAGCAGCCAAGAGTTGGACTGTAATGCCTGTATCTCTTGTTGTACCCATCGAACATCTTCGAGCTACTGATCTCCACTGGCTTCGTCTCCATCTCTCTCTATGTGCCTCGTCCCTCTCTAGATGTTCTCAGCTGACTGATTGAGTGACTCAACTCGCGACTCTCAGGCGCATGATGGAGGAAGAAATCCCCTGGCCTTCAAATTACAAGAAAGTACCTGAAGACACCTGCGAATTACTGAGCATTTTTGGGGGCTAATTGCATCAGTGGCCCCTAACCTTTTATTATTGTCCTATTTTAGATTATAACCTCAAAATCTTGCATAAGAGGTCCTAACCTCGATTTTTTATTTCATTTTAGACCTTTGGAAGACGATAACCGTTAGAATAGATGAAACTAGTCATGTGGCATGCCAACATGGCCCGATTTGCCATGGTGGAACAATAGTCAACTGTTGGGGATGATGTGGAAATGAACAAAACTAATAAAAAAAGAAAATATGAAAATAATAATAATTTAAAAAAGAAAGAAAGAAAGATAACGCCAAAAAAAAAAAAAGCCCATCACTGGCCATGTTCCCTTCAGCACTGCCATCCCTACGCCACCCTCTGTCACATCGCCACCTCCCCCTTCCTTGCTTGCCCAGCCAAGCACCTTCTTGCCGCCTAGCCTATTTCAGTCGATAACTTGCCACCCCAAGTGGCAAATGGTTATTATCGTTTTTTAGCTCCTCATTGGTTTCGCGATTCCTGTGAATTACGGTATAGATGAAGGTGTAATCAAATGTGAAGGAAGCTGAAATCAAACAGTTGTAGCGGATCTTGTACGATTAGCCACTGCACGTGGGGTCGGTGCTGAGTGGGTGTAAGACGGAGGTGGAGCTGCAACTTCGATTTGTTTTGCCGAACTACAATTTTGTCATAGTAGGAGCAATTGTGGAGTGCTTTTTTAGAGAAGGGCCACCAGAGGATGCAAGAGAGGAAGTGGAAGCCCGTCGATGCTGGGCAGATGAGTGGCAAAGGAAGTGGAAGGCTGAGTTTCAATTTAATTTTTTTTTATTTTTGCCCTTTACACATCATCAAATAATAGATTGTTATTGTGCCACTGTGGCAAATCACACCGTGCTAGTGTGCCATGTTGCTAATTCTGTTTATTCTAACAGTTTTTGTCATCCAAATGTCTAAAATGAAACAAAAAATTGAGGTTAAAGAACTCTCATACAAGATTTTGAGGTTATGGTCTAAAATAGAACAATAATGCAATTAACCATTTTTTTGGAGTGAATTCTTTGTAACATAAGGAAAATTACCACGACCCTTAAGGTTACGTCAAACCTACACTTGTTTTCTCCTTATTTCAAATACTTGCAATGGAACCCTCTAAAACCAACTCCGTTAATGACCGTTAAAGGAAAAAAAGAAAATAAAAGAAAATATCCGAATTTGTCATCTTAGTCTTCTTCATTAGAAACTTTGCCCCTAAATTTTACAATTTTATTTTGACAAAAATCATTAAAAAAACCACTTATGTTTTAACTCAGCCTAAATCAGCCACTTATGTGTTTTGCAACTCAAATAAACCATCAATGTTATATACATGGCCGAATAAACTACTGACGTTATTCAAATGACCCAATTCACCCAATACACTTTAAAATCCAATAAAAACCTACAAAACTCTTCACCATTTTTCTAATTTTGGATATAATTGATACTTTTAGTTTAAAATAGTCTAACTACGCTACTTTCATTGTCACAGTGGAAAATCTGTTAATATTTTAACCAATTATGGATCACTCTCTCTCCAAACTCGAGAGTCGATATCTAAAACTTCATTATCGCCCCTTGTTTCTACCATTATTTCACATCAACAATAGTACCAAGTCTCAAGAAATAAGAAGGTAGACTCAAAGTTGAAACTGTCTCCATGGACAAATATGATGGCTAAAGATGATGATTTCTCAGTTTCAATTAGTCAAAGTAATCCTATTAGGAGTATTATAACTTTTGTTTCATTTTGGTAAAAGAATGAATTTATTAAGAATCATTTAAATAGAATATCTTATATTTTAATAGAAGATAAAAATAATGAAATAAACCAGTAATTTTATCGGTTTCTCTGTAGAAAACAAAATAAGCCTCAAAACATTTCCAATTTTATCCAAAAAATACTAACCTGGTCTCCGTAAAAGGTTGAATTAAATATTAAATTTAACAAAGAATGGGTAATTTGATTCATTTAAAAATATTAGTAGTTTATTCGGCTAAAAAAACAAACATAAGTGGCCTAATTGAGCCAACTAAAAAATTCTAGTGGTTTATTTATTATTTTTTTGCCTTAGAAAAAACAAAATATTTCATCTAAAAACGAAGTATTCAAATAAATTATCATCAAGTAGCCGATTTGAGTTGATTCAGTAACATCAGTGGTTTATTTGGTTCCAAAAAAACATTAATGGCTGAATCGGGTTACATGGAATCATGAGTGGCTAATTTGTCATTTTTTCCCTTTTATTTTCTCCACCAAATTAAAAAGGCTAAAATAACGAATAAACCATTAATGTTTTGGTGCCAGCCCGATTCACCCGCTAATGTTTTTTTTTCCAAATAAACCACTAATGCTTCTGATTCAGTTCAAATCGGCCACTCTTGTAATTTTTACCGTTAATTCTAACATAATCTTAGCATAAAATGCCAACTTTAGTCCCTACATTTAATACTTTTTCTCCTAGCACCTCTAAAGTTTATTAATCAAACATTTAAACCACCTTTTTGCAGCCGACATTGTTTTTCGGACTCCATTTATGGGTAGTAATTAAGATCCTCCTGAACTTATTGATAGTGACCACGATGTTTCTGTTCTTACTTTGCCTTATATTGCATCATAATATTGAGCAAGACATCATTCGGGAGTGACAGTGTGGGTTAGAATGGATCCCGTCTTGGGCAATGGAGATGATACACTTTGAAGGAGCTAGAAGAAGCAATGAATAAACTGTGCCTGAAAAATATAATTGCGGAAGATGGTTATAGAATTTTATAAATGGTGAAGGTAGCATATTTGAATTATTTTAAACTAAGTAGAGTTATTTTGTTAATTTTAAAAATTTAATGATGGAGTTTTGTAATATTTCAAGAGCCGAGTGGGTAAATCGGCCTATCTAATAATGTTAGTGGTTTATTTGGTTATCTTGAATAACGTTAGTGGCTTATTTGGCTGGAAAAAAAAATCACTACTGGGCGATTTAAGCCGGGTCCAAAACGTTAGTGGTTTACTCGTTATTTTTTCCAATTAAAAGCTTCTTTCTCTCCTCTTTCTCTCTGCTGCTCTCCGCTGGTGCCTCTCTCGCGACGCCTCCTTTTCCTTCCACTGTCAGCCGACGCATCCTCTTCCCTCTCCTCTTTCGCGACGCCTCCTCTTCCCTCTCCTCTCTCGTGATGCCTCATCTTCCCTCTCTTCTTCGTGGATGCCTCCTCTTCCCTCTCCTCTTCGCGGACGCCTCCTCCTCCCTCTCCTCTTTTCTCCTCTGCCACGCATCTCCGCTGATGCCTCCTCTGCTGCGCCTCTCCACAGATGCTTCCTCCACCGACTCCTCTCTGCCAATGCCTCCTTTGCTGCACCTCTCCACCGATGCTTCCTCCACCGACTCCTCTCCGCCAACGGCTCTCTTTCCAGGACACAGGTGGCGGAGGACTTCGATTTGGATGGGCACCGGAAACCTTGACACTGGCAACTCTCACTCCTGGACAATGCTCCGCCACTCCTCCGACGACAAGGAATTCCCCAGCTTCTTGAACGGCGACTGAACCAGCTGTGTCAGGCAGAGCCGTTGTCCCAGGAAATCAGCATCGATTCTCCATATCTAGGGATTTTTTAGGGTTAAGATTGCTTATGGAACAGATCTGGGTACTTCATAGTAGATTGATGCTACTACTGTTCGACGAAACAGATCTGGGTTTCAGACTAATGGAGAATAAAGGAGTTGATTTTTTAGGGGTAAGTGTGTTTATTTGAAAAATGGGGGACACAAATGTATGTTTAACCTAGCTTCAGGGGTCCTGGTAAAATTTCCTTCAATTTAAGCCAATATAATCTAAAAAAATTAATTTTTATTTTTATATTTTTTTCCACAAAAATAATTTATTTTGAAATCCAATACTATGTAGATATAATAATATATTTGAAAGTTTAATGAGATTTAAAAAATTATATTTTCAATAAATTACTACACCTATATAATATTTACTCTTAAGTAAAATTGGTTCTAGACAAAAACAGTAAAAATAAAATTATTTTAAATTAAATTAATTTAAATTAAAATGAATTGACTAAGAAATAGTACTTTTTTACAACCTGTAATCAATTTATCACATCATCACCTCCATGTCATCAGTTTAGAACATAAATACGGTGAATTTTGTTGGGGAAATTTAGGTGTTTTCCCTTTTCTTTGCTAATGGCGAATGAGTTAATTTTTGAGGGGTAAGTGTATTTATTTGAAAAATGAGGGACACAGGTATATGTTCGACCTAGCCTTAAAGGGGTCCTTGTAAATTTTTCTTTAATTTAAGCCAATATAATCTAAAATAATTTATTTTATTTTTATATTTTTTGCCCAAAATTAATTTATTTTGAAATTCAATACTATGCAAATATAATAATCTATTTGAAAGTCAATTTTCATAATATTATTAAATTTTTATGAATTCTTCTATTTTTAGGATTAAAAAGAAAAGTTATAAAAGTTTAATAAGATTACAAAAATTGTATTTCCAATAAGTTAGTATACCTACATAATATTGGCTCTTAAGTAAAATTGGTTAGTTCAAAAACAGTGAAAATAAAAATAATTATTTTAAATTAAGTTAATTTAAGTTTAAAAAAATTGACTAAGAACTGGTACTTTTTAGTACATGTAATCCATTTACCACATCATCATCTCCATGTCATCAGTTTAGAACATAAAGACAACGAATTTTGTTGGGGACAGTAAGCCAGTAACACTTATGAGCTGAACTTACTTATATGTATGTATGTATTAGCAAAGGGGCAAATTTGCCAATTGCCACCAAACTGTAAGAGGTAGAATAATTTTGCTACTAAACTATTTTTGCGAGCAAATTTGCTATTAATTTTTTCAAAAGGTGTAAATTTATAATTAATGTTTTGCATTGTAAGAAAATCTATCACCTGTTCATTAAAATTGCTTAAAGTGTCAAATGTGGGAAAAATGAAAAAAAGAATGCAAATTTTAATTTCAAGTTTTCTTTACCTAACACCCTGACCCATAAGTTTTTTATCATCATTTTCACTCCAGCAAACCTTTGTATTCTTTGTCACCCTCTAAATTTTCCGCTGCTACCATTACCTTTACTATTTCACATATCCCGGTAATACTTGTTGTGAAAACAAAAGTTTTAAATTTATAACTTCTATTCACCTACAAGTGTACGGTGTTGTTGTGTGCAAGTGACAAATACAGGTGTCGTCTTAAGAGATAGGAAAAATTCTATCAGAAGTCAAGTTCTAGCTACCCAAACCACCTGAACTACAATGAGAAAGAAACCAAAATGAAATGGGTAAAGATTAAGGTTGGTTGAATAAATGTAAAGATACTAATGAAAACTAAGCTGCAACTAAATGAGAAGACTATCTAAAATTAGCTAAACTAATTACAAATGAGGTAGCTTAGTTAAGAATACCATCTTCTTAGGATTCCACTCTTTTGCTTACTACCTAAGTCAAATGAAGTTTTAAGGGCACTCACTTCTTATGTGGTAAGAGGATTCAAACATCAAAACTCTCTTTCTCCATGTCAAGTTTTGCTCACCTTAGATTAACTATGACATTTTTCAAGCTCATAAATTAACCTAAGATAGATTAAAACCTAACCTCAATTCAATTACCTGATGGGTCCATGAATTACCTTTAATTCACAAGACCTATCATTTTTTACTCCTCACTTCCACCTCCCTCCTTTCTCTATTATAAAAAAATGACATTTTGAAGTGTGCGTGGTGCCCAATCAACACACAAACATTAAGTATAAGAGTAGGCAACACAAGAAAATCAATACTCATGAAAAACCTCAAATAAACATTAAATAATAAGCAACAAGAGTTTCATCCTAGAAAGACATAAAAATTTGCTTCATGTCCAAACTAACAACTAACATTATACTAGAGTTTAAGGAAACCATAAAGAATTACTAGAGAGAAAATGTAAGAAGGAACCAAAAAAAGCCCTTGGGCTTAAGTCTCTTTAGCCTTAAAGTTCCTTCTTGGCACCTTTAAGCATGCCCCAACAAAATGCCTTTAATGGTGGCTCTCTCCAAAAAAAGTCCCTAAACCCTAGAATGAGAGATGTGTTAATCTTCCAAGCTCTTCCCTTTCTCTAATAAGTTGCTTCCTTATCTTTTTGAATTTGACCAATTAGGGGTGTGGTAGGTGAATTTTTTGGATCACTTGATGGGGATAAGTAAGCCAATCCTGTATCAAAGCTCCAAAATCGAGAAAAATGGGTCCCCTGCAGAACCTAGCGTGATGCGAGTGCACCTAACTAGGTGGTGCGATCGCACCATAAATTTGGGTAAGTTTCTAGAATTGGTGCGACAGCATCACACATGGTTCATGGCTTTTTGTTCTTGGTGCGATAGTACCATTATTTTTAGTGTGATAGCTTTGCCATGAAATTTGCCTTCCTTTGTGCAAAGTCTTATTTCAAGCTCTCAGCTTTCTCCTTTTTGTCAATTGTGCCAAAAATTTTGCTTGCTTTTCCATTCAAGCTCCTTTTGCTCCATTAATCCTACAAAACAAACATGAATATTAAGAACTAGTAGAATTTTTAGCAATTAAACACAAAAGTGGGTAGTAAATTTAGGTAAATTTTGTGATCAACAATACTTCAAAAAATGCTCTTTAGAATAAACTTTAGTCAAATAGAGTTTGATTGATACATGTGAGACTATATTCAAAGGCGTTATAGTTCTATAATAAAAAATTAATGGCAATGGCGATGGAGGGTGGCTTGGCAACAATGAATAAGGTGAAAATAAGAAGGCTCAACAATGAGAATGTGTGGCTAAACACAAGGTCCTGACTCAGTTAAGTATTATGAAATGTTTGAGTAGTTTGGTGTTAAAAAAAAAATTTAGGGACTAGTTTAAAAGTTGTGTCATAAAATATTATTTAAACAAACGAAACATTTCTACTATTTAATGTTTAGTGGCAAAATTTTCACAATGTAAATGTTAATGGTAAATTTACCTAAAAAAAAATTAATGGCAAAATTACACTATCAATATATTTTAGTGGCAAATTTGCTCATTTTGCCTATATATATGTGTGTGTGTGTGTGTGTGTGTGTGTATGTATGTATATATGTATACACACACACACACAAAGATATAGAGACAAAAAAAAAAAAAAAGGCCCGACTTGTAGTTTTTGTATGTGTGTGTTTCTTTTTACCTTAATGTTTAATTTTTTTTTTTTCAATTTGAGTTCGTTACAATTTTATTAGATTAATTGTTGTTAAAAAAGTTTAAAATGACATTTTCAAACTATAAAGTTTTATCTGATATTTACAAAAAATTTGCATTTTTGTTGGATATTTACAAAGATATTTATTGAATAAAACTCTAATTTAAAACTAAATAAGTGAATTTAGATGCTTAGAGGTAAAAGAATTAATATGAACGGACAACAAACAAATTTACCCTCAATTTAAGATATCGGTAAAATTCACCGTGAATTACCTAAGTTATTTTTTTTGTCCTAATTAGGTACCTTCATTTTAAGTTGCCCTAGCGAGATACATGTTCTTTTTATGCGCATTCTATTCAGATACTTTATGTCACTTTCTTTGTTAAGTTGGATGGAAAAAGTTGACATGACATTAAATAAGAATAAAATAAATTTAAAATAACAATTTTGGCCCTCAAACTTTTTCAAATCAATAATTCTAGTCTTTAACTTTTCATATCAACAATTTTAAACCCTAAAATTCTAAATCCCAAATCTAGTGCCTCATTTTCATATTTTTTTTGTTCCAATTTTTTGGTTTTGTTCAGAAATTTGGAATCAAACTCACTCATCTCCCCTTGCTTCGTCGTTGCTCCTCGTTCTTTCATCTCCTCCTCACTTCATCGTTGGTCCCCATTCGTTCATCTCCCCCTTGCTTCACCAAAGGCTTTGCTAGATCCCTCTTCTTCACCACTTTGAAACCCACTTTCCTTACCGTTGCCATAATGTCCAAGTACTTCTCAACCTTGACAAGGCGTCAACCCTGTTAATCCCTTGGATTATCTCAATGAGCTCCGAAATTTTCACCTGGTGCTTATCAATCATGACCCATTCATATCAAACATTTATGAATCCGGGTCAGTCGTGACCCAAAAGATCTTTGCGTTGATGTTGTCATGCTTCGATGCGTGGTTGGATGATGGGAGAGCTGGATTGCCGATTGTGACATTAATGTTCGCTGGGCCACGACAGACATAAAAGTTTCATCTTCATATATCTCTATTATATTGTTCTCTCAGCTCCACCCTTGTCTCAATTGGCATTGTTACAAGCTGTAGATATAACATCTTCATGAATTTTGTTCACTCCGTCGTGAATTAAGGGAAATCAAATCAGTAGTTCACCTTGAAAATCGATAGTTGTTTGAAGCTCAATTTTGCTCCCATTTTAATTTCCACCCAAATTTCTTATTGATTTGAAATTAAAATTAGTTGGGCAAGCTTTATTTGGTTTGGCCATGGAGTTCTGGAGAGTGAGATAGTTGGTTTTTGGTGGCCGAATAGAGTTTCAATTGTCATTGTGGTTGAAAGTAGAAGTTTAAGTTTAGAATTGTTGATTTGAAAAAGTTTAAGGGCCAAAATTATTATTTTAAATTTTTTTATTCTTATTTAATGTCATGTTAGCTTTTTCCATCCAACTTAACAAAGAAAGTGACGGAAAGTATTTGAATAGGACGCACATAAAGAAGATAGGTATCTCGCTAGGACGACTTAAAGATGAAGTACCCAATTAGGACAAAAAAATAAGTTAGATGACCCATGGTGAATTTTACCCTTTAAGATATGCATGTTTTCAAATTGAACAATTATTTGATATTGGTAATTAAATTTAGGATATGATGAATTGAAAGGCATGATATGTTGTGATTGGTAAAAAAAAAAATGTTTCAATTAAGTGTCTTCCACTCAAGATATGTTACATACTCTTCCACTCAAGATATATGCTTAAGCTTGAGCATATCTATATTGTTAAATACTCTCTTTGTAAAAAAAATGTGATATATTTTGTTTTGGACCGTGCCAAAACTTTGCATTATTTCTATATTTAGTAAATTACTTTACCATATTGTCCTTTAAATCTTATTTCAATATTTACTTTTCTATCTTTCTTGATTTTACATATAAAAATCAAGGGTAAAAATGGAAACAAAAAATAAAACTTTTCTTCTTTTTGTATGTCAAATACAAACATTTCATCCAATATGGAAACAGAGAATATATATAAAGGAGAAACCTACTCATTCCCCAACATTAATTCCTTTAGCATTTACTTCATAATATAAAAAAAAATTCTACCTATTTTACTTCATAATATAAAGGAGAATTCCACTCATTTCCCAAGACTAATCCTTTTAGCATTTACTTCATAATACATTTGTAGCATTGATTTCAATTTTCATATGTTATAATTAATAGTTACGTTATTATATAGCCTTCACTCCAAAATTCACTCATTTCTTTATTTCTTTTACTATTAATTGCATAGTGTGTTTGAATTATTTAATACCTTAAACTCCCATATAGTCTTAACTTCAAAATTTATATAGATAAAGGAGAAACTCACCCATTCGCCAACACTAATTTCTTTAGCATTTACTTTATAATATAAATGAGAATTCTACTCATTTTACTTCATAAGAAACCTACTCATTTCCCAAGAGTAATTTCTTTTGTATTTACCTCATAATACATTTATAGCATTAATTTTAAATTTCATCTATTATAATTAATAATTACGTCATTATATAGCCTTCACTCCAAAATTCACCAATTCCTCTATTTTTTTCACCATCAATTGCATAGTGTGTTTATATTATTTAATACCCTAGGCCCCATATAGTCATAACTTCAAATTTTATATTCTGAATTATAATTCTTGGTTGATTCCTTGTGTCATAGTAGAGAGCCATTAAAATTCTATTTTTTATATATTTTAGTGATTGAATTTCTATTTTGGTGTTCTCATTACAATTTTATTTACTTTAATGGTATTAATATTGTCCATCCAACTTCCTTATCTCTCTTAGCAATTTAGTAGCTTTAATTTCTATTAGAGTGTTTTCATTAGAATTTTATTCCCTTGAATGATATTAATATAGTCCACCCAACTTTCATTGAAATTATATTTTTTATACATTTTAGGGATTGAATTTAAATTCCTATCCTATTAGTATAGTAAAACATCGTTAGCTTTTGTTTCCTTCTTAATGGGTCATTAATATTGTTTTCCCTTAATCAATGTTTTAAATAAATTCCATCTCTCTTAGCAATTTAGTAGCTTTAATTTCTATTAAAGTATTCTCATTACCATTTTACTTGCTTTAATGGTATTAATATTGTCCATCCAATTTCTCCATCTTTGCAATTTAGTAGCTTTAATTTCTATTAGAGTGTTCTTATTACAATTTTATTTTTTTTAATGGTATTAATATTGTCCATTCAACTTCCCTTAAAATTCTATTTTTTATAAATTTTAGTGATTGAATTTAAATTCCTATCCTATTAGTATATTAAAACACCATTAGCTTTTGGTTCTTTCTTAATGGGTCATTAATATTATTGTCCCTTAATCAATTGTTTCAAATAAATTTCATCTTTCTTAACAATTTAGCATTTTTAATTTCTATTATAGTGTTCTCATTACAATTTTATTTGCATTAATATTATTAATATTGTTCATCTAACTTCCTCATCTATCTTAGCAATTTAGTAGCGTTAATTTCTATTAGAGTGTTCTCATTACAATTTTATTTATTTTAATGGTATTAATATTATCTATCTAACTTTCCAAAGAATATTTTTCCAGCATTAACTTCATAGTACATTTGTAGCATTAATTTAAGAATTTATTTGAAATAATTAATACCTAAAGTCCCTATATAACCTTTACTCAAAAAATCACTCATTTACTCATTCACTCCTATATATATGTATATGTTCTAATACTTGCTTTCAACACATACTCAATATTATCAGTCTTTCCTTTCATTTATTTCTGTCTTCTATTGCTACCTATCTTCGTTTATTCATTAATTTATATTTTCATATTTTCACCATTACCAAATATGAGATAGTTACCTAAACAGGTTGATAGATTTCTTATTGTTTAATTTCTTTGTCTTTGAATTCTTACAATTGATGAATATGTTCTTTTATAAATGTTCTCTTATTTTTATAATCTTCCAACAGAACATATTACATTGGAGAAATTGTTTCCTGAAAGGACTAATTTAACCATTCAGGTAAGGATGTGTCGTTTATAGAATATTTTTACTTTTTGAAAAGGTGACCAATTTATTAGTACTGATTGTGTTCTTATGGATGGCAAAATATTCTTCTTTTTCTTTATTCTGCTGAATTTTATAATTTATTTTTTTCTCCCTACTATAAATTTACATTCATGATCTATTATTGGCTATTATGTTTTTTTTTACATATAAAGAGCATGGCAATTCATGGGTCTATAAAAAATTTTTTGGCATTCAAGTTTAAAAAGAAGCTTCGCGAAGGAAGTATGTATATCTTCAAGAATTTCACTGTTTTTCCAAAGAAAAGGACTTGTCAAATCATAGATATACACCCATTTATGATCTACATTACTCATACTACACAAATCTATGATGTGAACCATACATAAATTTAAGTTTGTTACTTTTAATCAACTTAGCACACGTGTTGACCAAGAAGAACTTCTTATAGATTTCTCTAGAAGTTTTCTAAAATATAATCAGATGTTGCATGTATTATCTATACGTCATAATTACCATTTGTTTTTCCATACCTGATGTTGTGAGAGTTATTTTAGAAGTTGGTTCAATTGAGCAAAAAATTGTTAAAGGTGATTCAGTTGACACCTTAACCATCAAATTACAGGATTTAAGGTATTTTCTACACAATGATATTCAATATCTTCCCTTTTGATCATTTGTGTATATTTTTCTACTAATTTCCATCTTTTCCAAACAGCGGTAATAAAATTATACTTACACTATGATCAGAGTTCTCCCAAATTTTTTTTGGCAAAGAAGGGAGAAAATGAATCAACATGTATTATAAGAATTTTCACTTATTTAGTCATGAAAACTTTTCAAGGTTTCTAACATATTGTATCTTCTCTCATCCACATTTAGCTTTATTTCTCATTGTACTATACTATAAACCTATTAACTATATTGTTTCCTATATAAGTCGGCCAAGCTTGTGAACTTTAAGATCAAACAAGATTTACTTAAATCTTCAAATTTTTGAGGTTGATACTGTAAGGAATGATTTTATGTAGGTTTCTAAAACCAATTTGTTTGTTTATAGCATATGTCTTACATTAGTTGATAACTTACCACCCATTATTTTATATCATATATTCAAATGTAATGCCAAAAATTATATTTCATTTCTAAAAATTATATTCTTCATGTAGTTTTATTCACATCTCCAAAAATTTCATCTTACTTTTTTTCTTTAATATTACTCAAATTTTTCATTTTAGCAGGAAATGGGCACACCAACCAAGGTATTTAAAGTTTGTTTCAAACAAGTTCTAACGATCATTGCATTGTACCATGGATATGATGAGCCAAAGTATGAAACATTATGAAATAGTAAAGGTTCTTTTCACTCATTGATTATTGTATCGAGAGATAAAGCAGATCAAGAAAACCTTCAGATAACAAAATGCTCAACAACGTCAGAGAAAAATGCATAGAATGAGGCGGCAAGAGACATGATTCAAGTGCTGTAACAAATCTATAAATTTGAGATCGACAATTACCACCTACAAACAAGAAATCATTATATCACAGCATATGATCGAGAGCTTTATGAAAACATGAAATGAGAACAAGAATACAAAAAACCGATGAAACAAATAGCACAAATGACAACAGAGCTGGACAAAACCAAAGCAATGATTAACGCACTATAAGATTATATAGATGAAATTATAAAAAAAATTTGTAATCTCAGCTTCTAAGATCTAATTTATTACAAATATAGGTTCTACATAGAGTAATGTCCCACATCAAATAAAATACTCATAATAAAAAATAATAGTTTCAATAAGTTTTGTATTACACAATTAGACTATATACACAAACAAATAAAAACACAACTTGTATTCTAACATATTAACCTAATTTCAATTCAAGGAATGATTTTCGTGTATTGCATGGGTTGATCAACTAGTAATTTATTAAAGCTAGTGATCTATAATGCTTCGTAGATGATTTATTAACCTTTAATAACTTATTAAAAGGAATATTGCCAAAAAATCCTTGAGGTTTGGTCGAGTATATAGTTTTGTCTTATATTTTTTAGAAACCTACATTTATACCCTGCAAAAGTTAACTTTGTTAATAACTGCTAATACAAAAAAGAGAAAATCCCTGATTTTGCCTTCCTAACGTTCTTCCATAGAAATTTTACACCCCAACCTTTTGAATCTACCATCTATCCTCATTCCCTGCATCTAACCCTTGATTCGTTTGTCATCCCGATCACCTTCATTTACCATCACCTCCTCACTTCCTTCGAAGCCATCAAACATGGCCTTACT
Organism: Aquilaria sinensis; assembly: GCA_005392925.1. Lineage (NCBI taxonomy): Eukaryota > Viridiplantae > Streptophyta > Magnoliopsida > Malvales > Thymelaeaceae > Aquilaria > Aquilaria sinensis. Next base: position 666,260 of record SMDT01001070.1, read on the forward strand.
CAAGTTCTGTGGTGAATCCTCACCAGATGTTGAAGCTCCACTCCTTAGAGGCGTTGTTGATGACTAAAAGCAAATCTTGATGGGGCGGCAACGAGGCACAGACAATGATGGGAAGCTATTTGGTTGGGATTCGATCGAAAGGTTAGAGGTGAATCAGCATGAACGAAATCATGCTGAATCATGAATGGAGATGAATCGGTGTGAATGAAGGGGCAGAATCTTGTGTGAATCATGAATGGAATCATCAGAATCGTGTAGCTGGAGTGAATGAGGACCACCAGATGAACAAAACCTGGAATGGGTGGCAAGCGGAGGATGAATGAAACTTGGTACGTACGTGAATTTCTGAGATTGTAAAATTCTAGCAAGACCACTGGGTTTGCGAAGATCGCAAGTGTGGCAACACCAACTGGGTTTGCGAAGACTAGAAGGCCTAAAGCCATTTTTGGCCCTTGAACTTGAATGACACGGACACTTAACTCTTTTATCTTGGGATCGGTCTAATTTGCCCTTTAGACTTTCAAACACGGGACACTTTGCCCCATTTTCCCCACATGCGCATCAAGTGATGCTTTTTACCCTAACGGCGTCTGCCCCTTTTGTTCCTTTTAGTTTGAAATCATCGGTTGTAATTTTTGCACCGGCAATTGTCGGCTGTGAACTCGTTGGCGATCTTGAGGCCTTGAGCGCCGCCCTAGTCGTTTCTTTTTCCTTAACCCAATCGACCCATCGTTGAAACTGAAACAGATCTTGTTGTACAAAATTGCCCTCCCCAATCCCAGTCCCTTCTTTGCCGAAATCACCTTCCACAATCATTTCCTTGTCCCTAGTTTTGGATGGCTATGGCAAGGAAAATTTGGCAGTGACGGCGGTAAGGAAGATTTGGTTGCTGTGGTGGTGAGATGAAGCGGCGAGGAAGAGTTGGCGATGGTGGTGGTGGGATGAAACAGCGAGGAAGAGTTTGCAACGGTAGCGGTGAGGGAGAGTTGGCTGCGTAGCGGTGAAGGAGAGCTGGCAGTGTAACTGTAAGAGAGTGCTGGCAATTGGCCGTGAGATGAATCGACAAGGAAGAGCCGACAGTGTTGTTAATGAGATAAAGCGGCAAGGAAGAACAGATAAAACGGAGTAGACGGAGTTAGGGTAAAAACCATCATGTGATGCACACATAGGGAAAAAAAGGGTGAGGTGTCCCATTTTTTAAAGTTCAGGGAGTGAGTTAGACGGATTCCAAATTAAGGGGGTTAAGTGTCCATGTTATTCAAGTTCAAGGGCTAAAATGGCTTTAGGCCAAAACTAGAATTACTTTTAAGTTTGAGTTTAGAGCATCCAACGAATATGGTGGCACGCTTCTGCCAGATTGTTCAGATCTGTTCATAGATCTATTTAGGGTTTCCGGTTAAGATATGTTTAGAAACTTTCGGTTATTCTTTCTTTTCTTTTTTTTTTTTTTCAAATTATTGGTTTGATTTGAAAGGATTTTAATAGTTAGGGTGCGAAGTTTTTGTAGAAGAAAGTTAGGAGAGCAAAGTCAAGGATTTTCCAATTTTTTGATTGACTGTCATTAACAAAGTTAAATTGTGAGGGGGTAAGTGTAGGTTTCTAAAAAATGATGGACAAAATTGCAGGTTCGATCAAATCTCAAGAATTTTTGCTAATTTTTCCCTTATTAAAATTAGAGTTGGGGGGGGGGGGGAATGAGACTAAACAATGTTAGAAACCATGAGGGTTTTTAACTCATAAAAATTACTCCAACCATCCTATCAATCTTGCTTCATTTTTTTTTTTCAGGTTCATCCTAAATCTTTACAATATTTTCATATTTAGTAATTTACTTTATTATATTACCTTTTAAATTATCATTTTAATATCCATTTTTTCTAACTTTTTAAATCTTCAAACTAAACCAAATGAAGCAACATTTGTGGAACAAAGGGAGTTTGTAAACATCCTATTATTTTCCATTATATTTTAGTGTGTGTGTGTGTGTCAAGGTGGGGAGAACCGAGCATAAAAAACTTTTCAAACAATAAAGAAATGACTAAGTATTGTTTACATTAATTGAAGAATTGCAATGTTATAATTTATGTTTCTAGTAAATTTATTTTAATTTAAGTCAACTTAATCTAAAATGAATTATTTTTATTTTTACATCTTTTCACTTGTAACTAATTTTATTTTAAAACTAATATTATGTAGGTGTAATAATCTATTGAAAATACAATTCTTATAAGATTACTAATTTTTATGACTGTTTTTATTTTAGTCATTAAAAAGAAAATTTCATAAAAATTCAATAATGTAATAAAAATTTACTTTCAAATGGACTATTACATCTATCTGATATTGACTTTCAAATATAATTGGTTATAAAGAAAAAAATATAAAAAAAAATTATTTTTTTCTTAACTAAATCTATTTAACTCTTTTCACGTAAGTTTGTCTCTTTCAACATGATGATGTGGCAAATGGCTGGTTGCTGGCAAAAGTTGTCCTTGATAATGAATTAAAACAACCCCTATAATAAAGATCTATAACTACCCGATGGACATTGAGGAAAAAGCTCTTCTTGTCGAAGTACCAATCAGATGACACCGTTAGACTTAAACTTTTATTCCCGTCAACGTTTATGTCATTTTATATTAGCCTCAAATCTTTATCTTATAATTCTACGTAAAATAGAGTTAATAGAAAAACCGATTTATAAAAAAAAAATTATATTTACTACCATTCAAAATATTATCATACAAAATAAATTTTCTATCTTTTAATAAATTTACAACATGTCATAATTTTTAATAGTTAATAGATCATTTAAATCAACCGTTTTTTTATCTTTGTATATCAAATTTCTATGTTTGCCCGGCCTTATTTAGTTTTAGGGGCTAATATATAACTTATTACTCCTTTTGTCTCACAAAACTTATATCCTTTATTATTCATATTAATTAGTTCATGATTTTCTTTATTCTAAAGTTCCTTACAGAAATATAAATTTTTTATATGGAAATAGTCCATTAAAAATCTAAGTTATAGATATAATTTCTAAGAATTTTTTGCAATATAAATTAATATCAATATATTTAAGTTAAAATTTAATCAAAAAGCTAAAATGTCCAACATTTGCGAAACAGATGAACCATAAAGATTTAGGACAATGCAACAAAATCAAGTTGAGGACAAATTCTCAATATGAAATAAAGGTTTAGGACAAATGGTGCATTTACTCTTATTATTTTTTATATTCCCCGTTGTTAATCACCCCATGATATTCTCGGATGGAATCATAATGTATTGGCATAGAAATGGGCCGCGTTAGATGCAGCACAGGGGATCGAGAGTATGCAGGCCCGATCATCTTCTTTTAAAAGGATTAAACACATGATTTTATTTTCTTTTACTCGAAAGTTTTATAATAAAAGGACCCAATTACTCCACATCTCTTCTAAATTATCTAAACTCACCAACTTGATACAAAGATTAGGACCAATAACAGATGGCCCAATTATAGGGTATGGGATAGGGAAGGGACAGAAGAATTGTGTTTTTTTTTTTTAACGCAATTCTTCTGTCCCCGTCTCTTTGTCCCTTTCCTGTCCCATACCCTATACTTGTGCCATCTGTCAGGGAGAAAGTAGAGCAGCGAAATTATTGCCGAAGATCCAAAGACCGGACCAGTTTACTTTCTCGGAAAGCATAAGTACTGCCGGCCCTGTTCCTTGCGGGTCTGCGGTTTCGACAAGCAGGAGATGGTGACCAAGACGGCGTAGCAGCATGAGTTGCCGTTGGTGGCGGTGGTTTGATTTTCATGGCAGCCAGGGAGCAGTTGTCTTTGTGCGTCGGCATCTCTTCCTGATCATCCATGAATATTTGCTTGCTCCTGCATCCCACGCTACAAAAACCCATATCCCCTTTTCTCCCAAAACACAGACAAATCATTCATCAGAGAGAATTGATAAAATTGGTAGCAGTACTAGTAAGTTGGCTAATATGCGAGTGATTTGAATGGATCGTGCTTACTTGTACATGAAGATGTCTTTCCTGGGCAAGAGCTTCTTGCTGCAGAGAAAGCATCTTCCTAATCGAAACAAAAGACTTCACAGGAGCGCACAAAAGGAAATTAGAGGTTGATAGGAGGAACCTAAAAATCAGCCAATAGTGCTGACAAAGGCGACAAACTATCAACAGGAAAACAATCTATAATTGTGCAACTGAGGATGATGAAAACCTGAAAAACAAGAAGAAAACGTGCAAAGATAATCTGTACAATAAAGAAAAAAAAATAACAGATGGCACAATTATAGGGTATGGGACAGGGAAGGGACAGAGAGATGGGGCACAGAAGAATTGTGTTCCTTTTTTTTTTCTAGCATTTGACTCAGTCTTATAAGTCAAGCAATATGCTACTTCACCTTCATTTTCCTCATGTTTACCCATCGCATGCGCAGCCGAGCAGTCTCAGCTTTCGCGACCTACCATCCCTCCTCACCACCCCTTGCCGAACCGGTCAACTCGGCCGGCCCCACCCCCTTCCCCCAGGACCACTATACGACTCCTTCCTTACCTTTCGACCCTTATGTCAATGGTTTAAGTTCGGCATTGTTTTTTGTTTGGTAGGTTGTCGGTGAACAAACAAGGATTGGCGAGGGAGGGCGTGAGGGGGGAGGGCTTACCCCGAGAGCTATGGTGGATGAGTAAGGGTTGACTACAATCTGGTCTTTGGGAGGTAGGTGGGAAAACTTTGAAAATCGATCCCCCCACAACCTACACGGAAACTGCCTTCTCCCCCTTCCTCCTTTCCCTCATCAAATCGGTCTCCCCTTTCCTCAATGATGCCATGTCACCAAGATGAAGTTTATTTCCCCCTTTATTATCATTTATCACTGCCAATTTTGAGTCCAAATCACTCTAAACCCACAAGTCCATCCCATGCTCCGTTTCGAGGTCCTTAACTCCTTTCTTTGTCGTCGCTCCTTGTCCGACTGACCTTCTCTGCAGCCATTGCCTCTACCCAAGCTTAACAAATCCAAACCTGCTACCAAACTCCTACCCCAGAAAATCTCGGTGATCATGGCGTTCCCTTTGTTGGCCCATGAAGGACCGATTTGATTACTTTTACAAGAAAGGCATAAAAGAGTTCTTCAAATCCAGAAACCAAAAGTACAAACCGCTCCAGTGCTTGATGAGGCAGATGGCGAGGGCGGAGGCGGACCAAGGGTCAAGCCATTGCATGGAGTCACTAGTGGTGGGGGCGAGGTCTGAGATCTGGCAAGGCAGTCGTCGGCGCTATGGAGGTTGCTGGAGGAGGCGTGCTTGGCACATGTAAGGAGCAATTAAATGAGATGGATGCCTCTCTCTTTTGAATGGAGGCCATGCATGCTTGACAGCAGCGGAAACTGGGCGCGGCGATGACAATGCGAGGGATAGAAATTTTAGGTTTGGATGGTAGTAAAGAAGGAGTATTCATTTGAGGCTCCGTTAATTGAAAAGGTTTCTTCTGAACCAATGAAGAGATGAAAACCAAGGATTTAATAAGGGGAATGAAGAGTAGGAAGGAGACTGAATGAAGTAAAAAGTTTGTCGTTGGAAGTGTTTTGCAGACACGGAGAAAAGAGTCCATACATTTTGGGAAAAGGAAATGACTTCCATGGATTTATGGTGTTGGCCCAAGTGCAACCAAGAGGGGGTGAATTGGTTGGGTTCTAAAAATAAAGCACAAATGAATTATTGAACCCCCAAATTTAAATTTAATTTAAGGAACAATGATTAACTCTATTTTACTCAGAAAATGACTACCACAATCCACCTAGAATTTGTTTTGAAAGCTACATTTGAAGTAGTTTTGAAAACAAATAAGTTCAACCAAAATAAGTTGCATAAAACACCCACCAAAGCTCAAGTATGTAGAGAGAAGAAGAAGCTTGGACAAGAGAATTTTTATAGAGGTTCGAACTCTCCTCTTGAGAGCCTACTCCTCTCATCAAGTTCACCACTTGAGAGTTTTCTTCTCTACTATGAAACACAATGATACACAATAGCCTACAAGAACACACAACCCTTTGGTAGTTTCTTCTACCTTTACTTCTCACTAGTTTTGCCAAAGGCTAACTAGAAACTCTTCTAACTCCCTTTCCCTTACAAGGAAATCACTCAACCACTCAAGGCAAGCTCAACAATTCGTGGTTACAAGGTAAGAACTAAGGAAACACTCAATGCTAGAAAATCCAATGAAAGCACAATCACAAGTTCTTGGCAATTTTTCTAGTTTAAGCTCTTTGATGGAGGATTCTTTCTTCTAGTTGCCAAGTGAGGTTTACAACATGTATCTTAGTATAAATATACTCTTTAGGAAGCTATTAGACCGTTAAAACCCTGCTGGAAACGCCTGAAAAAGTTCCTTTAAAACTGGTGACCGTTTGCTCTATTTTTCACGCAAAAATGCCGAGTTCTCAGATTTCGCGTTAAGTTCCGAGTTTAACGGGTTAACTCCATTTCTCCCTCTAACGGTCAAACACAGCTGGGACAAGCCATTTAATGCGCTGCAGGGATGTACTGGTGGCGTATTCTGATTCGTTCCAGTTCTATTTGAATTCTTGGCTGAAAAACGCGCCACTTGAAGCATTTGAAAGGAAGCCTTCAGGCTTCGACTTAACGGGTTCAAACCAACTTTTAACGCGTTAACTGATGTTTTTCGAAAACTCACAGGAGACTCAAACTTTGAATTAAACTAGTTTAACATATTAAAGTATAAACTTGAGAGGAGGTTAAATTTAGGTAAAAGAAATACCTGTTAAACTGTGATTTTAATGGATTAGACTTGAAACAACTAAAAAACACTTGTCATTTGGAAATCAAACTTGATTCAAACATTAACCTAAGTTAATAACCTACTAGTTTCTTTTCAAAGGCAATTTTTCCTCAATACTCTTAAAACATATTTTTTGAGAAAACACTTGACACACTTGGAAATTAAGCATAAGTTCAATTAACCTTATTTTGACCAAAGAAGTGAGATTAAAAACATTAACACACATCACTTGTCATCATCAAAATTAAAGTTTTTTTTAGAACAAATCCAACATATGGGTTTGTCGAATATTGACAAGCTGACTAAAAAATCTGAGAGGTATTAGAAAAAAATAAGATAAAAATTAAGAAGGTGGCGGAGAAGCAGCAGATAAAGGAAGGAATCAGGAGTTGACCAAGTTAGTAGATTAGAGGTTGAAGTGTTAAATTTACATGTTTGAGGGTGCTTTAAGTGCATGAAAACATGTAAGGATGTAAATTGGCATTTTTGCCAAAATTTTGTCAAATTTAATTGTGGAATCGATGGAAGGATTATGATTAGGATGGATCTGACACGTTTGGAACTTTAACAGAGCAAAATGGATGTTAAAGACCCATTTAGCACAATATAAAAAGGTTAGAGATGACAAATAAATTTTATCCTATAAAAAAATCTCCATTTTATAATAGGTTATACCCACAATAGGCACTGTCTAAATTTATTTATTTATTTTAAAGTATAAATATATGCTTCATTAAGAATTAATCTAAAGGGCCTCAGATTGGTGAGAAAAATATTGTAATCTTCACTATAGTTGACGTCTTTTGTAAAGATACAAGAGAGTATGCAATAGAGTTTGAAAAAAAAAAATTCAAATTTTTAGGAATCAAAGGTAAGAGATAATGAAATGATATCATCATGGGCCACTCTATAAGCATACAGAGACGGTTTTATATAGTGCAACAGAGCAATGATAGTAACCTATGAGTCGACTGGATAATAATGTCTCTCCACCGCTGTGAACGTGTTTCAAGTAGGCCTTTCTATATAGCTAAGGTCTCCAAATATTTAATATCACATACATATGAAAGAGTATTGAAGATAGCTAGCCGAACGGAGGATGAGTAGTCACAAGCCACCGCTCCAATGGTAGTCGAACCAGTTGAAGTAAATAGGCTAGCGTCAATGTTAATTGCAATAGAATTGGCTGGCACGGTAGACCATTGTGCAAGGATATGAGAATACAGTGCCAATGAAGTAAAAGATGTAACAACACCTTTCATGTACATCCAGGAATGAATTTGTTTGTCAATAGAAGAGACAATAAAGTAAAAGCCATAAAAAACACATTTATTCTGATTTCTCCACACATGCCATTTGACCGCCAAAAAAGCAATCCCAATCGGTCTTCCTCAAAGCATCCTTTGCAACACAAAAAATGTCGAAGATATTAGGAACATATATGTGAAGTTCATTAAGATCAAATTCCTGAAACACCACCTTAGTGAAAGGATAGAATTAAAGTATATGTTCAATCAATTCATTTCCAAATCGCAAACTGGGCAAAGATAGTTTCTTACAATATGATGATGCCATAAGTTAACATGCGTCGGCAGCTGGTCGAAAAGAACTCTCCACAAAAAATTCTGTAGTTTTGGAAGAAGTTTTATATACCAAAAAGTACACCATTGTGATTGCTCATGAAGCCTTGCTTTTGGATCCAAATATACAAGAGCATATTGCACATGGTATCCAGAATGTATAGTATAAATTCTTTTGGACTCGAACCCCAAGTGAAAACATCATGAACGAGTTAGGAGCTAATTGGAATTTGGATAATATTCGAGACATCCACTGGATGAAATAAAAAAAGATAGTAACCCAAGATTCCAACCAAAACCATCAAGGACCAGAAGATTAGCAACAGTCTAATGTTCTATATTTGAAGTGGCGTTGTCAGTGAAGAAAAATTTGGGGTCGGTGAAACCCATCGATCAAACCGCACATTAATTAAAGTCTCATTGCCTACTCGCCAAAAACCACCAATACAAAGTAATTCGTATCCTACAACCATTGCTTGCCAAACATGGGATGAACCAGGAACATTGATACCATAAAGGACATATATATCTGGGTAGTATCTACCCTTCAAGATCCTGGATATCAACAAAAAAAGACTGTACATCAAACACCAACATTGCTCAACTAGGAGGACAATATTGAATGCACCAAATCTTGAAAGCCCTTACCACTGTTCATTTTAGAGCGACTCAAATCAAGCTAAGAACACTAGTGAACTGCCTTTTGCTTCGATCGATGATGCCAGAAAAGAGTTGGCCATAATTGATTGTAAGGTATGGATAATTTTTTCATGAACCAGGAGATAGCTTATCACAAAAGTAGGAATTGACTGAAGAACTAACTTAAAGGACTTCACGTCCTGGATGTGATGGTACATGCACTTTCCACATCTTGAGCTTATTTCATACTTTATCACACAAGTATTTAACAAAGAGTAAATTGCGTAAATAGTCCCTAACATTTAAATGTTGTTTCATTTTAGTTATTAACCTATTGAATATTCTGTTTTGGTTCTTAACCTACTAAAATTATTTGGTTTTGGACTCTCACTAAATAAAATTCATTAACTCAGAATAATTGTTTGACATAAACTTTTAAAATTTTAATTTAAATATTCGGTAACCGTGTTTCAGTAAATTTAAGCAGTTTAATATTTTTTTATAGCAAATAAACAACTTAAATTAATAATTTTTCCTTTCTGAATAAAATAAGTTCAATTAACAGAAAGGAAAAAAAAAGATGATTTGAATTTTCTATTAACTATAAAAATTATTATATAGATTAAATTTATTATAAGACAGTTACCAAATAGTTTAAATTATAATTTAAAATTTTTTTATTAGATGAATATTTTAAGTTAACATATTTCATTCAGTGGAGATTAAAATGAAATATTCTTAAATAGATTTAGGACTAAAATGAAACAGTAATTAAAGATTAGGAATCATTTATGTAATTTACTCATTAAAAAAACTAAACACGCTTCTTGCCAATATTATTGGAGCCCCCAAATAACTGTCCTCCACCAACTCCTCATCAATCCGAAGCAATTGTTTCAGATGTGCTCGCTGTTCATCAGAGATTGCAGCGCTGAAGAAAATAGATGATTTAGATAGATTAACAAGATGTTAAAAGTTTGGCTAAACTTGATAGTCGCGGTTGCATCTCTAAGTTCAGTAGTCAAATCGGAAGTTTAGCTTAAAAAATGGGTTTTCAGGCGAAAGGAAAAGGCAATTTCGGCGAAAGGACTGTAGAGGTGTGGGCCGCAGCCCGTTAGCAAAATCAAAATAAGTACTACTAGAATTCCTTCTCAACTCGTCGTTGACTTGATCCGGTCTTCAGTCTTACTTCTTCCCCACCGATCCCGTCCTTTTATTACCTCTCCCTTCACCCTGATTCCTACACCACTTGCGGGAGGAATTAAGTTATCATGTCTTTCACGGCGAGGAGAGGAGGGTACGAGTCGTTCTCAGGGTCACCGCCGGCGCAGTTCGGCCTGGGAACCACCAGAACCGGGATTCCGATGAGCTCTTCGGATCAATTCTACAAGGAGGTCCCTCCGTTTGCCACAGGATCACCGGCGGCGCAGTTCAACCCGGGCACTACCAAAACCGGGATTCCGGTGAGCGCTTCGGATCAATTCTACAAGGATATCCCTCCGTTTCACACTCGGCCCAAGCCGAAAACCCGGCTTCCCTGGTCGACCGGGCTCTTCGACTGCTTCTCGGACTGGCGAACCTGTAAGTGTAGCATAAGATGGAGAGGAGTAGTACTAGTAGTGGTGCTTGTATGAGGAAGTGGTTATTAATGGAGGGGCAATTGCAGGTTGCATGACTTGCTGGTGCCCTTGCGTGACCTTCGGCCGGATTGCGGAGATTGTGGACAAAGGATCATCAGCTTGCGGAGTGAACGGGGCGTTGTACGCACTGTTGGCGTGCGTGACGGGGTGCTGCTGCTGCTACTCGTGCTTCTACCGCACCAAGATGAGGCAGCAGCACATGCTTCAGGAAGGCCCCTGCCCCGACTGCTGCCTCCACTGCTTCTGCGAGTACTGCGCCCTCTGCCAGGAGTACCGTGAGCTCACCTCCCGCGGTTTTGATTTGCCCATTGGTATCTCCTTAATTAGCACAACCACATCTCCCTCATTCGGTTGGGTTGATTTATTGATTATATATATGACTTTGGGGATTGCCTTTGTGCAGGATGGCATGGAAACTTGGAGAAGCAGAGCAGGGAAGAACCGCTGCCGCCGGTTGTGGAAGAAGGCATGAGCAGATGAACAGAATTGGCTGCCTTGGTTTCCACTTCCCACATAAATGCGTACAACTAATTAGTATCAATTGTAAACTAGTTAAGCTTTATTATAAGTTTGAATCTTAGTTCACTGTGATTCTTCATCATGTTTCTTTGTATCGGGATCCGAGGACCAGGAGCAAGTAATAAATACGTTTCATGCACATCTATACATCTTTCGGTTCTCCTCTTATAATGACCCGATTCTCCTCATCATGATGAATGAAACTGAACACCAGTTTTGAATACCAGAACTTGAAATAAATAAATAAATAATAAAGCGTTCAAACCAATTCCAAAAACCAAATATTGGAAAACACACAAAACGCTAGAGGAAGGGCTTGAACCTTCGACCTTGTGGTTAACAGCCACACGCTCTAACCAACTGAGCTACTCCAGCTTGCCTTGAGGCGCCGTTGTGTTCTTTTTCTTTAAAATATACATACGTCAATTACCTTTTAGTCACGCATGGCAATATTGATGCAAGTCGCAACTGACCATTTAAGTTACACAAATTTTAAAATGTTGAAGAAATTTCTTCCAATTTCAAAATTTTATTATTCAAAACAAATAAAATATATTTAACTAGCATATGTGAGCAGTGAATACAGAATATCAATATGTAGGAAACAACAAAATTAAAGTTAAATGGATATAATTCTTTTACTTGAGAACTAATTATTACGTTTTTAAATTTTAATTTTTGCTTTAGTTTACCAGAATTTATTTTAACGTTGATATTTATCACGTAAATAAATTTTTCAATAAAAATTATTTTACATTTAATATTTTTTAAAAATGTATCTTGCAAATATTAAATACTACATATTATGCTTATCAGGTAAATTATCTTCATACATAAAACCAACAACAAGTACTAAAAGATTTTATTATAGTCTAGAATTTTCTTGCCACATATGATAGCCTAGATTAATGAAGTGGTTTTTTTTTTTTATAATTGTTATTATTTAATGTTATTCAGAATCATCTGGATAAGTGTATACATTTTAGAGAGTACATAGACATCCAAAGGGAGGGGAAATTTCTGCTTTGTTGAAACTTAAAAAATCATGAGGGCATATGCGATATTTAAGGAAAAATTTATGGACACATGATTTGGATATCTGGGATGGTGTTCTTTATAGGGATGAGCATGAGTTGAGTAAATCCGAAATTCAATCCATACCACTTCCTTTGGATTGGGTTGGACTGGAAAAAAAAAAATCATAGTTCGTGGATTGGTTTCACATCTGCAAAAACCATCAGTTTTTTTATTAGTTATGGTTTAATATGAAACAAACTCAATATAGAACCGAACTCGAAATATATATATAAATATATACTCCCTCCGTCCCATTTTAGTTGAAACATTTCTCTGGGCATGGAGATTAAGGTGTATGTAATTTGTGTTAATTTTTTATGTAGTAAAAGTTTAAATAATGATTAAAAAAGAAAAGATTTTTTTTTGGGTTTTGTGCAGTGAGAGATTGAATGTATATTAAAAAAAAGTTTTTATTGGGTTTTGTGTAAAAGGATTATTTAATTGTTTAAACTTTTTCAAAAGAGAAATCATTTCAACCTTTTGGGACATTCTAAAAAGGAATATGTTTCAAGTAAATTGGGACGGAGAGAGTAATAAAGATTATGATATTATTAGATTGCCTATACTTATGTATTGAAATAAAAAATTGTGAGGGTGCTTCATGGTTCTGTTTAATTTTATTGACTAAGGTTTCTCCAATTTAGAAATTTGTATATTCTTGAAAAAGGAAAAAAAGAGTGCTTTGTAATCAATTCTTAACGGTATATTGATCTTAGGCAAGTCTTCTTATATCTAATTGGAAGATTTTTTGTTTATTGGTATGATTCCATAACTTAATGTGTTAGTGTTTGCCTTCATTAGTTTTAAAATAAATTAAAACATTGTATTGGATATCACCTCCCTTGCATGACCCCTAATGCCATGACTGACACATGTTTCATGATTCAATTGGATTGAAGGAGCAAGCATAGGTTGGCACAATGATGATAATAGGTCCTACCTCAAACCAAGTAATAAATTTTTTTCTTAAACTAGTTGTGTATGCAATTGTATTAGATTACAAAGCTATTAATTGTTACATGTATATGATAGAAACCGAAAAACTTGAGAACTAAAACCGACAAAACCAGACACATGGTTCTAGTTGATTTTGTTCGATTATTGGTTCACGGGATTGAATAGAATTTTTAAGAACAAATGTTATTTATTGTTGATTTGGTTCCACTAAAAAATCAAATTGGGTGCATTCTTACCCTTAGTGGCTTAGTCCCTCACATTGAAGCCCATGGGCCGAGTTCTCAGGACATCTTTTGTAAGTATTAGGCATGATCATTCTTACCAGTTAATCTTTGCGTCAACTGAACGATAGGCCGATCAACCACCAAGCCCATTTTGGCCCAAACGAAGCTCGTCCAATTCCCTCCCTAACAGTCGTCGAAGAGAAACATATTCCCCGTCCAGGGCGGTGCCAAGAGGGTTTTTGAAGGAGTCAACGCCTTTCTTCGTTGCTTTAGCAGGTAATCACTTTCACCCTAATTTTATTGGGTTTGAGTTTGTGGCAGCAGTTGCTTTCCCAAGATGTTTTCAAATTTCTAAGCGGTTTATTACTCAAATTCCCAGAAACCAAAAATGGCCCAACGTCTGCTTCGATCACTTGGTGTTAGCCTCTCACGCCCGGTTCAGCAGTTTCATGGAATCAGATCTCTCTCTACAGGATCATCATCAGGCAATTTCATTTCTTTTTTTTCGAATGAGTTTCTGTTCCTTCTCTTTTGTGGCTGTTCGTTTTGGGATTTATGAATCTAGTTGCTTTTCAATACTGGAAACGTTGTTACAGTTTTTTGGAATCTGTAGCCGAAAGTTTTGGTGTATATGGTTTAAACAGGCCGTGTGTGGGGTGGACGACAGAATAGGAACTTACCTGAGTCTGCGCCTGAGTCTGATGAAGAGTTTACGAGGCGCATCAAGGATGGGACTTCTGATGATAACCCAAGCTTGGATAGGTTCTTTAGTGACCTCAGTCGGCTCAATAAGCAAAGTGACTCTGGTCGAGGAAATAGTTCAGAAAAGATGGGTGGCCTGGATGGGAGTTCGAGCACATTGTCAGACGGAATGGATGGAGAGTTGAAGAAAGCGGCCGCATATTTTGATTTTGATATTGATGAAGTTGAACAGGATGATTATTCTTTTCGACCAGATGTGAACTTCGTAGAAGATGGAACTTATGACATCAAGGTATCGGACTCTGGCCTATTATTTCCCTCTATCAATCAGTTTCTGAGATATTCTACGCTGGATTTGGGTGGGTTTCATAACTTTGTTACATTTCTTCAATCCAACTTATTATTTTTCCATCTGGCTGTCTGTGGATTGGTAATCTGTGTGTTAATTGTCTTCTGCTGCTCTCTTTTTCGACTATAATATGAGTCTAACTCAAGGGCAATAAATACTAGTCTAGAACCGTGTTAGTGATGAACCTTATGTTTTTTTGTTAGAAATGATTGAGAATGCAGTGAGAAGGAATTTGTATTCAGGCTTTCAATTCCATTGTTTAGTTGTACAACTTGACATCATAACTATCTGCTACTGTGCTTTGCATGAAATTTTTATGTCAATGCTCTTGCTAGTTAATTGGCATTACAAACATTATGGCATTTCACTCCACTTTGATGGATATTAAGGTGTGACATGGTGGCGGAGATGTTGAATCGAGGCAATTAATTCGACCAGTTGGTTTGGATGGATTGAGTTTCTCATGATTGGAAGTTGGAGATAACCAAACATCCTTTATATAGTTCATTTGTCTCAGCATGCACCGAAAGATGAGGGTAGACTCAAACAAACCTGTATAAGGAACTCATGAATGCTGTATATCTAGAATTTGGCACTTTACAGCAATCTTGTGAAACTCATTATCATTCTTTTGTATGATATTAAGTGATTATTCTTTAACATACGCTCTTTAGGGCAAGAATCGAATTTGTTTCACCAAATGTTATAGCATGCGTAGCAGGAAATTAGCACATGGTCTATGTGCAGATGAGCTACAATTGAGAAACACACACAAACACCCCGGGGGGGGGGTGGAGAGTATGGAATTCACCATGCTTAGGAAATACCTGCTACAAATCTGTGTGAATTTGGATAACTTAAAGTATACTTATAACAATTCATGGTAAGCTAGGGAATAAGCTATTCAGACCAGAAAGCAGTTAAGGAAAATTGATTGTGTTAATGATTCGAACTGTTTTGACAAGATAGTGTTAAGACAGAACCTAATGGGACTAGAAGCCAGCAAGGTCTGGCACGGCAGTTGAATCCTTTTTTGGTCTGGAGGAAAAGTGACAATTCAGGGAAGTTCTATTTACGTGTGTCCAGTTATGGATTCTGTTTGCCTATACATTATATATGCTGCTAGTGGTATTTCTGCTTTAATATTTTTGTCTGTGTGATGTATAAGACCTGTGTGGCAATGTACAGGATCTTGA
This sequence comes from Aquilaria sinensis, assembly GCA_005392925.1. Lineage (NCBI taxonomy): Eukaryota > Viridiplantae > Streptophyta > Magnoliopsida > Malvales > Thymelaeaceae > Aquilaria > Aquilaria sinensis. The sequence continues at coordinate 681,948 of SMDT01001070.1, forward strand.
TCTCACGAAACCAGGAGTGAGTAAACCTGTCAGAAGGGAGGAGTTTGAAGTAACTACAGAGGAAGTTCTGAGGAAAGCTGACTTCCGGGCAAGTATATCAGATCTTATAACATTCTTTTGTCTTTTCGCCCTCTGGCTTTTGATTTTGGCACTCCAACTACGTATCTCATGTCTAGGGGAAATTTATGTTTGTGTTCATGGCGGTGTGTGAGTTGACTGTGTTGGTCAAGTGTTTGGTATCTCTTTATTGCTTATGCATATAATTCAATATAGCCTAATTCCTAGGAATGAGCAGAATGTGAGATTCTTGGCAAACTTCATTACTGAGGCTGGAATTATCATCAAGAGAAGCCAGGTAGTTTATGGTTCTAATCACCATTGATGAAATATGACGTGTTTGTTTGTTTCTAATATGACTTATTCATTCCATGCTTTTGCTTTGATTAGACTGGCATAAGTGCCAAAGCCCAGAGGAAGGTTGCTAGAGAGATCAAGACTGCCCGAGCTTTTGGTCTAATGCCTTTCACAACAATGGGAACAAAGTCATTTATTTTTGGGAAGACCATGGAGTCTCTGGAGAAGGATTATGAATATGATGCAATTGGTGGCGGTGGAGATGAAAATGATCCTCTGGAAGTGTAAGCCTAACAATGTGAGCTACAGTCTGATCTGATATGCATCCACTTGTATTCCCCTGTGCCTGTTGACTGGTTGCAATTCGTGTGTTTCTTTTGTTTTCTTACAGATGAAGCCTGTTCCTTGTTTGTTTAGCTATTACCATAGGTACTGCACCCACTTCTATGGTTGGGCTTGGCTTTGCTGCTCATATGTTACAGATTGCCTTCGAGACTTAGGTTTAGCCATTCAAGATTGATAGATGTTACCTGTTATCCAGGTTTAGGTAGAAGTAACAGGGTTTGGTGCTTGGAAATCGGAACAAAGATTAATTTGCAGCTTATTTCTTTTAAGCACTGCACAATGGCAGGCTGCAAATGTTGCCAGACATGTGTTCAAGATTTAAGAGCTTGTTCGTTTATGAGAAGTTAATTTACACTATGTCACATCCCAAACCCATCCTAGAAGTTTGGGGATAATGAAATGTTGTAAACTCAAAGAAATAAAATTATCTAAAACATATAGGACTACAATATTTCAAATGAATCCAAATAATCATCAATTATAATTTAACTTATTACTTGCCATTCAGCATCGGATGACAAAGCAACTACAATATAAAATCTTGTACAAAATATCTAAGGTTATGGTACACATCAATTTTCTCTTTAATATTATCTTAAACCTTTAGCTTTTGTAGTCATTTTTCAATTAGTTAATATTGTATTTCTTGTTATCCATGTAAGTAGGAAAAGGGAGGGTGAGCACAAATGTCTAATGAGCGGTGATTGTCCACTATTCCATAAAATATAAAAATAGTTCATAAAATATATAATAATGTAGGGATTGAGTAGAAAATAATTTTATCAAAAATATCATAAATTCAATATTAATAAAAAAAACATAATAAACATATACATAAAGTTAGAATATTCATTTTGTATAAAAGTCATACTCATAAGAATAAAAAAGTAATTTAAGTGTTAGAAACAAATATAATTAACTTTATGATAAAATATGACAAAAACAAAGGTGAAATTCATACATGAAATCATTGGTCAAAACAGATAACAAAGCATAATATTTTTTAACATAATTAGTAAGGTGATTACTGTGACTATACTTTAACCACTATAGTATGCCATGTTTCATATAAACTACACTTTAACTACTGTAATACATCATAGATCAACTAAAAATCGCCATCAATAGAGCCTTTAGAAGGATAAGCCTTAAAAACAGTACACCGTGAAACAAAATAGAATATAATACTTTACGTGGAGGGTCCAAAACTACACTTTTTTAATAATATGGGTATAGAACCAACATCCACTAAAATACAGTGAAAACGTACATATTCTATTCATGAACTTTCAGAATCTAAAGGTCTATAAAAATTATAATATCGGTATAATACAATAGATAAAACTTGTTTGATCTCATAATCATTAAAACACAACTTACATACTTAAAAACATAGAAAATTCATATGTAATTGTTTTCAATATATTTAAATGATAAAATTTTAGAATAAGCTTTTAGAATTCAATGTAGCACAATACTTTAACACCAAAGCTTCAAAGAACTAGAATTCAATGAAGTCCAATACTTTAAAATTAATAAAATGAATCACAAAATAATAATTTAAGTGTAGAATGGTGGACGACCACTTACCTCAAACTATAACTTTCCAACTCCTAAAACAATGATTTAGGCACTTAAAATAGTTATGCAAATGCCTATGCCAAAATCCAACCAATTTAAAAATAACCTAAAAATTATTCTCTGAAAGTGGCCTAAATGAGCATTTCTGGAGTCTAAGGAATAAGGACTCGCTAAACCAGTGCTCAAAGCACCAGGACTAATGTCGTTATTAACCCGAATTGTTTGTCTCAACCTTAACTTACAGTGACCAATTTGTGATATTTTAAAGTCTTGGATCTAGATGCACCCGCCATGAAGCCCTAGTGAACTACATTGTATTTAATCCAAATTTCTACCACAACCTAGCTATAGTCGGCTTTTTCTCGTTTTTACTCTTGTTACTAGAGGTGGCAGATAGGTCTACCTGGCCCATCCAGGCTCAAGTTGGGAAATCTGGATCTGGGCTTGGCCACCTCAAAAGGGTTGGGGCTAGGCGGGGGCAGGTCTGTGCTAGGCTGAGTTTTCACAATTTCAGTGAAAAGTATTGAAACATGTTTCAAATTATTATTTGAGTGTAATTTGATTAAACATATTTTTATTTGAGGGAAAACACCACCGCAGTATAAATTTTATTAATGAAAAAACCAAATGACACTTGATCGTTTGGAATGTGCTTTACACTTGAAAATGATGAAACGTTCTAGAAAAAAATTGAAAAGTAAAATATATGATCTTACAAGTTTTCGAGTAAAAATATTTAAATTTTCTTACAATTTTTTAATTTTCATTTGAGTAGATTTTGTTAATAATTTTTTATGTTTTTCAAATTTAGAAAATAAGAAAGCTAAAAAAATTTATGGTTTTTGAAAAAAAATTAAAAATATTTTTTGAACTTCTTAAAGAATGATTCACAGTTTCAAAGAATAAAAAATATCTCAAAATAAATATTTTTTTCATTAAAAAATAATCTCCACCAAACTCATACATAATAAGAAGCTTATTATTGAATTTGAAACTTTTCCAAAATAATAAATAAGACAATAGTTTCCATAAACTAGAAAAGAATAATATTAAAGGGATCTATTGAACAATAATCAATTTTGTATGTCAGGTGTCTAGACAAGTATAACATCAATTTAAATGATGAAAATAAATATATCCTCAACAAAGTATAATTTTTATCATTCGATGCATAACCAGAAAAAATACTGTATCTTTTTTTGGAAAAAATGAACAAAAAATAATATTTTTCTTTTCATTGTAAGAGGACGGATGATTAACTTTGTAAAGCATTTGGAAGAAAATATAGTGAAAGACAAATTGATATTTTCGTAAAAGATTTAGAAATGCCAACATAAGAAAAGCCAAGGGAATGTCTACTTTTAGTCTTAAATTTTTTAAAACTTTTCTATTTAAGTTCTAATTTTTTTGAATTTTTTAACATTGCTAACAATCACATGGAAACAGACAACTTGGCCTAGGCCCCACACGGCACTGCTGGTTTAGGTTCGGATTTGACTTGTTTGGGCCAGTGGGCCAGGGATGGCTTACTCGGGCTTCCCTAATTTTCTTGACCCATATTCACCTTTCTTCCTTTCGAGTTTACTCTGTACTGAGCCTAGCCCGAGTTTGACCGAGATGAGTTGAGTTTGACCCGAGCCAGGTCCTGAGCAGGTCCACAACAACCTGGCCCACTGGCCATCTCTATGTTCTACTCAATACTTTGAATCTCTATATTACACTACAATACTTCTTTAAAATCTATCAAAATTCTACCTAAATAATTTTATCTCTTTTTTAATTTACATAAACATTCTTGACATGATATACAAAAGAATTATAAAATAAAATTCACTAAAATTACTCTTTTTTTAAGAACAAGAAATTCTAAGGTTGGTCTTGATCAACTCCAATGCTTGCTTCTTCTCCTTCTTGAAAGGAGCCCTATTTTTCTCACGATGATATATATATAGCTTAACTCTATCTTATTGTATTTCTAACTCTTTATCTTTAATTTTTTTCCTTTTTTTTCCCCATGTTCTCTACATTTTATTTTCTGGTTTTATGTTTCTTTTTTTATTCTTATTTCCGTAACCTACTATCTTTTTCTCTTACTTATATTTTTTTCTCCAATCCTTGCTTCTTTCCCATCATTTCTCTTTTATTTTTTTTTAAATTTGATACTTATACAATTAATCTAAACACACAATTAATAAAAATTTGGAGTTGTTTCACCATTCTTCCCCTTAAAATAAGTTTTATCCCCGAAACATACCTTTAGTACTATACCTTTAGTACTTTGATTATGTCTTTTACTCAGGTTTATACATTATATTAAATTTTATGGTCATCACACACTATGCCTTGGTTAACACTTGTTTTTTCACCCAAAAAAAAAAACCGATACAAAATTAAAAAATCTGATCAACTTTCTTCGAGGTTAAGTTAAGACCCAAGGATTTGCTTGGCGGTTATGAGCAGTACTTTAGGATTCACGTATGGTGTGATCACGTGATTATTATATGAAAAAATTACATAAAACCCCCTGAGGTTTACTCAAACCTAGCGTTTTGTCCCTTCTGTTTCAAATACATACATTTATCCCCCTCTAAAGTTAACACCGTTATCACCATTAACAATGAATAGAGAAAATACTTAATTTTGTCCTCTTAGCTTCTTTTCTTATAAACTTTACCCCTAACTTCTATATCAATACAAGTTAATCCAGTGAACAAATTAGAAGTCTCAATTAAATGTTAAAAAAAAAGAGCAAAACCAAAAAACAGCAATAAATCTCTCTGCACTCCGACCGCCCTCCTCGACCCTCCGATGACGTCTCTCTGCCCTTCGACAGCCTCTCTCTCTCTCTCTCTCTCTCTCTCTCTATGCTCTTCGACCACCCTCGTCACCGAAGCCGTCAACGATTCGCCCATCGACCTCGTCCCCGATGCCATCCACGAGTCGCCCTTCGACAGCCTCTCTCTCTCTCTCTCTCTCTCTCTATGCTCTTCGACCACCCTCGTCACCGAAGCCGTCAACGATTCGCCCATCGACCTCGTCCCCGATGCCATCCACGAGTCGCCTTTGTCCACGGCTCCGATCGAGACCATCACCAACGGCAGGGGAACCAGATGGAGGCGGCACCGTCTGTTCCGATTCGTCATCGACTCCGTCAACAAGGCGTCGGCGACGACACTGGGGAATTCGTCGGAGGAGGAGTGGCCGATTCCTTTGCTCCATGGCTGACGAACCAGATCCGCAAGAGAAAGAAGACGATCAGGAGATGCAGACAATTTCATGGAGCCCAACAATCGAACGAATTGATTGACTCGGGTTGTAGGGAAAAGGGAGAAGGAATTGAACGAATCGATTGAATCGATTGAGGACTGGGGGAGAGCGTGGAGAGGGAGAGAATTGGTGTGGTCGAGTGACAGTGAGAAGTTGCACCTCCTACTATTCGCGCTTCTATGATTCGTCCGGGTCGATTCGTTTTTCCTCTCCCACGAATCGGAGGAGGCGATGGTGGCACATGGACGATGGCGGCGGTACTGGGACGATGGAGACGGAGGAGATGGTTGTCGATTCTTGCTGGTTTCATTCGCATCGTTGGAAAAGGACGAGAGGGAGCGAGAAGACAAGGAAGAAGATGGCAGGCGGCTTCGAGCGATGTGATTTTTTGGGTTCCAGATGCAAAGAGATCAGGAGGGAGAAAATAGGGGGGTTTTTTGTTAGATGCATAAATTTAGGATTCAAAGTTTATAAGGAAAAGGAGGTTAGAAAGGCAAAATCAGTTGTTTTCTCTTTTCTCTCATAACAGCGAATCACGGAGTTAAGTTAGTAGGAGGAAAAATGTAGGTATTTAAAATAGGGGGACAAAACGAGAGGTTTAGGCAACCCTCAGGGGGTTTTTTGTAATTTTTCATCATACTATATTTTAGAGGGGAAAAATAGCGCTTTCTCATGTATGTGACTGTTATTGTTACTTTGCGAGAGACTACTTGACATGAGCCGCTATATATGACACGTGTTTGGTCTTCGGACTAGTCAATTTCCTTAAACAGCAAGGGAAAAAGATGGAACGTTTAGCTGAAGCCGACTTATTTTCTTCTAGTATTTTAGGTGTCATTCCAGAAAAAATAGCCAATAAAATTGTTGCAAAATACTCATCGTCTTGTGAGTTGATACAGGAGCATCCTGTTCTACTTTCCGTCATCCAAAACAAAAGCCAATTATGCAGGAAAACAATCACGGGGAAGAAGAAGCGGGGCCACCCCATGAAGCTCTGCTCTTTGTCCTATCTTATCTGCCAACGTTCGAGCTTGTTTCCATGTGTGAGGTTTGTAGGTCGCTGCGAGATGCGGTGAAAAACGACACTCTGCCATGGCTGGCCATCACTGTTCAGAGGCCCTTCAACCTGAGGTTATCAGATGAGATTCTGCTGAAAATTACTTCCAAGGCAAATGGTGGCCTCAGAAGTCTGACCCTAATTTCTTGTCCCAGGGTCACAGATGATGGGCTTCAGAGGGTGATTGATGAAAACCCGCTTGTCAACAAGGTAACAACTTTCATACTACTTCTCTACCTTTAATTGGAACCTCTTCCGACTCTGGAGAAGCACTTTAACTCAATTAGAGTTGAGGGTCGATGTATAAACAATCGATTCTCGGCTTTACTTAATTTTGATTAATTCTGGTTCCGTTCAGTTGCATTTACCTGGCTGCACCGGTTTAACACCTGAGGGAGTCATCAGAGCTGCAAAAAGACTGTCCGAAAAGAACAGCCTGAGAAGCCTGCAAATAAATGGCATTTACAACATGAACAAGCAACACTATGAAACACTCAAGTACTATCTTCTGAAAAAACAAGTCCAGCCCCAGCTGGTTCAGCAGAAGGAACAGCCTCCTCTCCTTTACCAGCAATATAGAGACCCTATAACTCGTAGCTTTGAATATCAAAGTGGTATGATCGACGTCAATATCTGCCCAAAATGCAGCGAGGTGAGGATGGTTTTCGATTGCCCGAAAGACATGTGTAAAAGCAAGAGAAATTGCAGAGCCTGCAAGTTTTGCATACCTAGATGTGAAGACTGTGGCAAGTGTGTTGAGGAGATTGAGGAGGCTGCTTGTGAAGATGTTTTGTGCTTGGATTGTTGGACGCAGCTTCCTAAGTGTGGTTTCTGTAACAAGCCATATTGCAGGCATCACCGCTATCTGCAAAGAGGTTCCATTGCTTGGCTTTGTGATGTATGTCATGATAAGTCAATAACAAATGTAGATATTGCTGAATTTGACATGTAAACAAATCAAGCTGCTCGAGTTAACCTGAACACTAAAGCTCAGGTGCGCATGAAGCAAAATATGTGATGGCTCGAGTTCGATTCAATTATTCTTTGTAGTTGTGTATTCCATGGCTGGTATTAGATCTATGCTAATTTTCAGTAGCCTGTGTTATTACATTGACCTTTAGCACAGCCTCCCAGGTATGGCAGAATTCAAGCAAGACCTCTGGCTATTACAGGCAATAATGTCACTTCCTCCTGTACAAGTATTGAGTAGGTATTGCTCATAATTTGCAATCTGAGTAACCAAAAGTTACCAATTTCATACAGATTACAATGACATGGTCCAGAGCTGGTTCAAGTACAACCAGATATGGATGGCCGCGGAAGAATAATCCCAACTAATCCCTTTGGTCTCTAAGTACAAAATCAAATCAACAGAGTAGCCAGAAAACCTACAACTTGGACAAAATGTTGCCAACCCTTAAAATCCTCTAGAATGAACAAAATTGGGTGTGCAAGCCTACTCCGGAGGGTCAAAGCATTGACTCTTGAAAACAAGTGATGTTAGAGAGACAATGCATACATATATGAATTTCAGTACTTCTACAGGAAAATAACTATAATTAGTAAAATACTGATAATCACAGAGCCTGTGAAAGAACCAGCTCCATGAAAATACATAGAAACACAGTCAGAACTTGAGGAGTTCGATGAAGGAGCTAGTGCAGTGCTGTTTGGTATTGTGCCATTTCTTCCTGCACTGTGAAGAGACAGAGAAACAAAAATTCAACAGATTAATCATGGCATTTCTATTGTCAAAAAATAAAATTTTCAAGCAAAGCGTCTGAAGCTTATGAAGTATACCTTCCTGGAAATTTACAAGAAGCATGACCTGCAAATACAAGTAAAAAAGCTTTTAGACGTTGAAACAGAAACCAATACAACCTCACTAACAACAACATTGAGCTTTGATAGCACTTTCAGGTCCTTTGCGAAAGGCATCTGACTTCCAGTTACAAATGAAATGAATTTAAAGAATGTTGAGATGAAAAAAAAAATGGAGTGCGGTAGCTCTTCCATTAAGCAGAGACTCCCTAGATATTTTAGCATCAAACAAACATCCAAAATCACATTCATTAGAGTTCAAGTTCATGATCACATACTTGGATCTGTCGTAGTGATGGCAGCCACACCCTTAAAATCGCATGTCCCAGGATACTTTGCCATCTGCTGGTAGTATGCATTGAAAGCATAGGTTGAATGTGCAAACACATTATCAGGCTCATAACATGGTTGCCCCTGCAATATAGGTGAACAGTCAACTTTTCCAGGCCCACAAGCCCAATCGAGGGCTGCCTGTAGCATTTTCTGATCAGCACCTTCCTTTGCTACACAAAAGGTTTGGTTTGTAGTGTCATTTGCCAAAAATGTGCCAGCACCTGTCAAATGTAAGACATATACTGGTACTCCGCTAGCATCAAAAAGGCCCCAGTTCTTTTCTGAAACTGCCCCAGGTCTTGAGTCCTCATTGTAAAGCTCATAGATATATGTACTAACTGCAACCCCAGGGTGTTTAGGGGTTCCTGTGTTGTTCATGACATGCTTGATCAAATTACTGTTGTAAGTGTTGGCATTTTCAACAGTTGCATCAGGCTCGGAAGAGTCACCCTTGGAAGGCCAGCCTGACTCAGTTACCACAATGGGAATATTGGTGAAATTTAAATCAGACATTGCGAAATATGCTGCATCAACAATGGCATCAAAGACATTAGTATAATGCAAGAGTGTGTTAGCATCGACTGCCTCTTTGTTTGGAGGGAGGGGTCGAAACAGTGCATAGTCCAACGGGATCACGCCATTTGATTTCATGTAGTCATAATAGGGGTACACATTCAGCATAAGGTATGATCCAGTTGACTGCAAAAATTTCAGCAACGGGACCATGACAGGGTCCCATGTGCGATTAAAGAAGGCTTGGGAAGGTGGAAAGGAATCCAGGATAATCGAAGAAGAATGAGGAGTAGAGACTTTAATCTGGCGATCAAGATTGGAAGCAACAAGAGCAGAGTGGATGAACTTCAGTGCAGAAACCAGGACTGGAGCAGCATTAGCAAGGGTGGATATGATTTCTGATCCAACAGCAATTGCAGTTATGTTAGTGGCAGGAACATGGGCTATGACATTACGTGCCACCCAGTTGGCTGCAGTGGCATTTGACTGACCAATGCCAAGTAGCTGATCGTTGGGAACAGAAACAGTCACTTGGATGCCTGTGTTGGCAAGTGCAAGGAGCATTGCTCTGTCTGCATCATAAAGCCTAACATTCCTAATATTCTGAGCCTTGAGAAGGGCCACCACTTGAGCTGAACTGGGCATATTAGAGAGGTCCGTACCAATGTTCACCCCTATAAAGGCATCTGCAGAGAATGAATGCAAATACAGATATGTAAGAAACCAGGTGATTACAATAGAATCACTAGAGGCAATCCATCTCCTAGGCATGCAAACAAAATGAAAAAGAAGAAGTAGCATTACACGTGATAGAACCAACTGAATTCATCTGAACAGCTTACTACACCAAAAGATAACTATCAGTACATGGAATAAAAAATGTAACCCGTGCAAGGAAAGTGGAGCTACAGTGGGAATTTGCGGAAAATAAATGGTAAAGCAAGAACTGTATGACAACCTCAAATGTTTTTTCAGTCCTCAATGTATGGTTTTGTAGGAAGGGCAGAGCATGTTGGATGTTTGTAGTAGTAGGAAAAGTTCAGCAAAGTACGACAGTTCAACCTCATCCACTACAAAACAACAAAGTGTTCTGAAACAAGGCAGTTTAATCCTTTCCGATGGTTTCTGTTGTTACTAAACCCAAAACAGGAAACAGGATGAGCAAGTATGAACTTTGAATGCCCACATGCCATTCATTTTAGCACCTACACTAATTTTGGAAAGGAACAATTTATGCTGCGCTTCAAGCTCACCAATTGAGTTGCTCTAATGGCTAATTATTACTCTTAAAAGGGTCCATTTCATGTTGCTTTCCTCGTAAATATACATATAAAAGGAGATCTTCATTAAATAAGCCTAGCTGGCTGTTAGGTATCACGCCTAACATGTTACACTTTTTTTCCCGATTAGGGAAGATCATAACATGCACTAAAATCATTTTATCCCGATAACAAAACTGCTGTTTTCAGTTTTCACAAGTTATAACTCCTATGGATTTTATCCGAAGAGTACAGCCTGCAAACCGCAGTATGCACATTTTCTGCCAATGGTTCTGGATACACACAATCAGCTTATACCACAGTAGGGAAAAGATTGTTACGGTTATATACAAGTGATTTGTTACACATCCGTTTGAGGTATTAAGAGAATGCCATTGATAGATTAAGGACACACCAGAACATTATTCTGGAGAATGGAGTGACAAATTGTCTACTCACATCCCAGAACATAAGGGTATCAGTAGAAGGACACATGGGAAACCACAATAGTGTAGTAACTATGAGAAGTAACATCTTCCTGACCATTGAATGACGACGGTAGCCCTTATAAACATGAGTGCTTTTCTTTTCTGGATCCTATCTATTTGACTATTTCACCAATGATTCAAGTTGCTAGTACCTGAAATCCTCTAGGAAATGGCATTTTGGTCCTACAGCATATAACTTTACTGTAAGAAGACTGCCATGCGAGCTGGAAAGCAATATAGCTGAGATTCTTATTGAACGAAATTTCCAATAAAGTGAAACCTCTCTCTCGCTCTCTCTCGCTCTCTCTCGCTCTCTCTCGCGCTCTAGAAACATCGATAGTTCCGGTCTAGACAAGGAAATGCTCGCAGTGAAAGTGAAAAAAGTTTGTGAGTTTAAATAGAATACGAAAGTAAATGGTACTTAATATCTTCTTTAACTTCCAGGCAATGCAGAGAATACAGTTGGTCCACAGAGAAATCTGATTCAAATCCTAACTAATTAACATCTACAGAGACAAATGGCAGGGAAGACCAATTCACAGAAAAAAAAAAAAAACTAACAAGTCATCCAAGATATCAAATGCCCAGAAAGAAATCTGCAAGAAATAACCAAAACTCACCTCCATCTCCAGAAACAGCAGAAACAGCCAGAAGCCAGAGCAGCGACAACATGGCCAGGAGGAAAGCTTTCATCTTTCAAAACCATATAAAAATTTATGCAGCCTCGAAGGAACCCAATAAAGGAAACTAAGCGGAGGCCTATACGAACAGGGAAAAGGATGTAGAAAAGAGAATCCGGAGAGAGGGACAAAAAAAAGGAGCTTCTTTTTCTTTCGAGGATCTGGAAGTAGTAGAAACGGTAAGCTCGGGTTTTAAGCTGTAGTAAAGAGAGGTTTATGTAGCTAAGCTGGTGAGTGAATTGCACAAGCACTTGAAATTTCAATTTGATTTTGTGTCAGAGATCTAACGGCTGAGGTTACATGCATCACATGGTAACCAGTAATGCTGCCTTGCACAGGCAAGCACGCATTAGAGTTCTCTTATTAAAATATTCCTCCTTGTTTTTAAGGTTTGGACTTTTGGATAAAGGAGAGCTTTGCCCCTCAAACCTCCCAAATATTTCATCCACATCCCCCACTTTCATCTTATGTGAATTATACACCTTTTTGCATTTTATATTAGGATGAACATGAGTAGAGTAACACTGAGAGCGAAAATCAAACCATACTTATTTGTTTGGTTTGGTTTGGGTAAAATTAAGTATTGCTTCTTGATTTAATTCTTCTTTTCAAAAATACTATCAGTTTTTCGTGATCAGGTTTTGCCTTGGACTATAATAAATTGAAATGAAATTGAACCGAAATATATAAATCTTATTATAATATAATCTTTGTTAGACATAACTTACATGATTTCTTCTTTACCATTAGAATATTATTGTCACTAAACATACAATCATATATAATTGAAGCCAATATTCTTCACAATCACATGATTTGTTGTTGATTATTATAGGATGTCATATAATTTCAATCATTGGTGAGTGTGGATAAGTGTATCTATGTGTTTAAATTTTGCTCAGGCTGCTGCTCAACTGTGACAGCCAATTAGAACGAATGCACTGCTTATAATTGTTCAGAAGTTTATAAACAGCAGGTAATATTGTAAAGTAATTGTGCTTCTTGATAAAATTTTGTAAAATTACTATTTTTCTTTTCTACATTTCCATCCTCCATGTCAAGCATAGCCCAAAGTTTCTGTTCATTTTCGATTTGTATTAATTCTATCAATATGACATGAGTCCAATAAAAATATATTTAGGTACTTCACTATGCACAACTTTAATACACCGCTGCTTTAGATGAAAAATCCCCCGTATTGTCTCTGGAAAAAAAAAAAAAGAAACAGATGAAATAAATTGGAAATGTTTACAAGATCGGCACGCGAACAAATTAATTAGCTTGATTATTAGAATTCAAAAGATCAAATCATCACATAAAATAGAGCAAATTTTTTCAGAAAAAATAATGTGAATCACATTTCCCTTTATAGTTTATACACTCTTCCGCGAATCCAACATTTTTCATTCTACGATGAGTAATACACCTTCGTGAGATATATAGGAGCTCTTGCACTGGAAAGAAAGATTGTGAGTAGTTTTGGGACTAAATCTGAATGCGGAAATAACTAACTGGGGCCGGGCCGGGACGGGGAAAAACAGCTGCTCATTGGTGTTGCCGTGTCATGTGTTTAACTGAAAACTCACCATCTACGAGGAGAGAGAGCTCTCTGCTTGCTGACATGGCACCACCTAGTAGAAGTAGACTCATCTCAACGGTCACTTTCAGTACTGTATTACTGGAAAAATTGCACTATTAATCACTACTCTTTAAGTCGATTCACAATTACATAACTTTTTGTTTCACTTTTTTTTTTTTCAATTGAATAACTGGAATCCAATAAGTTTTTTGTTGAATCACTCTATTACTAGATCACTGCCCTCGCTTCACTGCAGATTTTGTTAGGTACATGTTGTGTATGTAATTGACACGCATGAAAAATGTTCTAACAGTACATATATGTGGTTTGTTGGCTGATTGTGCATTTGTTGACATCTACATAAGTTACTTGATGAAACATTAAAGGACAGTGAGAATGAGTGAATGTGGAGGAAACATTCATTTAATAATCTTATATTTTTTTTCATATTGGGTATTTATGAATCTTAATTCATAATTACGACTGTTTAATACCATAATTTGAAACTAAAATCTATAAATGTCATTAAATTTTAGAGTAACTACAAATCTTAATTCCCAGTTAATGGTATTTTATAGGATTGGAAATTATGATTCATAAATAATATTAGGAAAAATTACAAAAATTCCCCTAAGGTTTAGTCAAACCTACAGTTTTGTCCTCTCTGTTTCCAATACCTACACTTATCCCCTATCAAGTTAACATCATCATTCATTGTTACCATAAAAATGAGAAAATACCAGACTTTGCCCTCCTAACATTTTTTATTAGAAACTTTGTGCCTCCAGCTTATGTTTCTAACGATCTACCCCATCCTCTACTTTGCGACTTCTCATCCCTTCCAGCCCTCCCCATATGCCTCTTCCTCTTCTTCTCCTTCCTCGCCATGAAACGAACTGCTGCCATCATCCCTTGCGACTAGGAAACAAGAGAAAAAAAAAACCAGAAAAAATCATCGCTTCCACTGCCATTTCATCCGCACCCTCCAACTTATCAAAGCCTAGAATGAAAACACAAATCAAATCTAGTATCATGATTTCTCTGGAGTCTGGACCATGAAAATCAAACCTAAAAAGATAGATCAGACTCTCTCGCTTGGAATCTCCAACAACAGAGCTAGAGAATGAACCGAGAATTTACAGCCAATGTTGGCCATGGTCCTACTAGTGGCAGCGAGACGGCACAAGACACGACGGGAGGTCGTCCGATTCTGGAGAGTTACAGGTCACTGACGATTGAGGACTGCAATGGAGAACAAATCGAGGAGCCGGAGCACGTCTGAAGAGAAAGTTGGGCATAGGGATGACCAGCACACTCTAGTCGCAATTCCAACAGAAGAACCCACCTCAATTTGGCCATTAGCAGCGCCTACTCGATGAGGTCTCTCTGCAATGCCATTCAACAGTCTTCAATTCACGGGCCACTTCTTCAATTCAACGATTGGCTTCCTTTGCCACACAGCCCAGCTTCTATCACTTGGTGAAATAATCCGTTTCAAATGGGCATGGCGACAGTGGCGGCGATCCCCAACAGATTAAGGAGTAGAAGAAGTGGTGCAACAGAATTGGAGAATTGGAGCAAGCATGACGGAATCGGAGAATTGGAGCATGCACAATGGAATCGGAGAATTGGAGAATCAGCCTTGAATGGCCACAATGATAACCGAAGGCGACGGCGTGTCGATGATGACCGACTGGTGGTGAGAGAGAAGAAGAGAGAAGAAGAAAGGAAGAGAGAGACTCAGAGGATGAGGACGGGGAAGATGAGAGAGAATGGTGGGGCAAAGTCTCTAAGGAAAAAAAGTTGAGAGGGCAAAATTAGGCATTTTTCATTTTATTTTGATAATGGCGAGTCACTTATTACACTATATTCTAAAAGCGGTCAGGTGAGGCTCTACTATTCGAACTACAAAAAATTATAGTGTCTTTACTATTCTGTCCCTTAATCAGTTTTTTCCTTTTTCTGAGTTTGTCTTTTATATATATATATATATAATTTAAGTTTGATCCTCTTTTTGCTAGGCACTGAAGTTCACAAGGACCTATGTTACAATTTCCCTATTGTGTTGTTTTGTTGAAAACACAGTTTCAGTCTTTAACTTTCTAATGTTTCATTTTTAGGCTCAAATTTACATCAGTATTATATTTTGGTCCCCAAATTTTATAACTATTAATCTAGCTTTTCTATTTACTTTCTTGGTCCTCAAGTTTTTTTTATTGTTGTTTTATGTACTATTTTCTAAGGTAAGACATTGGTGAATATAATTTGTTCTCTTTATCTCTAATTTTTTATATATTTTTATTTATTTTCTTTTAAAGCAAAATCTCAGTGAAAGTAAATAACCCAATAAGCAAAATTTACCTCCTGACCTTTTCCCCTTTCATGTAAGGCCATTAAAAAATCTCAAAAAATAACTCGATAAGTAACAACCTTCGCTTCTCATGGACTCTATAATATCATATACTAAAGGTCATAATTACACAACACAAAAAAACGGATAAAAAGAATTAAATAGTAAAATTCTTATACAAGGGTATGACTGAAACTTCCAATAATTCAGAGACCTAGAGGACATAGTGCAACATGATGTTGAGAGCTGACTCTTGAATTAGGATGACAACTATGAGAGACATGTCCTAATTCTAGACATGGTGCAACTGAAACAAGTAAAATTTTCAGTGTAAAAGTGAAACAAAAGCACCAACTTAAGGACAAAAAGTTGCATTAAACCACCAAACCAAGGACAAGTGTTCCTCTCTCGGTGCTTCTTCTCCTTTCATGTTTTGTATAGATACTACTATTTTCAATGTGCTAATACGAGACTCTTAATTATTTTCTCTAACTTTGCTAGCTACTCACAATGAAGACTCATGTTTATTCAATACTTAAAAATTTAGAATCGAGGAAGATGAGAAAGCCTCACTGATGGCCTTGTGATCTCTCCACCCGCCTGAATCGTCATTGACAACCGTCTTGCAAATGATATTTCAGTCTGGAGGATTAGGAGTTCTCTTCCCCCTATCTAAATATTACTCATTCTTTGCAATATTATTCATGAGAGTTCGTTGTTCCTTTACTTTTTTGTTTCTATCTTATTAATTTTCTAGGTTTGCTTTAGGAATTTTTATTTTTATTTGATCAGAAACTCTAATTTTGTTTCCCTGGTTCCATGTATTTTGTGGGTTGAGTTTTTATCCTTCTTCATTGCGCACTCTATGTTGCTCTCATATTCTTTTGTTGCCATTTATTTTTGTTCATGTTGTGTTTCTGTCTAGCTTCTTTTGGTTGATATTTTCTCATGATCAGTTGTATTAGTCAGTCTTCGTTCCCTCTCTAGTCTTTGCTTTGTCATTGGTCATTTTCTTTATGCCTTTTCGGATGTTTGGGATCAAGAAATGATTTCTTGCCATTACAAAGAGGATTGTTTCCTTTCCATTAAGCCAAGCCAAACAAATTTGGCCTCCAAATAAGCCTGAATCTACCCATCGAGTTGAGGATCAAGTTTTGCTTGGTGGCAATTGGATTCTTCAACATGGGCTAGATAAGATGCCAAAATGCTAGTTCTTGGTTGAAATTAACTTCTTTGGACAAAAATGTTTTGATGTAGAGGTGAAAGCTTTTGACTTTAACTTGAAACCCAACATATAAGGTCAGGTCTACTATAACGGAGAAGCAGATTAGCGACTGAAAAGTTTAGTCTTTAAGAAATAGCAACTAAAATCGTAAGCCGCTACTTACTTTAGGCTTTATTAAACTACCAACTGAATAACTGCGATTGACGTTTCAGTTGCTGCATGTTTTTTTTTTTTTAAATAAGCCATCAAAAAAGTTCATCTATATAAATAACTTGTAATATTATATATATAATGTATTGCTTAAATTCCATTATTATATATATATAATGAATAAATTGAAAAAATAATTTATAAAGTCTAAAATAAGCAATTAAAATAAATTTAAAATGGGAATAATATAATTATTTTAAGAAAATAAAGTACAATAAAAATTTTTCCAACAATGAAAGTAATGAATTAAAGAAATCTATAGTCAAAGATGGGGCCGATGAGATGGCCACCCTCAACATCCCCCTGAGTCTGATCATATGCGGTCATAGGCTGACAATCTCCTGAGATGTCTTGTGTCTCGGGTACACAAGTCTCTATCTGGAACAGGTTGATGTTAAGCCAGGAAGATACCTCTGTAGAATAAACCAATTGCTACTGTGCTGAGTGCGGTATAGACATGGACCCGCTTAAATTGAAGAATGACTGGGGATGAATTGACTTGAGAACTTAGTGCTGAGAACCCGCCATCATCGTGCCCGATTCAATCGAGGAAGAAGGATGGTGATAAAATGTTGGCGCCAAGGCCGGCTGAGACTGCTAATAAGATTATATTGTCCATGGATATGACAGTGAAGGAGGCTGTGCGGGTTGTAAACCTGTCATATCATATAAAGTGGATGGAACAGCTTGTGACCCAGATGAAGTGGTATAAAATCCCTCTTTGCTTGACCCTCTAGATATGAGCCCAGGATCAACATCAGTCGGGAAGGTCCCTTGAGCCACCATGTGGCCCAAGTATGCTGTAATAGTAGCCATAAAATCAAATCCTATTCGCAGGCCCTACAATCCAATCATGGACTACATGAAAGCATCAAAGACGCTCACCTTCTCGTCAGTTTGGTCCTGTTGGGCCCGCTGAGCTTTCATCTCCTCTTGGACTAAGGTAAACTAAAATTGGGAGTTCTACATTTTCTTTACAAAGCTGTTAAGTAACGCATCTTTATAACCCTAAATTTTGAACAACTTTATTTTTTAATAAATTTAGAAAATTAAATTGAACAAAATTTGTAAAATTTAATTAAATAGTATCTCAAATCATGCATGGTGAAACCAGCCAAGAAATGCCAATACCTGTGGGACCTCAGTCCACACATCCTTGTTTGCCCGACCAACCACTTCTCCCACCACATTCTCAAGTTCGGCTTCCAAGGAATGAAGCTAGATACAACTAAAATTTTCCACCATTACAATAAATTACATAGTAATGATAAGATTTTCTCATTTTTAAACTGTTCAACTTGGACAATTAATGATACCCAACTAAAGAAATATTATGCATATACAATAACTACATACAACTACAATTACTCTTCATACATATTATTTCTCAATAAGTCAAGAATCATTAATAGGCGTTCTATAGTTCACTATATGCATAACAATACTGAGTATATAAATACAGAAACTACTATTTATAACATAAGCTTTAATTAAATTACATATTACCTCAACAATGATTGTTATACATGGTGACTTTACACTAAAAACCTTTAGCTATTGGAGAGATACACTGAAGGCGTCGATAGAAACAGATAAGGGAGAGGAAGGAAAAAGAAGGAGAAATGGAGAATAAAGGCTAGGTGGAAATTTTAATTAGAACCAGCGATTGAATTTGCGATTAAAGGGAAATTAATAACTGAATAGCTACTAATTGTGAAAAAAAAATAAAATAACATGTGACTGATTAACAATTGACTAACGGCTGAACATTAACGACTAAATCTTTTAGTCACTAGTGAGTTGCTAGTTTGAATATGTCCCACAACCTAGTAACTAATGCATCTAATGACTGAATTTCAGTTGTTAATTCACATCTCCCTTGTAATGGTCAGTGTATAGAATAAGTGGGGTTCAGGTTTATCTGAACCTGGATCGATTCTAAGAAGCAAAAATCTGGTTAGTTCGGGTCAAACTCGATTCAACCCAAAACCAAAGGGCTACCATCTGAGCATAGTACTTAAGTCTAACCTTCCTAACTTTAACATCCCCCAACCCTCCTCAACCTTTTTGCTACCACTGCCTTCCAAACTTGGCCTTACGCCGGCTTCCCTCGCTTTGCACTCGCCCTACCTTCGGCCTCCAGCACCTTGCCCTCCATCACCGACTCACCCTACCGTCACTAAGATGTCACTCGATTAAGATCTCAGTGCTCTATTAAGGTTCGCTAATTCTTAAATTCTTGGATTATTTTTGTGTTTATGGCAAGATTTCTAACTAGTTCTTAACAGACGTGACAACGGAGAAGATAATGGAAGGGTATTAGAGACAAAACGGCAGAGGAAATGGCAACTGATAGCACAACTACTGGTGGGTATCAAGTAAACCCGACCCTAATCTAATATTTTTTGGGTTAGGGTTGGTTTGGGTTTGGGCTAAAAAAGTCAATAGTTTCTGATATCAAAAAAATCTGTTTTCAACTTGAACCTGACTCGAAACTCAAAACTTACACCGCTACTTCGATGAGTGGGCTTAACAACAATAGTTGGTTGTAAATGCTTCTAACTCTTATGTTTCTTTTCATCCTCCCTTGACATTCTCCTGAAAATAGTTCAAAAACATTTTCCTCAAGCTCTCTAATCTTTTAAAAGCTGGATTAGTAAGTAAAAGCTCATGAGACCAAGATGTAGAAGGTTGATACCTTAATAAAGGAATTGGAAAAAAGAAACTTATGCAAGAGATGGCCAGAGCTATGCATGCATTTTTCCTTGAAGCTTGCTATTTAAGATAAGCTGGTAGTTAGAGTATAAGAATAAATCTTTCAACAAGGTTTAGAAGCTTTCAGCCCTGAGCAACAACAAGTAAGTACCTTGGCTTTAATTGAAATAACAAAGCATCTACAAACTAAAAAATTAGAAGTTTTAATCCACTCATCGAATGATGTCAGACATTGGTTATCTTTTAGACAAGAGATGAAGAGCCTTATTTGTCTCAAATCTGGGAATCTATTATATAAAGGCACAAGTTATGTGAATCCAAAAATTTCTTTCTCTGTTATAACGTACAATTAGGTTTTGTGGATAATGCAATAAAATCATATGATGGTAAACATAAACATTCAGATAAGGTTTCTTTGTTATAGATAGGTCAACAATCAGCAGTTGCCTCCAAAATAGATTTTTGTCCCCTAAAATGTCAACAACTAACTGTTGTGTCTGATGAAGTTTCTTCATTGTAAAGTTTGCGACAACCTCATGTTTTATGCACCTCAATTGAGATATAAAGAACAACAATGGATAAGCTTGATGGTGATCCACCTCATCCAAGACAAGAAAAAAAGAAATGACATTTATCTAATTTTTATGAAGGAAATAAATCTCTCAGAGGAAATACTCAAGTTATGACTTTTTCTATCGTAATAAGCCTCTAGTTCTTGTTGCCCCAAGTTTTTCAAGTAACAAAAGAAAAAATACAACAAATTAGCAATTGAGCCATCTTGACCCAAGCTTTGTGCCAATAGCAAAAATATATTTATATGTGTGGTTGCTTTAGAAGAACCCATTACAATATGCCCTATCCTTGGAAGTAAAAGAGTGTGCTCAAAAGATATTAGAGATGAGCATGGGTTGGATAAACCCAAACCTAACTTGAACCACCCATACTGGATTGGGTTAGGTTAGATAAAAATTTATTGTGGTTCGTGAGTTGATTTCATATCTTGGAGAACCATCAGTTTTTGGGTTTGTTCTGGCTTCATGTTGAGCCAATTCAAAATGGAACCAAACTGAAAGTATATATGTAAATATATAATAGAAATTATGATATTACTAAATTAACTATATATTTATGAATTGAAATGGTAAATTATAATGGTACTTCGTGGTATTATTTAATTTTATTGACTAAGATTTCTCTAATTTAGAAGTTTGTATGTTCTTGAGAAAGTAAAAAAAAAAATGTGTGTTACTGTTAATTTTTAACTGTGTGTCAACTTTAAGTAGGTCTTTTTATATATGATTAGAAGTTGTTTGGCTTATTCGTTTGATTCTATAAATTAATACGTTGATTTTTGTCTTCATTAGTTTTAAAATAAGTTAAAACATTGTATTGGATATAAATCCTCCTTTAAGTGCCCCCTGATGTCATAACTAATACATGTTTCATGATTTAGTTGGATTAAAGGATCAAGCATAGGGTGGCACAGTAATGATAAAGTGTCTTACCTCAAACCAAGTAATGATTCTTTTCTTAAATTAGTTGTGGATACAATTTTATCTGATTACAAAGTTGTTAATTGTTATATGTACATGATAGAAACCGAAAAATCTGAGAACCAGAACTGAAAAAATCAGACCCATAGTTTTGGTTCTATTCGATTCTTGGGTCGGATAAGAATTTTTTGGAATCAATATTATTTTGGGTTGGTTTAGCTCCTCTAAAGAACCAAAACATGCTCAGTCATAAAAAAATATAAGATTATTTGAAAAGTGACTTCATATTTTCTTGGATGATGCTTCTCTCAACACACTAATTTCTTTATGTCTTGTAGAAGTCAAACAAGGTCTCCAGTCAGTCAAACAATTCATTGGTAGCAGCTGGTCCTCTCAAATTACAAGTGATCCTCGTTTAATTTAATCTCCTTTTATCGGGGATTAAATCTTGTTTCCATGTATGTTTTGCTATTTTCGTGTCTTATTTTTATTCTAAATATCAAAAAAAATATATTTAAAAATTCAAATTATAGATCAGGTAGATTACATGCACGTAAATTTCTATGATACCTACATGGCTCTGTTTGGTATTAATAACAAAATATTAGGCATTTTTTGTGAGTGGAGGATAGGGGATCGATTTGGGTTGAATAATTAATGTTTTATAAGTATTTTTAAACATATAATAGATTAGTCAGATGTAAATAAAAATAAAATAAAGGATAGTACGTGGCTATTCATGCACAAATATTGAAACATTTATTATTATTTAATTTGATATAGAACTGAAGTGCTAGCTAAATATTTGTTTTTTTTTTCAAGGACTGTGGAGCGTAGTTAACCCGGCATTGCTAGGCCGCTAAGGTCGCAAGCATTCGTTCACCGAATCACCGTTCCTCGGCCCATAAATACGTGATGCAAGACCCAAATGGTGCCTGCCCATGAACTAGCTCCGTGGATGATTTCTGGGCTCCAAAGCCTACACCGGTCCGTCATCCGACATCTTTCGGAACATTTTTTCATGTTCGTACATGAATTAGCTCTTTGAATGTCTACCTTGATTTAGGAGTTAGGACTTCTCAATTAAGTTTTTTTTTTATAACTGGGCATTTTCTACATAATCTTTTATCACCATGTTTAGTCACATGAATATCTTATCCTTTCCCTTGCAAAAGCATTTTCTCTGTGTTTTTTTAATATTTAGAATCATATTACAAAATTTTTGGAATTGAAAAACAAAGTACAAATGTTTTGAGAGAAGCTTACTGAAAATTGATCATATCAAACCCCAAACACGATCGCATTTAACCGCATTTCATGTATTTGTAAATTTAGCACTGAAGTAAGACTACAAATGTCATTCAAGGGTGTTGAGTTTCAAAAGTATATAAATTACAACGAAACTTTTAAGTTGTAATGAATTCTTTTGCCCGGGCAAGCGATTGGGTTAGATTTTTTTTTACTCTTTTCATCATATATTGTTTGCTCCATTTGTGATTGGTGCAAAAATTAAAGATTGATGAAATTATATATCTTTTGACGGAACCCTGTACGGCATGCGACTTTGCCAAGCTTAGCTTCGATAAAACTCATGGTTTTCTTTTTAGATAAGTTTCTGTAATGCTGTTTAGCTTAATTTCATATCCTAAATGAGTAATTTATCTTAAAGTTGTTTTATTGAAGTATCCTGCTTTATTATACGTGTCTCAATTAAATACCTTTCATCCATTTCATTGTCAAAATAGACGAAAATCGCTAACGTATCCTATTTTTAGCCTAATCAACTACAAATGATATTGATGTAAATCACATATGTCATTGGCATCAATGTCGTCACATTAATTAAGAATAAAATAATCTTAAAAATAATTATTCAAGTCCTCTAACTTTTTCAAGAAAAAAATCTTAAGCCTAAACTTCTAAATCTACTAACACCCCTAATCCCATTTAATGAACAAGAGACAATTTTTAAACCTTAAACTTTTCAATTCCATTCAAATAAACAACTCAACCGCCAAGTAAAATCAAATGAACAATGGCCAAAGAATATTAGGATCCACTTCATTTCAAAAAGTAGAATAAAATGGAGAAAATGTGGCTTGTTCATCGCAATTCAAATCTTATAGTGAGGGGGCTTGTTCATCGCTCAAATCCAAGGGTTCACGTTAGCGAGGGCAAAGTGAGGGTGGTGATGGCAAGGGTGAATTGATCTCTCAGGCAAGAGATTTTTTAGGGTTGAATTCGCCTAATTAATTATTTCCTCTGCCGACTTTAGCCGTTTCTTTGTCGAATTGATCCCTTTCTCCCCCGATTCCAGCCTTTGTTGTCATTTTCAACAACGATGGCGTCCACCTGGTAAAGACTTTGGAAATATTGGTGAAACAAGATTCTTTGATGGAGTCAAGCATGATTATATAGAATTCTCTCTTTTGTTGATAATTGATTTTCGGATCTCCGATTTGAGACAAAACCAAAGCACAACTCAAGCTTGCACAGGACCAAATCCACCACCTAGCAACCCATCTCCTCTTCCCAACTCACATCTCAAACTCTAATTGCCACAGTCTAATTCTCCTCCCAATCCTTACCTCAACGAATGCATCATTCCTCAGCCATGCTTCCCCTCCACCATCAACCCAACTGAGGGGGCACCAACATTCTGCCTTTTGCTGTGTTTGGCGATGCAGCTTCGATAATGACACTTAGCACCACTACTCAAGCTCCACCTAGGTCACATCTCAATCTCCAATTGCTATTGTCTGACTCAGCTCCCAGCTCACCACTCTCCTCTAATGCATCCACTTGTCCATGGCGACAAAAGAATTAAACTTCCTTGAATTCAAAAATGGAATCTCCGGCAGCAAGATTGGCTTGTTCTAATGAGTCCCCATTGTCTGGTTTTGTCGACATGTTAGGTTGGGTAGAGGTGTTTGACTATAGAAGTCATTGGACTAACTAACTTTAATTTTTCAAAATTCAGAGAACAATAGTCATAGGATATTGAGTTGTGGACCAACTCATTTAAGTTGGCTAAGTTTAGTGGCTAAATATATTGTTTAAGCCACTCATATTTGTACATATAGACAGATCGGTTACTATTATTTTTTTATTATTAAATCACTCATTAATGTTACATTATTAGTAGATATTTGTAGTTGGTATTACTTCTAACCAACTATATGATGATTTGGAATATTTTGATGATGTAGCAACAAACGTGACATGTATGCATAAAAAGTTTATCTACAAAAAAAAAAAAAAAAGTAAAATACCTAACTTAGCCTCTAAACTTTTGTCCAACACTACAAATGCCCCCTAAACAATCTCTTCAGTCTTCACCGTTTAAAACCACCTTCTTCCTCCTCTCCCTCTCTTCCCCCCTCAGGTAATAATCAATTGCCTATAAAAATCCAGAAAAACCTGCTCACAGTTTACTCCCCATATAGATTTGAATTCCTTCTCCAACCAACCGAACAATATCTTTGACCCTCTAAAACCACACTTGAAATCGCTTCTGACTTAGCTAGCTCCTTCGCGACGGCGACGATATATGTGAATTTCTGGTCACTAAAGGCAGCAAGCACTGGCACAAAAATTTCTCACCTTCCCGGGTTGGAGATGGTAAGTCCTTTCCTTTACTTTTGTTCTTCTGAAATCTTTGCAATCTACAGTAAGAATAAATTAAGCTGAATCGCCATTACGCTTGCTCTCGTAATTTCATCATAGCTGAAATATGATCACTGGATCAGAACTTTTGGGCCACAAAGATCCCTACATTGGATTGGATAATAATTATGTGGGTTGTATGATTTGAAGCGGGAATTAACATGCTTTATCATATTAATTAAAGTTTCATTTTTTATTGTGATTTTGGGAGCTTCGGTACCTTATTTTCAGTGTATTAATATATGGCATTTGATGGACCCTTTGGCTTTGCTATATGCGAAGTTGATGTTTTTACAATAAGAATTCATGTGATTTATTTATTTGTTTATTTTTCTTTTGTTTGAGACTTGAATGAGGTTGCTCCGTTAATAGTCGGACTTGCAGTTGATTACGGCTGCATATGCTAGTAGATTTGGTATCCGGTGATTCATGCGATCCAGGCGGATGAGACGGCTAAGAAAATGTAGGAGCTCCTGAGCTGAGCAAACCGGTTATCAGGGGATTGCAAATCTTACATCCGAGGAAGAATCCAACTGGGGCCAAATTGGCCAAAAAAACGATGAAAGCAATATCAGACGCTGCGGCATCGAAGATTGTTTTTGTAGTAGAATCTCTCCATGTAATGAGCTTTTTTTTTTTTTTTTAATAAAAGTTGTTTCATTCCAATCATAAGTAAGTCAAATAATATCTTATAAACTAACAATGAAATAAAAATTTAAGGAACAACAGATACATAAAACTAGTTACAAAAATGATACTCGTTTTTGTGACATTAAATGAAGGAAACAAAATCAGATAAAACCGAACCTTTAAGGCAGGGGCGGACCTATTAAGGGGCAGGGGGTGCCGCTCCCCCCCTCCCCCCGAAAATTTTGAAAAAATTTGAATATAGATACTTAATTGGTTAATTCAAAAGAAATTAGGCACTCGAAATGCATTTTGCCCCCCAGATAATGGAAGAATATGAAGATGGGGGGCAAGAGTTAGGCACTAAAGAAAACAGAGACCAAATGAGTAATTATTCTCTAACATGGCCTAAATGCACTATTAGTCCTCCAAATTTTTCACCTTGTCGAGTCGCACCCTAATATTTGAATTAATACGAATTAGTCCCAATCTCCAGCTTTGCCCCGCCTCGTTGCCGTCCCTCTCCTTCGAGGTTTGGTCGACTCTCCTTTGGGCTCGCCCCCCCGAACCAAAAATTCTAGTTCCGCCACTGCTTTAAGGTAAACCAAAATAAATTTAAAGTATAAAATTCATAAATAACTCGAATAAAACCCAAACCAAGATAACAATAACTAAGCAATACTAAACCAACCAGACATCAGAGGCTTGAACAAGACAATCTATAAAAATAAAAAGATTACCTATAAAATCTAAAAAAAAATAAAAACTAACTTTATTTTATATAATCACCTCCATATCTTTTGCCAAACATTAAGACACCCCAATAGGATCGATACTTTGATGAACCCAAGAGACCTAGATCATCATTGCTCGCTTTCAATTAAAAAAATTTATCAAGTGAAAATCTCGAATTAATATTGAACACTCAGACATGAAAGAGATTATATTTACCATAAAATTTAATAAATAATATTGGATAAGGTCAATCAAACAATAAAAAATTAAAAAAAAACTAGCCAAATTCAGACTAAAGTATGAATCTAGCTGGAAACAATGGAAAATGATGGAGAAGACGATAGAAAGGAATGGGTTGGAGGAGAGGAGGTGTGCGATGATCTTTGAGCAAGATAACAAACAAGATGTAGAATATGATTTTTGTGCTTAATTTTTTAGTTTAGGGATTAATATGTATTAAAGTGTATAGTTCAGCAATGAATTAGATAATTTATCATTTTAGTTATCCATGTCATGAGTGCATTTCATGAAATATTTTGTGAGACAACAGTATATTTCAGCCATTACTTTCATAAGTGGCTAATTTACACTATGTCAAAATTTTTAGTGTTAAATGCCAAATATCCCTTAATAGAAAATTTTAATGATCGATGTAACTATAAATAATAGTCATTATATTATATTATTATTATTATTATTATTATTATTATTATTAGCCTTTTGCCTTTGGCAAAAAGGGAAATACATTATGAGTTAGGGCAGGGCAGGCAATGAGGTCAGAGTCACGTCGAAATTTCAAATCAACAACCTGTAGCCACCTTGTGTGAAGACGACAGGACATATTAAAAGCCGACCAATTGAAATTATTGGGTCATTCTCCCTTGCTTAATTTCGTTCCCCTTCATTTACTAAAAAAGCAAAAAAGGAAAACGCAATGGAGATCAATTAATCCTTATATTTGACCAATAATAAAAAGGTTCTAATCTATAATTTACTGTGGTTTTTGTTTTTCTATTATCTGACGTACCCTAAGAGATCCATTTACACGATCTCTAGCGGCATAAAGGACGTTTTCAGCATTCTAACGTACAATGTTTTTTTTGCCCTTTTTTACGAGAATAAACATTCCAAGTCCTTTTTAAACATCTACGACTCCATCAACGATAAAGCAAATACCTGTAAATTGGGTAAATGGCACGATTAAATCCTAACCTTTATTATTGTTTCATTTTTAATCCAAACCTCCAATTTATATATTTTAACTCCTTAACATTGTTTAAATGTTTCGTTTTGGACATTTGAATGACGGAACTTGTTAGTTTCAAAGGAAAAATGTCAAATCAGCATCGAATAATTGGAGAAAATACTAACTTTTGACCCTAAAAATGTTTCCTTTTAACAAAAACTTCTTAAAACATTGAAATTTGAAAAAAATCTGCTCCACCTCTCCAGCCAACCCTTTCCTCTGTCCACCTCCCTTACTTGTAGCCACTTTGCCCCGCCATCTTCCCAATCAACCTAACCCCCTGCCACTCTACGATGCCATCTCCATCATCACCCTTCCCCACCACCACTCTACCCTGGCATCTTTGCCATTATCATCACTTGCCTTCAATTTCGATATCACCCTCACTTGTCTTCAAAATTCACCCAAACCCACCTTTGAATTTGCCAAACCTGATCAAGACTTCAAATATGATTCCACCTTCAAATCTAACTAAGCCAAACCCAATTTTGCATTCAAATTTGACACCTTCGATTTTACCTTCAAATTCTACGTCAATTTGACACCTTTGATTTTTGCCTTCAAATATACCAAACCTACACTCAATTCAAAAGCCCAATTGTATATGGTTTGGATCCAGCGTTTGGTAGTTGAAACGCTGAAAGATCGTGACGGTTAATCATTGGTCCTCTTGCAACAGCATCGATGTAATCGTCGATACCCTTTCGGTAGTATGACATAGCGGTAGGTGGCCATGGACGTTATTGGTTGCACCTGCAAGAGAGGTTGGAGAAGGAGAGTATTTTTTTTTTTTGTTAAATTTCAATATTTTAAGAATTTTTTTGTTAAAAGGAAGCATTTTCAGGGGGTCAAAATTAGTGTTTTCCCTACTATTTTATGCTGATGTGGCATTTTTTTTTGTCTAAACTAACAAGTTTTGTCATTCAAAGGTTCAAAATAAAATGTTTAAAGGAAGTTATAGAGTTGAAACATATAAGTTGTATGTTGGGATTAAAACTGAAACAATAATTAAAGGTTAGGACCTAATCGTGCAATTTACTTCCTATAAATTCTCATGTATTGTTTGGTGAACATATATGTGAATTTGGTATGTAAATAAGTAGATAAAATCATGATCCCTTCTATATGTTGTTTTTCATCATTCTGACAAAAAAAGTAGTACAAACAATTCAATTCGATGTTGAATGAAGAAACAAAACAGACATCATTCATAACTATGAGTAGAAATGCGCCGAGTCTCTTATCGAATAGTTTGAACTCGAGTTTGATTTTTTTATTAATAAGCCATGCCTAACTAGCTTCAAGCTTCATAATAAGTTCAAACTCTTAACAGGTTGACCTTCGAGTCTGATACTGTTTGGATCGAACTCTTATCGAGCATAATATTTTTTAATATAAAAAAGCGGTGACTAATATGGAGAAGAAATTGTTGCAGGAGAAGATATTTTGAGTGCTCGACATGTACGTTATGGCATCAGGGAACTAGCTAGGTGGAGATCAAGAAGAAACCACCGTCTCTAGATCACCCAGCCACAGCCATTTCAATATTAGTTCCAACTCCATCAATTATCTACCGTAGCATTGGACAAAATTGATTAGTCCTGCAAAGCTGATGAACCAATATTTAATGAATAGTGAATTGTGGACGAAGTTGCTTGAGTTGGCTAAATTTAGGTGCTAAATGTATAATTTGGTCTTTTTTCTTTATTTTTATTCTCCATTATCTTATTTCTACTTAGAGACCCTGAGAGGATAGCCAATAAAAAATCAATGACAATATTTAATGCATTATGGATGGAACTTGGAGCCAATTCCAACCAATTGTCTGAGAGTATAAAAAAAAAAACTAAGAAACCAATTGTCTGAAAAAATAAAATTTAGCGGTGCATGTTTTGCACATGTTCTACGAACTTGGCAGTTTTCATGTCTGAAAAGATAAGGAGTAGCATATCTTTCCAGACAAAGCAACACCACTCAATGTGTTGGACATCATTTATGTTGCATGCACGTGAATCTTGTGTCCGGTCATGAGGTTTCTGATCTCTTATCCTCTCCACTTAGGTGGCCTGTGACTGATTTTTTCTCTCCATAATTGTGTGAGAAATTACAGATGTGACGGTCTTACGGAAATGGATGACCCAGATCAAACTTTCACCCCTGTGACCTGACGCCTCACAAAACGATTTTCCTTGATTTTTAGGTCAAATTTTTAAATAGATGACTTACATAAACACCCATTTTCTTTGTCCCAAATTAAAACAAACAAGAAGAAGCTACAGATTTTTAAAGCAAAAATCGAAGGCACTGAGCCAGCTTTCTAACGTCTCTGGAATATGTAAAAAGCTAAAAGCAAAAGTCGCATGAGCAGCATGCTTGTATCAGGCAAACAAAGAATCAAACAGAACAATTTGTGGTTGCCATTTCCAGGCAGATGAACCACCCAATTAATGCACAGATATAAAAAATATAGCCAAAATATCAATGGCATGAGATAAAAAGCGTACTATTGTAGCTGTGTGGGTACCAAAAATTTTTTAAATACATGCTCCAAACATGCAAGTCTTTTCCAAATCTTATACATTCATTAGATGTACCAACATTTTTACCCGAACTGGCTGAACAACCCTTCCTCTTCCCACACAAACATCTTCCAAGACATGTACTAACATTTGTTTTCGTTTTTGTTTTGTTTTCCTTTTCCCTTGCGGCCCACTCTCTTCCAACAGACGTGTACACGCAAAGAACCAAATGTTCAAGCAATACATACATTCCATATATATATATATATATATAATATCCTACTAATCCTCTAAGATGAAAACTAATTCCCGCAGTACCAAATCATCCTTGTATGATATTTGGGAGAACATGATCATTCAGACTAAAGAACAGAAAGAATTGGAAGGATTCGACAGCGACCCTGTAAGTACGTTTAGTTGATTCGTTAAACAAAACAGAGGCTTCGGTTCATTTGATATAAGCAAAATTTAGTATAGCCACCAAATTTTTAACGGAACACTACAGAAGAATTCCCTAACTTAGAATCACAAATCACGGTTACCCTCCTTGTTTGAGAGAGAACCAATCCCCACTGCTGCAGAGCAAGCAAAGAAGTTCGTATTATTGGAATCTTGAGCAACTGCTTTTGTAGATTTGTCGCTCAGCTTGTATGGTGCTGCATTTGTAACCCTGCAAGACCATGAACAAGGTTGTGACTTGTAAGGAACGATGGTTGAGAGAGAGGAGAGATGATTAATCTGCAAACAGTTTCTATCAAATTAAAAACAGAAGTTCCTTATGTTTCCTATTAGAAACAAAAAACTAGCAACAGACCTTTCCTTGCGCTTCTCCAGAAACCTGGCCAAGGAAGCTTTGCGAGCTTGTGGAACTGTCAGCAAATGGTTAAGAAGTTAATTCAACATTAACATGAGCTTCAATTTATGCAACTGGTTACTCGTGAATACTTCATTGCAAGAGATATATATATGCCTGGAGGCCCTGGACAAAGAGATAACCATATATCCTAGATTCACTTTCAGATTTCAGAAAAACATTCAATCCCTTAATAACCATGAAAAACAACTTCCGAGAACACAAGGCTTACCAGAAGGAATCATGCTTGTTTGAGAAGCAGACCCCATAGCCTGCACCATTTTTTGAGGCTCGACTTTGCTAATGCTGTTTGAAGCGAATCCCATGGTCTTCGCAACCACCTCATCGGTGCTAGTCGACCCACTTCCCGACTGACCACCAGTGGGAGACGAAACAGACAGGGGACTTCCGAGGCCAGAGTTTGGGGGTGTATTGATGGACAGGTCTGTAGGACCAATATCACTTACAACTGGCTTAGGACTAGGTGGCTTTACTTGCGGTTTAGGTTGCGCAATTGCAGTGGCGACAGAAGCCCCATTCCCAGCCAGGTACATAATAGCCTGCGCCTGATACAGGAGAGGGTAAAAAAGAAAAAACAATTCCTAAGCCCTACTGTGAAAAAATAAACATAATCAATTTATGGGAAAAAAACTGTCTTTAAGAGAAAGGAGGATGGAGCACCTTCTCAGGGGAAATCTCTTCAAAGACGCACACTGCTCCTGCATAAAAGATGGTCAGTTGCGCAGGTGATCCAGAGACCTTAACACCTTTCCTGAAAAGCACAGTTGAATCAATACTAGGCATCTTCTAATCAAGATATTTACAGACCGTGAAAGTAACCAGAACATGTATTGAAAGATTTAGGCAGAGAAACATATATTACGGTGACTCAGTGCTCCCACCGACGGAGCCAACAGTGGGAGGAATGAGGTGTGGACTTGCAACTGGCATTCCACCAAATAATTGTGGCTTCGTGGGATTAGCAACTTGATTTTGATTATATGGAGCGAAATGATTCTTGAAAATGGGCTTGCTCACAGGAACAGAAATTGGCTGCTCCAACACCGGAAACATCTGTACAACACACACGATCACCAACTTGAAGCTTAGTAACAAGCTCAACTATACTTAAAAGTCTGACATGTCCATAAGCCTAACAAGACTTAAAAAGGCTGAAATGTTCGTGAACCCAACAGTATAGAAACTTCTTAAATCTTCATTGAAGTTAACACCAGCGTTAAATCAGCATGGCAGAACCCAATTAAGATTTCATACTCATCAACTGATCTTAATATCCAGTTAATAAGATGAGTGAACCAGATGGATGCTTCCACTTGTCTGACCTTCTGGTATAAAAGCCAAAGGGTCCTTTTCCCTTCTTTAATCTGATTATGCATATAGAAGAAATGGTACATAAAACAGACAGACAGAGAGAGAGAGAGAGAAGGGGGGGGGGGGGCGCTAAATGGAACTAATATATACCCCAAATAAGAGGAGAAATACTAAACCTGGATTTCAGTTCTAGAGAGTTGGAGAGCGGGGTCATAAGCAACCATGGATGAAAAAGGCCTGAACCCAGATGACGAAGGAGTTTCAGATCCGATCCCGTTGATTTTATCTCCTTGAGCAACATTAAAGGACATCATCTGAAGCGC
Source organism: Aquilaria sinensis (assembly GCA_005392925.1). Taxonomy (NCBI): domain Eukaryota; kingdom Viridiplantae; phylum Streptophyta; class Magnoliopsida; order Malvales; family Thymelaeaceae; genus Aquilaria; species Aquilaria sinensis. Next base: position 714,519 of record SMDT01001070.1, read on the forward strand.
AGCAGAAACTTTGTGCACACAGGGCCATTGAACCCCTGATCCTTTAGAGAATCCTGAAGAAAAGAACAAAATTAGTTCTAATCAGGAACAGCATTCTCAGTCAGAAACTGTTAAATAAAATTGGAACCAAAAAGAAAAAAACCGAAATATTTTCTTCTCCACGAACTTTGATTAGCCATAACATTTACATTCCAGATTAGGGAGAATCGTTCAGCAACCCAACATCCACAGAAACACAAAATCAAAATAGGATGTAGAATTCAGCATACTTTACTAACAAGCAAGTATCAATTGCATGCAGTTGTCAAGCATAACTGCTGTAACAGTGAAAGGCCCTTCTACCTAATCGGGAAATTCAACTATCATTGAGGAGAAAAAAAAAAAAGAAAAAAAATAAAAAACCATTTGCGTCTTCCCCCAAAACATGCCGGAAGAGATTGGGGAAGCACAAATAGATGAAGCTTAAATTCACAAAAAGCCCATTAATAGAAATGGAAAAAACAAAAAGATACGCACCTGTCTCTTTGAATCCATCATTGCAAACTTCCTCTTTCACCAAAGGCAACGGTTCCTTTGCGCTTAGACCCAGAAAGTCTCTCTCCATTTTCAATTACCAAAACGCGACTATTCCAGTAATTCAGACAAAACTCACCTTAAAAAGATAAGCCAGAAACCACATGAACAGAGACTTGCTGGTTTTGTTGGGGAAGGGAGATGTTAACGCAGAACAAATCCTCCAACCACTGCAAAACCTTTCAGCTCGAGCAAAAGTCGAAAAGAGAAAAGAAAATGAAGTGTTTCCTAATTAACGGCTAATATTTAAAGACTTGTGTATGTCCACTAGAAGGCCTCGATCTTTCACTTTTGGTCGTTTAAGCCCTCATACTCGTATTGCGTTTGATGACTTACTGAATTGGAGCCTAATATCGTATTTTATTTGTATTCATTAAGTTAGTTGAGTCTCCTTATGAAAATCATTAACCATGATATCGAAGATCATGTTAAAAGGAGTCAAATATACCTCTTATAATCGATTTGAACTTAATTTGATCATATCTGAACTGATAGTTTTACCCTTAAGAATTAAAATGATGGTTGGTCAACATTAGTAGACTCAGGTTATTAGTCGATAGTTACTTGATACTACTCAAATTTTAATGATTTTTTTTTACATTTTTAATGTTTCTTAAGTTTCATTGGTTTGTGGTCAGCCTGGGTATGCTACTTTGCTCAAGATAATCAAATCAAGTGTTAGGGGCTTGGTCACTTGACCCCCCTGGTGAGTCAAGTGGCTTAAGTGGACAAGTTTGATGAGGTCAATTTGACTAACGTCAGTTCTAGGGTTTAGGTATTTTATTCTACAAAGTTTATGTCAAAGTCGTGGTTTCCTCTTGTAAAAATCATATAACTGTTTTTAATGAAGTGAAATGAAAACTGTGAGAACTTTAATGATTACAACGTAAACGTTTGAGGGCCTTTACTTGACACAAGCCGACCCTTAACGAGTTGGAATTTACCGGCTACAGCCAGTTTGGTGACGGGCTGATTTCCGTTGCAAACCACGTGCTTTGGGCCAATTAATTAAATAATTAATTGGCACACATGCGCGTGTGACATGTGGAGAGGAGGCCGGAAATGCAAGTATACCGCGTTCTCAACAATTTTATTTTTGGAACTAAATGCCTTTTTGCTGCTCAAACGTTTGTGGATCGGACATTTTACCCCTTAAACTTTAGCTTGGATCGACTCACCCTTAAACCTTGTAAAGTGTGATATTTTAGGCCCCTGACTGACGGACGCGAGTCACGTGCAACCATCGCGTGTATGATTTTTGTTACAGAGAAAAGATTGAAAGTAAACAGAAACGGAGGGTAAAAGAGCCAAAGTGGTCATAAATACTTGGGTTCGATGAACTCAATCGGCACCCCGATGGCAATCATAGCAATAGAAGTTGATTCAGTTTCAGGAAATGCCCCAGCGATTTGACAAGACTTGGGGTAAGAATCCGTCGGCAGACCGAATTCATTTCTGTTTCTTTCTCTTTCTCTACAAATTCTGTTTCCCTTTCTGTTCCTGTCTATTTCTCTGCAAATTTGGTGTGGGTATTTGCATCGGACCTGTTGCAACTTGAGTTGGTAAATTAACAGGTAAATAGGAGCCATTCGAGATTCTTGCTCTCTAACTATTGCAACTAACATATTCGACTGGTGCTTCTTATCCACTTCAGCCAACTATCAATGTGGAGAATCGGATCCCATTTGTTATTCTTGCTCTCCTCGTTCCCGTTGAGAAGCCAAATTCAAGCTCGTGAGAGAGAAATCTATGTTATTTGCAATTTGATTTGAGATTTTTTTTCTTCTCAAGTTCTTGATCAATCCATGGAGAACTCTAGCAACCATTTGATCCCTTGCCAAGTTCATTGCTTCCGTGTTTGCTAAAATCCATCGAAAATTAAGAAATTTCAACAGGGAAGTGCCAAGCGGAATGAAGCTTAGAGACAAATGCTTTGAGTAGTTGAAATAGATGTGATTGGAATTGGAAGTAATCAGATGAATGAAAGATGATCACAAGTGATTCATTTTGAATAGTTGAGGGGATAAAAGTGTTCCGAGTGATAATGTTTGAGGGATGAATTGGCCGGATTCTAGTTTTGGTGACTCGTGAGTTAATAGGCTCGTGGAAGTTCCTTTCGCCAATTCCACCGGGATCTACCCCGATATAATTATAAATTGCTTTTTTTCAGATTTAATAATATTTACCACGTTTATGAAATTAGCGTTAAAATTTTTCAAAAATAACGAATTTCTATTAATATTTTCATATTTTCAAATTAAAGCACGTAACACTCTGCAGAAAAGTATCAAAAATATTTTTTTTAGAGATTATGAAATGTTCTTATAAATAATGTACACCTTCTCACAAGATAGGTTTTATATTAAAAACAATATCTAACCACTTACAAATAATTTCCCCCACTAAACTCATTGGATGGAGTTTTCTTTTCTTTTCTGTTTTTTTTTTTCAGGATGAGGATGGAGTTTTCTTTTAAACACCTATATAATTAATTTAGACATTCAACCTTCCAATTTCCTCCACCAGTCTCTCATACATAAAATATCTAATAACAAAAGGCGAAGTTGCTTTTTAGGTCCTAAACGTTCACGTTTTGTCAACTTGTCCCCTCAAGGCTCAACCTCTCTGTATGACCAGATAGGCCGTCTAAATTGTGGAGAAATATCCCAAGATCTAGAGATTGTAAAATAAGTAAATCTGAAATAAAGTGTGTTGGATATAAAATTAGCCTAGATAAATATAATGAAAATTGTAAATTTTTCTCCATAAGGTCAATGATTTAAAATGAAACATTTGAGTTTTTCTTTTTGATATTAAGAAGCGTACAATATATATATAAAGGGACAGAGATACTACTGAAAAAAGCTGGGAAAAATCTATCTGTCTCTTAAAATCTGAATGGCTGTAAGCTATAATTAGCAGATAATAATGCACAACACCTCTGTTAAGTGTGGAACATAAGTTAGAGGCCGCACGGTCTGAGAATAGAGCCGTTTGGCTGCCACTTACGAATATGAAACATTTGAATACTTATGTTTAACTATTCATACAAATAGAAATCTTGAAAAAATGTCAATAACCAAATTAAGTATGTTGAAAGAAAATGAATGAGTGCCATTGGAGTTGTACTGACTACAAATGTGACACTCAAGTTAATGGACAGAAATGATTCGACACTCATTCGACCAACCATGATTTATGATGTTCACTATTATTAGGTGTAGGTGTAGGTGGTGAAAAGGCACTCTGAGAACAAAATAAGTATTAAGGATAAAATTAAGAATGATCATATCAAAGGCAAGGTAAAAAAGTAGCCCCAATTAAGAATAATGTTAAGGATGGTCGCATTAAATGGTACAGTCAAATCCAACAAAGATCTGTAGACGCTTATAGTGCATAAGAGCGATATGATAACTTTTTGCAATGTTATTAGAGATGGGGTACCTAAACTTAGTTCAAGAGTTTCTGGTTAAAAAAGATATTTGCCCTTTTAGCGCTCTGGGACAAACTTTTCAGATTGCAATTAAAATACATGATTTATGTAGTTAACACCTACTAAAATGGGAGATTGCACCAATGGTTTGTTTGTTTGTTTTTTTCCTGGAATTTGGAAGAGAAAGAAACACAAAAGAGTTGAGTTTCTTATCGAATTGTTCAAGCTCAAACTCAATTTTTTTGTTATTGAGTTAAGCCTAATAAGCTTTGAGCTTCATTTTAAATTTGAACTCTTACTCAACTGATCTTTGAAAGTTTGGTTCTATTTGGCTTGAACTTTTATAAAGCCTAACAAGTTTAATATTTTTAATATAAAAACTAAATTAATTTTATATTTTAATATATCTAAACCCTAAAATTCTAATTTGCATTAAGTAAATTGAATTTGAATATCAAATCGATCTTGAATCAAGCTTCGAGTCAATAAAGCCATATTGAGCAGAGCTTGAATCTTTTTGAACCGAGATTCAGGCCCCAATTTCCAAGCTCATCAAGCTCAGGCTTGTGCTTGAGTTAAGTCAATCCTTAAAGAGTCAAAATTTTAACCTGAAGTGTTCTGATTTGGTTCAATTCATTTCCACCATTATGGCGAGCCAAAGAACACCACTTACCATGCCATCACGTGGTGCTTCCTTGTTTGCCATGCAAGTTGGCACTCTCACATGCTCCAAAATACAGGTGCACGGTGCACCTACGTTCAATTCAGATTTCTTAGTTAAAAACACATTTTAATACTTGATAGTATGTATTATCATCACAATCAATTATAGATGTTGAAAGAATAAGAAAGGATTGCATACACTTGATAGAAAAAAAAATAAAAGATAGAAAGAAAGAAAGAAAAAGTAAGAATAGACCAACCTTTTCAATTCAAGCTTTCTACGATTTTTTTTAAGAAATATTAAATATTTTCCTTACAATTCGTAAACTATTCTTAGATTTGTCTCCATTTGAATTAATTTGATTTTAATTTAGTTGCTTAATATTTCATACCATGGTTATCAAAGTTCTAACTTGAATCTTAGAATCTCATGATTTCTACAGCTTTGAAAATAAAAAATATCTCAAGTCTTAATGGAAACTTATATGCATGTGAAAATTGATAGAGTTTCGACTTTAGTCTTATAAATATAGATATTTTAGGACTTTACGTTTCTACATTATTATGTCAAATTTGCTGAAATTAGCTAAAAATTGTTGTAAGTTAAAAATATATAAATCTATTATCCAACTCAAATATAGCCAAACTTAACCATTTTAGAGTTAAAATAAAAAAATATATTTAATGATAATAAAAAATAAAACAAAAATCATCTTTTTTTTCCCTTGAACTCTTTATGTTGCTTGATCACTCTTATTCAGTAACTTTGATGATCTTGGTTATCAAATTTATGTAGATGTAGATATAAATGAAGAAAATATTAATGATAAAACAAGTGTTTACATATATGAGTTTGATTTCTCAAATAATGAAACACCGGGAAAAGAATATGAATATATGAATTTTAAAAATGATAATATTAATACTTTTCATTGGTCATGATGTTCCATGTGCTCCATTAGATGATTAAGATGTTCTTAACTTCTCATTGTAAATTACGAATTATAAAACTTATTTTTGTATTTTTATGACAATACACTTTTTATAGTATTAAGGTATTAGTAATGAGTTTAAATGTTGTTTAACATGAACTTTCAAAGATAATTTAAATGATTATTTTCTTTTCATCTTTTCTTAAGATTTTTTTTAATAAAATCTTATGACTTTATGCCCTTTTATGACTTTCCTGCTATAGAAAATCCAAAAAAATTTTAGATAAAAACCCGACCTTGATGACCTTAGTTAAATGTTCGTACACTACTATAAATTTTCCTATAGTACATTGCCGCTCAGTTAGTTTAGTTATTTTTCATTATTTGTCATATGAAATTTATGCCGTGGCCCGTGGAAATTCATATATAAAAATGAGATTATTGAACGGAAAGGGTTTTTGTTTATCCTAACAATTGACAAGTATTATTTTCATGAGTACGTAGTTATTTATATTCACGGTTAATGTAATATCATTGTCTTATACAGTTGAAAACAAGTTTGATTAAAGTAAATGATAGTGTAAGTTATAAGTCTCCCTTTTTTCATTAACAATGTTATTGGGTATTGAAGTATATATGTCAGGTCACTTTAAATTGTTCTCCTTTGCTCCCCCTTTCCTGGTCGGGTCCGAGGATCCAAAGAAATCGGCCGGGAAATGAATGTACTTTGGCTAAGTGGTTGAAAACTTGAGCCTAAGATGATTAATAAAGGGAAGATTTATAAAGTTTGTCCTTACTTTTGGGTTATGTACATGGTGATAAAGTGTGAGATGTTACTTTACTATCAAAATAGTAGGTTTGTGAGGAGAAATAAACTTATTTACTCTAGAAGTAAAACATTAATTTAAAAAAAAAATCCTAAATAGTAACACTCATGTGTTTCTCAAATATCCCAAATAGATATCTCATTATTTTGGCATTCCCCAAAACAAATATATCTCATTCACAATATTTTCTTCGAAGCAATTATGTTTTGCTTTTACTCTCGTTGGTTTGTTATGAACTAAAGGTTATTTATATAAATTCCACCTTATCACTCTTTACAGTATTTTGCTGTTAACCATTTTTAATTGTTCATTCTCAGTTTACTATCAATTCACCATTTTATTATTCACTTGGTGGTGAGGCACGTTTTCAACAATCACCCCCTCCCGACTCATGTGAGAGGTTTCACCATTCTCTTTGTTAGTCGACAATATTTAAAATTTTCCTTTTGTAGAGTTTTGGTCAACATATCATATCCATTTTTATCGATATAAATCTTTTCAAGCTATAATAGTTTCATCTCCAATACATTTCTAATATTGTGACATCTCACATTAATGTTTTTGAATCTAGACTGAAATGAGGAATTTTTACCAAGATGATCGACATTCTTACTATCATAGAATAACTAATACTTTTCCTAATAAAAACTAAATTATTATAAGAACTTCTTCATCCATAGCAACTACTTAATTGATTCCGTTGTTGTGATATACTCTATCTTAATTATTAAAAGAGTAACACATTTCTGTAATCTTAATGTCATGGCAGTGCTTCTGTTGTAAATATGATCATGTAACTTGATGTAAGCTTTCTTGAGTCAACATCACTATCCATATATGCATTTGCATAATCAACTAACACAGAGCTAGTATTTTTAAAACACAAGCACATTTTGGAGGTATGAAACACATACCTAAGAATTTAGTTTATTTCAGTCCAATGTTTCTTATAGTATTTGAAAGGAACCTACTCACTATACTAACTATGTGGGGGAATATTTGGTCGTCTACATACCATGACATCATCAAGCTTCCAACTATTGAACCATATGGAACTCTATTTATTTTTTTATTTTTTTTATCAGTGGAAGAATGTTGTTTAGAACTTAATGTAAAGTAATTAGCATAAAGACAACTAACTTCTTTAACCTTATTCATATTGAAGCTATGAAGTATTCTCCCAATGTACTTCTCCTATGATAACTATAATTTTTGGCAACTTGGTCTCTTATTATTTTCATGCAAGAATTTGTTTTAGTGGCCTAAGTATTTCATGGCATAAAACTTACGAAACTATTTCTTCATGCTACTAATTCTAGAAATGTTTTGGCCAATAATCAATATGTCATTGACATAGAGCAATAGGATAATAAAACTATCATTAGAAAATTTTTAGACAATCACATAGTGAATTAAAGTAGTCTTTTTGTAGTAATTACTCCCTTGTAACTAATACAAACTTATCATATCACTACCTGGATATGAGTTTTTAACCATATAGACTTTTCTTCAACTTGCAAACATGATATTCTTTTCCTTTTACTTTGAAACCTTCTCGCCAATCTATGTATATCTTTTATACAAAATCACCATGTAAAAAGTAGTTTTTCATTCGTCTACATCTCATCAAAGTTAATATTTTTTTTTCTTTGGATGAATCATTTGACAGCTAATCTAAATTTGAACTGTGACTACAAATTAGATTCTTCAAACTTTATGTTGAATGCCCATATATTTTTTATTTTTCAAAGCTTTCTTTTTACCTTTTAGCAACCTCACCACATCAAATTTTTTATTTTTATGCAATGATCTTATCTCGTCTTGTATAACTGCAATTCATTCTTCCTTGTGTCCATCATCTATAGTCTTATTAAAGTTTTCTAGTTCTCTTTCATTAGTTAATATTGCATATTTATTTTCATGATATCTGGTGGAGTTGTTGTCTGAGTCCATTAGATCTCCTTAAAACTGAAGAAACTTATTGGTGCTGATAGAATGAACACACATTATTATGTCTTGATATCAAGGTTTAACCTCTCATCCTTTGAGATATACGTAAAAACTTGATAGCTAAATACCCACAAATGGTTATAAAAGACATCCTTTGCTGACCATACACTATTTGAAGCATCATATTACAGAGGAACATATGGTAAAAAAATTCAACAAGTGGATAGCTGTCAGCAATGCTTCACTATGAAAAGTCTAATACAACTTTCCATGTGAAAGTGAATATTGATGAATCCATAATTTACATATATATTTTTTTCATAATTTTCTTAGCTTTTTCTTTGATTTATTAACTAAATGGGGCTATTAATAATATTATTTTATGTTTTGAAAGGTAAAGGTACGATGGCATTTTAGAGCATAAAGAAACAACAATGCTTAAATGGATTAAACAAGTAGAGCTTTAGGCTCTACCAAGGGTTTAGCATATTTACATGAGATTGCCATGTGAAAAAGAGTTATTGACACGCTAGAGGAACATTTAGGCAGTAAACATAGTTGAAGCATGAGCTGCAGATTTTGGTTTTTAGACCTGTAAAGCAAAGTTCAATGGCCCTTCCTTCATTTTTAATTCTACTGGATTCACACAGCTGAGCATGAAGATGATCAAAATACCTCCAAGAAATTGATGCCCACAAGGTGTACGATGAAAGGCTTGTGAGAAACGCAACAAGGAAGTTTGGAAATTTGGGACTCTTAGCATCTATAGCAACCAAGGGAAATTGCATGCTGCCCAATTTGAAAAATAACCCAAGAATTTTTTTCCCCCAAAATTAAAGAAGCATCTTGGTGAGTTAAAACTTATTTCTTGATGAGGGTATTTTTCTATCTTTAAGAAGCTAGTAGTTGGAGAAAAAAATATATAATAAAGACGGGAGAGACAGATTTAGGATTTTCATCTTTCATTCACTTTTTTTTTTTACTACAAACATGAGTGAGTAGTTTTTTTGTTTGCTTTAAGAAGACGATTTCCATCGCCAACATCGATTGTGAGAATTGATTTTACTTGTTAAAGTTTTCTTTAAATTCAAGTATTTTCTTTTTCGTAATTTAAATTTATTGCAATTAATTTTCCTGTTCTTACTTGTTGGATTGGTTTTGCGATTGCAAATTTGCTTGATTTTCTTTCAAATCACTTAGGTGAAACAAATTCAATATAAAAGCAAGTGAATTTAACAGGAGATTATTTTTATTTTTGGTTAGTTCATACAGTAGAAGTAAGACATGTTAAATTGTTTAAACTTTTAGATAATTGCCTAGAATAAACTTTTTGTTCATTGTTCTTAATGTTAATTTTTGAGTTGATTAGAAATTGTTTTCAATACCTAGTTACTCAAAATTAAGAATTAATCTAAAGTTTTTTCTAGTTAATTTTACTGCTGAATTCTTTAGATTCTTTCAGCTTTAAAACGAGTCTTGTTTATTTTCTTGGATTGAAGAAATCTTTTCCCTCGATGATTAACTGCAAAATTGAAATGGATAATCAATCCTGAACTGAATGTTTTTAGTGTTGGTTAATTTTGTTTTCATTTTATAGTTAATTTATTTTAGCATTCGATTTAAAAAAATTCCTTAATCTTTTATTTTAGTTTTCTGATATGAAACTTTCGGTTAAAATATTTTCCTTGGGATTTGATCTTATTTCACTGCTATATTATAAATTTATTTATTCTAAGTTGTTAGTAAGACCATTTTTTTTTTTTTGTGATTTAGATGATTGACCAAACATCTCACTTTCTCCATCAAAATTCTGACCATTTTCTTAGTTAAGCATTCAATTATAGTATATTAGGAAATGTTTCCTAATGTCGAATACTATACTCTTTGTAGTAAGTATTAAATAGTCCAATGTACTTTCTATCATTGTTTATTCAAATACACTTCAGCTTCTTTCTAGTTTGCTTCTTAACAAAGGTTAGAAATTGTTTGAAAACATTCAACACCTTATCTTTTGAATTTAGATTGTATACAAATGTTTTTCGAGAATTATCATTAATGAAAGTCACAAATATCAAGCAACACCAAGTGATTTTGGCATTGTCCATACAAATTTAAGTGTTCTAAATCCAATACATTCTTCATTTTAGAATAAATGAAACTTTTAAAAGCCATTTTAGTTTGCTTTCCTGTCAAACAATCAGCACATTCTTAAGTGGACTTGATCTAATCTAGGCAATGTGTTCTTTTTGACTAGGTGGGTTATGTTTTTCTTACTCATATGAACCAGTCATTTATTCCATAAAATTACTGTACTATCATTCTACACTATATTCACAACATCTTGAGAGAGTTTTACTTGTATTATGTATAGTTTTAAGCAGTGTTTTCCAAGCTAGACTGCTCTCCAATTCAAAAGGGCTTTTAGTTCACCGTTAAATAAGTTCAATTGGTTAGACCATCAAGTTAGAGCCCTCTTTACATTTTTGTTTCATGACTTAGCGGTGACTTTATTGTTACTCAAAAAGTATCCTAGATTATAAAGAAAATTTTGATATACTAAAAAGACTAACTTTGTAAATCATGCAATCCAAATACCTCTAACCCTAGAGGAATCAAACTTTATTCTCTTTCATTCACTTTATCTCTAATAATGGCCAATATCAACTTTCATTCCCTTTCATTTCTTATCCATAATTTCTCCCTTTCCACCTCAATTTCTTTTATCTTCCATTTGGTTGCCAATTTTGGAATTCTTCCTTCATGGTTCACAATTCTCTGACAACTATGAAGTGCTCGGGTCTGTCTTGAACTTGCCAACCTAGGACATTTTCAAGGTTGTTAGAGAAGGAAACAACCTCCTATGCTTTTCAAGGATGGTCAATTGGATAACTTGATTACTAGAAGATCTAGATTAGAGTTGGTTATTGATACAAAGACAATAATTTTTTAAGGCTAACAAAAATCACTAAGGAAAATGATATTTCTAAAGTGGTTATTGGGCAAATAGAAAGTTCTAAAGAGCTATAGAGTTCAGTTGACATGGAAGACTTGAGAATGAATTCTGAGTAAGAACTGACAATAACTACCTAACCCACAGTTTAAAATAATTAGTGGGCCAATGATTCTATTTAGTTTTTAATGGTTTTAACAAGTTTTGACTTTAATTATATAGGAGTTAAAACATGAACCCATAAGACCCTTAGTTCACAGTTGGACTGGTCCATTTCAATTGTCTAGTCCAATTTTGACAACCATGGTTTTAAGTGCTTTGTTCCTCTGGCCATTAACATAGATCGTTTAGTGAACTTCTACTGACTATTAAAAAATGTGTTGTAGTAACTTTCATTACCAAGTCTGCATGTAGCAATCAAATTCAGATGTATATCTATAACATGTTTCACATCCTTTAGAACTGCAGGGAAAACACCTTTAATTACAACTTGTGAAAACCTTCACTTCCCCATTTACACAACACCAAAACTGCTCGATATATAAGATAAGAATAATTCTTTCCAATATGTAACATGAATGGTAGCACCCTATCAATCACCCAACTACTCTTATGGGTTGAAAGATTGCCAATATCATTATCAGAGCTAATGTTGAACTCATCAGCAACATTTGCTTCTTCCTCATCATTGCTGTCATCCTTTTCAGCCTTTTTGCTTTCTTTTAATCTTTCTTAAATTTTCAGCAGATTTTTTTTATGTGCCTTTTACTTTGGAGTAATGACATTCAACATTTGCATACTTATTTGACTTTTCTTTATTCTTATCCATTTGATCTTCATCTCATTTCTTCATTTAGGATTTGAATTTTAATAATTTTTGTATTTATTATACCATTTGGTGCATAATTTGTAAGTGAAATCCTTAAAGTCTCCAAATATTCTGGTAAAAAGGCCTACATTCTAAGAGCAAACACCTAATTATCAAACTTTTTACTCATTGTGGACAATTGTTCAACAATTCCTTATAAATCATTCATATGATCTATTATGGATGCACATTCTTGGTGTTTTACCTTGAGCAATATTGTCAAATAAAACAATTTGTTGTTGCTATTTTTTAAGCATACAATTTTTAAAGTTTTTCTATAATGCCTGCACATGAGCCTCTCTAGAAATGCGGTTATAAATATTATCTTCATCAAACTATTGGATGAAACCATATACTTGCTCATGCTCAAAGACCCAATCTTTATTTCTCTTGTTCTTAGGGTTTGGTTGTATCAAACATTGGTAAGTGCATCTTCATCATATATAGAAAATCCTTCATCTTGCTTCTCCATACATTTTAAGTCATTTAAACTAATCATCTTATCGGTCTTCACGTTCGTGATTCTGAGCAATGTCCACTATTAAGCAAAAAATGATGAATAATAATCTAACTTATTTTTCAATGTAAATGATCCACATTTCAGTGACAACCACAAAGTATGCAATAAGCAGATATAAACACCTTACCTGACTTTGATACCAATTCTTGGGCATAGTGAATGAGAACTTTAAGTGCAAGATGACTAATGAAAATGATACTAGAATATTTAGGTGGTTCATCCTTAATTATGAGCTATGTCTAAAAGAAAAACTGCTAAATTTTCCTCCACTATTAGAATAGCATGCTTACAAAGAGTGAAAAACTTATCTAAACAAAAATTCTAAAGATAATTAAAGTAATAACAGAAATAAAACAAAAAAAGTGGCATTCAAGTGTCTCAAATATCAAAAACAAATCTCCCACTATTTTGATACTCCTCATAATAAACCTCTTTCTCACAATATTTTTATTCCAAGCAAGTAAGTTTTGATTTTGTTGTAATTGGTTTATTATGAATTGAATAACTGAAGGCTATTTATGAAATTTCACAGCATTACCATTCATCGTGTTTTACAGTATATCCACAATTTGTTATCACATGGTGGCGGGGCATGTTGAATCTGTAAAGAAACTTTTTATTTATTATTAGTTACTGCATGTGTGTTTATAATCTAAAAAAAGCTGGTATAGCATAAAAAAAAAATATTTTACCTGTAATTGTGTAGCTAAAATGATCAACTTAATTTATGTTACATGCATTGAATATATAAATATATTAGTTGGAAGCTAACATTCCTTTTACATGATAATCATTTGGATAAAATTTTTCAGAAAGCAATTGTTTTTTTTTTTTTACAAAATTTTCTGCACCCAACTTAACTTAAGATAATAAAATTCAATAAAAAATACTTAGTTTTCAAAAAATATTTTAAATTTTTTTTAAAACTTTTAAATTATAGAGTTTTAATTCCTATATAAATTAAATAAAAATGTTAATACATTAAGAATAACGTATTACATAACTCATTATTACTATTCATTTTCGTGAAAAGTTACCAAATCTTTTCACCAACGTGCAATATCATAATACCAGTTAAGCATAGCTTTTTAACATTTGATATGATCATCATCGGCTGCTCATCATAATTAATCATAATTAATAAGCAATATATAGTAGTAGCATTTGTTTTTTCTGTATAGTGCTTAAAACCTACTAACCAATAATTATAACAGCAATAGTTAATTAATTGTGAGAGACGTAAGGGAGCGTAGACACATAGGGTAGCGATTGGTAATGGCGCCATTTGATATTAACATTGGTGACTACTGTTAGAGTTTTGACAAGACTATCAAAATGGAGTTTTTACTTTTTAGCTTCAACTATTTGATCTAAACCATTAATAAATTATTCAAAATTCTAACACTAATTATAAAAGCTGTTTTTAAACAATGATGATATAGATTTGAAGTAGCTCACCGTTTTTAAAATTATTCATGCTCTTGCGTTCGCTGTAGCACGATAAATGCAATTATGTAGCTCTGGACCGAGCAAGCAAACTATGATAAATTAATTAGTATATTTATATAATTTCATATTCATGATTTGGCTTAACAAACTAAAACCATGTGCTAAAGTCATCCCCTCTAAGGATATATAATTGATAACTAGTAAGCAGTACTGATTAATTATTGTTCTGTGGCTATTGCCGTAAGCATGCAACATCCATTTTACCGGACCACCAATCATGAATGTATTCCATCAAAAGTGAATCAATCCAACAGATGTGATTCATGAAAAGTTATGGTTTGCAACCTCGACACAAAAATGTAAAGCATTGCGTATTTGATTAGAGATTGGCATGGTAACGTTGTTCAGGCTGGGGAGGCTTTTTTTTATCCCTGCCGTGCATCAGAAGGCAGCTCTTGCAGAAGCTATCAGGCAAGGCCTTCGTCAGGTGGCTGTATGGATGTTGTTATGGAGATAGGGAGATGCCTCTCTTCTGAGCAATTTGTAGGATAAGGAGGAATTAATGTGGAGGCATGAGCCCCTAATAGCAATTTGTAGGATAAGGGGGATTGGATTGGAGAAGCAACAAATTGTTTCCATAATATGCACATGGACGGAGGCCTTTGAGAAGATCTTGTGTGTTTTCCATTCCCTTTTCCTGAAAGGTCCTTCACATCCAAGAAAAAGGAGATTCTTCACATGTGATATGCTTGTGGTTTTTAATTAGCTGACCCCAATATAATATATATTCCATTTCCAATTTTCGATCTCTCACAAAAAACCATTTGGATCATTCACGACACAAAAAAGTTGACCCCATGTATGTATAATTGATAAACTAATTCTGCTACCACACCAGATTAAAAAACCCACAAAAAGCTAACTCCTGTTCAAGCTTTAAAAACTACGAGTTCCCTAATTCTCTGCCATCTATAGTCAACCATAGATAAATAAATAAATAAATAAATAAGAAGACCATTTTCCCTTGTAATATTGAAAAATTGGTAATTTAAATATGTCAAATTCTTACATGCCTCTGGTACATCAGGACAGTGACATGCTTACATATTTTAAACAATAATATTATCTTGGAGAGTTGGTATGAGAAACTTGAAATTAGGGAGAAGTGCTGAGTTCAATTCCTCGAATCCTAGATTTTGTGCCCCCACCCCCCCTTTTCACGCATTGCTGTTTTTTCACTCCTGTAGTCCTGTTTCACTACTTTTTTTTTTTATAATTATTTTCTGCCAATTTTTTCTCCCCCTGCTGGCTGCTGTTCCTTTTCCCCTCCTGTTTCACTGTTTTTCTAGCTGCTCTTTTTCCCTCCTCCCACTGCTATATTTTTTCTACTGTTGTTTTCTCCCTCCCGTTCTTTTTGTTTTTTTGCAGCTGTTCTTTTTTCCCTCCTCTTAAGTTGTGCTCTTTGTCTACTTTTTTTATGTAACATATACTAATAAAAAGAACAAACACTATCAATAAAAAAATAACATAAATTGGTAAAGAAAATAAATTGCTCATAAAAGATAAAATAATTACTATTAAAAGAACAATTAGCAACTGAAAAATTAACAAAACCACTATCATAGTGTCATGTAAAAAAACAAAAAGTTTAGGTAAGAGGAATAAACGTAAATTAATAAAAGAACAAACAACCACTAAAAAAAGAACAAATAAGTATAATCAAAAGACAACTAGTTACTCCTAAAGATAACAATTAGGAGCCGATAAAAAAACCACTACAAGTAAAATGACATAAAGTTGAGTTAAAAGAACAAATAACTACTAATAGCATAACTGCTAATTTATCTAAAAGAAACAACTAGTAATAAAGAAACAACTAATTTCCCAAAATATGAAAATCAGAAGCTGATAAAAAAACAAATACTATCTACCAATTTTTTGTCATGTGAATTATTTAAATAAATATTGTGAATATGATACCCATCTTTACCTGTCCCAACATGAGAAGAGTTTGAACGAAAAACTTTACCTACTTCAGATTATGAGGAAAATTTAGACAAAACTCTTATCTTATGGGTATGATTTAAAAATGACTATATTTTCTCTAAACCTGGCCAATTGATATCCCAAATTTATAGTCACATCTAAATGAAATGAGGGGTAAATTGTAAGTCACGCATTTTTATAGGTAACACTGCGTAAAACTATTTCCAATGAGTTCAGGAGCAAACTAATTCAGTTTTCATTTTGTTGGATGTATAATAAACGGAATAGGCTACCAATCACATCACATCGAATCGAAGACATACAATTGTTTGTGATACAACAAGAGTCAAAAGGCTGTGAGTGGACACTAAATGCGGCTCACATTACAGGGGAGTCACCGCAGAATCAGTTACAAGGGGCTCAATAATTTGCAGAAGTTCATTAGAGAGCCCTGTGAAAACGATCGAATCCGTCTCCATAGGCTTAAACTTAACCAGCGCCGAGGGAACTAAATCCTCGTCCTCCAGTGTTCTTGCTCTCTCCCCTGCGGCACCAGGACGCGGGATTACTCGCCGTCTCACCATCACAGGATCCAAAAGTTCGAACTCCAGACAAGGTTCCTTCAGCGCTGAGCTCACAAACTGAACAACAACAACAACAACAACAACAAAAACAACAAATGTATGATTAATCGTCACAAACAGACATTCTAGAGATGATACAATGCATGAAGGGCTAAGATGAATCAAATACATAGTTCCTGATGATGTACATCAGTCCGATGATGCCGTCAGCTTAGACTTAGTTGCTGATCGCTTAGTATGAGTGAGCATATGTAACAACAAAAACAGAACAAATTGAATAGCTTGTGAGTGAGAGACCCTGTATTCTCACAAGCAGAGAAATGTACTCTTTAGAGTAGTCATGATATTTCGCGGTCTACATCAATCAGTAATGTAACCCCATCGGGACCTATGCCTAGGTCCAAATGTAGCTTCACCAAGAACTTTTAGGTTATAGGATAGTGTCAAATTATATATTTATCAATTTTTCAAAAAAAAAAAAAAGGATGCCTTAATTTTTGTATTCCAAAATGAATGTCCATATTATATCTTTGTACCATTTTTTTCCCACAAAAAAGCTATAGCTATTATATTCATATATGTCTATTTAATGAGTAATCAAAAATTTGTATACGTAATTACATTTATATTAAAGTAATAAAAAATTCCTGGCTTTGCAGTGTTACATTTGCTCATTCAAATCTTCATCTAGGCAAAGGAAGAGGATAAGAGATGGTTAGAGTCGTGTCACAATATTGGGTTAAATGCATCCAAAAGCAGCTTCAGTTAGACCATTTAAGTGATAGGGCCACAATGTTACATTAGCTATATTGATCAAAAATTTTCATGGGTAGAAAAGAAAAATCTCATACTCGATAGACAAGAGGACCAACCTCGTAGAGAGCTGTAGTAGGCTCCTGAGGAGAAAACACACCTTGAAGGACCACCCCATCAGGGAACTGGACACGGATGACTGCTCTTCTATACCTCTTCCTGGCAGCTTTGGCTTGTTTTTCCTTGTAAGACTTGGGGATCAAAAGCTGAGATTCAGCAATCTTTTTCTTTCTCATATCAGCTTCTCTTTTTATCTCATCAAGCGAGAGGTTGTAAAAAGAATCAGGCAGCACAATTTTTGCTGCAACATTTTCAGGTACAGCAAAGAACACACGGATCTGGAATTGAAAGGATAAAATCCAAATATAGTTCCCTAACTTCAAGGGTCATCCCTAAAGTAGTTCCTTAACTCTTTTTTGTCCGCTTAAAGTCCCTTAACTCAGCTAGTATATCTTATTTTAGTCCCTACTGTTAGTTCAAGCGTCATTTCGGATGGAAAATGCTTATGTAGCATCCACTTTGCCATGTGTCATCCTATTTTATAACAATTAATGACTATATTAGAAGAATAAAAAAGTTCAGGTTAAAATTGACAAAATCTCATAATATTGAGGGCTTAAGCAGTTAAACGTACATCAACTCAATATCCTTCTTCCCAATTCTCTATCTGCACATTTCTGCCGCTGTTTCGATCCCTGCCACCTGCAGCTGCTCCGATCCGCCCATTGTTTTGACTAAAATTAAAAGCCTTACCCCGACCAACCAATCTAACCAGACTCGCTCCGTCAAGCTGCAGCTGGTGGGACGAATCACAAGTGACAGCGGCAGACGGAACTCGTCTGTTTTGAGTCGCGACGTTGCTGCCTTCATCTCCTTCTCTTGATCTTCAGTGGACAGCTGGTGGCTGGTGACGCTTCAAATCGATGGCGCGGGGTGAGGTTGAGTGGCGGGGGCGGTCGAAGACGATCTGGAAGGCAGAGGCTTGACGAAGACGATCGATGGCCGGACCCGATTCGCCGTCTGCCACTCCTTTATCACTTAGGCCGCTCCTAACCCGCCATCTTGCCTTATTTTGGCAATCGCCAAGTCGCTGGAGACGAAGAAGTTTCGTCCGTCAAGATGTTAAAGGCCGCCGATTTGGGAAGGAAGAAGGATATTGGGTTAAATGTACGTTTAAGAACCCAAGATTATGAGTTTTTGTCAATTTTAACCTGAAATTTTGTATTATTCTAATATAGTCATTAATTGTTATAAAATAAGATGCCATGTGACAGAGTGGATGTCACATAGGCATTTTCCATCCAAAAAAATACCTGAACTAACTGTAGGGATTAAAATAAGACATGCTAGTTAAGTTAAGGAATTTTAAGAGAACAAAAAAGAGTTAAAGGACCACTTTTGGACAACTCTTAAAGTTAAGGAACCATGGATTTTACCTGGAATTGAAATGTAATAACTATCAGTTTCATATGCTAAACCATATTTCAGGAAATAGAGTAAAATGATGCACTTTCAAGGATTTGAAACAATCTAAAAATAGAAACAGAAGATATTGACGAAAAGACGAAAAACATTAACCTTTTCTTTTTCTTCAAAAAAAAAAAAAGCACACAGAATGTCAAGTGCAAGTTATTACAAGCCATGCAACAGGGAAAATATTAAGACAACAAATAATCAACGATGTTAAAACAGTACCAATTTAAAATGATTATAAAAGATAACAAGGAAAATGAAAATTTCCTAAAGATTCAAGACACCTCAACTAACCATTCAATTCACTAATAATGACCCGTCACAATAATGAACAGATATAAGCAAGTTGCATTACATCTCGCGGCATGCTTTGTCAATCAGGAGATGTTACACTGTTCAAATCCCTGGTTTTGATTGCTATGGAATAAAAAAGCAACGTACTATCCTGATATGGACATCATTGGGTGCAGATAATTTTGTTTTGCAGCTAGGATCACATGGAGTTCAGTTCATCAAGGTGTGGTCAGAAGGACCAAAAGGATGTTTTTCTTTTCAATTGGTGTAATGGAAATTCAGTAAAACAGAGAAGAACTGGAAATTAGCTTGGAAGTGGAATTCCACAAGGAAACTAGAAAGGGCACCATTAAAAAAGATCAAGCTAAAGCCACTTAATGTGACAAAAAGAACTGTGATGACGTAATTTCATCATAACGAAATCTAGTTGAGAGTCAGAATTTTCACTTGTTCAAAGTAGAAAATTCATACTGAAGTAAGTTTCAATCTGCCACTGGTGTATAAGAATATGTAGTCATTATTAAGCATATGAAACCTAAAAGAAAGTTGATATTTGAATATAGCAGGTTTTGGTTCGCAAATGCAATTTTGAGCAGAATACTTTTGAGTTCAAGGACCCAGCAAAAATACTCCCAAGAATCAGACGTGGGGATCTCTTAGTTCCAGATTAAGAAGACTTTTTATATCAGACATTGAACTACTTCACCTCAAAACTTGAATTTATTGTATCACGAAGTCCAGACAGAACATAAAAACTTTGACTAATTTAAGGGAAGAAGCTATGAGTCCTACAAGTATTTTGCTTTGATAGAGGCATTGAGACAAAACCTGAAGGCTTATTTAAAATATCTGTGACAAGGTCATAACTTTCTGTTCATTATAAAACAACTACTATTTTTTAAGCCTACAGTAAAAGAGGTCCTGACCACTTCTTGATGCATCAATCAATCAAATGAGTTTTAATTCTAAGCTAATTCTGCCATAAAAGTACAAGGATAATCTATATAAACAAGCATTAGCAACAAACGATAACCAGTCACATGGCACGCAAGCAAATCAGAGAATTTGAACTGAAAAAACTAACTAAAATACCTGTCTATCAACTTTAACGGGCTCAACAGCAACCTCTTTCTCAATTGGAGCTGCAAGGACTTGGGTTTCGGCCTTCAGGGGTACTTCAGAATCTCTTCGTTCCAACAACTCTATTGCTTTGCCAATTAAGCTGATTTGCTCCTTCCTAGGGACCTCCATCACAGCCCACATTTCCCCTTCCTCTTCCTTCAACTCAAACCCAACAAAATCCAATAACTCAATCCCTCCAGCAACCTCACCAATGGCTTCCCTGATCTTGGAGTTATTCATTCTCAGTTTCCTGAACTTGGCATTCTCCGGCTCTTTCACTATATTCCTCAACAGCCGAAGAACCACATCAAGCGATCCCACTGGCCGCTTCTGCGAAAGATAGGAACCGACACAGACCTCCAATTCGCTCTTCGACACCAATATATTGTCCTTCTCACTGAACGTGGAGACACCTTCAACGCCGTCATCCTTCGGTGACCCACTGTTGAGACAAGTGTCCACATGTTCCGATACCTCCTCCTCGGACCTGTAAGAAGCCCCGCAGATAGGACACTCGAATACATCCAAAGAGAAGCCATTTTTGGAGACCTTGCTGGACGTGATCAATGAGTCGTATGGGTTGAACCCATTTGGGGGCTTGCATGTGAGTTCTGGATTACGGACTTGAGGGGGCTCAGATTGATCGGAAGTCGGCGGATGTTGGGGCGAGGGCTTGGGAGTGGAAGAAGAAGGAGGAGGAGGAGTTGGCCTAGGATTAGGGGTTTGGACGAGGCGAGGCTGAGCCGAGTTGACGGGTCCAGAGGGAGCAGATCCCAGAACTCTGCCTTGGCCCTTGAATTTGCCAGAGGAGGAGGAGGAGGAGGACAATTGGTTGTTGACCCTTTTCATGAAACCCATCATCTTATCTTTCATCTCATCCATTTTCCTTTCCTACTTTTCCCGGGTTTGTTGATTTGATTCTGAATTCAGCAAGGAAGGCACAAAGCTCAGAATGTTGTCGGTAGACGTGAGAAAGAAATCGGGAACTAGTGAATCAGTGGGAGAAGACGAATTCGTGGAAGAGAATAATTAGGTTGTAAGAGAGAAGATGCGCGGAGAGGTTGACCTTGTCCACGAGTCGATGGGAGGTCGGAAGATGATCGTCTCGGGTTACGATGTTGGTTTGCTTGGGCGGATAGATCAACTGCGCCAATTTCGCGGAAGCGCCTGGAGCACCGCTCCAGGTAACGGGCAGGGTAAAATCCATTTGCAGTCCCTTAGCTTTCAGGGGTATCCTAAAGTGGTCCCTAAGCTTATATGGTGTCACCATAATGTCTCTTAACAATTGAATCACATCCTAAAGCAGTCGTTTTTGTCCCTTTTGTTGTTAAATCTGACAGAATGTGATTATGTGGCAACTTGGGTGTTGAAATAGCAATCCGAAACATCGTGTGGCATCCTCTTTCATAACAATAAGTGACTAGGTTGTAAGAGCAATAAGTTTGACACAAATACATAAACTTAGGAACCTAAAAGGTACATTATCTAATAATCTTCTTCTTCACTAAATCCTCAACCACCACTACTATCCACGTCGGCACACCGTCGTGGCCCACCATTGCCACTTTGTCACCCATTTTCAGCCCATTCCCTTGCTTACCCCCTCCCTCTCTCCTTTTCTCACTCTTTCCTTCCCCCTGACCCATTTGGGATTCATGGAGGGAAATATTAGTTAGTGGCATCACCATCGATTCCGGCAGTATCACGATTAATTCTATCCTTGGTGATCAATTCCGACAACATCATGATTGATTTTGTGGCACCCAACAAGGTGTTCCAACTAGGCCTTTTTTTCAGGCCTAGCCTGGCCTTGCTGGCGCTCCTTTAGTGTAGTACCGGCTCCTGCTGGGCTCTTGTAGCAGCTGGCTACTCCATTGCATCGAAGAGCCCGGCTACTTATCTCGCAACATTCCACCCTTGGCCAAACCTGGAAGAAGAATTTGGGGATACCACGTGACATTTCAGATTTTCACATCAACACTCAAGTTGCCACATCATCAACTTCCGTTTGATTTAATGAGAAAATGGATGGAAAAGACTGACTTAGGACGTGATTCTATAGTTAAGGGAACTTATGATGACACCATATAAGGTTAGGGACCACTTTAGGACAATTGTCAAAGCTAGGAGACTGCGAATAAATTTTACCCCACATGAGCTACTTTCTTTTTCTCCTAATCTCGATTGACGGTGGTAAAATTCAAATATGGCCCTGTAACTTTAACAGTCATTCTAAACTGGTCCTATAACTTTTTTTGGCCTTTTAAAGTCCTTTAACTTAACAAACCTTTAACTTAACAAACATGTTCTATTTTAATCCCTACTATTAATTTAGGTGTTATTTTGGATTGAACTTGCCTACGTGGTACTTGTTACTATTATAGTTGATCCCAAACTGTCACATGGATGACTATATGAGAAGAACAAGATACTTCAAGTTAATATTGAAGTTAACAAATAATTATAAGGGCTTAAAAAGTATATTTTCACAAAACCATTTTCTTCGTCCTTCAATTCCAGCAGCAAACAGCCTTCAATCACCCATCTCTCCTTCATATTTTTGACATAACTTGAAGGTGCAAATCTCAATCGTTTCGTTCAAAGAAAACGCCAACACCCATGCCCAACAACATCTGCTTGGCCTCCTCCAGCAACCAATCAGATGGCTCTTTCTCTTAAGCACCCATTACAGATTCAAATAGAAGTAATTACTAGTCTTATTCTAGTGATTAAAGCAAGGGGAATTACTAGTACATGAGGCCCAGCCTTGTAAAACTCTCATATTGGTCATCGTAGATCTACTTGACGAAATTTGTTGGTTTCTCAAAGAGATCGAAGACAAAGTTGTACTTGGACCTGAGCAAACCCCAACCACAAAGCTTTTTCTCTACTTTCTTCTTGAATTCCTCTGCTTTCCTTAAATGATCACCCATTACTGGACATATCTATTAGAAATTGGCCTTGTTTTCAGCAATAATCATTACAACAAAACTTTGAAATAGTGACCGACAAAAGCCACCATTTTTTCAGTGGCCAATGAGACAATGGCTAAAACGGTGGCCAAAAAGTAAAATAACTTTTTGGGTGACCAAATGACTACGATTTATTTTAGTAGCTAAAATATGCTGGCCAAAGAGTCGCTTTTACAACCGTTCTAGCCACCATTGTTCTTACCCCATAGTTCGGTGGCCAAACAGTCACCAGAATAGTCCAAAATTTTAAATTGGCGACCGAAATATCAGTTTTGATTTGGTTGCCCCACCTTATGATCTATGTTAACGATCCGTGTGAATGACACACCTTATGATTTAAGCTGAAGATCTATAAATAAATCAACGGTTTGCCTTTGTTCAAACCTCTCAATCATTCTATAAAAATCTTTTAAATCTCCCTCATTGTCTCTTTCCCAATTTTTAGCCTTAATCCTCTCTACCTTTTCCATCACACCCAATCCCTCAACCTAATATTTTTACCTTGAATTCTCCCTCCCCTCTCTCTCTCTCTCTCTTTGTCTTCCTCCAATTGCTTTGCTTCTTCATTTGGGTCTGAACTAAGGTTGTTAAAATTGGGATTTTACCTAAGATCATTTTTCATCATACAAGATTGGGATCGTAAAATTGGATCATAGATCATAAAATCTTACTTAAAAATCAAAATTTCTTATAATAAATAATAAAATTCATATAGAAAACCAATTATATTAGACACTTAATAAAGTTCAAATGACATAACAATGATACAACAAAATTAGTGTTATAATACAAATAAAGATCGAGCTTAGTAGAACATACATCAGCATAACTAACACAATAATCAACACAAGCATAAAAAAATCATAAACAAACATAATTAACATAATAATGACAAACTCATGAAAGTGCTTTCGAAGTTTCAATTTTTGTCTTTTGAATGAGAGAAAGACAAGTTCTTTTTCTTTTTTAGTATACTTCATAATTCAAGTCATATAACTACTAACTTGGGTAGCCAAACTTGAGCAACAAGGACCCAATAATTTAAACTTTCTAATTTGGTTTAATATACAAGTGTAACTAACAAAAATTAATACCTGATCCTATCATAACACCAATCTTATTACTTACTGACAAGGTTTCATGATGCTGGATCGTAGGATAGCAAGATCCTAGGATTCAGATCAAGATCTTAAAAAACTTGGTCTGAACGCCTGGAAACAAAAAAAAAATGAGAGAAAAATGAAGTGAAGCAAGAATGCTTGCAAAAATGGAAAAACAAGAAATCTTGAAAAGCAAAAAATGAACTGATATTTGGCGCCAAAAGAAAAAAGCTTGAAATGAAGCAAACAAGGGAGGCCGTTGGATTCAAGAAAAACCCAGAAGCTGGATTCTTTAATTCCTCGAAGGCCATTGGAGGAAATGAAAAGCTAGATTCCAAAAATAAATAAATAAATAAATAAATAGAAGTATTTTATAAATTAAAATTAAAATTTTCAACACAACGGAAACAAATTAATAATTTTATAAATAAAATAGTAGAGCGACCGAACTAAGCAATTTCTAGGAGCAACTGAAATGAATTGTCATCAGCCCTTGGCGATTAAGGTTTTTGCCACCGTGTAGCCATCATATTTTTCAGTTGCTTAAAAGTAAATTAGTCACCGTTTCGCTACCAAATAACCATTTGTTATAACCTATTTATCTTGCAGTAAATCGGATGCAGACTGAGATTGCCACTGATAATGATAATGAAGTGAATTGATATTTGTGAAGATTTTGGAGATTTTCTTTAGCGGCCCCTCCTCCTTCATCTTCATTTGCTGGGGACAAATGGTCAACCTCCACCTCCACTTAATGTTGGTGCATGAAAAAGAAAAGAGGAATTGAAGGCCATTTAATTGAAGGCTGAATAATAAGATGATTTTGGGAAAATTACATTTTAAGTCATTATAATTATTTGTTCTTATCAATTTTAACTTTAAGTTTTTTGTTCTTTTAGTATAGGCATTCATATGGCAATTTAGGACCCATCATGAGGGTAGCAAGTACCACGAAGACAAGTTCTGTCTGAAATGACTCTCAAACTAATGGTAGAAACCAAAATAAAACACATTAATTGATTAGAAGACTTTAAGAGATAAAAAAAAAATTACATAACCACTTTAGGATGATTCTCAAAATTAGATGACCATATTTTGATTTTACCCACTAAGTGAATAATTAGTCTCAACTTGTTGAACGTCATGTTTTACTACCAAATCTATTAAAGATGTTTTATTTTGGTTCTAAACTTATAAAAAATATTTCATTTTCATTCATTATTGAATGAAATCGGTTAATTCAAAGTAAATATTTGATAGTAATTTATTATAGCATAATTTAAATTGATTCATAACTATTTTATAGTAAATTTAATCTATAAACTAGTTTTATCATAATAATACACAATGCAAACCATCAATTTTTTCTCTATAAATCAAATGTATTTCATTTAGGAAAAGATAACTACCAATTTTTACATAGTTTAAATTTATTTCAAAACATATGTCAAATATTTTAAATTATAATTTCAAAAGTTTGTGCCAAACAGTTACTTTGATTTAATAGTGATGGGTTAAAATGAAACAATTTTAATAAGTTTTTAGGCCAATTCATTTTCCATTAAAATGAATGCATTATTATTGACTATTCTTATATAAAGTTATTATTTGAAAAAAAAAACACTCAATAGGTTATGAACTAAGAGCTAATTCATTTCAATTTAATAAAAAATGACTTAATTTTATTTTTACATCTTTTTCACCTAAAACCACTTTTATTTAAAAGCCAATATTATGTGAGTGTAATAATCCATCAAAAAATATAATTTTTATAATCTTACTAATTTTTTTATGAATTTTTCTAGATTTAGGGATTAAAAAAATCATAAAAACTTAATAATATCATAAAAATTTACTTTTACATGGATTATTGTACCTGCATAATATTGGCTTTCAAATAAAATTAATTGGAGGTAAAAAAAGATATAAAAATAAAAATAAGTCATTTTAGATTAAATTGATTTTAAGTTAAAATGAGTTGACTTTTAAAAAAATTGATAATTGAAGGGTATATATTGTTTATGAAATTTACCCATGAAAAATATATGATATGGATCACAAGTAAAGGGTAAATGACGTCAAACATATTGGCACTATAAACCATGTTTCACATTCATCCTCAAATTACCAAATATTGCATCATTGTCCTTGAAATATTGATTGTGTTGCTATATTCGTCTTCTGTTAAAAGATTGACACAAAATATGCCTAAATTATAAGGAAAAGGGGAAAAATGTGAAGGAATTGAATAGTGGGAATTAAAAATAACAAAATTTTTTTGATTTCTTCTCAATTGATAAAGATTGTCTTTCATTTACATAAATGAAAAATTAATAAAAATTGTTGGCTATTAACTGTTAAAAATTATTTGATAGTTTAATTTTATTAAAGGACAGTTATTGGAATGTTAAATTTTATGTTTCTGATTGGATTACTTCCTTAAATCTCTAATTTGATTTAAATGTTCGGTTTAATCACCATTTTCCATGTCCTTACAATGCAGGTTTTGATGAACGCATATTGCAATGTTACTAATAGTTTAAACATAGTGATGTAACATTTTATAGTTTAAAGATGAATGTGCAACATAAGTGATGGTTCAAAAAAGGTAGGTACAAGGACGAATATCCTTGTAATGCAGGCTCTAGAGAATGAATGCTGCAATATTACCAATAATTCTAGGACAATGATGTGATATTTTATAATTTGATGATGAATATATAACACAAGTGATAGTTTAAAGATGATTGGTGTCATTACCCCACGAGCAAATTAAGGGGACTTGAGTTTAGCATATTCCCTTGTCTTAATGTCTGACTAGTTCTTATTAGTTTGTCATTGTTTTTTTATATATTATATAAATTTACAATTTACTTATCAAAGTCTTAGATGAAATCTTGTATTACAAATGTTATTTTTAATGTTATAACTGTTAAAATGAAATAATGAAGTGAAACCCAATTTTAAAAAAATTAAAATGACAATCGCTTTGGTAGCGCTTCTTTCATTTTTTCTCAATAAACATTAGTCATACAACTCGCACCATTTTCTTTTTGCATACAAAAAAACTTTGCTCAATAGTAGATTTGCCCTTTCTGTCAAACATGGCTGAAAGATCTTTTTATTTCTTTTATGTTATATTTCTTCAACTTAGACCTTGTCAATTATTTCCCATTATTTGTTTCTTTAAGGTAATTCTCCTAGTTTAGATGGGACTTATGTATTTTTTTCTATCCATCTTACTTTACATTCAGTGTTGGGCGAAAGATGTTAGTAACCTATTGTGCGGCCTATTATGTTCTTAAGTAGGAACTTACTATCACACCATGTAGCAAAATACTGCCAACCTAGGAGATCCACCTTGATGAACAATAAGCCCTTGAAAAGCTTCGTTCACGTGCTGAAGGCAAGCCCCACCCCCAACATACTATCGTAAAGGCCACAATAGATCTTCATGTGTTAAGGGTAAGATACCCATAAGCAACCTGGCATTGTTGAAGGATTGCCTCTTGTAGAGAGGCAGTGAAAAACACTTGTTGACCTCAATTTGGCCTGAATATACTCCAGCTTCTTTCTTATCACACTCCAAAGTTACATGTTTATTGAGCTCAAGAAGCCTATACTCCCAATCGGCAACAAATGGCATTTGATGCGCAAACAACCTCTAGCTTAATGGCAATAATGAGATTTTTTGTTGTGCACAACCCCACTGGTTGGACTATGGGCACCTTGAGATGTTTGCCTCTACTGTGTTACCCCAAGCCAACCTCCTACCAAACCACTTCTATCCTCTCGTCAATGGGAATAATACTGTCATGTGTACCCGACACTGACCGCATCACCGAGGCTACACAACTTTTTCCTCAATTCATGGATGTACCTAACCTATAAGCACAACAAGAACAGGAACTACAAGTACTCGCCTGCCATTATCCCCATTAATAAAACACCTGACCTTCATGCTAAAGGAAAGATGATATGGCTGAGGATTTATGCCTCTGACAAATTGGTGAACTTTGTTGAAATAAGAAGATGATTGTAATTCTTTACGTCTCTAATTTGATTCTCTAACCAAAGCAACATTCTTTCTGTTCCTTTCTCTTTAACCTCTCTCTAAAAGCAATTAGCAAAAGCAAGAGTATGAATAAAGGAAAAGGCCATCCTTCTAGTTAATTATAGGCAAATGGACCATGATAGGGGAGTGAAGTGTGGCTTTATGAAAGCATCGTATTCATAATCACTCAATCAGAGCTACTATCCAAATAACCATTATGACTCATGGCTTCAAACACCATAACCCCCAAAAACCAAATCGCATGTTCCTTTCTTGTGATCAATGGCTCGTATTTATGCACGATTTCCTAATGGTCTTATGTTATACATGAGTGGATTTTGTAAGGACAAATGATAGAAATCTGCTTGGATCGTACACAAAGTAAACTCATTCAAATCTAAGTCCAACATAATCCCATGTGTTTGTTCGCACAAGTAAAAAAGAATGATACACAAGCCAACCTTGCAAGCACAATTGAGCCACGTTTCGATCTCACACCAAACCTAAGGAGTGTCATACAATCAAAGCCTATAAAAAAATTATCGCTCCTTCATTTATGCCACTTGATTCTTTTGTTTATTAGCCTTCAATTACCTTAAACCTAACAAATTCCCTAAGGAAAAGTGTCTTGCAAGTGTAGGTGCTCGACCAATCACCTCAGAACTTGGGCCTGAACACCAAAGAAGGCCGACAAGTCCTACTTGTCCAGAAACCAATCTACCATCCCAAGTTTTCTACTCAGCTAGCGCATCTAAGTTAAGAATTAACAGTTGATGTATAACATAAAATGCAAAAAATTCTTGTTTGCTTTTTGAGTCTCATGTTGTAACTTCACAGACTTGGCATGAACAAATGTGAATTGTTTTAATGGCCTGATTGTTATGACAAGACCAAACTTAAGCTGCAATTTCCCCCACTTATTTCCATGGAAAAATGACATTAGCATAGGCAATCTAGGCAACAGGGTCCAGACGGAACAGAGTAATGCAATACTGGAAAAAAACTATTCAATAGTTGTACTTTCTACATTGTAAAAGATCCCATTTCACCTTCCTGTTTAATCAGCTGATGCACTATCATCAAAAGAACTAAAAACATGTGCAAACCTCCACAACGTGTAAATCATTCAAGGGTAACTTACCAATTTAGAGGTCTTCACTTAGTAAGACTGTAGATAATCTGAACAACCTTCTAACAACAAGTTACCCTATTTGCTCTTACCAATTTAGAGGTGTTCAAAGGTGCGGGTCAGGAGCGGCCTGACCTGGGTCAAACCTAGCTCAGCATGGGCCCAGTATATGCACGCAATAGGGAGGAGCGAGTATGGGCCTTTGGGAAGAGGGGAGCAAGCTTAGGGCTGGCTCAACCTAATTCAGGACTAGGCCCGGCATGACTCGAACCAGGATCGGTGGTCCTGAGCCGAGCTGGGTCGGGCCAGTCTAGTCCCAATAGTAACAAAATGGCCAGATTTTCAAAAAATGGGAAAGTTGCAACTTTAGTCCCTCCAACGGCCTACACTTTTTTTTACCCTGAATGTACGTTTTTACCCCTGCCCCCAACAATTATATTTTGAAGGCTTTTGGGTCAAAAGAAAAAAAAGGCCATCCTCTATACATAGGAAGGCCATTTCCACTATTTCTTCACACCAATCTTAGCAATCTTTGCTTCTCTTCTCATACATTCTCTTATTTTTTTCAAGCTCTCAAGCTTATTTCTTTCATTTTTCTTTAATCATTCCTTAATTACTTTTAAATTTCTTCATCTTCCCAACTTATTCTCACGTAAATGGCATCAAAAGGGAAGTGAAATGCCTCAAGCTCTTCATCGCACACTGTTTTGAGGTCATTTTTTTTGTGTCATTTTCCAACTAACGACCCGTGGGGTTTAAATCCAACAAACTAACGATGATGAGCAATTCGAGGTTTGCAAATTGTAAACATTGCAAGATAAAGCTCACGCATAAGAAGAACTTCGGCACGAGAACACACAAACGACACATAGAACATAAGCATCCAAATCTCTATTCAGAGGCAGTTGCTAGTACCAGCGATTAAACACAGCTTGGGAGTACTGTTAGCAGATTAGGTATTTTTAGATTTAATCAACAAAATTGTAGAGAATGCATGGTAAAATAGATGATGTTAACTGAAAAATCATTTAGACAAATTAAAAATAGGCACATAAAAAATTAGATTAAATCATAATTAAACTCTGCTTTTAAAAGAACATTTAGGAGTACTGCTAGAAGAGAGACATTTAAATTTATGAAGCCAGTAAATCAAACCTACAAGCATACTTCTTTGTCTTTGATCATTTTATCTCATTTACTAGTGACATGTGGACTTCACCACTAGGATAAGATTATTAATGTATCACTGCACATTGGATTAATGATAGTTTGGTTGTTCAAAATCGTATCATTGCATTTAAGTGGACGGATGTTGATCATACATGTTGAAATATATTCCAAGTTACTGAAACTTTTAAAGACTTTTTTTTTTTTGCCATGATAAGGTTTTTAACATAACATTTGATAATGTATCCAACAACGAAGTCGCTACTGAAACATTGAAGAAATCGTTAGAACCTGTTCAAGATGCCGCATTTTTTCACATTAGATGTGTATGTCATATTTTAAACTTAGTTGTCTAAAAAGGTCTTCAAGTTTTGAGTACTGAAATTATTCGCATTCGGTGGGCAATTCATTATTTGAAGTCAAGGAACAAAGTTTTCAAAAAGTTTAAGGCATATGATTTTGAAAATGATCTCGAATTTAGCTGGAAACAGTTTAAACTTGATTGCTCTACCCGACAGAACTCAACTTAAGAGATGTTGATGGATGTGATGTCATTTGCTGCATACATAACATGTTTATAAATGTGAATAAAAAGAAAAAAAAATTGAAATAAGAGATGTGGGATAAATCGTCAAAAGTAGTTGCTGTGATACAATATTTTTATAAGGAAACTGTTTTTTGCTCCGATGTATACTATCTCACATCTCACAAGGTTTTAATGCATTTGGTCAATATTGTATGAGTTTTTAACTAATACGAGGATGAAGAGTTCTTAAAAGACACGGTGAAGGTCATGAAAGACAAATGAATTTTATATTTCAGTGATATACCTCCAACCTAATTACTTACATCTGCATTATGCCCGACTGTCATAATCATAGGTACAAGGTAACTACTTGAGGGTTATTATAGCTTCCTAAAAATGCCACATATTTCTGTTTATGCTATAATTGTCACTGTTGAGGAGCACTTACGAGAGTTATTTAATATTTATGCCAACCAACATAAAGATATGGTAGGTAACACTACTTCCTCTATTGTCGGGTGTTCATCATCGTCAGGCTCATCAGCATTCAATCCGGCCAAACAACTCCTTAAACAGACCCTGGCTATAGCCTCAAGTCTTTAATGAAATGAACGCATACCTTAACTTTGTCTGGGAGAATCGTAAGATTGACATTCTAGAATGGTGGAAAGTAATGAGCAATAAATTTCCAATACTCTTCATTATTGTCGAAGAAATTATAGCTATTCTAGTCTCAACTGTTGCATCTGAGTTGACTTTTAGCGCCAAAAAACATATAATTTCAGAGAAACGAGCAACGTTATCACCGAATATAGTTGAAATTTATATATACAACCATGATTTGGGTCTTGCATCGTTACAAATGCAAGACTAGAAAAGTTCCAACAATGAAAATCCCAATGAGATAGATGCTTAAATCTACATTTTGCTCATATTCTTCCTACTTTGTATTTGGTCTGATTATACTTTTTAGCACAGATCCTACGTTTTCTTTTAAGTTTAATTTTACAAAACATTTCGCTATTAACTCATGTAAGGCCCATTCCATGTTATGTAAGTATCATTTGGTTTTCAAATTAATAAAATTTCACATTAGCGGTAGTATTTCGCTCTTAAAACAAATAGTTCTAAAAAAATTTGTATCAAAATCAAATTTTAAAAATAAAAAAAAATGGAAAAAAGTGGGCATAGGCCCAAGTAAGGCCTAGCACACCTTTGACTGGGTCATGCCCGGGCCCTCTAGACCCAGGCCTAGGGCCGGCCATGCCGACTTGGCCCACTGAACACCTCTACACCATCCACAATATTAGACACAAACAGCTTTACATTCCTAAACCGATATAACACCCTTAACCAAGCTCTGGATGTACTACATGAATACCTCCCACCAAAATGAAAACAGAAGAAAGAGGACACAAAAGGAGTGAATGAGAAAAGAGGAGATGATAGAGAAGAAGACACTGCTCAACACTTGTGCCCTAGAAGCAAAATCATTGTCACATCCTACTTCAATCACATTGGCGATCCAACATGACCAAACAAAGCAACTGACAGAGGAGGCTGCATTTTCAACAGCTAGCTGAGATCTCAAAATGCACTTTGCAATGAAACAAGAAACCAAGGATAGCAGAACTAAGCAAGATATTTAGTTCATTTGTTTGAAGGTGTACTTGCAATTCCTTGCAGGTCATTTTCATCAGGAAAACAATGACTGCAAATGCCTCTGGGTTGGAATGGCAACCCATGTTAGTTCAGGCCATAAGACAGCAGGAAAATTTTGGCGGCATCCACTCAGTTGAAGTTCAGTTTCAACACTCTTGAACTACAAACAATTCCAATTCCACTTAAAATTCCATTATTTGTACAGGCCTCCAGTCATTCACATTACATGTCAAATGAAATCCAACAACTGCAGGGAAACAATTCAAAGTCACCATTCAATTAAAGATGCAACTTTAGAGATCCAATGATGCTAGTGAAAATGAGAAAGGCCTTCATTTTCACTAAGATAGAACACAAAGATCAAACAGCTCACGATCATCGAATTTTTTGTATATGCCAAAGCGATGAAACCAACCAAAGAAAGAGCTTCGACAAACAAACAATAAGTCCAAACCAACGATCTAATGGAAACTAAGAATGTGGCCAATGTTCCCAAAATAACCAGACAACCTGCAGAGAAAGTCTGGGAGCTTGATCACATAATTGCCGGTGCCTATCATCACGCACTTAACCCCAAAACTGCATCTCAATCTCAGCATTTAACTTTGCAAGTAAAATTAAGGATCCAAATTCTAAAACTTCTGAATCAAAGCAATGCCCATCAACCAAAAACAGCTGCAAAGCCAACAAAACCCTAGACAAACAATAGCCATCAAATCAAAACATTTATCCATTGAAATCCTTATGCGTTTTGCTCAAAATCCATACACCATATCCTAATCCATAAAACACAACACCAAATAAAGCATCATCATCGAATCAAAATAAACTACACCATCTAGCACATATCCATATGAAAGAAGCTCGGTCACCTCAGTCACGATTCTTCAGGCGCTCGACGCGCTGGTTCAGCTGCTCGATTCTGACGACGAGGTGGGTGACCGAGTAGAGCAGCCAATAGAAGATGAGCGCGGCGGCTATGAGGAGGGCGTTGCGCTGGCTCTTCATGATTGATTTCTGGTGGCGGAGATGCTCAGAGGGAGTGCAGGAATCGCCCTCGCAGTGAGGCCGAGTCTCATATTTCCAGTAGATGTCCATAAGCAGGAAGAGGCAGAAGGGGACGACCGACATGAACGGCTTCAAAAGGTTCCGGGTCACGGCGACCAGGCCCTTCCGGATCCCATCGAGACCCGGGATCGTGAGGAGGAGCACCATGATCGCCTCCGCACCGGCGGCATAGCCTAGCACAACCCACTCCAGAGCCATTTTTTCTCCGATCTGATTGACGTTTTGGCGAGCCTTCGTCCTTTTCTTAGCAAGCAAGGAGTTGCAGGGGAGACGAGATTTGGGGAGGCGATGGCATTTATGTCAGGGAGCATGGAGTAAAAGGAGAAAGACGCGTGGCATAAGATGCCGGTTCACTGGAGATTGGGCAAAGCTTGAATAAAGCCCAATACAAACTTTAGCCCAAATCATATATAACTGAAGCCGCACTCCATTATGTGAGTTTGCGGATTAGAGCTTTATTGGGTGCACTGACCCAAATCCTCTTCTTTCATTATTTTGGGCTAGAGGAAACCTTCCTTGCAGGCCTCTAAAACCCAGTAAATGTGACAATTACGCCTCTGACTTTTTCTTTTTCTTTTTTGGTCTGAATTGGAGGATTTGATTTTCTTTTAAAGTAGAAAGACTACCACATGTGACCAAGTCTAAATCCTCTCTTCCTTTGTATTTGTAGTAAAATGACGCCTTTCTAGACCTTTTTACTAATACCAATTGAATTATATGGGTGAATGAAAATTTACCAGAAAATCAAAATTCGGTAGAGTTATAGAATTTCTTCTTTTTCTTAACCCTCTCTATATATGAAGAGCCTTTCTAATTATGTGGGGGACTTGAAATATGAAATACGCAAAAATCCCTCAAGGTTAGTTGCGGAGGTTTTCTAGATGTGCATAAGATGACAAACTAATATGGTTACTTGGTTAAGCCAAATCCTGGATGAGAATAATTGAAGCTTGTGGGTGATGGGTGAAGGAGGTGAAAATGATATCCAGATTGCAAGAAATGAAGATTCTCGCATACACATATACATAAGAGGACACCAAAATTCTAGAGTTTTCTAATTTATACACCTTCCTCAAAATTTTTAAGCTTACTGTTATTACTTTTTTTATCTTCCTCCACCTTTTCCTTTTTATGCCACCTTTTCATAAAGGTTGGTCTCTAAGTCATATCATATCTCCTCCATCATCTCCTTCCCTCGAACAACCAACAAATAAACAAAAATCTCTATTCGTGAACACCAATCAGCTTGTGCACAATGATACTTCCAAATTTCTATGCCCCCACCCACATCAATTATCATGATCTTATGTGTACAAATCAATTTAAAAAGAATTTCATGGAATGATACATGCTAGCTTACAATAGCATAATGTTACATCTTAATCAATTCTGTCTTTATTTGTATATTAATTAAGATCTAACGTGACTATTGGATATAAAAAATTTTGAACAAAGAAAATAAAAATTACATCTTAATCTTTTCAGTCACGGCACAGTAAATCCATGCAAATACATAGTAACTGAAAATATTTTATATGTGGTTATATTGTTTCTTAATAAGTTGTCATATGGAGAAGAATGGTGTGGATGAACAGGGGAGTGGGAGAGATGGAAATTACAAGTTGCCAAGCTGTGGAAAGTGCATGAGGATAGGGTGTGAAATGAAATCCTTTGGATTATACTAAACAAAAGCAAATTGGATAATTGATGAGAGAGAATATTCTAGGATGTTAATTGTGGAAGGAACCATTTGAACTGTGCTCTTGATTATTGTCCTTAATATATTCTCATTGTCTGCTTTAGTTTATTAAGCAAAGATTAGGCTAACCATCAACTGAACATACAATTACAATAAGGAGATAGAATATTGTCTTAATCATTGCTGATCATCATCTCAAACATATATATTCAACTCTAAGTCCTTCCCCTTGACCAGCTTCTTGTTCTTGAATTCTAGACAGGTTTGAGGAGGCAGCTAGATATGATGGCAGTAACAGTACTCAAGTCTCTCTCATTATCTCAAACAAAATTTATATGGGAATCTCAACATCAACTGATGAAATTGACTATTACAGAAGAAAGCATATAGTATTAAGCACGGGATTTCACATAAAAAAATTTAAAATGAAATTAAGCTGTTTGGAGCAAGCAAAAAGCAGTAAACATCACCAAACAAATTAATTGACTGGCTTAGCTACAGTAGTACGGGTAGCAGCACTTTTCCGCAATACTGTTCACATTATAGACAACATCTAACATGGCTGAGGAGGAGTGATCAAAGTGGCCACTGGAAATATATGTAGATTCTTTTGGCTTTTCTTTTCTGCTTTTTTCACCTTATTGGAACATTCTGGTCGCTACTTCTTCCAAGGAACCTGTTTCCACCACTTTGCTTGCAACATCTTTATATCTAATTCTCTTAGTAGTACCAAAAAAGAGGTGGTAAAGATGCAAGGAAACTGCGGGAGAGCGCTGACCGAGACCACCAAGAACAAAAGTAGGTAGGCAGCAAATTAAAGAAGCCATTTACCAGGTGGGGGAGTCCAACTAAAAGATTGAAACTTTATACTGCATATATCACTTCCCACCTGAGGAATTCAAAGTAATTCAAACAATGAGTTGGTATCCGTATTAGTATGAAGACAGAAACTAGAAAAAGCAGAAAAAAGTGGAGGTAATGAAGATCACAGGGCAGGGTTACTGTAACATTACATTACCTTTTCCTTTGTCACAAACTTTAGAGAGGAATGACAAGAAGACAATTATTAATGCCACTCCTGCTATGAGCCCAATTAGAATTGCAAGAGTCTTCTCAATCTCATCATCATTATTGTTATCTGGGCACAGAAATTGGAGAATTAGCATTCGAAACCCTCAATCATGGCTTCAATTATTTGCAACTCAAAACCAGTGAATGAGCTTAGTATCGTACTTGCTTGCTGTTGCAGTGCCAGCGACTCCATCATATCCTTACTTTTCAGAAATTTAGGATTCAATTGTATTTAAGATTTAAAAACATGCAATTAATTACATTAAACGGTGTACCTATGAATATTATCTATACAAGCATCTTTTTTTTTTATTTGAATAAATCTACTCAAATACGCCTAGAGGCTAGAAAGATATGAGAACGGAATACTAAAATTAAGAGTTTTGGCCTTAAACATTTAGATTCAAATTGAGTTTAGTCACATTGGATTCTCTTCCAGAGACTTTTGTACAAAGTGGGACCAAAACGCCTAATTGAACTTGCAAAAACACTCCTATAAATACTAATAAAGTTGTTTTAGAGGTAGCTCGGAATTCCTTTCAATTTCAACTTTTCTGAACGGAAAAAAGAACAACACAGGGTTGCGACCGGACTTCCACCAGTGAAATAGTATACAAGTTTATCCTAGAGTATCAAATGGTTCCTACACTCTTGTATCACATTCGTCGCAATAATCGTGTTAAATTTCAATTTTCAAAAGACAGGATTTCCAAAGGCTTTTTGTCATCCCACGCGTGATATGTATTTCCAGTCGACCCAACAACTTCGCCGCGTGAAGGGTGAAGAGGGTCCATATCTACTACCGTATGGTTTGGGTTTCTAATAAAACTGAACCAACAAAAAAATAAATTTGGTTTAAATTTTTATTTATTTAAATCAAGAATTGAATAAAATAGAAATTATAGTTTTTAGTTTTTTGGTTTTGGTTCTTAGTTTTGTTTAATTTATACCATAGGCTTATAATAACATCAAAATCTAATAAAATTGCACTAATAACCTTTACCCGATGATGCTATGTGAAATTAGGAACACATTTATGAAGTGAGATCGGGATAATTAGGATTTAGAGTTAGATTTAGAGCTAAGACTAAAAACCCCTATAATATAATTTTTTTTATAAATAATTATAAGTGTAAAAAATCATAAATTTTATAATATATTAACACATATTCTTTAGGTTAATTTCATATTAGGTTGGTTCCATATGAAACTGGAACTAATAACAAAAAAAATTAATATTTTTTCAGTGATAAAACTAATTCACGAATTATGATAATTTTTTATCTACCTTAACCCAACCCACCACCTTCTGTTGGGTGGGGTAAACTCATAATTTTACTCAACCTATATTCACTCCTAATATAAGCACTCAAATTCAATTCATGCATATATACGTATATTTTTTCAATTATCGGCATCTCCAATAATATATGAACACTATGGATTACACCAGTCAAAGGAATTGATAGGAAACTGATAAGCTCCACGGGAAAATAAAAAAAAAATTATCTCAAAATTTTCTTGAATATATTAACAAGATCCCAAGCCACCACTAAAGATTAAAACAGGCATGTAAAATAGGAAATTCACAATATTAGGTTATCACAAATTCACAAATGATAAACTTTGAAAAAAAAAAGAAAATAAAATAAAAGGAAACCACAATTTCATCCAAACAAGAAGCAAAACATATGATCATAGTAAAACCCAAGCGCAAAAATTAGCGAACACGCAAAACCACCGTGCGAGGCGGTGGGAGAATAGCTTACCGTGGCCGCCGTAGGAGTGGTCCCCGCCCACGGAGTATTTGGCGTAGCACTTGCCCAAGTACATATCACCCCACCTGGTGTCCCCACAGTCCGTTTTTAGCCGTCCGATGGCCTCCGAGATGCAGTCCTGGCATTCGCCGGCGCTCAAGTCCCCCGTGCACTGCGCCACACCCTGCACGTCCCCCGATCCGCCAGCCCGGTACGGCTTGTAAGACCCGTCGTTCGCTCCGATAAAGCCCAAAACTGCGTCCCGCCGAGCCGTCGCGTCCGAATCAGCCGCGACGAGCGGGCCGCATTTCTTGACGATCACAGTCTTGTCCTCGACCCCGAGAAAGGAGGCGTTGTCGTACTTGACGAAGCAGCCGGAGAGCTGCAAGGCGCCCCCGGCAGAGCCGGAGCAGAGCGTGCCGAGTTGGGAGACGGCCTTGGAGATGCAGTGGAAGCAGTCACTGTTGCTGAGGTCGCCGCGGCACTGGAAAAGGCCGTAGATGGTGTCGGACCCGGTGGCGCCCTGGAAGGTGAAGTTGTTGTAGGAGGTGACGCCGGCGGCGTTGACGAGGGAGGTGAGGAGAGAGTCGACGTTATTCTCGTAGGGGGAGCCGGGGATGAATTTAAGCTGGGAACATCCACCGAAGACGAAGGAATCGGTGGCAGAATCGGAGGGGAGAATGGCAAGGGCGGTGGAGAAGAGGAAGAGAAAAAATGTCGTCGTCGTTTTCATCTTTAATACTTATAAAGTAGAAGAAGCTTGAAACCGAAAGTAAACTAAGAGAGGGAGTAATGGAAATTGAGGATGAGGAATAAGTTGAGAGAGTAGACGATGCTCCTGAGAAAAAGAGAGACAGTGACAGAGAAGAGCAGTGGCAGAGGAAGTTGTTCTGAACGGAATTTTCCTTTGGGGGAGATCATTAAATTTGATGGCGGACTTGGCAGCTCATATTTATATATGATATACATATTTATTATTTACAAAAAAAAAACAAAGATATACATATTTATTTACTTATTTATCCCTCCCTCTTCGATAGATTAATTTTATAAAACATAGTTAATATAATACTCTGAATGACTTTTATATAAGACTGATAAATCAAGATATATAGTTTCTAAATATATTTTTAAAATTTTTTTTTGAACAAATACTAATATGAATAAATTCAACTCAAACTAAATAAAAAAGTTAAATAGTTTAAAAAATATGAGACATAGGAAGTATAATAGAGACACGTACCGTGCGGACCATTGTTTTTCTTTTTCTTTCTTTAGGATGAATACGAAATAGATAGATAGACCGGAATAAAATTAAGAACAAGTTTATATATTAGCATCATAGAATAAGTTTATATTCAAAGCTTTGAATAATTTTTTCTCCATTTTGTAGATCAACAAATGTCTAACCATGGGCTACCCTGTTACAAATTAACTTAAATGTTGGAATACATGGTATTTGAGGTTGGTTATTGAAAGTTCTTTGATCGAAGACAAGAGTGAAATCATATTATTGTAAGTGCTATACATATATATGTTTAGTATTGCTGTCATACGTACACTTCCAAGGCTTACTCCATCTTGTATGGTTCCACTTCTTTAATTGAATGTCAGGTTGCTTCTTAGTTTTTTTACCCTAATCATTAATGCTTGTAGTGAATTACTTATAATGTGTGGGATGTGGACTTTTATAGAGGCCTAAAATTATGTTGTAGAGTGACAATACTAGCGATGTTGTTCTTTTATTTATTTTATTTTTTTATAGAGGATCCTTCATTCTAATTAAGCCGAATGATATCTTACAACTCAACAATAGTATAAAACTATAAGAAATTATGGAAACATAAAACTGGTTATAAAAAAACTACTCTTTCCTATGAAAACCAAATGAAGTGAAGAGAATTAGGTTCAGTCAAATCTTCCAGATAAATCAAAATAAATCTTGAGTACAACACTCACAAATAACTAGAACAAAACTTATGTCAGAATGACAATAACTAAACACATTGAATTAAATATCGCGGTATACCAATTATAGTGGATGAGCGGTATGGTACAAATATTTTTCACATTTTGTCATTTTTTTCCCATAAAACTAGAGTGTATTGTGGTATTTCGCATACCAGTAATTTTTTATGTACATTTTGTTAAAAAAGATCATGATATACCCCAAATACCGCAAGTAATATACCACTATATTTTATTTTTCACGGACATGTGTGAATTTTTTTTTTTATCATTTTACATCAAAATATCATACATAAATATATAAAATAGTAAAATATAATTAATGCACATCTTTTAACATAAATATTTAATTTTATTTTATGGTTACTTTTGCTTTCTTTCTTTTTTTTTTGTATTAAAAAATGTATTTTTATTATTAAAATATTGTTTCTTTTTTTTCCTCTTATATCAATAAATTAATTTTTTTTACTAAATAATATTTATTTTTACTTTATATATAACATTTTTTTATTTTTTTGTATATAAAAAAATATCTTCTATCATATATATTTTATTTATATTTTACAAATTATGATGAAAAAAATTAAAATATATACAAAGATGTGTAAAAATTTTTCTTTAATTTATTTCATTTTAATATAATATTCTAACATTTATTTTTTTGGCAAAATAGTAATAATATACGGTGCGGTATACCTTAAAAATATCATGTACGGTATAACTAATAGTAACAGTATTTAACACCTTAACTAAATAATGATAGAACCAATTAGACATTAAAAATCTGAATAAAACTATTTATGAAAATAAAAAGATAACTTATGTTATCGTTGGATTGTAAGACTGTAAGATTTTATATCACTAGGTTATAAATAAATCCACAATAAAGACTATTAGATTTTATATCTGTCAAAACTTATACCGTAAACTTCTAAGACAACTATAAGCTTAGGAATTAAACCGGTAAGCAAAAACCCAGTTGTGGCGCATGTCAAAGTACCTGTAGACGCAGTAGCAGGTGGGGAGCGGGCATAAAGTCAATGCGCCCATCAAACACAGGGCGGTTTGACGTTGACCATCTGATTTACATCAATAATGGTCATCCAAATAAGTCACATACACCCAGAAATAATAATAATAATAATAATAATATCTCCCAATAAATCCTATTTTGTGTTGGAGATAGGGGTGAAAAAATAAACAAATAACTCGAGCTCCTACATGAGTTTGGCTTGGTTTAAACTTCATTTATGGCTCGCTTAAATAAATTTTAAAACTTGATTTGCTTACGACGAGCTTTGTTTACGACTCAACTCAACTCAGTCTAATTTTAAATTTTTTCTTTAATTTAAGTGAACAATTTGGGCTCAATTGGATAAAAGCTCGTTCACAGCTCGTTAATATTATTTTTAATCCAAACATTGACAAAATATCAAGTTCAATAAATTATTTAAGCCGAACATGATCAACCTGGGTCTCTTGTCTCGACTTGTTTTCAGCTCTAGTTGATGACCGACACTCTAAATCATATTCCCATACTTGACTATGGCAATCAACACAACACTTGAATGTAAGTCTACTAACACGCACCTGTATGTTTTTCTGCTTTCTATATTTTTAGATGGCTCAACAATGTTATTAATAACCAACATTTAACCTTCTTATTTTTAAAATTTAAAATCTACCATCTACTTCTTTTATATTGTCATATTGTAATTTTAATTTAAATTATCTGTTAGGTATATTTCAGTAATTTTTAAGTTATTTGATATATTTTAACAGTTAAATAACATTTAAAAATATTATTTTATATTTACAAAGAGGAAAAGATAATAAATTTAAAGTATTTATTAACCATAAGAAATATTAAAGATATTGAAATTACTAGAATATGAATATCATATAGTATAAATTAAGATTTAAAATTTTGTTTTTTTTTGCGGTGTAAACATGATGGTGGGTAAAGTATAAATTTTTAAAAGTAAGGGGGCAAAATTTTAAGTCAAGCCAAAACAAAGAGAGATTTTTGTAATTTTCCAATAAAAATTTTGGCCCACTTTTTTTATTTATTGTTTGTTTGTTTGTTATTCAGATTTGAAATTCAATCACCAGTGATTTTAATGATGTGTATACTAACTGCAAAAAATTGCATTGGTTGTACAAATTAAAATTCCTTCCTGACTAATTAAAAGCGGGCTATTAAAATTTAAAAGGAAGAGGTGAAGACGAAAAAGAAAGGGGGAGGGGTGGTGGGGGAGAGAGAGAGACCAGAGAAGATCCGGATCGAAGAAAAGTTTATTTTATGGTTGGAAATTCAAATGCTAGCTATACGACCTAACAACTTTGTGAAATACTTGCTCTTTATTCCAAAACAATGATCAACCTTTTTCTAAAGGCCAAAATGCGTGGATGGTCCTCCAATTTGGAAAACTCACACGAGTTAGTCATTTATCTTTAACTCAGTGGGAGTTAGTCCCTCAACTTTGAAAAAGTTAGCAAGTTAGTCTAAAATGGATGGTAGGCCAAACGGTGTTAAATTTTTGCTGATGTGGCAGGGGCATCTCCGTTTTCCTTTCCTGCTTCCACCGACATCACCGTCTCTCTTCCCCTCCGTCGAATCGGACCTCCGACGGATCCTATTTGCCTCATCGCCTCCGTCGAATCTAGCTCATTCATCGAATCAGACCTCTGTTGAACCCAATTCCCCTCCTCTCCTCCATGAAATTTGACTCCTCTGTCGAATATAATTCGTCTCCTCTCCTCCATGAAATCTGATCGCCTCTTCGCCTCTATAGAATCCGATTCGCTCCACACCTCCGTCGAGTCCTCCACCGTCGGATCATCCTCCTTGGTGATTCGCTACTTCCCACCCCTCGCTGATTCACCAGCACCCTCCGATTCGCCGCCGCTCACCGCTCGCATTGCAATCCCGTCTCACCCCTCGCCGATTCGCCGCCACTCGCTGCTCGCCACTCGCCAAATCTGGAAATTTTTTATTCTGGCAAACTAGGACTTTTGATAACCCCCCACACAGCGTTACCTCACACGGACGCTTTCCATCCCACATAGGACTAACTCGCTTAATTTAGCAAAGTTGAGGGACCAAAATGCTTAATCTGCCAAGTTAGAGGACTAACTCGCACTGAGTTAAAGATAAAGGACTAACTCGCGCGAGTTTGCCAAGTTGGAGGACTAACCACGAATTTTGGCCTTTTCTAAATTGACGCCGTTGGGAGTACTCTGTACAAACTCTTGGAGCAACTAGCACGTTAAACTTTTTGTTGGTCACGTATTCAAACTTTCAAGAATAACCCCAATAAGTTTTCCTATAATAAAAAAACGAAATAGTCTATGAGAATAAACCCAATAATATTTTTCATATAAAAAAATTAAAAAAATAATTTAATAGTCTTTGAAATAGATTAATAACTTTCATAAGTATACTGGAATTTAAGCCTAAGAACACCCAAGAGCTATAATAATAATAATAATACATCCAACAATTGATGCTTGAATTCCAATGAGCTAATTAAATGTTAGGATTTCATGAATGAATCTTAGTTCATGTATAATAAATCTCGCGGCAATCATCAGGCTTAAACCTAAAACAATAATCTAACTTTATTTTTTACCCGTTACTCTAAATTGAGCAGTTTTACTGTCGGAAGGTTTGATAATACTTTTTATCCTGAAAATTTTGTCAATAGGTGGTGGTGGGATTTAGAAAACAAACTTTTGCCGTCGAATTAGTCAAAATGTAAAATATTTTATGGCTGTTTTAGCATTTAACCCTAATACTAACATGGTATTAATTATCTAAAAAGGAAAATGTAGCGTATGATTACTTAGGTTGATACAAGTGAAAGGGCTTTGACTACATCAAGTAAATGGTTTTGGGTTCGATTCAGGATACTGTGAATAAAGAGAATTTGTTTGGGCAGGAATTCTTGTTCCAACAGTACTTAAAGAATAGTCTTTACCTGGCAGATAGACAAAATACTTCTGATATATCAAAAAACTTAGTACCAAACTTTTACACCTAGTTTATTTTAATTTAAATCAATTTGTTCCGAAATGATTTATTTTTATTTTTATATTATTTTTATCTAAAACTAATTTTAATTAAAAGACAATATTATGTGCTGTAATAATCTATTAAAAATATAATTTTTGTAATCTTTCTAAATTTTTATGAATTTTTTTGGTTTAAGGCATTAACAAAGAAAAATTAATAAAAATTTAACAACATCATGAAAATTTATTTTTAAATAGATTATATCATCTACACAATATTGGGTTTTAAATGAAATTAGTTTCAAGTAAAAAAATATATAAAAATAAAACTAATTTAGTTGA
The DNA here is from genome assembly GCA_005392925.1 of Aquilaria sinensis. Lineage (NCBI taxonomy): Eukaryota > Viridiplantae > Streptophyta > Magnoliopsida > Malvales > Thymelaeaceae > Aquilaria > Aquilaria sinensis. The sequence continues at coordinate 759,485 of SMDT01001070.1, forward strand.
CTTAAATTAAAACGAATTGACTTTTAATCACCTTTGCAAAGGAATCCCAAACCTCATTCTAATATGCAAATTTCTTCCAAACTTTGATAATTCATTATATACCAGTTCTTATTCCAAGAAAAAGATCGAGTTGATACAAAAACTCAATTTATAAAGACAAAAATCTTATAGCTTAAATAGTTTATTAACTATAATAACTATGAAAATTTTAAATTTATTGTAAGACATTTATCGAACTATTTGAATTTGTTAACTCTAACATAATACTATTTGATAACTATTTTTTAGTAAATTCAAACTATGTTATAATATTTAAAAAATTAATTGAAATCTAATTAGCAATTTCTGTACGAAATTCAGTTTTCTCTAATACTAAGGAAGAATATACAAATAATTATAAAGGTTTTAAACCAAGTTGTCAAAAAATTCGAGATGAGGACCAATGTGTAATGGTAGTTAAACATTTGAGACCACTGCGACTGGTAGATAAATGTAAAGTTAGTGGCTAGAAAACCAGAAGGCAATTGCAAAACTGATTTTGTCGTCTGAACGGGTAATCAACTTATTTTAGTTTCCAAATTGAAGGGAAAAAATAATCACCGTCCTTTGAACCACCAACCCTTGTTCCTCTCCAGTGTCTCCACATAAAAAATTGGCCGTACGTATCTATATGATAATGGGGGCCTTGCCTATTGGCCGTATCTGTTTTCTATAGATAATGGGGGCCTCGCCTTTTATTAATTAAAAAAATAATAATAAGGCTTTATTTCTTGATCAGTGGAACAGCAAAAACAGGCTTGCATTTCATTTTAACTGTTAATGAAGCCTGCCAACCCAGCTAAGTTGACAACGGCACACCTCGGTCTACGGTGAGACATGGGTTCGAATCAATACTTGTCATACATTTTTCATCATATCATTTGTATTATTTCAGTTGCCTCTTAGTCTTAAAAAAAACTAGACATCTCATCATTCGTCGGGTATGTATTATTCTCAGCCTAAAAAAAGTAACTGTTAATGAAACTAGTATTGCATATTTACGTCAGAGTGGCTAGGCAATGTATAGTACGTACAGAATATTATCGTCTAACCATTAAAATCTAAAAAAAGGGTGAGGAAAGGCAAAAACACAAGGCCCCACATGTAAAGAAATTGCCCAGTTAAAAGGAAATTCATAGGTGATGTGACACCTTATATATACGGTTGCTCTTTAACTAAATAATGCATGAATGTCGATTGTAACGATTAATTTGGATGGTTACTTTTGTCTAACATTCTTGCTTTCCCCATATTGCAGTTAAGTACGGCCATTAGTTTGATCCATATATTAAGAGTTTGACGGATTGGGTAGAATAGAACAAGTTCATGAAACTAAAAACAGGAGCGTAATATCATGATTTTGATCATTAACAGCCCCGTTTATTATTAGAATCAGTGATTATTATTAGAGATTTTAAAAAGTTATTTAAGGGTAGTTTTAAACTTTTAATTTCAGCACTTTTATTTCAACTGTTGAATAAATTATTCAAAACTCTAACATTTGTTGTAAAAGCTGCTAGAATTCCAAGTATTCTAATATTATCAAGTTCCTTGTAGAATTTTACAAAACAGGAAATTTCCCCACAACATTCAACAATTCTCTTATAGCTTTGATTCCAAAGAAGATTTGCATGAATAGTATGAACAACTTCAGACCTATTACCTTAATAAGTAGCTCATATAAGATTTTAGCAAAGTGGTTGGATGAAGATTGAGGTTGGTGATTGGGTTGATCATGGGTGATTCTAATCACTTGCTATTCTAGGGGGAAGACAAATTAGGGATTGTGCGTTGATTGCTAATAAATTCATTCATAGTCCTTCCATTTTTTTTTGTTAGGGAGCTTGATTTTGAAAAAATATAGATATGCCCCCTTAAATATACTTATAAGATGCTTATGAGTGTTAAAAAAAAGTAGATTTTGAAATAAAAAACATATGATTTTGTTGAGTTACAATTTTCAAATAGGAATGTAAAGGAAATACACTTGGATGTTAGGTGGAAAGGCCAAATTCTTTAGTATTTGAGCACAATCAATGTTAAATGTTGGTTAACACACAGGTTATTGACTTGTCATTTTCCTATGAGAAGAGGCATTTGGCAAAGCTATCCACTATAGCCTTCTTTTTTAACTTGATAAGTGAAGGTTTAAATGTGTTGTTTTTTATAGCTTTATTAGGAGGTTTGTTTCGTGGTGTGGATGTTGGAAAGAAGTATTCCTTTGTTGTTTTTCATCTTCAATTTGTTGATGGTACATTAATATTTTGATATGCGAATTTGGAGGAATTGTGGAATGTGAAACAAGTGTTGAGATGTTTCAACTTTGCCTAGGTTTGAAGATTGAATTATCTAAAAGTATATTAATTGGTGCAGGGGTGAAGGATAACGTTGTTAATTCATGGAGGAATGACGTTAGTTGTTCATAGTGACATCTCCATTTTCAATATCTAGGCTTGTTAATCATATCCAATCCCTTATCTAAAATAGTTTGGGGACCTATTATCTACAGGGTGGGGGAGTGTTTAGCAAGATGGAAAACATCTTTTATTTCTAGATAGGAACGATGACTCGAATAAAATCTATCATTAACAGTTTACTTTTATACTTCTATTTGTTTTGGTACTGGTGGGTGTTCCATTGAACTTGAGAATATTTAATAGAGCTTTTTCTGGGGCTATGATCGTGGGGAAAAGAAACCCATGCTGATTAATTGGGATTCCATTGTCATGAGCAAACACAATGGAGGACTTGGCATGCGTGAGTTTAAGATGTTTCTTTCCAGATCCCTTATTTGCAAGTGTATTTAAGCTCAATGATGACGGTTCTACACCAAGGAAGTCAAGGCTTACTATAGTTGGTGGAATTCTAAGATCACGTTGACATGATCATTACATTATTTTCTAAATCTATTAGTAATGCAGTTTGAATATGGCAGAAGTCCTTGCTATATAAGAGGTTCTTTACATGACATGTAGTTGGAAGGGTATGAAACATATCAAACTAGGGATTGAAAATGACTCGTGTAATGTTATGTCTTGGGTGCTGAATTTAAAAGGGAGATTATGGAAATTGTTTTGTGTCTTCACTGAGATTAATTTTCTCATGGGTTTGGGTCTTGATCGTCATCTGGTTCATATTTTGAAGGAAAACAATAAGTTGATAAATTAGCCAAAAAAGGTGTGTCTCAAGATGTTTCTCATCTTTTTTGGTTTTGACAGTTTATTGTTTGTCTTTTCTAGCTTGGTTATGCAGCTCTCCTCTATATCCGAATTGTTGCTTTGTTATGCACCTAAGCTACTTGTTCACTATTCTGATTTTTACGTTTTAACAAATAATATTCGTTTCTTTAGAAAAAAAAAATTCAATATTCAATCATATAGTGTGTAATGATATTATTTTATGATTGTCCAGTATTATTAAATTTAGTTGTAGTGTCTTTGCTAGGCCTAAACAATGGATCAAAGCACGGACGCCCACTAGCCCCAGCAAGTTCAATTCCCCCTAACATAAAAGGCACCAAACTACTAAATTGTGTATTGAAAATAAAAATAGACTTAGAAACTTAGTCTAGTTTAATTGTGTACTGACAACTTGGCCTATGTTTCTGACTTTTGAAATACGGACATAAGTTGTTCCATTTGAGCTTGAGTGAAAGGTGTTGTACTATGAATTTCCTCACTTTTGCTTACTCTCACCTTATTGGCACTAGATTGTGTCGTTAACTTATTGGCGCTAGATTGTCCTGTTTTTTTTACGATGGGCTTCATTACATTGTTGTTTGCCTTTCCTTTTCATGGCCACCAATTCGAGTAGCCTAACCTTAAAGCATTTCTCAATTTCATGCCTTGTTTTCCTATAATACTTACACTTACTCATATTGTTGCTGGTATTATGAGGAATAAGCTTATTTACCGTGAAAGCAACTTCTTCAACTATTAGTGTTCAAAGAATGGCCACACTTTGCTATTTTTCTTCCTTGATCACTAGTGCATAAACCTTGTTAAGAGTGTAGAAAGGTTCCATGTTCAAGGTTTAGGATTTGACTATGCTGAATTAATCATTCAAACCCATGAGGAAGTGATGGAGATTTTCATTTTCTCTATTAGTCATCATCTCCTTGGATGCTCCATAAGTGCACCGAGTAACATTAGTGTATGTGGCAAGTTCATCCCACAATCCTTTGAGTTCAGTGTAGTAAGAAATCAAAGGAAACTCCTTTTGTTGAATTAATGCAATTTCATGTTTGAGTTCATAGACCTTTTGTGTGTTTCCTTAAGAGAATCTCTCATTCAACTTCTGACACATTTCATTAATTGTCTCTATGTATACAAAACTGTCATGCAATTTAGGAATAACAGAATTAAAAATTGAAACAATTGCCATGGAGTTTCACTTGTCCCATGTTTGGAACATGGAATCATTAGCTTCTGGTTTCTTCAAAAAGCCATCTACAAAGGATATCTTGTTTTTGGCACACAATGCTTTAAGCATAACATGATTCCATGTAAAGTAGTTCTCTCCTTTCAACAAGTGACCAAACAAATTCCAAGATTGTTTGATAGGTTAAGAAGATAAGGGGATAAAGGATTGATTAGTGGTGGGTTCAATCCTAAAGAGATCGAGTTTTTCTTGTTTTTGTCTGACACGTTGATTGCAAGTTGACAATTACAAGTTTGATTTTGGGATCAAGCACTGCTCTGATACTATGTAATTTTGGGTTTGAAAGTGTGTTTCACTCTATATCAAATATATACATGAACAAAGTCCTTATTCAACAAGTAATTAGCAACAAGAGTTTGTGTAAAACAAAAATATAAGTGAAGTTGTCAGTACACAATTGTACTATACTAAGTCTTTAATAGGATGTTCATTTCCCATTAATGCAATTAAATGGTGTGCATTAATCGTTGGGCCAAAATGGGTCATAGATGGGACATTAAATAGGGAATGATCTTCATTTTAATTACAATGTTTTCCACTAGAACAATAAAAATAAAAGTGTCATCTTTCTTCACTCTGTCTTTGATGCTCTCATTTATCACTTGTCCGACATGCCCATCCTCAATTTGTCCTCCGTCGACCTCAAATTTGAGTCCCCTACAGGTCATGCACCCTGATTTGCGTAAAACAAATTTGGACCAAATCAATTATCGTCATTGTCAAGCTTAGAGGAGGACGATGGAGGAGTGGACTCCTAGCTGAGCTAAAGAGATATGATGAGTAAGTGAGTTGATTCTCCATCCAATTTGGTTTGGTATTGGTTGTTCTAGCTCCACAGGCGAGCTTTGGCTTCAAATACGATGAGTGCCACCATGATTCACCTTTGGTTCCTCTCACGCTCTTTTGCCAGCCTCTTTACCTAAGTGGTGAGATCTCAAAGGTTCTCGACATCATTAGACTTAACAACGACCTACATTGCGAGATCTAGCCAGATACAATATGTTTGGTGGCAAGACTGGGTGGGTTGAAGGATGCGGCCAATAGCCAGATTGAATAGGTCCAGAGGCAAGCTGGTTAAGTGTGGAATAGATCGAAGGGCAATTTTATCCAGGGGAAAGTGGTTCAATTTTGACTCACGTTTTTTCCCTATATATATGTGAATAACTCATTAACCAACTTCAATTAAGCTGAAATGAACTACCCCTAAATATATCTCTATCCTTGATATTGTATCTTGAAGTTCTATAAAAATGAGCCCTAGCTTCCTAAACACTCTTTTATACCATAAAAACTGATACATATTTCCGAGTATTTAAAAAAAAAATTGTAGTATATACTACAAAAGTACCTAAGAATTACCGCAACATTTTAGCTGACCATTTCCTGTTAATTGGCAGATGTGATAGTTAATTAATATAGCTCGCATTTTGTGAGTATATATTTAATTTTCACGACCGAAGATGACCAATTGATGAAACATGAAGGCCATGGAAAATTGAAAAAAACATATAGCTCATTTTCTGGCTTTATCAATGAAATTTCCCTTTCCTTCCATTAGGTGGCGAAGGAAATTTCCTTTTCTGGTCGTTGATTGATTTGACCCTCGTTGTAAATTTTTCATTTCCCCTCCTCCCTTATGAAATATAAAATATTTTGACGACTACACCAAAAGGCAAGCCATATGACTAGAACTTATTATGTATTCTGTGTTCATCGATAACGATGTCATTAATTTTTTTTGTATATTTTAATTTGTACTATTCCTATCTTAATAAATGTTGACTAGTTTATCTTTTTTTATTAAATTTTAACTTAAATATATTTATATTAATTTGTACAGTAAAATTTTTTAAAAAATATATTTATAAATTAGAGTCTTTAATGTACTGTTTTTAAATAAAAAATTTATATGTTTATAAGAAATTTAAAAAAAAAATTATAAATTAATTGTTGTGAATAGGAAAAATGACAAGCATTGTGAGATGGAGTAATATCACTATAGACACACACACACACACACTTAATATTCTCAGTTTTTTCGCTTAAAAATAAATGTATATTGCAAGAACAATATAAAAACAATTTCATTTTCTTCAAATGGAACAAGTGTAAAATGCGCAGAAACGAATGGTCTTAATTTCAACAAGTTATATAAGATTTACCAAAAAAAAAAAAGAAGAAGAAAAGTAGAAGGGTGAATGATACAATTTATGTATCAAATAGTTATCGGATAATAATTAAAATTTAAGTAGATCCTATACATAATTATACTTTAGTTATATTTTGTCACACCATTAACTTGTAGGGAGGTAGTTTTATAACCACATTTGTAGCTCATTGAAGCACCAGGCCTCGCACTCACGTGCGGTGATATGGTGGAAGAAATAAAGCAAATAATATATGAAGTGCTACTGTGGCATAAGAAGAAGGGAGGGAAAGAAGGTCACATTCATATGATCTCTTCAATAATTCGCGTCGTTTATTACACCCATAAAGTGAGTTCATTTATTTGGTGTTATTTCGACTGTCATGCAAGCTTGTCTCTAACTCCCACACCACATCTGATTAATTATTTGGGACCAAATAATTGAAGGCGGTCATGACATTTTGTTGTATATAGAGTTTGCGAGAGAGAGAACGGCCGCCCGCCACCGTTTGGCTGGGCAGAGCTACCTATCTATTGCTTGGCTTTGCTTTGCGATGGAAGTTAATGGATCATGCAGGTCTCGATCATTCTGTGTGCCCCTCTGGGCCTGTATTGATCACAAATTCAAAGGTTTGAGTTGTATATTTCAGAGAAACATAAATTAGCAATAATGAACAATCATACACTATTACTATATAAAGTCCAATAATACTCTGGTACTAGAAAACAATTGCTTTCAATTTGAATGAATGGATGTGAAGGAAAACACATTGTAACTGACTTGGCCTGGTTGGTATTTATAGACGTTTCCAGTGGTGGCCTTTTGCCAACTACATAGCCTCCTTGGGTCAGCCCAACAAACTGCGTGGTCCAGTCCACCAAATATCTTGGATTTTCCCTCACAGATGATTCTGGTCTGTTTGGAGTTGAGGCTTATAAGTTGAGCCTCGAGGCGAAGCCGGCTTACTACCCAACCAAATGGGCTACTATTTCGGTTCAGTTAATTCAACTTGTTATAATTAAAAACTGAAAACCAAAAGGCCAAAGTACACTAGAAGCCCCTGAACTTTTCTAACTCGTACGAGTTGGTCCTTAAACTTTAAATCGTCCTGCAGAAGCCCTTCAACTTTACAATTCTATACATTTTAGTCCAACTCATTGATTTGACCTTTTTTTAATGGCTTAAATACATCAAGAGCCATCAAACTTTGATAACTCATTTAAGTTAGTCATCAAACTGAAACTTGGACTACACTAGGCCCTAAAGTTTACAATAAATAATGAGGATCATTAAAATTAACGAAAATTAATTAAAATTCATTATAAGTTAGTTAAAATTGATTTTTTAGGTTGAGTAAATAAAATTTTATTAAAATTAATTAATTCATAAAAAATATTTTTCAGATGCTTATAAGGTAAATATAGAATTAGCTATAAAATCATATTGGTCCTAGATAAATAAAAATAAAAATAAAAACAAAAATAATGTATTATCTATAATGAGAAAATAACATAATACAAAAAATATTGAACAAACAATTTGCGACAAAGTTTGACCAATAACCCCCTTTTATTCCATCCACCATAATAGTATACATAGAAAAATGCAAATGACCACCTATAGTATAAAATGTATTTTTTTTATTTGTACTTCTATTTAATTTTACTTTGCTTTAATTTTTCCGCTTTCCAGTGCTTAGCATAAAACATAATTTTACCTTACACACTATGAATAAATAAAAATAAAATATCATATGAACAAGTTTCTATTCACAACTTTATTAGTAACTAATAATTATTACAAGTCATGCGAATTATACAAGTATTCTTTTCTTTTTTTTTTTTCTTTATTGCCCTAATATTTGGTTAGTTCATCCACAAACTTGATCTACAATAGGGACTAAACCAAAGAAACTTTAATTAATTTTATAAATAAACTAATTTTATAAAATTTTTCTTTACTAAACCTAAAAAAATCAATTTTAATTAATTTATAATTAATTTTAATTAATTTTTATGATGCCCATTGTTTATTATAAAGTTTAAGGCCTAGTGTAGTTGAAGTTCTAGTTTGATGGCCAACTTAAATGAGTTGTCAAATTTGAGGGCTCTTTATATATTTAAGCCATTAAAAAAATGAGTCAAGTCAACAAGTTGGACTAATATGTATCAAGTTGCAAAGTTGGAGAGCTTATGCTGACAGATTAAAGTTTGAGGACCAACTCATGTGAGTTGGAAAAGTTCAGGGGCCTCTAGTGTACTTTGGCCAAACCAAAATAACCAGAAGTCTCATATCGATTTTAACTGAATGATCACACAAATAAAAAACATTATAAGCTGGTTTTGTTATGGGTGTGGTAATGAGGCTTTCTTTGTTATTTTTCCCTTCATTTTTCCAATTTTTATTTGGAGAAAATTTATCCCAATGCATGTCAAATTAAAATTGGCTTAATTCTCTGATCAACTAACATTATTTATTTTTAAAAATCCATCGACTAAAATGTCAAATTATACAATATTAAAATGAATATAAATTCTAGGCAATTAAATTACACAACATATGTAAGAGTACATTTTTGCAATTCTGAATTCTGATCGTCAACTCCAATTTGCCAATGACCACGCTTGCTGTGGGACTCTAACAAGCATGCCTACACCACACTGCAGGGATTAAGCACAAGGAAAGGGAATAAGACAACAAATTAAAAGTGATTCATGTTTGTCTCTGGGCTCAGACAATAGAAACAATACTACTGGTAAATATTTTCTCTTAAAACGCTCCAAATGATTAAGGTTGGGGGGGAGCCAGTGCTACTACGTTGAATTTGGCACTAGCTAGTATTAATTACATTTTCTTGTTGGCTGATGTTCTTTCCTTCTCCAGTTGGAGGAAGAGGCTCCCATCATAAACTGCTTTAATTGTTTCTTTCTGGAGCAATCCTTGTTTGTCCTTGCACAGAAAGTAGAGTATTTTCCACTCTGTCCAGGCAGCTACCCTGAAAATGATCTTTCACAAGCTTAAGGATCAATATGAAAATGTGAATCAAGTTGCAGACCCTCACTGGACTTCAACTTTAGCTCAAAGAAGCTACTAGTCGTTATTATTCTATTTTATTTTATTTTATTTAAAAAAAGAAAGAAAGAAAGGGGAAAAAAAAAACAGGGAGAAAGGAAAGGGAAAAGGAAAATGTTTGAAGCTGACCATCCACTGTAGTTCTTGGGCTGCCGGTTAGCCTTGAGCATTGCATTCAATTCATCTGAAGTTAATGCGTTAAGGTGGGTACGAGCATGCTTCGCAAATATCTCTTCAAATTTTGAAGCCACAAACCTAATCAATTCAATTAATTAATAGTTATAAGCAAATAATATTCTACACTTAAAACAGGCTAATTATATATATGTAGATTATAAGTGAATTAATTACTAGAATTTGCGAACTATTATGATCTCTATTTCTTGAGATCGACGGGCATGAAAACGATAGTAGTAGAGTACATATATAACATGTATCCTAAAAACAAAGATAGGTGAAATATGTAGTCCTCAATTATTAACCTTCCTTGGGTGTCGTACACTCCAGAATCACTTCCATGTTTGGCTAACTGGATATTCTTTACTTCGATCGGAAATAACAGAGACGGAAACTTCCCCTGCAATTCCAATCACAGAAGAAAGGAAACAGCCAATTACTTATTTTGTTAAATATCATTACTGCTACATATATCAACAAATTACTCAAATTTTTAAGGTATACCGCATGGGATACTGCTTCGTATATTGTTACTATTTTCACAAAAAAATAAATATTAAAATATTATTTTAAGATAACATAAATTCAATAATTTTTTTGTACATTTTATATGTATTTTAATTTTTCTCATCATAATTTATCAAATATAACTAAAATATATATATGATAGAAGATATTTTTTTAATACAAAAAACATAAAAAATTATATTGTCTTGTTATATATATATATATATATAATATATATATATATATATAAATATAATATATTATATATATATATATATATAGATAGGAGAGAGGGGAGAGAGAGAGAGAGAGAGAGAGAGAGAGAGAGAGGAGAGATATAGAGAAAATAAATAATACTTAGAAAAAAACTAATTTATTGATATAAGAGAAAAAAATAATACTTTAATAATAACAATACATTTTCTAATGCTATATTGAGTTTCTAGGTGGCTCAAAGTAACCATTAAATTTTTATGTTAACTAAGAAAAGTAATCAAAAGAATAAAAGTAAATATTTTTTTTTGTGATATGTGTATTGATTATATTTTAATGTTTTATATATTTATGATATTTTGATGTAAAATAACAAAAAAAAATATCTCACATGCATCTATGAAAAATAAAATACTACGATATGTACCTCACGGTATTTAAGGTATACCTTGATTTTCAAAAAAAATATACACAAAAAGTGAGCGGTATGCAAAATACTACAATATATCAAGCTATAAAATGATAAAATGTGAAAACATTTACACCGCAGTATACAAAGTATTTAACTATATGCAAAATTATATGATCACCAATTGAACTACCATTATTAACAAGTTTAAAAAGAAATGAGATGATCAAAATAGCCTCAAAGCTTTTGGTGAAGGATGAAATAATTAAATTTAGGACCAGCGTCCTGATCACACAAATGAAGTGGTTAAAGACACTTGATGAAGGTTCGGGGTTCGACTGCAGCCTCCATCTCTTTCTCATCCACATGTTGACATTAATAATGACTCATTAGTTATCTAGATAAAAAAAAATGGTAGGCATTGCTTTCTAGGCCTTAAAAACCAAATATTTCCTTCTTTCTATATCATATAGTGCCTCTTAAATCCTATAACTTGTAAGGTACTTTTTTGTACCATAAAAAAAAAAAAAGAATAAGTTAAGAGAGCAGAGAGTTGAAGTGAAACATACGGGCCGAGTTTTGCCACTAAGAGCAACATTGATGAGAAAGGCACTGGCAAGGGACAGCATATACCCACAACCGATTGCTCGAAATCCTGCAAAAGAATTAACGGTTATGGAAACAGAAACGAATCAATTATTGCACATAGATGAATTGATCGCTTAAATCCCGTAAGCTAATTAAGTTTACTTGAATCATCTAATCTGTCTTTCCTTTTTTTGATTGATGATTAGTTTAGTATATCAATCACCTACCGTGAAATTATAATTACAGAAAGATGAGGAAGAAAAAAGAGAGGGAATTAGATGTAATTACCTTTGAAGGTCTCGGAAGGATAAACAAGGCCATCGTGATTTCTGTCGAAGAAGGCGACGTGCTTCTGCAGAACATTTTCGTGGTCTTCTGCTTGGCCGATGTTGATATGGCCGCTTCTGCTATTAATTCTGTCTTCTGGTTCTGGTTTTAGAGCAGAGCTGGCCATTTTCTGATCCCTAAACAAGGAGACTGCAGAGTCATGCATGCCTGGGGCTGGTGGCCGTTGGCTTACCTTTATATGTACTACTAAAGTGACTGCAGGAACGAAAGCAGGGTGGCCACAAAAAGGGAATTTACAATTACTCCTGAAATATGCTCTAACTTACATTTTGTCAATATATGTTCAAAACCTATACTTTGTTTTTTTTTTTTTTTACATTATCTAATAATAACTTCTGAAACTGTATTTAAACTGTACGATAGTCATCTTCTAGCAATTTCAATCTATTCAATACTTTTTTATAATTAATAGATATTTTAAATTATTAATTTTTTTATTTCTGTAAATATATTTTTCTCTTTATAAAAATATATCAGTATCTTTTAAAGATAGGTTAGCTGTGAAAAAAATATAAAAAATTTTAAAATTATTGAAATATAAATATCAAATAGTTTAAATTAAAGTTTCAGAAGTAGTTGTCAAACACTGTAAAAAGAACAGTGGGTAAACTGTGAGTTTTTAAAAATAAAGGGGTAAAGTGTAAGTTAAACCAAATCACAATGTGGTTTTTGTAATTTTTTCCCGGAACCCATTCTTGTTCTCTTCTGTTTGCCTCCTCTAAAGAAAAAAAAAAAAAAGAGAATAGTAAGAACGTGTATTAATTAAGCATATAATTAAAAACGAAAACATCCAAGGCAGCGGTCGTATAATTGTTGGTTTGCTCAACATGGGTTGTCCGTGAGCTGGTGTGAACGCTGCCAATCCCCCAATAAGAAAAGAAGAGAAAAAGTACTGATTAATTACACTATAATATTTGAATTTGAGTGAGGGATTAGAAAAAGTAATTCCGGAATTAGGAACGTGCGGGCTTGAGCTTGAGTGGAGAGAATTTGCCTTTTCTTTCTCCTGTCGGAATCGAAATGAATTCGGATTGGCTTTGGCCGCTTTCACGCTGTTTTGATTCCCCCCCCTTTCCAGTTGCGTTGAGAAAAAATTGAATAATGCTAGAAGTATAAAAGTATTTTTATAAATATTATGCATCGCAGCAGATTTTATTTATTTATTTATTTTGACAATAAGAAACATGTACAAACACATGTTTAAGGCATAAATAGTTATCAGAAAAGTTTGAGGTAAGTTATATGTCCCATAAAATTTAAAGAGTATCAAACTGTATTGTAATAACTTATTGATGAGTTTGTGTGTAAGAATGTCTTCACCCTATCTCAAAACTAAGTCTTGACTGAGACAATAGTTGAAATATCTTTGTTAGTTGAGCTGAGTAGATAAAGATAATTTTTATATTTATTTTTTGTTTTGTTTACACGTGAACATTTGGAAGCACCACAGCGTAGGAATGAATTTGAAGATAGATGCCACATAGATGGTATCATATATATTTTGTGCAATGTTAGTGTAGGGAGGGAGGATTATCCAGAATGAGAGGAAACCAATTTGTATCGGCGAAAGTCGCTTATGAAGCAAGAATGAAGGAAGGGCAGGCTGATATCGAGTTACCAGTACCACACGCTGGTCTATATTCGTATAAAATTGTTTGCTTTTGCTTAACGGATCTGCATGTTACATGTAATGCCTTGAATTATTGCTCCTGTTTTATATAGGATGTCCCGCAAGGCAAAAGGGCAGGGACGCCTTATATTATATTGTTGCGGTTACGTGTGACGTTGCTTGTGGAACACGCTTGCCCGTGGGCCATGGGTAGTGCGTGGCCCACCCATTCCGCACTTCGTTTTCTTTTTCTCATTTCACACTTTGCCGACTTTTAATTTTTTAAGCTTTAAATTTAATTAAGCAATTTGTTTATTTAGGCCGCCTGCTTTACTTAAGCAATGCAGCAAATAAGCAATGAATGATGAGTTCAATTCATTAAATATATGTGGTTTTGAGATGCAATCTAATCAGATTTCATTTAACTAAATAACATTTAATTTAAAATACCACCTTGTTATACAGAGATTTTATTATTTTCAAGTACGTTTGAAGCACATTGCTCAGAGCTAATTAGAAAATGGGATGAATGAAATGGAAAGAGCAATTCATCAACCTCATGATATCTGGATTGAAATATATGTATATGTTTTACCAATTCACCTACTTATTTTCTTTCTAGCAAAACAAATAGAATAGAGTAATATTAATTGTCACGTTCTTTTCACTTATTCTTTCATTCCTTATCAAATGAAATTGAACTAACAAGTTCAAGCTCAACATAGTTTAAAATTCATTTAAATTATTATTAATGTAAACATAAACAAAATTTCACAATTGTCCTGAATTCAAACAAATTTTGATATACCCATTACTTGATTTGACTTGCTTAATTTTAGCTTATTCTCTTGACTCAAAGCAAGTAGTCTGGGTTCAATCAATTTAAAAATCTTAAATGTTTATTTATTTATTTTTTTCAATCTAAAATATGAAAAAAATATCAAGCCTGATATTCATTTAAAGCAAAACATGATCAACATGTTACTTAACTCGACTTGTTCAACTCGTTTTTCAGCCTTATTTCTTGATGCGATCGAGGATTAAACTAGAAAAGTATCATTTTCATGTTCTGTAATTGACGTCAAAGCGTGCTCCCCTTTCTTGAAAACGCTCTCATTGCATATATGGGTAAATTGCACGTGCTACCCCCAACCTTTAATTATTGTTTCTGTTCTAACCCTAACCTTCACTTTGTTCGTTGCGTGTCCCTAACCCGATTAAAACGTTTCATTTCGACCCCTACGTGGACGGAACTCGTCTAAATGGACGGCGAACGCCACGTTAATGCTTATGTGGCACCCGAATGTCCACGCTGGCCCATTAAATGGCGTAATGATGCCAACGTGGATCCGATGGCGCGAAACTTTCCCTCCAAAAGGAGGTTTCAGATTTTGTTGGGCAGTGAAATGCTATAATTGCAGCCATCCACGATCCACCCCCATCGACAGCAGAAATGCGAACGTAATGGGCCATAAATTAGGAAGAAGGGAGGAAATGGAGATCTAGGGATTTACCAAGCTTTTATTCTGTTGGGTCGTTCGTAGTTTTAATTAAGCGTAAATGGAGGGAAGAGGGCCGAGGATCTGTTCGTGTGGGACTCCTGCAACCCTGGCAACATCGTGGACAGAAGCTAATCCAGGACGAAGGTTCTACAGATGCAGCAATTATGGGGTAAGACATATTCCGTCAAATTTGTTCTTGCATTGCATTCTGATGGGGAAAAGATGTTCTGACACGATGTGCTCTGTTTTTTTTGTTGTTTTTTGGTAAAATATGTTGCAAAGGGAGCTGAGAATTGTGGGTTTTTTTATTGGTACGATTCACCTGTGTCAAGCAGGATGAGGGACGTTGTTAGCGGATTGCTCAGGCGGATTCGGAGGACCGAAGAGCAGCTAAAAGAGCAGAAGGCAGTAACTAGACGGTTGAAGCTGTGGTTGGTGGTGCTTGTAGGGGTGCTTGTAGCTGTGGTTGTAAAAGGCCAGTTGGTTGATGTGTTTTTGGGTGGGGGTGCTGTATGTAGGGGGTTTTATGTGTTTTTGGGTGGGGCTGCTGCATGTAGGGTCAGATCTTGTGGGCTGCTGCTGGATGAGAATGGTGGTGTTGGCTGGATGAACTGGTTATATGTATGTTCCATTTTGGACCTTTAGCTTTTAATGTGTTTCATTATGGACCCTAACCTTTGTATCATATAATTTAATTGCACCCAACGTTTTGAACGTGTTCCATTTCAGACCCTGTTTTTATGTGGTGGTTTTAAAATTAACACCAACTTGATATAACAAATGTAATTTGTACCCCTCAACTTCAGAGCATTTTCATTATTTGTTTGATGCTTCTGCGATGTCCCCATAGGATAAAAATTTGTGATGATAGAACAAAGTGAAAGAAAGACATAATTTCATATAATTAGGAATGATTATAGATATATCAAGTGTTTGACTCCAACTTCTAAACAACCTCATCATCTCACAACCCAAAAAACATCAACTTGAACCTCATTGAACACTACTACATCATTCCACAACCAAAACAACGTCATCTGTACTGTACTAAAAAAACAAGTCATTAGAATTGTACTAAACAAACCACAACTTCTTCAGACAAAATAGAATTCCTAAATATGACACATTCTAAGCTGAAGAGCCCATCTTCTTCTGCTTCCTAAATATGACACATTCTAAGCTGAAGAGCCCATCCCTTTGGCTGCTGCCTCCTTTCTTGGTCGGCCCCTTGTTTGTCTCATTAAAGCGAGCAATTTTCAGAACCAGTTGACTGACCAATTGGCTGAGATTGTGCTCTAGTGTCATTCTCTTCCTGAGTAACTCTAGTGTTGCTTATCTCTGCTGGTTGGCTGCTTGTGTTCCTTCGAGTCTACAATTCATACAAAGTGTATGTTGTGACAGTTGATATTTTTCAAACCAAAACAGTATAGGGAGTTAGATTGTACCTGGAGTTTCTTCCTTCTTTCACCTTTAGTTCCTGCCACCTTTGTTCCCTCTCCTCGTTTGCATGTCCTTTTCGTATGACCCTCCTCTCTGCAAACACTACAATGCATTTTCATACCAAATCTTCGCATCTTACTTGCATTTTCACGTTCACCTTCTTCCTTCCTCCTCTTCTTCTGCTTCCTGCCTCTTTTAATCTTTCCCAATTCAGGGGGTTCGATAGGGTTATGGTGTTCATCCTGCCACTGCTCCATACTAGTTATAGGATTTATTACATGTTCATAAATCCTTGCACATGTCTCTTTCTTATAGCATGAATGAACATAGTCCTCTATTCTCGCTCTGTTGTTTCCAATGGCAGAGCAAGCATGTGCACATGGAATCCCACTCAACTGCCACTTTCTGCAGCTACAAGTGTGATTTGCCAGGTCAACCACAAACTGCCCATTAGGTGTGCTTACTTGGCACTGTGATCCTCCAGAACCCACAGGAATACACCAACCAGAATGTTCCATTGACTTATTTAACTTTTTCACTATCCTTGGACACACAACCCCTGTATAACTCTCTATTGCCTTCCTTCTATTTGCAATCCTCACCATTAATTTGGTTCTAACAATCTCTAGCATTGTTAAAATTGGTTTGTCCCTAGCATCTAAGATAAATCTGTTAAAACACTCAGAGATATTATTTAGGAGGATATCACACTTACAATACTCTCTGAAATGTGCCCTTGACCAGTGTTTTGGAGGAACAGAAGTCAACCAATTCCAAGCATTCTCATCCGCTACCTTAATCCTCTCCATATACATGTTGAACTTTGCCACATAACTACTTGTTGCTGCTGACCAAACTAACTCTTTTAGCACACCTCCGGGGTGGACACTCTTGAAGTTGTTATAGAGATGGCGTACACAGAATCTGTGCTCTGCTTCAGGAAACAACTCATGCACTG
Source organism: Aquilaria sinensis (assembly GCA_005392925.1). NCBI lineage: Eukaryota > Viridiplantae > Streptophyta > Magnoliopsida > Malvales > Thymelaeaceae > Aquilaria > Aquilaria sinensis. The sequence goes on from SMDT01001070.1 coordinate 776,934, forward strand.
CTGGAAGTAATCCCTACATTAAAAAGAATGCCATAATAAATATTAAAAGAAGTGATATAAGCAATCCCTATATAAAATTACCAAGATTTTACCTTTTGTCTATCAGAAATGATGGTCCAATCTCTGCTATTTGCTTCGTTTATACCCAATTTCTTATCTAATAGACTAAGGAACCAATGCCATGAATCAAATGACTCAACCTCCACCCTAGCATAGGCTATTGGGAAGATGCAATCATTTGCATCCAAACCAACAGCAGCAAGAAGTTGACCCCCATAATGACCTTTGAGAAAACAACCATCCACACCAATTATAGGCCTGCATCCAGCAAGGAACCCTTCCTTACATGCCTCCAGACATATGAACACCCTCTGAAATACTAAATTTTCAAGACGCAGCTTGAACATAGTTCCAGGATTAGTCTTTCTGAGCTCACCCCCATAATCAGCCAACTTGGCAAATTGTATTTTCTCATCACCTCTTATAATCTGAAGCGCTTTTTTAATCCCTCTCCATACTTTTGTCTTAGGGACATCTAAGTTGAAATCCCTCTTAATCTGATCCCTCAGTGCTGTTATGGAAATATCAGGGTCAGACCTTACATTTTCGAGATATGTCTGAGCAATCCAGCCAAACTTGGTATGCTTAGACTTGAAGACCTTGATGTAACTGTGGTCACTAATGTATGTTTTTATTTGCACCATGCCACCCTCAACAGGTGTAGCATATAATGTCCAAGGACACCCCTCTGTACATTTGGCCCTCAGCCTACGTTTCTCACTCTTCACAACCCTTAATTCACACCTTGACTTAATTCCATAAGTCCATATTGCTTTTCTCAACACATCAAAGGAGGTGAACTTATGACCCAAAAGGAACTTAGGGTCACTTATGTCAGACCTCTCATTGAAACTTGGGTACCTATCACCTTCATCATTATTTGAGTATATACTTTGCAAATCATCAAAGTCCAAATCTTCCTCAGACTCTAATTCATATGTGTAGCCCATACATGAATTCTTCCCTTTACTACTTTCTACCCTCGTTCCTCGAATATGGTCAGCCATGTCATTATCTTCCTGTCCGATGTCATTGTCTGACTCCTCAAACTCTATCTCACAACTTTCTGTTCCAGAATTAGGCTCATAGTCTGCATCCTCTGTGGTTGCTTCACTATCATCCCCATCATCCCCTTCATCAGCCCTATTGCTACTACCCACTGGGGTAGTATCTGATCTTTCCATTTCCTCACCTTCAGCCTCATTATTGACTTCAACATTCTCACATCCTACCTCATGCTCATCTTCCACCTCAACATTCTCAGCTGCCACATTCACTTCAGCATTTACATTACCCTCCTCAACATCTCTTCCCAACATTTGCTCTTCATTCTCCTCCACAACCCATGTCAGTGCTTTTCTTTGGCTACTTTCACATTTTTGTTTGCTTACAAATATAGCACACTTCTTCCTTGATTGTGGACAACTTTCATCACCCTCTTCAACAATTTCTTCTATGACAGCCTTCTTAGGACTAATATGTTCTTTAATTTTCCCTAGAAATGCCAACTCATCTTTAATCATCTCTGCTTTACTCTTTATCGCAATGTATATTTCAATAACAGGATTCTCAGGCAAGCAAAGCCTCATCATCTGCATCACATCAGACTCATCTTTCAGAGGGATTAAACCATCATCAAGAGGCATCCCTGGATATAACCAGAACTAATCCATGTACCCTGAGTAACCCAATTCCTCCACCATTTTGTCCAACTCTATTAGACTAAACCTATCAAATTGATAATAGTCCCAGTAGTTAACAGAACCCTCAATGTAGGCCTTCCATGGTAACTTCCCAAAAAATCCCCCATGGTACATTTTCACAGTGAAATAACCATCACCAGGTCCTGCAAATGGAAAATACTAATTATGTTAATCACCAATTTTTATATTCCACCCATCCATTCTCACATAATTCTATATTCTCCTATGGTCCCCATTTGGTCCCCCTTCCCCTACAGTTACACACACGCCACTCACACATACGACACACACATACCACCCACTTACCCCACCACGCCTTTTACTTCCCCAACCCCCCCACACATCCACATTCAACTCTAAAATGTTCTCTATCACTTAATCATAAAAACATATAGACTTACTGTACTGTGGGCAGACTTCATTCCCATCTCTCTTCACTTTCCTTGCAACCATTTTTTTGCGGCAATCTTTTATCTTTTTTTCGATTATCTACTATTTTCCGTGTTCTCGGCTTCGTGATTCCAAATCTTCTCTCCGTGCGATGTCAGATTTTTTTCTCGTTCTCAAACCCTATCTCTCTTTCGTTCTTTTCTCTCTCCACTGTCTCTGGACTCTGCTACGCTCGGTAACCGCTGAACGTCCCTCTCCTCTGTTTTCTCTCTTTTCCCATTTTTTTCATCTCGCAAATTAATGACTGGTGTGTTTACTGGGCCAGCGTGGACATTCAGGTGCCACATAAGCATTAACGTGGCGTTCGCCGTCCATTTAGACGAGTTCCGTCCACGTAGGGGTCGAAATGAAACGTTTTAATCGGGTTAGGGACACGCAACGAACAAAGTGAAGGTTAGGATTAGAACAGAAACAATAATTAAAGGTTGGGGGTAGCGCGTGCAATTTACCCTTGCATATACAGTTACAACTTATATGGATACCGCATGAATTTGACCTCGGTTTTGAAATTTACAAATTAATATATACGTGTACAGTCGACCTCAACTTGAATTGATTGGTTAATTGTAAACTTTCGCACCAATCGACAAGGATCATTTAGCTCCAACCCTAACTATTGTACTAATAGAATGCAACGAACAACATAGAGACATATCTTTAATATATAAAAAGTATGAAAGTGTAGAAATGTTACCCAGTTTTTTTTCCCTTAAATCTTAATATATTGTAATACTTTGAATAGACACATTATTGTAATTTAACTATTTATAATAATGCATAAATTCTTCAAAACACCTTCAATTTTTTTTCATTTGAGACCTCATATTTTAATCTATTTGCACTTTGCAATGCAAATCCATTGGAAAAGTTTGTCCGCATTAGTCAACAACCCAATGCATTTGACTGTTGGAAAATGATTTTTTTTTACATATTAGAAACTAGTCTATTTCAAGGTTTAAAATTTTCTATTAAACTAACAAATTACATTTTTATCCATCATTGAGGTGTTAAAGCTTAATTCTGCAACAAACTTCTCCTTTACTTTATATTATTATTATTATTATTATTATTATTATTATTATTATTTCAATTTTATTACCTTTTAACTTCAATGAAATATTTTTATTAACACCTAAGAGTACATTCATGGATAAATTTTTTATTTGTCTATTTAATTAGAGCGTATATTAAAGATGAAACCAAAAAGCAAATTAGATGTAATTTACCTCCATGAAAATTACCCCAAATATAATCTTCAATTTTTTTTTTAACTTAGACAAAATATACTATTAAATTACTAAAAAGTTAATCTCCTTCAATGTCTATGATTTTTTATAGCTAAATTTCATCATAAATTTTTTTCTATTATCTTTTCATTCTAGAAAAATTAAAAAAAAAAATAATTTATTCTAGTAAGTTTAATTTGTTAACCTAACAAAAAATTGTTACATAATAAGTACATACATTGTACACAATAACCATTTAATAAAAAACTTGATAATGCAAGAGTTTATTTAATTGTGAATCTCTTACCAGTTCAAATTTCTAAGAGAGAAATTATCAAGTAATTTAAAATAATTTAAAAAATTGATATTGCCATAGACTTAATTACTTTAAGTTAATAGATTTCATCCAACTGAGAACTAACATGAAATATTTTAAAAAGTTTAGAACCAAAAGAGAATACTAATAAGTTAAGAATGAAAAAGCAAAAATTAAAGGCTAGGGACTATTTATAAAATGTATCCTATTATTTAAGTTAGCAATATTTTTTAACTTGGATAAAATATAGCACTATATATTTTATTTCAAATAAAAACTAATGGCATACTTAACAGTGAGTTGTGGTCTTAATATCTATAGTGTGTATTTTCTTATTTTTCTTTTTCTATTTATGCCTATTGTGTTTTCGTTTTGATAAATTTATTAAAAAAAATTTAATTTTTGAAATATATTACTAGATATTATTTATTTAATTAATAAAAAATTTTAATATACTTTTAATATTTAAAGTGCTAGATAAATTTGCACTAACTACATACACTTTATTTATGTTTGAATAACCTGTCAAAGACTATTGTTTATAAAAAGCACGATGGTGTCAAAAATATTCAATGACTTTTTTAATCCTTATATTATAAGTTATTTTATTTCTTTAATGAAACCCAATTTGATAATTGTATGTTTGATTGGATTTATATTAAGATTAGAACACTAAAATAAAATTCTTAAGTTACCACTAAATTTTATTTTTTACTACAAACTTACCTATCCTTAATTCTATATTACAAAATCAAGTATTGTTTGCATTTTTTTTTTGTTAATCTTGTCTTTAATGACTAAAACTCTTAGATTGCTACTATTTTTTTTTTTTTTGGCATCAAACATGCTTTGCTAGGTTCTATATTACTATCCAATAATATCTCAATCACAATAAATATTTTATAAAATTTAAAATTTCAACTTAGCAGTTCAAATACTTTTATAGGCAAATATTTTATTTGAAGAAAAGACTTAAATACATAGTAAGACTCATGTTAAAGTTTGTAGTACTAAATATTTTATAGAAATTTAAATTTGATAGTACACATTTTACACGACTAAAAGTTGTTACATAATAAATGTATACATCATACACAATAACTGTTTTATATATGAAAAATATTGATAATGCAAGAGTTTATTTATTGTAAAAAAATTATTTTTCAGCTCAAATTTCTAAGAGATAAATTATCAGACAACTAAAATAATTTTAAAAAATCGATGTTACATAATCACAATTACTCCAAGTTAATAGATTTTATCTAATTGGGGACTAATGCAAAATATTTTAAAAAGTTTAGAACCAAAAGAGAATGATAGGTTAAGAATAAAAAGGAAGATGGTTACGGACTATCTAAAAAATTTACCATATTTCTTATGTTAGCAATTTTTTTTAACTTGGATAAAAATAGGGTACCATATATTTTATTTAAAAGAAACCCCTTAAGTTGCCACTAAATTTTATTTTTTGCTATACACTTACCCGCCTTTAATTTTATTTTTTACATTTTTCACTTAAGTCAACTGACTTATTTTTACTTTTATGTTTTTTTTACCTGAAACCAAATTCATTTAAAAGTTAATATTATATAGATACAATAATTTATTTGAAAATAAATTTTCATAATGATGTTAAATTTTTATGAAAATTTCTTTTTTAATGTCTTAAACTAGAAAAATTCATTAAAAAATTAGTAAAATTACAAAAATTGTATTTTTAATGGATTATTGCAATTACATAATACTGGCTTTTAATTAAAATTAGTTCTAAGTAAAAAAGATATAAGAATAAAAATAAATCATTTTAAAATCAATTAACTTTTACAACCAATTCATTTTAACTTAAGTCAACTTAATCTAAAATGACTTATTTTTATTCTTACTTCTTTTTTACCTGGCACTAATTTTATTTAAAAGTCAATATTATATAAATGTAATAATCCATTGAAAATATAGTTTTTATAATCTTATTATTTTTTTTAATGAATTTTCTAATTTTAGGCATTAAAAATAAAAAATTCATAAAATTTTCATAATATCATAAAAATTTACTTTTAAATGGATTATTATATCCATATACTATTGGCTTTCAAATGAAATTAATTTTAGAAAAAAAAAATATGTAAAAATAAAAATAAGCTATTTTAAATTAAGTTGACTTAAATTAAAACGAATTGATTAAGTTAAAATGAACTGGATATAAAACTATAACAAACAATGATATAGACTCTAAAAAATGTGTTCCTTGCAAAAAGGGACCAAGCTTCTAAAAAAAATGTGATCACATCTAGGAAACAAAACACCAAAAAACAAATGAAAAAGGCATACACTGCTCACCACAGTTTATTGAACAATAATTTTATTCCATATTTTGGATATGGAAGTATTTCGAATCTTCTCACATTCAATATATCCATAGTATGAATGCTCACACACTCCTCTTTCCTATTGTTATTTGAATTTTTTACGTTTTGATAACTGAAAATATACCAAAATTTGAAAGTTTATATAAGAAAACTATAATGTGTATTCTCTAGTCTGCCTTACCACTGAGTTCTTGAAGAAAAGAAACTGAGGGCGACCTTATGCACCGACTATTTGTGCAAAATAAAAAATTATTAACCAATCAAGTGATATGGTAGATCTAATACCATTCAGGCAACATCATCTTATCTTCCCATGGTCACAGCAGAAAACCGGTGAAAATAGTGCAAGTTCCAAGGCTAAGGAGGCCCATCATTTGGTGTTGTTGTTATTATTATTATTAAAAAAAGACGGCCATACTCATGAGGCTACGCCGCAACATTTTGAAAATAATAGCAGAAGAACACCACTAGCGGATGAACATTGGTAGTAATCCAAACCAAGGGCAAAGAAAGAAGCATACATATGCCATAAGCAAAGTCAATTAAAAAAAAGGAACAACAATTTCTTGAACCAAATAAGCAGGTGCCAAAAGGTCCTCATACTCGATTACATTCACAGATGGACATGAAAGCAAGAAAACTAACATGCACGATTGATGATTCATCAGAATTGATTACCCATTTTGAGTGTCAATTAACCAAGAGGTGTAATTTATTTAACCACCAGTTAGGGGGGAGGGGGGAGCCGTTCACAGCCGAATCCCTACTGATGAACTAGGCTGCCAGCAGGAATAATTCAAGTGTGTAGGTATATATACATATTCAAGTTTTGCGGGACTCACATAATACAGCACCTGACCATCAAGTTCTTTTGATCCATCCTCGCCTCCTCATTGCCTGCAAAACAGAAACAAAAAAAAAATGTATACCATTACTTATAAGATTGAGTTCTGCCACATTTAAAATTTAGAGTACACTAGTTTACAAAAACAGCATAGTTAGAAGGAATATTTCCAAAATCAGCCTCTGTCTAAGCCGAATTTAGCAAGAGATATCTTCACAAAAGTATCCGATACACACTACCACTAATTCATAAATTGTATCCATCAAGGCATCAACTCAGCCTCAATCACAAAGTACCAGCCCCTTGTTCAGGCAGGCTATCCTAGTTCACTTTACCCAGTTGCGTACCTTCAGGAGGCTGAGCAAGCTTACGATTCTGAGGGGACATCATCTCTTTCTTCAATTGCACTAATATATCTTCCATAGTATACTCCCTCCGCCAGTTGGCAAGCATCGGAAAAAGACTAGGTTCAACCTAGTACATGAAGCTAAAAGTCAATGTTCATAGCAACTGCTAAATGTAGGCTGATGTTATTCCCTCATAGCATAACCAATGCGTCAAATAAACTTAATAGCAGAACATAATGGTCCATAGAAGATCACTTACCACTCCTGTTTCCTGATTCACACAAGTCATGTTTATCCTGGTCTGGAACCTTACATTAGGAGGATTATCTGGGTAGTCTTTGCCGCAGAACAATTTCAACTGATAGATTCGTCCTTCATGAACAGTCTGACATGCAGCCAGCAGCAAAAAGGTTCTTAGTTTCTCTCTTCAAGACCAAGACTGACGAAAGTATGAAAACACTCAAGCATGCAACCATAGGGAGAAGTAATTACAACCAGGGAGAAACTACATTTTGGCAAAACTAGATAGTTGATTTAACATTCATCTTTATACTTAATAAAGATTATTTATCTTTACCCAGCTGGTTCACTCAGCAGCACAACATCAAGTAATTGGGCAGCTACTGGTTGACAACATTCATTGTATCCCCCACAAACCACATAACAATTCATGTGACTCAAAAAGCAATTACTTCCAGAATTAATTCTTATGTGGTCACTGTTATGTACCTAAAAGACATAACTGCATGATTCTGAATAAAAAAAAAAAAGAAGAACAACATAACTGCAGCAGCGTAACAAGTGTAAGTATAATATTATTTTACTAGCATTTTATATCAATTATATGTTCTGTGTTAGGGTTGTGTCTTCCCCGTCCATGTTGCTCTTTTATTTAGTGATTTGTAGTTAATTAGGTTAAGATGCAAGTTATTAGGAGGCAGTAGAAGCTTCTATGAGTTAGGAAGTTATCACAGTAGAAGCTTCTATGAGTTAGGAAGTTATCTATCTATTAACATGGATGAAGTTGTGTACTTGTTTAGTATATATTCACTGGAAAATCTGAAGAAGGCTATGTTTTAGCCAGTTCCCAAAAAAAATAGAAGCATGCAAGTTCTTTAGAGATTGAAAGTTCACTCCGACGAGCTTTCAAGGTCAGAAGGTTCCCTTTGAAGAGCTACTGAGATAGTGCGCTTCTCTTAACAGGCCCAAGGTTAGATTGTCCCATAACCAGATTGAGGACCAAAACAGTCGATCATCTTCATGGGTGGTGAATTGTTTCCGAAGTTGAAATTGAGAAGCAATGAATGAAGATGGTCCTCACAATCGCGTTGTTAAGAAATGGACAATTGTAATTAATTGGTGTAAAATGAACTATACATGATTTTACCTTCTTTAAAAGCTTGATACAAGATTTTATTGACATAGTTATCCAAACAAACCAAATTGGTGTACTCATCCAAGTGACTGCATCAACTCATCCCATCCTAAAACTTCCCTCTTAATTCTGAGTCTGATACTTCTCCAACTAATAAGCAAGAACCTGTATCATGAATTATAACTTCTCATGAATTTAGTAATTACGATGCAGACGTTAAATGTTTAGTGGATCTCGAGCAAAAATGGTTATTTTCAGTATATAGTGGCTACCATGTTCTACTTTTGGTTGTTTCTATTCCCTATCACTTTAATGGCTAGAAGCGATTTAAGCATTTCTTTTAGGAGTCAAGGAACCCAGTTCAATACACATCATGCATTCATTAACATTTGGAACACAGGAAAGGCGAAGGGGAGGGGAGGGGAGGTAAAGCAACTAAAATTACGTATCCTTAGGTAGTTTCGTTAGGAGGGTAACGGGAGGAAGGGAAATGGAGGATTCTTATCTCCCTCTTTCACTCCAAAAGAAGAGAGGATTTGTAACTTCCTTTCCCTTCCTTTCTTTTTGCTTCCTTGGAATCAAGATTGACTTGATATTGATTGTTAACTTTTGCACCCACTGACCAGGTTTTCTAGGTCCAACCCAGACTATTGTTAATTGAAGTTCCTAAAACAATATAATATGGTTAATGAATATCAGTGCCTGTTAGTTAGGATTGGCTAAATGTAGATGTTCCTTCATCCCATGTGAATATGGAAAAAGTATCTTGCCCTTTTAAGCTTTCAGGGGAGCTTGCTAGCGACTGGGTGGTACAGAAACACTAGATTCATGTAGCCAGTTACCACTAGCAGGTATTAAAGCAGCTAATTGATTGAATAATTTTCAAATAGGCCAATGTTCGTTTGTCTTTCAAATGGATCACCCCACTTTGATTATTTCCCAATTACATACCAAGTTCTGTCACCCTAAGGAGAACACACCACGAGATGCACAAACTGGCGATGATGCATAAGCAATAAAATGTATGAAGGCAGACAGAGAGAGGAATGGGGAGAAGAGATTTACATTAGGTGGGCCGATGATGGTCCCTGTCCATGATTGCATGTATACATCATCAGCATCATCCATTCCATAGCTAACAGTTCCATCTCCAATTCCCTTCTCCCCTCTCTCAAGCTCTTCCAATAATCTAAAATTCCTTGGAACTGCAGCAAAAACATAAATTATGGAGAATGTACTTGATACACACAATGAAGGACCCAAGAAGTTCACATCAATGATACTAAAATTCCCCAGGAAAACGAGCACAACGAAACAAGCAAAACTAACATACCAACATTTTTACTTATTATTCTCCAAATCTATAATATTTGCAGAGACGCAGAAAACAGAAACAAATTTCAAAAAGAACATATGCTTCAGAAAAAAAATGGCAGAAACCATCTATCTGATCTATCATAAATATGGACAGACATAGCATACCAAACAATTAAATAAAATAGTCTGCTGAAAACGGGACCAATTTATAATCACTATTTAAGGTACAGACCAATTCTATTTAACCCTGTGGCAATTGCAATGGAGGACCACCATCACAATGCAAGAAGTTTAGTAATGGACTAAAGAATAGTACGGAAATCCCCCCCTCCCCACTGGGTCTTTTTTCCTCTCTTTCTCTATTCTGTTGAAACTCAGGCAAAAAGAAGCTTGAAATGCAAAACTAGCGCAGGGAGCCCAAAGAAACTAACGTCATTATTAGAAATGGGCACAAGCATCGTAAAACAAGCACTATTATCATCTAAATCATGCAACTCTCAACTGATATTGACATGCCTGACACATACAATCCGAGAGATTACTAGATACAATGAGGGTCCTGATAACTTAACAGTTCATTATACTAGCAGTTCACTGAGGTAAGCGCCCTGAAATTGAGAGGATGGCCTGCATTTGAAGATAGACGGGATGTGTGCGCCATTTACCCATACAGTAAAAGTAAAGTTCTTCAACAGACATAACCCCAAGGCTACCTTTTCACAATACTTTGGGAGACCATCAACAAGTAGTTCCAGGCATAGATGGAAAAATAACTACTTTGGGTTATGATCGAATATAGATTAGATGTCCTTTGAGGATAAAAATAGATAAGATGGTTCAAAAGCTACATTGACTGCAACAATCAGTCACGTACCATAGAAACAAACTTACGCAGCATACAAGTTGACCATATCGTATGATGATAAATTGATAATCCACAATGACTTGAAGTGCAAAATGAAAGCCTCTACCCTTAAAACATAGAAGCCACAAACCCCATAACTTGACTAAAGCATTATTAACAAAATGAGTAAAACTAAAGAAAACCCTAATTCCCACGAATTCCAGACAATGGACTTCCAACCTAAAAGCAAAAATTATCCACAAATCACCACGAGAAAACAAAGCTAAACAAGCTCTTAAAATAGCCACGATCAAGTCGAAAAATTGTGTAAGGAAACGTTGAATCGAGTAAATATTGGAACTTACCAACAACCCGCGATCCCTCGGAGCCCATATCTTGTTTTGATCAACTGAACTGGGGAGGGGAATGTTAGGGTTTCTCTGTAGGATACAGAGAATAAAGAGAAGGCGAAATGGTTTGTGGACAAAAAGGATGAGACGAGTAGAGAGAAAAAGTAAATTCCTTGATTGTAGAGGGCAGTTCCTGTTCACAACCCTCGTAGCTCAAGGATCACCCACTCTGCATAGTTGTACAGGTACAGGTAGTCATGGAGGATAAAGGGGACCCGACCCAAGAAGGTGGAGGGCTCTGGTTTCCTGCAACATGTCCCTAGGCGTTGCTATACACCTTCACATCGTAACCGTACGCTTCGTAATGAATAGGGAAAGGATCCTTTTAGTCCTGACACTTGTCTTACTTTTCTGTTCTAGTCCTAATTTTAGTGTTCTAATTTAGTCCTAAAACTTTGTCAAAGAGTTAACAGTTAGTTTTTATTTTATTGAAATATATTTAAGAACAAAAACATGATTTACAGTAAGAAAAACTGATATTCCTAAAGTATGAAAAAAATTATTGCACAATTTGAATTTAAAAGATAGTTGGAGAACAATTTAAATTAGAATATGAAAAAGTTGACTTAAAAAAAGTGAACAATTTTATGACTAATTACTTAGGCATTAGTAAAGTTTGATGGCTCATTTAAAATATTGAAAAGCTTTTTTTAGGACTAACTGTTTATATAATTGTAAAGTTTTAGAACTCATTTATAAAAGTTAAATTTTTATGATTGAAATAGAAAAATATACATCTTTTGTTTCAAAACTTTTGTACCATTCATTTTCAATCATTAATCTAAGATTTTTTATTTTCAACATTTTAGTATATAAATAAAAAAAATCTTTGTATATGAATGATAAATTAAAACATATAATCTCTAAATATATTGTTTTAAATTTTTTCTATCAAATAATAATATGAATAAATTCAAGTTAAATGGAGCAAAAGTTCCGGGACGGAGGGGGTATAAAGTTTTAGGATAACAAGTAAATCACATAAAAAATTTCTAAGGCATATAAAAAAATATGCTAATTTATTCAACTTTTTTTTTTGATAACCCACCAATATTCAAAATAGATAATGGGAAGTCTGAGACTTTTAAAGATGAATAAATCTAAAATCAAAGACGTTAAGAGCTGCCGAGTTGTGTGCCTAGGAAATTTTTTTTAATACTTAAGTCTATAGTGGCCTAATGGAGTAAAAAAAAAAAACTTACTGAAAAGTTGTAGACCAGAAGATATAATGTACTTTGTCTCCTCCTATGGAAGACGACTTAGAGATGTCAGAATGCAACTAACATAGTATGAAAATTTTCCCATTACATGATCACCTTCGTTAAAGGGATCCCTACAATCATGAAGTTGATCACGTAATGGCAGAAGATCCTTCCCATGATGGTAGCATTTCAAAATCTATAAGTGGCCTTCCATATGAGGAGACGAGGTTCGCTAACTACTTAAAAGAATTGTAGGTAAAGGCAGATAAGATTAGTTGAATCCGTACTCTTTTCATGACTTGAATTCGAATGGCCGAGTTTGAAGAGAATAGGGGTGTGCATACTGAATGGATAGATATTAACATTGCACATCTCCATCAATTTACCCTCAATTTGTCCTCTGCCTATTCTAATCTATATGTTGTAAAATGATAGATGGAGCAAATAGAGAATTGTCATAAACGAACTAAGCTAAAATAACAACTAGTCAGACAGTAATCAATTATGATGTAAGTGTTGCTAGGGGTTTGGTGGACCAAAGAGACAATTAATCAACTTTTCATGGTGTAGCATTGAGACGGAACTCCATAAGTTTTTCTTTTCTTTTCTTTCTTTTTTCTTTATTTACTTCTAGTATTGAATAGTTATATCAAGTCGTATTTTTTAAATCAAGCCACATCGAATTCTTTTAAAGGACAACGTTTTCTCAAAATTCATTTGTCCATTGATAAGATTAGGGAAAGGACAATTTTGTTATTAATGTTAGGTTGATAGATCAATTTTGTCATTAATATATTTTTTGATGCAAAACTGGCACAAACGTTATTGGTTGGGTGCAATTTTGTCATTGTCCATCAAACTAGTGTGTCAAACAGGGAAAAAAAAAGAGAAACTACAAATTTCAATTTCAAGTTTTCACTATCTAAGATTCTAGCCCACAAGTTTCTAAATCTATTATTTTTACCATCATCTTCATTATTTCATTCTACTGTTCAAGTTGCACGGTTTCCCACATGCAATTTTTCTTAAAAAGCAAATACCCATGGATAAATGAGATAAAAATCCAACAAAAACCCAAAAACAAAATTGCATATATCTACCTAACTAGCAGTAGATATCATCTACTTTTAGGCAAGCAATAACGAAGCATCTTAAGTGAGTAGTGATGACAATTGAACCACAAATTTAGTGGTTGATTGGCCGTTGGCGGCAAAGATTGGCTAAGAGCCGGTTGGAAGCCTTCAGAGTCTAGGTTTCATTCTATTCCCTGTTGGAAAATATGGTCAAGAGCATATTTGTAAAGTTGGATACCTGGGGGCTAAGGACCACTTTTTTTTAAGACTAGTTGAAAATTTTTCTCAATTACTAGTTGTTGACATGACGCTGATGAGTGTATATGTGGTATGGGATATTATTATTTTGGATGTAATATTCCTACTATTAGGCCATCATTAGATGCGCATTGGCCATATCTTTTTCATAACTTTGGTGATAAAATTACTCTCAACAAATAATATTAGTGGCATTTTTGCATCAAAAAATACATTAATGGTAAAATTGCTCTATCGACCTAACATTAGTGGAAAAATTACCTTTTTTCCTGGTAGATTAAAATAGAAAACATTACTTAATATTTCAAAAAGAAAACACTACTTAAGGAGTGATAAATTATTTTCTATACTTTACCTTTCAGAACTTAATATCATTAATAATACCTTCAACAAGCATGGGCCAATTAGAGATGAATTTTACTGCTACCATACCATAATCTCCCCAACTTATTCTACAAAATTGCTTGTAGACCTGGTTTATGATCCTAACTCATGTGATCCAATGAGAATAAGATTAATAAAAGACTTTCTGTTCAACTAACAGCTAATCCACTTTCATAAAATATTATGCTTAGCATTAATTGGTGCTTGAGACAAAATCATTCAGTTGTAGGGTTATTGTATTGAACACCAAACATTAAAATCATAAATAATCAAATTAAGAATCAATTTTAGGGTTGAGCATTTGGTTGATTCAGTTTGGAACCGATCCGAACATAATGATTTAATTGATTTTTTATTTTTATAAAATGTATCTGAATTATTCAAATTACATGCCAAAACCAATCTGGACCGTCCAAATTATATTTCAGTTTATTTGGTTCTCTTTCTAAGGCCTATACACATACTAAATGAAAAAAAAATAAGATACATATTAAAATTTTTACTTATCATACCAAAATTAAAGAAAAATAGACAACATATTGGCCAAAATTAATAGGAAATAATCTTAGATATGTTGGGTCAATATGGATAATGATAAAAATTAGTAAGAAATAACTTTATATATGTAAAGTCATTATGGATAATAGTAAATTATTTATTATTGTTTGGTCTATTTGGTTTATTCGGTTTTTCAGTGTATGATCCAATAACCGATTTGATAACTGAATATAAAATTTGGTTTTGATCTAAACTAACCAAACTATAAAAGAAATTGAACCATTTTATCTGAACGTAATCGGTCTTTTGACTTTTCAATTTTGTCCGAATAATGCTCACCTTTAATCAATTTAGCAATTGATAATTATAAAGTTAAACATGCAAATTTAATATATAGTTTTCCTAGTAAACGGTAACCTTACCGGAGGCCTGTGTACCTATATTATGTTAACTAAAAATGAAGACTAAAGGAAGGAAAAATAAGAAGAAAAAAAATGCATGGGGCCCACACAAAGAAAACATAACCTTAATACTCGATGGAGCTCGACTATGAATAGGCTTTAGTTTCATCATTCCAACCCATCTCAAATTTCATTTCACAAGCTCATCGGAGCATTTCTATATAGAGTTTGGTTTTCTTGTTTTCACCTAATTTAAAAAAGATTATTATTATTTCTCCTTAAATTAGAGAGGTTATAACTCATATTTTTCCCATAGTGAATTTTTTCTATCCATGTTCATAGTGTTTACTCTAAAGGGGCGTAAAATTTGTGTCATATCATTTCTATCATGTTTTCTCAAATATATCAATTGCAACTTACTATACTCGACGCCCGATTCTGCAACAAGTGATATTAGAGCCTAACTTAGGTTTGTTATAATTTTCTTATTGTACGCTTTGTGTTTGCCACTAAAAGATGAATCATGCACATCAGAAAATAAGTATAATATTTCTTATCGTTAAAATGTGCTGGGTACTTCTCACATCACTATTCATGTGAAATAGTGGGAGCTCATCCTTGCTCAAATAGTTCATGGTAGAAGCAATGGTAGGAAAATATGAGATTAAGAAATTCAATGGGATTAATTTATCACTATAAAAGCTAACGATAAAGGCTATACTAAGAAAAGATGGTTGTCTAACGACTATCAATAAAAGACCGCTAGATTTCACACATGATAAAAAGTGAAACGAAATGGATGGAAATGTTATCGCAGATCTTTATATGGCATTTGCAGATGGAGTGCAATCCAGCATTGAAGACAGATCACTCCGCAATAAAATTTTCCTTAAAAAGAAGCTTTACACCCTACGTACCGATGGTTGAATCTACTTCGGTGATAAAGCATATAAATACTCTGAATAACCTATTTTATCAACTCACATCACTGGGTTATAAAATAGAGGCTTTTAAATGTTCTAAGCTCCTACTTCATAGCTTACCTGATTCATATGATTAATTCGTCATCAACTTGACAAATACTGTCTTCTCAAATTACCTCATTTTTTAGGATATTGTGGTAGCTATCTTAGAAAAAGAAAGTTGTCAAAAGAACAAGGAAGACAGACAAATAACTTTTCAACAAATAAAGGCTTTGATAGTGACAAAAGAAAGATCAACGAAACATGGCCAAGGTAGCAAACTCAATCATGGCAAATCAATGTAAAAAAGTAAGAAGCATTTAAAATGCCATTTATATGAAAACAAAAGGTCACTTAAAGAAGGATTATTAGAACACAAAAAATTCCAACACTCAAGGAAATGTTGCAAGCATGTCAGATGATGGAGTGAAGTAATGACGACAACAGAGAGCAGAAAAGGACTTGATAACGGGTAGCTCTTTGACTCAAGAACTACATACCACATAACTCATCGGAGAGAATGATTTAATCATTATGGATCTATCTCTGAAAGATTTGTCTATAGTTGCAATGATCATGCTTTTATTGGTGTTGGAACCATCAAACTGAAGATGTATGATGGTACAATTCATACTATCCAACAGTACAGCATGTGGAGAGTTTGAAAAAAATCTATTGTCTTTAGGACAATTAGATGATCTTGGCTACAGAGTTGAAGTTGAGCACAAGATCATAAAAATTACAAAAGGAATGCTTGTACTTATGAAAGGAGAAAAGATAGTTACTAACTTGTACATGCTAATGGGAAAAACCTTACAAAAGGCAAAAGCATCAGTTGCTGCTGGTAATTCTAATGAAAGATGCTTAATGATGTGGCATAAAAGGCTCGATCATTTATTTGAGTAAGGAATGAAGATTCTTATAGAAAGAGAACTTCTCCCAGGTCTCACAAAAATATCCTTATCTTTTTGTGAGCATAGCATTACAAGAAAACATCATCATTTGATGTTCAATACATAAAATTCCAAAATCAGAATTGCTTTGGAATTGATTCACTCGGATGTGTGGCAAACACCAGTTATATCTCTGGGAGGAGTAAAGTACTTCGTATCTTTTGTTGATGACTATTCCAAAAGATGTTGAGTGTTTCTTATTATGAAAAAGGCCAATGTATTTTCAGTATTTAAAGTTTTCAAAATGCGAGTAGAACTTGAATCTAGAAATAATATCAAGTGTTTAAGGACAAACAATGGAGGAGAATACACTGCATATTATCAACTGCAATCGAATTAAAGACATTGACAGAAATGTGGTCAAGTAAACCGGTTGATTATTCAAAACTTCACATATTTGGAAGTTCTGTATACGTAATGTACAATGTATAAGAAACTACAAAATTGGATCCAAAATTCAGAAAATACATATTCTTGAGATATGCTAATGATGTAAAGGGGTATCATTTGTGAGATCCCACTACCCACACAGTTGTCATCAGTAGGGATGTTATTTTCATAGAAGACAATATTCAAAAGAATAAGGGGGAAAAATAGCACTTTAGACACTAGAATGATATAGATAAAAAATGAAGATGAAGAAAAAGATTCTTCTAAAGCAATTCCGGAGCATGGGACATCAGATCTAATGGAGTAAAATGCTCCAGAAACTCACCATCCAACTCACACAAGGAAACTACTGGATTGATATTTTGATTATATTATGGAGAGTAATTTTGCATACTGTCTCCTAACAGAAGATAAAAAACCATCAACTCTTCAAGAAAAAATGAACTTAACAAATGCATCATTGTGGATAGCAACAATACAGGATGAAATTGAAGCTCTTCATAAGAATAAAATATGGGAACTTGTACTATTACCATGAGTAAGAATACCTATTGGTAACAAATTGGTCTATAAGATTAAGAGAAATGATGATGACAAAATAGAGCGGTATCGTGCTTGACCGGTGGTAAAATGTTATGCTCAGAAATAAAGGATTGACTTAAATAGGATATCTTATCTTGTGGTACAACTTATTATAACCCAAGTAGTCTCAGTGATATATGCCTCGTCTAACTTACATCTAGAGCAGTTTGATGTGAAAACTGCTTTTCTTCATTGAGATCTTGAAGAAGAAATCTATATACTCTAACCAGAAGGTTTTGAACAAAAAAAAAAAAAAAGAAAACTTGGTTTGTAGGTTGAATAAATCTTTGTACGTTCTAAAAAAGGCACCAAGATGTTGGTACCAGCAATTTCGTTCCTTCACCATGAGCCTTTAATACATTAAATCATATGCAAACCCTTGTGCATATTTTAAGAGGTTTGGAGAAAATGATTTTGTCATTTTGTTGCTATATGTGGATGATATATTGGTCATAGGCTCCAACAAAGATTACATCCAATGATTAAAGGCATAATTGGCTAAGGAATTTAAGATGAATGACTTAGGACCAGCAAACAAGATTTTAGGGATGCAAATTTACCGAGATATAAACAATAGGAAGATTTAGTTTTCTCAAAAGAATTATTTAAAGAAGGTTTATGATGCTTCAATATGCAAGATTGTAAGCCAATCTCTACCTTTATCTCTGTTAATTTTAAGTTATCCTCCAATATGAGTCCTAGTAAATAAAAAAAAGGCTGGAAATGTCTTGAGTACCAAATGTATTGGCAGTGAAGAGTTTAATGTTTGCTATGATTTGCACAAAACCTGACATTGCTCACACGGTAGGATTGGTTAGTTGGCACATGGTAAATCCTAGTAAAAAGCATTGGAATGCTATAAATAAGTTCCTTAGATATGCCAAGGGTACCTCTGATATTGTCATATGCTACGAAGGATTAGTCATTATTGTCAGTGGATATGTTGACTTAGATTATGCAGGTGATCATAATAAAATTAAATCCACCACAGGTTATGTGTTTACTTTTGCTGGTGGAGATCATCTGGGTTTTAAAATTGCACTCAGTTGTGGCTACATCAACAACATAATTAGAATATGTAGCGACGACACAAGTTAGTAAAGATGTGGTGTAGTTAAAGTTATTATTGAAGGAGCTAAGGCATCAACAAGAGACAATATATATATTTTATTCAAAGAAAAAACATATACAAGTTTAGTACCACTTTATTCGCAAAAAAGTAGAAAAATGAACAATAGATATGCAAAAGATTCTTACAAAAGAAAATTTAGTAGATTTCATGACAAAGGCAGTCATTACTGATAAGTTCATTTGATGTCGATTGTCTTGCGGCTTGGTTGAGATATGAGTAGTAGGAATTAACAGGATAGAAAAATGGTATCAAGATATGATTATTCTTAATTAATATCTTCAAGTGGGAAATTGTTAGCCAAAAAATGAAGACCAAATAAAAAAAACAAAATAAAATGTGTAAGGCCCACACAAAGAAAGCACAATCTCAAATGTGTTGCAATTTTAGACTTTCAGGGGAGAGGCTGGCAGAAGCCAGCTTAGCACACAGTGAAGCTTGTCTATAAATAGGCTTGAGCTTTATCATTCCAACCATCCAAATATCATTTTACAAGCTCATCGGAGCATTTTTATAAAGAGTTTGGTTTTCTTGTTTTTTCTTAATTTAAGAGAGATTATCATTATTTCTTCTTAAATTAAAGATGTTGTAACTTTTATTTTTTATTCAATTTAGGTCCGTGGTTTTTACTCTAAATGGATTTTCCACGTAAAATCTGTGTCCAGTCTTTTCTGCCATATTTTCTCAAATTTATCATCTACAACTTGTTCTACTTGGCACCCAATTCTTGTATACATCATCCTAGCTTAACGGACAATCCCAAATGAGAGACGAAATAACCAATAATGGCAACCACTACTGACGATGGAGATCATTATGATAAGATGAAAGAGGTGAAATGATTTGAAGAATCGAAGCTAGAAGTAAAGGACCTTTTGCACTCCAGTTTCACAATCATCCCCCCCTATTCATCCACCTGCCCGAAACACTCGCCCAGCTTAAGCCCAATCTTGAGGCCCCGCTCGAATCCCCAGCTAATATCCTTACTATTGACCACATAGGTCCCATCCCGTAAGTCATTAATCAAGTCTCCTGAGCATCTTGCGAGTTAGGATTCTTCCATATCGTCAATCATGGGATTCCCCAACAGATCATGGGCTAGATAATCGGCATAATCAAAAAGTTCCATAAGGCACTGGCTGAGATCAAGGTGAGGCTTTACCAGGAGAATGATAACATTGACATAACTTTCGTTTCAGATGTTGACTTTCGTATCAGGGCAAAATAACTAAGTAAAAGTACCGTCTAAGTCTAACTTTTTAGAAAAAGAAGACAAAATCATCTTTGGGTACCAAATTTTTAAAAAAATTATCTTTTTGCCCCTAAAATCTAATAAATTTACATCATTAATTTGGAACTATAGGAACACGTTCACGATTAGATTGGGGCTGACATTACCAAAGATGGAGGACCAATCGGAGGCATGCAGGAAGGAGATGGTAGAATAGGAGAGAGAGAGAGAAACAAAGGAGCTTGGGGAGAGGTTGGCGAGTTTGTTGAAGGAAGGGCTAGGATTGAGCATAGACAAGATCAAGAAAACAACGTGCCTGGAGGCAAAACGTTGGTGAGTAACTTTTACCTGCACTGCCCGCAGCCAAATCTGACAACGGGGCTAGCGCCTCACCCTGACGTGGGAGCTTTTATGGTACTGCTGTAGAACCATATGGACGGCTTGCAAATCAAGTACGACAAGGATTGGCTAGATGTGAAGCATATCCTTAGAGCTCTTCTTATACTATAAATGTCATAGATGTTCTTCAGATTAAAACCCAAACACTTCTCTATCATTGCTTTAAAAAATGTTCTATCAAAAACTTTGGAATCTTGTCAAAACAAACTTCTAGTTTAAAGAATGTCGAATGAAGAGTAAAAGAGAATGGAACACAAAGTGTCGGCAAATCCTTGGCCTAATGCAGGGGTGTCTGTGGCTACTTTTTACAATGCTACAAGCAAATATGACCTTTATGGACCATTTCCGGAGCTCATCTCGCTGGACACAAACAAGCCATTTAATTTACCACAACTTCACATACAGGGACTTCGTGAAAAGATTCTTCTTGAAGCAACCGGATGGCACATCTTTAGAAAGTTACTACAGGATGTAACTAAATAGAGGCAATTCAGAGCATTGTATCTACTTCTCGAATGCCATAACACATTATTATCACAATCGTGTATCCATCCAGTTCCCACTTATTGGTTGAAACTCTAGAAAACCTTTTTATCTTTATTGGTCTAAAATCTAAAAAACCTTTGTTGCATATCTAAAAATGCTATAATATTATCTTTTTCTCATAGTTTCTCTCATTTTATAATCAAATAAATAAAATGAGCCATCATATCTCAAGTACCCAGTAATTTTAAGTCGCATCCCTTCCTATCCCCAATGTGAAAGTCTAGCAAAATAATATACGGAAAAGGTCAATTTGAAGAGGAAATAAGCTTCCTCTATCGAAAAATTAACAAGGAAGAAATGTGCGCAAGGTTGTTATTGCCAAGGGTGGTTAATTATTATTATATTTGAATTTGGTTATTGGAATATGAATGTGACATATAATAGTTTAGGGATGAAATTGAAACAACATATATAATTTGAGGGCTAGGTTCCTATTTTTGTACAAGTAGATGACTAGACGTACAGAGTTGGCTTTACCATCACTCCTGCATGCATGCATCTCTATACTTTACCCGAGTAGCTATTCATATCACTAACAAATCTTACCAATACATTTAATTCCTTTTCTTTTTTTAGTTTTCATTTTTTTTCTTTAGAAAGAGATGATACATAAGATACATAAAACATTTCAGGAAAAAAAATATTACATGCTGAAAGTTGAGGGGAAAGGTTATAATTAAGTTATACCTTCGGTCCTCGCACCATTGGGCTAATGGTTAAAGTGCTTGAAATATTGTGGGGAGGTTTATGATTTGACTATGGCCTCATCACTTTCTCTTCTAAAATGCCATACAAAGTTAGTATGATTACCTTTCGGGTCCTAAAAAAACTGGTATTATCCTTCCTTTCCCTAGATTACTAATGCATCTTCTATTGTATACATATGAAATCATTGGATAACAACAAACATAATTGGATTAGAACACAAGCAAACCCAAAAAGTGCCAGGAAGAACTATTAGATTATGTTACTACTTTCTATATGTTTTTTTTATGAAATTTTTAAAATAGTTACACTCAAATATCATTTGAAAATTGACGTGAGAATCAATTTCTATCTAGTGGTGCATACTAGGCCTAATTGCCTCTGCCTAGGCTGGGTTTTTACTTTTTAAATTTTTTTAAAAATATTTTGTAAATTATAAATTTATAGAAAAACACCACCATATGTGCAACTTTTATTAATAAAATGTCAAGTAGCACTTATAAACAACTTAGAATATACCTTACATGAGAAAATGGCTAAACGTTACAAAAAAAACTGAAATTAAACCTATGATCTGTTCGGCATAGTATAATCAAATCAAATTCATACTAAGAACCAAAAAAGAAAAACCTAGGATGTGAAAGTCTCATCATCATCTTGCTCATCATCATCCAAGCTTTTTTGGTCTTGCTTTCTTACGGTAACAAAACCTCAACTACAGCTGCACACGGAGGCCCTGACTACTTCTAAAGTTAACCTCACGCATTTCTTTAAAATGACTTATTTGTCAGCACTAAAAGTAGACTCCGATGCAACGGTGAAAATCGGAACCCCTAGAACCTTATTGGCAATGATGGAAAAAATAAAAAATTTGTTAAATTTAGCTTTCCGTCACTCCAAAATGTCATCATGACTTGTCCTAAATGAGGTATGAAGGTAATCATCTACTTCAGGCAAGCCAGAGGATGTCAGTTAAGGATGCTTAAGCAGTTGTTTCGTAGTGTTGAATGGTGTTGATGACTAGAAAGATGCAGCACCACTGATGGAGAAAGTTGTGGTTCTCACATTGTCTTTATGGCAGGATGAATACTCCTTGTATAGCTTCTGCAAGTGTGCATCAATTTTAGCAGTCATGGCTAAACCATTAATATGCCCCATTTCCAAAAAACTATAGTATCCATCAAGTAAAGATAATGTATTTAAAATTTTCACAGTTAAGTCAAATGAAAATGCAAGTAAAAGGATAAAGGGAGTGTTAAAAAAAATTATGAAACTCACTTGTCCATCATTGCTTTAACAGAGTCTTTAAAAAACATATCCATCTTGTACTGTTTCAAAACATAAACAATGTTTACCAAATACATCAAAACCTTATGGACAATGGGATAATAAATACAAAAAAAAACAGTTACCTGACAAAAAATCATAATAATTGACAAAATTTGTAACACTTGTCCTAAATTTTAACCGTTAGAAGTTCTGTGTTTACTTTCAAGTTCAAAAACACAGTCAACAGAGGTGTACATAGATATGCATCCATCAACATCTCATATGTGGAGTTCTAAGATGTAAGGTAATCAAGTTTAAAATATTTCCACGAAAATGGTTGGTTGTTTGAAGATAATATTCTTTGAATTCACTACTAATTTTGGGCCTGGACTTCAAACATAGTAATGCATTTTCAGATTGGAAGAATTTTCGTCTATAAAATCTCAAGCCTTTTTTGTACACACAAGTTCAAAATATGACACATACATCTAATATGGAAAAAGAAATATCGTTCAGAGTTGGTTTTAATGTATTACAGAGTTTATGAGCCACACAATCATTATTAGAGGTATTGTCAAAACTCATGCAGAAAACTTTGTTAGCACAATAACATTCACGCAGTATATCTAAAATGCATTGATAGATATTGTATCCAGTATGGTTAGATTCCATGCATTTGAATGTAATAAATAAAATTTTTAATTACCTAATCTACATTTATCTAATGTGCAGTAACACAAAAATTATCCTATCCTATAAGAGATGTCCACATACCATTAGAGAGAGCAACGCAATGATCAAGTGAACAAAAACATGTTTGCAGATTAGACTTACTAGCTTCATACATTTTAAATGCCTAATTAACCCTACCTTCCCTACATTCTTGTTAATTTAATCTAAAGAAATCTGAACATCCGATCGTACACCCGAGTTGTGTTTGTCCACCGAAACTACCTTGGCCTCCTAGATAATGGGTCGGAAGGTTGTTCCTTATATGTCATTGTAGCGTCCTAGTTCTAAAGTTCACATTGTGGCCCAATTTCTTCCCACAATGCTTGTACTTGGCGAACCAATTGTCATTTGGACTTGGCTTCAATGTGCTTGAGGACTTGGCTTTTAAGTGTCAATTGGAACCCGTCACCTCTGTGCAGATCAATGTTGGAGCAACGGTCTTTTGGACTTCAATGTCATTGTCAAATTATTGCGCCTCAAACTCCAAATTGATATTGGTCATATCGATGCTGGTAGGCTCATCAACCTCTTGAATGTGAATCTCTTTTCTCTTTGAATTCTTGCAAAGAAAAAAATGACCCCAAGCCAATGCAAGAGGAGGAGCTCTTGGAAAAGGCTACACCAATTCTCTTTCTTGATGTCAATTGATGGAGAGAAAACTTTAGAGAGATTAAGGAGACATTAGCAAGAGATTAAAAAAATTAATGAAGATCTTGAGGAAAATTATAGAGAAAATAGTATACATAGAGAGCAGAGTGTAAGAATTAGTGTGAAGAACTAAGCAAATGAGGTCCTCTATTTATAGTAGAGGAAAAAAAATTTGGACCAAAATACCCTAAAAAACTAGCTATTTATAGGAGTTGGATGAGAGTAAAAAAGGTTTTTTTTACCTAAAAACCATTAGAAGTGTCTTGGTGTCCTTAATGTCCAATTTTCCCCATTTTTTTAAAGCTGCTGACCTTTGGAGGGTTCTAAAA
This sequence comes from Aquilaria sinensis, assembly GCA_005392925.1. Lineage (NCBI taxonomy): Eukaryota > Viridiplantae > Streptophyta > Magnoliopsida > Malvales > Thymelaeaceae > Aquilaria > Aquilaria sinensis. The sequence continues at coordinate 801,883 of SMDT01001070.1, forward strand.
TGATATGCCGGATTGGATGTAATGCCTGTAAAACCTAAATAATTAAGCCTCGAGCTATGAGGATTTAAGACTTAAGAATTTTTCCTAAATTCAGAATTAAACTCATTGAGTTTGGAAGACACTAAATTAAGTGGGACAGGGGAGTATGATGAGTGTTAAACACTCTCAAAATTTAAACTTGGCTTAGGCCAAGCAAAATGATGGAAATTTAAGGTGAGGAACTTAATTTGACAAAGGGAACTTTTAGTGATTGGGCACAATTGCCCAAATACGAGGAATTGAGGGACTAAGGAGGGATTAACCAATTTTAAAGGTATTGGATGCCATAGCTGCCACCTCCCTCCATTTCTCATTATTTTAATCCACTTCCCATCTAACTCATCACTTAAGATTCCTTCCTCCACCTACTTGTCCCCCACTTTTGATAAATCCACCCAACTTTCATCAAAGTCTTCCAATTTGCCCCCTACTTTTGACTATCTCACCTACCACCCACACAAGTCTTTAAATTTGTCCCCCATTTGTCTCCCATTCATCCAAGCACATGATACACTCATTCTCCCCTCCCAAATTTGTTCATTACATGCCCATTAAGCTCCAAAATTCATTCATTTCACTCTTCCCCATCTCTCTCTTCAATCTCTCTCTAAGTTTGCTTTCAAACTCTTCAAACTCTTCTCTCCCAAATACCATTCGACCACAGCTCATTCTTGAGCATCCTTGAGCTTTTACCAAGTATTCTTGGTGTTTATGAGCTCTTAAGAACATCATAAGAAAAAATCAAGAAAAAGATTGAAAGAATGAGACATTTTTTTTGAAGTCATCAACCAGGAAAAGTTTCGGCGAAGTATTGTTTTTGGCATTCTTGAGTGTGAAGCACGCTTCCTTGTTGGGAATAAGCTTCCAAGGCCTTTCAAGGCAAGGAATCAAGTGGTGGATTCAAGAAAAGATGAGCGGGAGCTTGAAGGAAATCAAGCTGAAGGATTTGGCCATACCTCATTTATTGAGGTATTGTGTGTTCCACCAAGTTTTCTTGGTATATATAAGCTTTCGAGCTACGGTGATGCAAGAATATACTTGCTAATGTTTCGGCCATTATAGGTTCTTGAGCTAGCAACTAAGTTCTAGGTACAACAAGCAAGGAAAAGTAAGAAAGACAATCTACTAAAAGCTTTCGGGCAATGAGGGTTGCAAACGGTTTGGTAAGGATTCTTATACTCTTTGAGTATTCAATGCCCTTAGGTGATAGATAAAAAATGCCATGTGATCCTAAAGTGCTACAAAAGGTTATGTTTTGTTGCTTAGGCAACTCTGTGCTAGCTAGCTCCGTGCAAGCATTACGGCTAGGAATTGGGTTGGCCAACTCAATTCCCAAGCATAAAGAGATCTCAGATTAATACGGACTAATTAATAATTAAATGAAATTAAAAAAATATGCTCATGCTTGCTCTGCCCTTCATGGGAATATGGTGTTAAGTGGTGTATGTGTTTATGTAATTCTATGTTTGGTTGTGCTTGCTGACCCCGATTATTATTATATGCATATATCCTATATTTTCTTTGTCTTAGTGTTTTCTTTGCAAGAGCTTGGATTATATTTTGCCAAGATATACTTGTGCTATGTTAGGCTCTATGAGTTATGTAGGAAAATGAGCACTAGAATAGAACTAAGATCAAAAGTATTTTATACTTTTTCCGTTGGTAAAAAAGTTTGTGTGTGTACATACATGTTTGCTTAATATTCTAAGTATTCTAAGTGTTATGGGTTGCCTGTGTATCAAGCTAATAAGTGTGGACTTTATATGCAAGACTTGGAGTCTAGATTGTGGGAATAAAGTCTCTAAGGTGGAAATGTGTTCTATGTGTGATTTGCCATGTATAAACATATGCTATATATTTTGGTTTGTCTTAAAAACCAAATTTGTGATTCTAAATATTTATGGACCCCTTTCGAGTACTTAAGTAAAATGGCATGCTAAAATCAAATCTAAGTATATTCAGCCATGTTGTATGTCTATGGCATACATATGAACTCTTGGGCATTCTGGTTGATAATCATCTTTGGGCTTGAGTAAAAAGTTAACAGATATGCATAATTATATGGTTATAACCTTATATTTGAAATATGGAATCATGTATGTCTAGGCCTTATATGTATGTTTAAAGAAGAACATTAAATAAACATGAATTAGAAAGGAAAAGCATGCCTATAATGTGTTAAATTGGTAACCAAATAGATAAAGTGCATGTACCTAATCACATGTACTTTTGGATTGAACTTGAACATATGAAACATGTGCATAATAAACAAGTTTTCAAAACTTGAGTTAGTGTTTTGGTTGCCATGTATGTACTTGGCTAGTTAAGTAATGAAATGAACACACAAGTTCTACGTAAGTACTAGTTTGTTTCCAAGAGCATGAAAAATGAGCCTTAAATAAGTAAGTAATGCTCTAGTAATAGCAATATCCTAGGAACATGCCCATATGTTTGGTTTTGTTTAAATGCCCCTTATATGGAATTCTGCTGCATGGTTAAGTAATTGGGCCCGAATGGGCCAAGGGTTAGGTTAGGCATGACACTGGACGAGCAAGTTTCGAGCTTTAACCTATCCTGGGTCGGTCCTGGCTGCCTTCTTCTTAAGCCCAAACATGGCACATATTTTCCCAAGCCCTCCTTGTGCCGTTCTATGCCAGGCTTTGACCATGCCTGAGCCGGTTTTGACCTAGGCCGATTTTGGGTTAGGCCAAGTTGCTCGACACATTGTTCATCTCTATTTCTATCTACAATGGATTTAAAGAATTCTCCTTATCATACAATTTTTTTCATAAGAAATTAGCTATTCCTAATGAGTCTATACAAAATTTAGTGTTCTTTAAGTTTCATTACTTAACTAGTACTTGAACATATGAAGCATGTGCATAATAAACAAGTTTTCAAAACTTGAGTTAGTGTTTTGGTTGCCATGTATGTACTTGGCTAGTTAAGTAATGAAATAAACACACAAGTTCCACATAAGTATTAGTTTGTTTCCAAGAGCATGAAAAATGAGCCTTAAATAAGTAAGTAATGATCTAGTAATAGCAATATCCTAGGAACATGCCCATATGTTTGGTTTTGTTTAAATGCCCCTTATATGGAATTCCGCTGCATGGTTAAGTAATTGGGCCCGAATGGGCCAGGGGCTAGGTTGGGCATGACACTGGACGAGCAGGTTTCGAGCTTTAACCTATCCTGGGTCGGTCCTGGTTGCCTTCTTCCTAAGCCCATACATGGCACATATTTTCCCAAGCCCTCCTTGTGCCGTTCTATGCCAGTCTTTGACCATGCCTGAGCCGGTTTTGACCTAGGCCGATTTTGGGTTAGGCCAAGTTGCTCGACACATTGTGTCACGCCCCAAACTGCCCCTGGCCCATCTGGGCCCGATTATCAGATTAATGCAGCGGAAGTTATTCATACTGAAGGGGCTTTATTAGCTAGTTATGAGCACCTACGGCGTGACTCCAGGATCTATTCTGGTACTAGCTTGTTACTTAAATACTTTCAATGTGTTGTCAGGGTGCTCTCCAGGAACAAGCTAATACCTATGTGGAATTCTAGTGTTCCATTTATGGACTTTACCACTTAGCCGGTTACACACATAATCAGCAAATCATACTTGCAATTCAAGCAAAGCATACACTTAATCCATTAAGTGCATAGGATGTGTATCCATCAAGTGTACTAATCCAATGCATGGCAACAAAGAAGCCCATCTCATTTTCAACTTTGAAAACCACATTTATATATATCCATGAGCATCAGCCAAGTCTAGTACACATAACATGAATATCCATCATGGCATTTCATCAAAATTCATCCTAAGATAATCATGATCACAATGTGCATCTAACAAGCATCTCCTACTTGGAAAACATACCAAGGATGCTATATGTCCATAACTAGTTAAGTTTAGGTTTTACAGACCAAGTTCTTATGTCTACCCAAACTTTAACTCATCATAACCTGGAACACATTCCAGCTTAATAGACCTTGTTCCCACAACTTCTAGACTCCATAAGCCTGCACAAGCAACAAAACCAAACCATTAGCTCTAGTACTCCAAGCTTGATCTATCAAGCCATCATAATCCACTTCCTGAAAAAGTATATAGGGCGGGTGAGTTATAAAACTCAGTAAGGATCCATGTGTGAGGTAAGTAACTCATGACTTTCATCCTCATAGCTCGGCTTTCAAGCAATCCATTATCCCACAAAACGTATATCAGGGCAATGCCAAATCAAACTCAGGTAAGAATCTCGACGGCACTTTCGTAGTCACATATGGCTTCCAAAGCCTATTCTTAAGCCAAGAATGTCATGGCAATTAAATCCCATGCCAAGAATACCATGGCAAATAATCCTGTTCCTGCAAAGGAAAACACTAAAACAAAGAAAACACAAGATACAGCACAATAGCAGCAACAATAATAATAATAATAATTTGGGTCAGCATGCACAAACAATTTCAGAGAAGCACACAACACACGCACTCAACCACAAGTTCTCCTGGGCAAACTACTGCCACCCACTACCACTCCGGGCCAGATACTGGTACCATGGTGCCCTTGGCACACATGGCACCCCTGGCAAGTGTCCAAGGCTTTAAACCTCAATTCTCCTTCTTTAATTATACCACCCATTCCCCTAGAGCTCCGAGTTACATAGTAAGTTGGCCATTCTTACTATAAACTCTAACACTTGCCTTTATATTGATTAGCTAATCAAACCATATATCAATCCACAATATGCCCATTATTCATATCCATAGTTGCCGAAGCAACGATCCTCGTCCAATATGCACTTACGTGCCCAAAGTTGCCGAAGCAACGATACCTCATCAATTATGCACTTACGTGCCCAATTATTAAACTAAGAAAGTAACATGAGCCCTCACACAAAGAACAACTAACCCGCTGCACACCTATGGTCACTTGGTTCTATGACCATCACATAGGGGCATTTATACTCACAAACAATATCATGGAAGTACACCATGCAATAAGTGAGTAAAGGATCCTTACCACCATTGGTGTAACCTTTTGCTCATTGCCTTTGCTTTGCTTTGTTTGTTGTTGGAACTTTGCCATTTCCTTAATGGACTCAACCTCACTTAAGGAGGTAAAGGCCCACTTAGCCTTTCTGTGAACTGAGGCCCAATTTTCTGTGAACTCAGGCCTACATTGGCCTTTTCTGGAATTCTGGCCCAACTTATCACTTAGGCCCAATTTTACCTTTTCAGGACCTTTTTATTTTAGGCCCATATTAACCTTTTCAGGACTTGGGCCTATATTAACCTTTTCAGGATTTAGCCCATTTGCCAATAATGCCATTATGGCCCAAAATAGCCCATTTCATAATTTATGGACCAAGAACACTTGGTTTTCAATTTGGGTCTTCAAATTTAACTTTTGGCCCAAATAGCCCCATCATTTCTTTTTCTTGCTCAAATTAGTCCCACAAGTTTTCTAAGGACCATTTATGCCAAGAACACTTGGCTAACACTTTGCATGTTCATAAGAACACTTGTACTACCATGAACACATGGTTTAAACTTATGTATGCCAAGATTACTACTTGGCCGAATCTTCTAGTACTTCCATAGCTTACAAAATTCTCCTTTTTGCATCCAACTTTTTGCCATTGTCTTGTATATTCACAAGGACTTTAATGATACCAAGAACACTTGGAAAAATGTCCATGCATGCCAAGATTCACACTTGGCCGAAACTTTCCTCTTGCTTTTCTTTCATCTTTTGCTTGTTTCCTTCCTTGGAATGGCCATACAAGCCTCGAGGCACCAAGAACACTTGGTTTCATGCCTCCAAATGCCATGTATACTCATGGCCGAAACCTCCATCCTTGCTTTCCATGGCTTAAAAGTGCCATGCATATAAAGAGCTCTTGAGTTGAGCTCAAGAACAACAATATCCTTCCATGGCCGAAATATCCACTTGATTTCCTTGCAAAAATCCAACATGGCCAAGTCATTAGAGAGTAGCATCTAGCTCAAAATACATGAAACTACCAAGAAAAACTTGGTTCACTTACAACCTTTAAATGGCCGAAACTTGAGCTTCACTTTCTTGGAGTTCGTTTTCATCTTCTTGCTCTTCATGGCTTAGAAATGCCATGCATGTAAGGAGCTCTTGAGGTGAGCTCAAGAACACCATTTTATCCATATGGCCGAAACTTCACAAGCATTTCTTCATGGGTTTTCTTTGATTTCTCACTTTGTTCTTGGTCTAGATGGGTTTAGGAGCTTGAAAGCTTCAAGAAAATGTGTTTGCATGTGCAAGAACATGCATTTTTAGCTATGGCCGAATCTTAGATGAAGAAAGAATGAGATGGAGTTTGAAGAACACCATGGCTGGAACTTAGAGAGAAAGGAGAGCTTTTGGTGCTAGAGAGAGAGTGGAAATGAAAATGAAATGAAAGTGGGAGTGATGGCTATGGCCGAATCTTAGATGAAGAAAGAAGGAGATGGAGTTTGAAGAACACCATGGCTAGAACTTAGAGAGAAAGGAGAGCTTTTGGTGTTAGAGAGAGAGTGGAAATGAAAATGAAATGAAAGTGGGAGTGATGGCTGGTTATGCACTTGCAAATGAAAGAGAAATGAAAATCAAATGCATTCTAAATGTGCATTAAACGTATATTCAAAGAAGGTGGGTGGTCATGGTGCTAAATGAAGTGAAATGCACCCAAAATACATATCAAATGCATAATTTGGAGGTATGGACGAATTTTGAATGAAAAAGGTGGGAGAATAAGTCAAAAATGATGGGCCAATATTTTAATGTAAGTGGGAGACAATGTAAGTGGGTGATTAAAATATGGTGAGTGGGATTTGTAGTGGGAGACAAGGCATGGGTAATAGAATAGTCAAATTGGGAAAGTGGGGGACAAAAGTAAGTGGGGTAATATTTAATTGGTGAGTGGAGGATGTAGTGGAGGGATTAAATAATTATGAGTGGAATGTGTAGTAGGCCAATTTTAAATTGGTAACATGGGGTGGCCGGCCATGCATATATTTTTCATAAAAAAATGGCCAAATTACTCACTTGGTCCTCCATCTTTCTCCAACTTTGTAATTGAGTCCTCCCACCTAACTTTTCTTTGTGCAATTGAGTCCCTCAACTTCCAAACTTGCCATTTTTTATCACCCAAACTCTTGGCCTTAGCCAAGCATAATTCTCAGAGTGTCCAACACTCATTAATGCCCGTTCCATAAATAATTCAAAGTCTCTACAAATAATTTCGCTAAGTTTCCAAATTAGGAAACTATTTATGCCACTAATCCACTGAACCTGGTAATTAATCATTCATCACTTTCCGGGTGTAACGCATTGTTCATCTCTATTTCTATCTACAATGGATTTAAAGAATTCTCCTTATCATACAATATTTTTTCATAAGAAATTAGCTATTCCTAATGAGTCTATACAAAATTTAGTGTTCTTTAAGTTAAAAAGTCATCATCAAACAATACAATGGCAGAGCTAGGAATTTATAATTTAAGTTGGCTAATATTAAATTTAAAATTATTTATGGAACTAGAGGTGAACACTAGGCTAGGTTAACCCGGCCCAAATAGGAACTGGCCCGGGTCAAACCTAATCTAAGCTTGGTTAAAGCATGGATCGCCCTAGCACGAAGAAAGATCAATAAAAGTTTGGTCGTGTATGGGCTTGAGGAGAAGGAGCCCATAACTGGCCCAAGCACATGAGAAAAACCGGGCTTGGCTCAACTCGGCCCAAGCACGGACTGTCCGATTTGGACCTACCATTTTTAAATAGCTCTCGACAGCTAGCAGATTTGGAAAAAGAAAAAGGTGAGATTACACTTAAAGGACCTGTTCCTGGTTCAAACGGATAGAAATGCCCAAAAAAATTTTTACCCTCTTCCAACATTAAAAAATGGCTAATTTTTAAGGTTATTTTCATCCAACCAAAGTTTTGCCACTCTTATAAATACCCATCTTCCTCACTTCTTCACACAACGTCCTACACTTTTCTCTCTACATCTACTACCTTCTCTACAATTTTCCTCAAGTCTTCCAGTCTTCCACCAATTTTCTTAATCTTCTACCAATTTCTTCTTAATCTCTCCTTAATTCTTCATTAATCTTTCATCAATTTTTGTCAAGTTAATGGCTTTAAGGAGTACTAGCTCCGACCTCACCAAGAGCTCCTCCTTCTGCATTAGTTTAAGGCCGTTCTTTTGTCACAAAAGTTCGAACTAAAAGAGACTCCACATTTAAAATGACCCCGAGCATGCCAACACCAATATGATGAATATCAATTTGCAACTTGATGAGCAAGGGTCCGGCGATGACGTTGAAGTCCAAGAAACCCCCGCTCAAACTGTTGATCTGCATGGAAATGATGGTTCACAACCGACATCTCAAAGTCCAAGCTTCTAAGAGTGGTGAAGGAAAATCTTGCCTCAAATCATCCATGTGGAATCATTTTAAGATGTTTTGGGAGAAGGACAACCGATTCACCGAGTGCAAACATTGTGATAAGAAGTTGGCACACAAGGTGAATTTCGAGACCGAGATGCTTCAACGACATATAAGTAGTAAGCATCTGATGCATTATCTGAGAGCCGAAGGGAGTTTTGGTGGACAGACTTAACTCGAATATACAATTGGTGGTTCAGGTATTTTTAAATTTAATCAATAAGAATATAGAGAATGTATGGTTAATTGGATGATGTTCACAGAAAAACCTTTTAGGCAAGCTGAAGATGTGCAATTAGAAAATTGTATTAGGTCTAATTTAAACCCGGCCGTTAGAAAAACATCTAGGATAACTGCACGAAGAGAAGCATTCAGAACATATGAATTAAGTAAATCTAATTTGCAAGTACTTTTTTCTACAATTGATCATCGTATTGCTTTTACTAGTGACATGTGGACGTCTCCTATAGGGCATGATTATTTTTGTGTTACTGTACACTGGATAGATGATGATTGAGTCATTCAAAAAGGGATTATTACTTTCAAATACATGGAACCTGACCACACTAGGTATAATATCCATCAATGCCTCTTAGATATACTTCGTGAATTTTTTTGTGCTGATAAAATTTTCTGCATTAGTTCTGACAATGTCTCTAATAATAATTTTATGGCCCAATAACTTTTTCATGCATTGACACCTCTTCGAAATGGTTTTTTTTCCATGTTAAATGCATGTGTCATATTTTAAAATTGTGTGTGCAAAAAAGGGCTTGAGGTTTTTGTATATGGAAATCCATTCAATCTGTGATGCATTATTATAGTTGAAGTCATGACCCAAAATATGTCAAAATTTTAAAAAATATTCTCTTCAAAATAATCAACCATTATCATGGAAACATTTTAAACTTGATTGTTCCACTCGTTAGAACTCAACATATGAGCTGTTGGTGGATGCACATCCATATGTAGCTCTGTTGACTGTTTTTTTTTAACTTGAAATCAAACTTCGAACTTCTAATGGTTGAAATATAGGACAAATATTACAAACTTTATCAATTATTACATTATTTTTATGAGGCAACTATTTTTTTCTCTGGTGTTTACTATCCCACTGCCCACAAAATTTTGATGTATTTGGTAAATATTATTTATGTTTTGAATCAGTATAAAATGAATCTATTTCTAAAGACACTGTTAATGCAATGAAGGATAAGTGAGTTTCATATTTTACCAAAATCTCCCAATCTTTTTACTTGCATCTTCACTTAACTTTGAAAATTACCGGTTCATTATCTTTACTCGTCTCGGATATGAAGCATATTAGTTGTTAAATTCGTGATGAAACTTTTCAAGTTTTGTTAAATTAGTTTAAAAACTTTTTAAGTTTTCGCAATTTAGTCCAAAAACTTACCAACAATTAAATGCCATATTCAACAAGGGAATGTGGGACTAAAAATGCTACTCTAAATTTAGCAAGCGCACTAAAAGAAGGGGCTAAAGCCATTTCACATTTTCAGCAAAACTAGGATCAACTTAAAAATATCTGAACTAAGATGATAAGTTGATATGTTTTAGGACTAACTTTATAAGATATAAAAAATTCTAGGAATACAAGTGTCCATTCCAAGGTTATTGAAGTGGGGATTCTACCTAAATTAATTTAATTTTTCTATAATCTTAGAGTTGTAAAAATACATTAAACCGTACAATTCTATCAAAGAGCTTTTGAAATATGAAAACATTATAACCATCTGAATTACCTTCAAAAGTTAATGTTTCCCAACTTTTTTACATAGTAATAGCCTTATATCATAAAGCAACTTAATTTTAGAACATAGAAAAATAACTTCTACAATCCATAGTCCATAATATGAACATGTTAATTATCTAGTATACCATAAAAAAAAATTATGACTAGTAATAGTATGAATACATAATCTTCACCATCAATATATTCATCATCTTTTTTTTTTGTCATTTCATCACTCGTTGAGTGAAACGAAAAAGAAATGGTGAATGGGAAATATACAAATCAGAAACTATTAGAAAATATTTTCAAAGAAAAAAACACAAGAAATATTGTATTCTCATTTCTTTTCAAAAGAAATAAAAATACGTAAGTTAAGTTACTAAAAAACTCATCGTGAAAGATAGTAAGTGAGAAATAACCCAAGGAAAAAGAACAAGATGCAGTTTGATTTTTTTTTTTTGTCTTTATTATTTTTCGATTTTAACTCTGAATTAGTTTTAACTTCAAATGCTTCAAATGAGTTGGGCACCGACCCAGCGACTTGTTATTATTTCTTATTCATTTAATTATAAATTTATAAGACTTGAGTACGGATTTTAATAATCATGAATGCTAAAAGGGATAATTACAATTTGCCTTATAAAGTTTAGATAAAATTACATTTTATCCCTCTTATTTAAAAAATGTATACTTTACCCCTGCCTTTTTAATACAATCCTATAACAACCTTTGAAATCTTAATTTAAATTATATGGTAGTCATCTTCAAATAATTTCAATCTGCATGGTATTTTTTATAGTTAAATTTACATTAAAAAATACTTTTTGCATTTATAGAAAGAAAAAAAATTAATAATTTAAAATATTCATTAATTGAAAAAGTACCATATAAATTGAAATTACTAAAATATAGCTATCATAATGTCTAAATTAAGATTTCAAAAAGTGCTATCGGACTATATTAAAAAAAAGTGTATATTTCTGAAACAGTGGAGAAAAAGTGCAATTTAAGCTAAACCTTAGGGAGCACATTATAATTAACCCATGTTAAAATAAGTCAATTTGTCTTGGGCGGTTAGGCCCGAATTCGAGAGCACACTTTCTAGGGGTAAATTGCACCTGTAGCCCTTAACCTTTTATTATTATCCCATTTGGACCCTAACCTCAAAATCTTGCATGAAAAGTACTCAACTTCAATTTTTTGTTTCATTTTAAACCTTTGGAGAATGAAAACCGTTAAAATTAATAGAACTTGACCACATGGCATGCCAGCATGGATGATTTGCCACAGCGGCATAATGAATTAACTATTATTGATGATGTGTAAAAAGAAAAAATAATATATATATATATAATTAAATCCACCCTTCCACCTTTTCTTCCCCTCCTTTGCCCATCATCGGTGGCTTCCAACTTCTCTTCCGCATCCTCCAACAACCCATCTCTGCAAAAGCACGCTGCAAGTTGCTCCCCCTGTGATGAAATCAAAGGTTCTGATGAGAAACAAAGTCGATATTTAAGAAATGAAATCAAAGTTGAGGAAAACAAAATCGGAGTGAGGGAGGGCGAACAAAGGGACGATGGCAGGTGCGCTATGCATTGCCCCTACTATGGCTCCACCTCCATCTCAACCCTAACCCCACTTTGATTTCAGCGTCCTCTACCTTCAATTTCGCCTTCACCCCTTACCATAGCTCACGAAATTGTCAAATTGTGAAACCAATGAGAATCGACAAACCCATGAGAACCGTTGGCTGGCATGGTATGAAAATGCTGTCATTTGGGGCAATGAGCCGTTGGCTGAAATAGGCTGCGGTGTGAGAGGACTTTTGGGTTGGGCTGTGGGAGGCTAGGAAAGAAACAGGATTGGTGGATGAGGTGGAGAGGCATTTGATTTCGGCGTGAACGGACGGGGGAAAAGTTGCATGGAAAAGCTGGAGCGGCAGGGATGGTGAGGCTAACCGTCGGTAATGCTGGGGTTGGTGGTTGGCATCGGGCAAAGGGAGCGACAGTCTAAGGGTGGCAACAACAGTTAAGGAGAAGTTAGAGTTTTTGGGGAGGGAAGCTGAAAAATCAGGGGCCTAACTATTGTTTTTCCTTTTATTTTTTTTCTTCCTTTGCCACATCAGTGCCACCGTGGCAAATCGCCCTGCGCTGACATACCACATGGTCAGTTCCATCGATTTTAATGGTTTTCGTTCTCGAAAGGTCTAAAATAAAACAAAAAATTAAGGTTGATGACTTCTCATGTAAGGTTTTGAGGATAAAAGGCTGAGGGGCACAGGTGCAATTTACCCCAGTTTCTAGTATAGAAAGACCTAATGCATATTTGGTCCCTCAACTTTGTAAATTCATATGAGTTAGTCCTTTAGCTTTGAATCATAATGATTTAGTCCTCAAACTTTGATAAACTACATGATTTAGTCCCTAGTTTGACGAAAAGCGCACATGTCATGCAAATGACGTTTTATGAAGGGCTGATGTGGATTAAAAGTATGGTTGACTGGTCAAGCTTCTTAGGGTTTGAAATTCCCAAAAAATAACAAATTAATTGCCTCTGAAAATTGGAGTGCAACACTCAAGCAATTGAATAGAGGTGTGAAGAAGTCGTATAGATTCAGGCATAGGATTGAGCTACTGAGGAAGCTGCTGTTCTAGATGCTAGTGAAGGCTTCTAGACCGGTCTTTGCTTTTGTGGCGGTGAAGAGTTTAATCAGTCAATGTACACGAAATTTGCAAGGAACACTGAGCTAGGTTTCAGACAAGCTCAAGATCGTGGAGCTGGAAACGAGGGCGCTGAGCTCTCAACCAAGGGAAACAACGCTATTACATTGAATAGCATGTTCATGCCTAGGCAAGATTTTCATTCTAGGATTCATCTTGCTCTCACTTCCTCTTCACACTGAGTAAGGGGAAGCCCTTTTTTGGTCAAAGTTATATTTGAGTACTTCACTAAAAATTGCGTGAAAAGTAATTATGCTTACAAAAGAAGAAGCCAAAAGGCTCGATCATAATTTTCTTGGTATAGAACAAATGTTATTGGGCCTTATTGATGAAGGTGATGGATGCGGATTACTTGTGCATTAACATCGTGTCCCTGGACGATGCCAAAGAAGCAAAATTGCTAGTGCTGTCATGGAGGGCCACACTGGAGAAGTCCAGTGCTTCAGTGCTATCAACGTCCATCATTGACTCAATCAAGTCGCTAAGGTCATCGTGTCCATGAAGCAAGACATCATAATCAATGATTGGAGACTAGTTATTCCAGTTGCAAGCCTGGTCATCTTTGATAGTAGTGGGGCTATAGCTGGAAAATTCAAAGTCGCGATGTTCCCCGAAGACCACAACCATTGCTAATAACTTTTGAGGGTTAATTAGTTGATGGATTAGTACTAATCAGAGCTGCGTGTAGTAGGATTAATTGGGGTTGGATTTTATAAAAGAAGAAGAAGGGACTTTGCTAAATTGTTGGAACAGGCAAGAATGATGAAAGAGAAAAGACAAAATGATAGAGAAAAAAGCTGATGTGGCAGGCCGAACTCTCAAGTCAATGAGAGGAATTTGTTACCAGCTCGGCACAACCCCACACAAGCCTCACACCACATCAGCAGCAGGTCTAACCCTTTTGACCTTTCTATCCAATTTGGACTAACTTGCTAAATTTTGCTAAGTTAATGGACTAACTCGCACTAAGTCAAAGATAAATGACTAACTCATTAGAGTTGTCCAAGTTGAGGGACCAAATGTGCATTTCGGCCGTATAGAAATTGTGACTTGTGAGTATCAACCAAGAAAACAAGGCAAACTTTTCACGTAACTCCAATCTTTATGTTTTCATGTTGGTACTCGGGAATGGTCCTAGCCAATTTTGTCTGAATTCGTATATATAGACTTGCACGGAAATTCTGGACAGAGAGACGAAGTAACCCAGAAATGGCAGCAACCGTCGACAGCGGAGATCAGTACGACAGGATGGAAGAGGTGAAACGTTTTGAAGAATCGAAGCTCGGAGTCAAAGGGCTTCTAGACTCTGGTCTCACAACCATCCCCCGCTTCTTCATCCACCCTCCCGAAACGATTGCCCAGCTGAAACCGAAACCGAATGCCCGATCCGAATTCCGGCGCACCATTCCCACCATCGACCTTTCCGGTCCCCGCACGAAGATCGTCGATCAAGTCTCCCATGCCTCGCGCGAGTTGGGATTCTTCCAGATCGTCAATCACGGTATTCCCGTGCAGCTCCTGGACCAGATGACCGACGCAATAAGAAAGTTCCACGAGCAGCCGGCGGAGATCAAGAAGAGGCTTTATCGGCGTTCCGGCGGAACCGGCGTATCGTTCATGTCCAACGTTGACTTGTATCAGTCGAGAGCAGCCAGCTGGAGGTACCATCCATGGACCCTAAACTCATCAAAATTCAAGATCCCTTAAATTCAGAGAAGGGACGTTCTTTCTAGGCCCTAAGCTTGTCGAAATGTTTGTATTTCACCCACAAAGTCCTATAAATGTTGTGTTCGGCTTCTGAATTGCAGGGACACGCTGACGGTAAGATTGGGGCCCACATTACCGGAGGCGGAGGAGATTCCGGATGTGAGCAGACAGGAGGTGGTGGAGTGGGAGAGAGAGACCAAGGAGCTGGGAGAGAGGTTAGCGGGTCTGTTGTCTGAAGGGCTGGGACTGAGCACGGACAGGATCAAGAACACAACATGTCTGGAGGCGAGGACCATGGTGGGGCACTACTACCCGTATTGTCCCCAGCCGGATCTGACGGTTGGGATTGCGTCTCACACTGACCCGGGAGTGTTGACGGTGCTGCTGCAGGATCAGATCGGTGGCTTGCAGATCAAGCACGGCGATGACTGGCTGGATGTTAAGCCCGTCCATGGAGCTCTTGTCATAAACATCGGTGATGTTCTTCAGGTAAAGCTTTCTTTCTCTCTCACTTCAGTTCAACATTAGGCCAATACAAACAAACAAGCACTTCAATATTTGAAGATTGTTATTTGAGAAACAAATATTTAGCTAGTTTGCCACTATTTCAGATACTGTCAAATGAAGAATACAAGAGTGTTGAACATAGAGTGCTGGCAAATCCTTCACGCCAGGCAAGGGTGTCGGTTGCTGTTTTCTATAATGCTACTGCCAGGGATGACCTCTATGGACCATTTCCGGAGCTCATCTCGCCTGAGAAACCAGCGATATACCGGCAGTTTACCTACAACGACTACATGAGAAGATTCTTCACAAAGGAATTGGATGGGAAATCTTTGACAAACTACTATAAGGTCTAGAGAAGGGCCCTGTTACTGGTCACTACATGTACTCTTAATTTAGAAGACAAACTCTTACTGTAAGAATCTATTGTTGTAGTAGATAAATATACTCATTGTATCCAACAGAACAAACCTCACCTCATTTCATGTTCCACCCTCTGCCTATCTACTCATCTCTTCCAACTTTTCCATTTCCTCATCCAAAGTCGAATTGGGTTTAAAAAGACAAACAAAACAAAATTGATCTCCAAAAAATCCATAACTAAATGGAGGGAAAGGAAACCCTTTATCTTGGTCGAAACCACTCGGCCATCTCTTCATCATCTGTTTCAAGCAATTCCGACCTTCTCTGGCTGATGCTACCAGCAGGCTTTTCTTTTTCTCTCGTTCTTGTGGGATTTCTGACCCCATCTGACATCTCCAACTTCCAACTTTCTTGCATCTGTGCATCCTGGGACAGCTTGCTTTTACCACCCCTGAGTGGAAAACTAAATGTCATGGAGTCCTCATCCCCAGAACTGGAGGATTCCGGGTCTTCGTCCTCCTCCTCTGCAAACCTCCACATTTTGGAACTTCTATGTCGCTCTGTTCTATCTTTCCCAACAGGCTGTTTAAGCTGAGCAGATGTGTTTGAGGCATTTGACGCCTTTGGTCTCCTATGATCACAGTTCAAGCACACCATGTTTCGTCTGAAATTGATATAATTGCACCTATGCACATACATTTGTATGTGATGTAATACTGAACAAAGATGCAGAAGTTTCATTGGAAGAAAACAAAAGACTGAATGAAAGAGAC
The DNA here is from genome assembly GCA_005392925.1 of Aquilaria sinensis. Taxonomy (NCBI): domain Eukaryota; kingdom Viridiplantae; phylum Streptophyta; class Magnoliopsida; order Malvales; family Thymelaeaceae; genus Aquilaria; species Aquilaria sinensis. The sequence continues at coordinate 818,205 of SMDT01001070.1, forward strand.
TCACGATTCACACTCCCATTCCCCTGGATTTATCTGGCGCTTTTGAGGCTTCTCCTTACACAGTAGACATTTTGTGTTCTTCGCAAAATTTAAGAAGTTGCACCTGCAATGCTGGTTGTCCCAGTTAGAAACGATTCACAACATAAAAAGCTCAAAGATGGGCTAAAAACGTGAACAAATCTGTACTTGGGACATATCCAATCGCCTTTTTTCAATGGGAGATGCTTCTGATCTTCTCGTAGTTGCCTCAGTCTATCTTCAAATAAACCATCGCATCTCAAGCACCTGATATTTTTTGCAAAATTCAGGAAGTTGCATCTGCCATATGAAAATTATGAAGAGGAAGTCAATATGAAAATAACTGGATTTATTGGTTCGGAAATGAGGCAGAAATTACAGTAACAAAAGATTCAGAGCAAAATTACTTGGGGCAGTGCCAATCGCCTTGCTTTTTTGGCACTTTCATATGGTGGCCTGGATCACTCCTTGGATATGCAACATCACTCCCAGAGTATGCAACTCTAGAAAAACCAGAATCCGGCACCTCGTTGCCCTGAGCAACCATTTCTTTCAGCAGCTGTCTTACTGATTCTTTAACTGTTTTGTTAAGGCATGGTTTGTTCTTTACTGAGCCAGTGATGTGCTCAAGCCCGTAAGTTAACAAAAAGCGCATTACATCCACTGTCCTTCCAACTTCATCCTCACGAGCTTTAACATATGCCCGCTCACAGTTTCCGCGTAAGTTGCAATGGCTGCAGACCTGGAAAAGTCAATCTTTTAACTTTAATAAAAAGGTAAAAAAGTAGTTTTGGTTCTGCCAATAATATAACAGTCACTAACTAGCCATTTTCAACAGAATCGGAACTACATACACTTCCTTCGTCAATGCCGACATGTGCCCTTAAGCGCTTTCCTGAGTTCACTACTTTTCGATCAATGCTTGGACACCCGTATCCTGCAACGACTTGGATGTCCTTTCTTGACATGTACCTGGAAGCAAAGGCATTCAATGGATATCAAATTTAAAGCTTGAACTATAAGCAGAGACAACGCTCTGTGATTCCGTGACACCATTATGATCATACATTTATTGCCTGGCTTCCCAGCCAGCTCGAAACATATCCCAACCCTAAGCAACAGATTAACAGAAAACAAAATACACAACTTGTTGTTTCACAAAACAAACACAGACAAATAGAACGTCAGAAAAACATTTAAGGACAAAAGGCAAAAGATTTCCCCTTGTAAAAACTGACAGAGGAAAGATATGCAATCACTATTTTGTTTTCTTGCTGCTGCTTTTATATTCTCAACAAGCTCATAAACTTGTTGTGCTCATAAACTGAAGTTCCAGCAAAAGCTTCAGTGAGGACCAGCAACGAAAATCAACTACTAAGAAATCGAAAGAAGCATTCAAATAAAACATAAGAAATATAGTTCACAAATCGATCATTCGTTACCTTATGAGGCTATACCTATCCCTGGCAAAATTAAGGCAAGCAGTTCGTATAACATTCGCTTCCTTGAGACCCAGTTGAAGATTCTTGAATGGGTTTCGATCTCCATCAAAATACCCGCTCTTCAACAAGCGTTCCATCAGATCACCCCACTCGGGCCATGGATGAGAAATCTCCATACTTGTTCCAGCTGCCCTATTACGGGAAGATTCATCGTTACCTGAAGATAATTGAGTGACACGGTGTGCGGGTTCTGAAGACTGGAGCTCCGCGAACTCAGAACCAGCAAAGCTCAACTGGGTTTCCGATTGGGTGGCGTTATGGAGACGAGAAACGAATGCAACAAAATTACGGTTCTTTAAACGGGTTATAAGGGTCGGATGTCGAAATTCATGGCTGGTCCAGAGAAGCTTGTGCATCATAGAATCGGAGGCTTCTGAATTTGGTTTACCACTTCATTTCGGCAGGAAAATCACCCATTAGACTTGGTTGTCAGCGGAAGCGGCGCCGGGAGCAGTCGGTATTAACAAGGAGCGACTCCAGTCACTCCACCGCTCCGGTTTCTGGGTGAACTGGGGATGTTTTTTCCGGAATTTCTATAAATTTTTCTTTCTATAAGGTTAAAAAATAAAAATTTAATAAAATTATAAAAAGTTTATTTTCAATGAATTATTATATGATATTAAATTTTAATGAAATTAGTTCTGGAAAAAAAATAAAATAAAAATAATTTATTTTAAATTAAATTGACTTCATTTAAAATAAATTAAGTGTTTCTTTTCTTTCTTTATTTTTTTTAATTCTTTTTCAACCAACAATAACAAGGGTTGTAATATGAAGGAGCGGGTGATTCAAGTTTATTTTATAATTTTAATAATCTATTAATTTTAGTTGTTTAATCGCATAAGGAAAACATCAATAAGGGCTGATTTTGACCAATTTAGAAATAAAAATAATTAGTCAATATTTTGCTGCAAGTCAATCATTAAAAAATAAATTTTTTATACCAACTAGTTTATAGAGAAAAAATGTTGAAAAAAAATAAATTTAAAATTAAGTAATGATCAATTCAAATCAAATTTTTGAAAACATTCAAATGCTTCAAAGTTGTTAATGACCAATTTGATTTTGGATTTAAGTATAAATTTGGGGCTTAATTCTAACTTATGCAAATTCAGGGGCCAAAAAGCAAAAGTCAAAAGTTCATGTCATATTTTGTGTTTATTATGACAAAGTGAAAAAAAATGTTTGATTTCAAAGTTCGAAGGTTGGAAGTAGAGGTGGGAGGTGGGCCGGGTTGGCCCGGACCGGACCGGGACCTCCCGCCGGTCAAACTCTTCCTGGACCGGTCAAACCCGCCCTAGCCCGCCCCGCATGAAGCCCGCAATATTATGGGCCGAGTATGGGCCCAATAGGAGGAGGGAGACGCAAAAAAGACCGGCCCGGACCAAGACGAACCCGCCAGCCCGGACCGACCCGGACCGCCCCGCCCCACCCGCCGCAACGGCTCCCTACTGTCAGTAACGTTAACCTGCGAAATTTTTTTGAAAAAAGGGCTAATTACACAGCAGGCCCTCCAACAGCTTTCTGCTCCATTTCAGCCCCCAAAATTTCATTTTTGCCCCTCCCAACAACTAAATTTCAAGGACTTTTTGGTCAAACTAATTTTTCCCCTCCCCCTATAAATACCAATGCCATTTTCACTCAATCCTCACACAATCACTCAATCTTTCTTCTTCATCTACTATATTCTCTCAACCATTCTCCTTATTTTCTTAATCTCTTCCAAATTTCTTACTAATCTCTCCATAATATCTTCATAATCCTCTCTTGATTTTGCATTAATCACTACTATTAGTACGTGAGTCATGGCTTCAAAAGGAAAGGGCAAGTCAACAGATAGTTCATCTTCCCGCAACACCGGCCTCCGAGCCTTGTTCCGTCGCCGATCTCGGCCTGCCGATAAAGGCATTTCAATTCAAGAGTTTCACGACGATGATGCCGGAATCGATATGACGAATTACGATTTGGGTCTCGACGATCAATTATCCGATGATGAAGTGGAAGAGTTGGATGCGATGGCGTCCGGGAATCCGTCAACAGAACCGACGCCTACAAGTCATGAACCCGGCGTGGAGGGAACTCAAGCACAAGGTAAATCCACGAGACTAACTGCTTGGGTTTGGGAGCATTATGAGCTCATAAACGAAGGGGAGTCGAGGTACGGAAAATGCAAACATTGCGGGAAAAAATTTTGTGCATAGAAAGAATTCCGGCACTGGAACGCTGAAGCGGCATATTGAAAATCAACATGCTAACGTCCTCCCTAGTACCGGGACTAGTTCTGGAGGACAAACACAACTTGGGTCTACAACCGGCGCCGGCGGACCAGGTATATTTCGTTTTAACCAACAATCTTGTAGAGAAGGTATGGTAAATTGGATGATGCTTACCGAAAAACCTTTTTCACAAGCTGAAGATGTCCACATAGAATCTTGGATAAAATCACAATTAAATCCTGCATTTAGAAAAGTATCTAGGAAAACTGCTAGGAAAGAAAGCTTTAGACAATTTGAAGCCGGAAAATCAGATTTGCAAGCATATTTTTCTGCTCTTGATCATTGTGTGGCATTTACTTCTGATATGTGGACATTACCTATAGGTCAATCATTCTATTGTGTTACTTCTCATTGGATTGATTCTGATTGGATAATGCAAAAATAAATTTTGTCATTTAAGGTTATTGAAACAGATCATACTGGTTTTCAAATATTTAATTGTATCTTAGAAATTTTACGTGATTATTTTTGTACTGATAAAGTTCTGTGTATTTCATTTGATAATGCTTCAAATAATGATGTTGCCGCTCGCCTTTTGAGTCAAAACTTAAAACCGCCGCTCAACGGTGCATTTTTTCACGTTAGATGCATGTGCCATATTTTGAACATTTGTGTGCAAAAGGGTTTAGAAGTTCTCCAAAATGAGATTTTGCCTATTCGAAACTCATTAAAATATTTGATGTCCTGACCTGCTATTTTTCGTGAATTTAAAAGCTTTTGTATCGAAAATCAAAAACCATTTTCTTGGAAACGGTTTAAATTGGATTGCCCAACCCGCTGGAACTCCACATTTTTTATGTTGCAAGATGCATTACCGTATGCAAATTTGTTGTCACATTTCATGAATTTAAAAATGGGTTCTGAATTTCTTACGACTGAAATTTGGGAGAAATGTTCCAAAACCGGTGAATTGCTTAAGTTTTTTTATGAGGCAACTGAATTTTTTTCTGGTGTTTACTACCCAACAAGTCATCAAGTTTTGTTTCATTTAGTGAACATCACATATGCTTTACATCAGTTTAAAAATGATGAGTTGTTAAAACCGACTGTCGAAGCCATGCGGGCTAAGTGGCTTCAATATTTCTCAAGCATTTCACCTATCTTTTTAATCGCTTCTTTACTTAACCCGTATGTAAAATTAACGGGCACAACAACATTGCTTGAAAGAATTTTTCATACTTATTTAGAAATGTCTCATATAAATGTTTTGGCTATGTCTGCTTCTGCTTCCGAGTACTTGCATTCTTTATACAAGTTATATTGTGAGCGGCATTCGGATAAGGTAAGACCCGAAGCTCCTCAAATCGAGCCTCCAAGGAGATCAATCTCCTTAAGATTCAACCCGGCACTCCAAATGCTCAAACGACCCCGACCAATGACATCGGGAATAGCTGAGGTCGATGACTATCTCAACACATCATTCGAGACAAAACGACCTCGACATCTTGGAGTGGTGGAAACAAAAGAGATCAAGATTTCCGATCTTGTCGATAATCGCACAAGAGATTCTTGCCATTCCAGTATCGACCGTCTCATCTGACGCAGCGTTTAGTGCCGGAAAACGGGTGATAACAGAAAAACGGTCAAGATTGACACCCAACGCGGTAAAAGTATGCGTGTGCAACCGAGATTGGGGCCTCGCAGCATTCCGGCATCAAGACCAAAAGAGTTCGGATGTTGAGGTAATATCCGATACCGAGAGTTGAATTTTTTTTTTCCAATCATACATGTAGTTTGTGTTTGATCTAATTATGCTGTTCAGCACAGATCATAGGTTTCTATTATTTATCATTTTCGGAACGTTTTTGCCATTTCAAAATGTAAGGTACGTTCCGATTATTTGTAAGTGCCGTTTGGCTTTTTAACTTAATAAAACTTACACCGGAGGTGGTGTTTTTTCTTAAAAATATTTATGACTTATATAATTAATAATTATTCTATTTTATATATATATATTTTAACAAAAAAAAATGAAACCCGCCCCGCCCCGCCCCGAGACCGGCTCGGAACCACCCCGCCTACAACCGGTCCGTGCTCGGGCCTCAGGACCCAGGCCTAGGATCGGCCGGTCCGACCCGGTTCCCACCTCTAGTTGGAAGATATCATCCTATACAAATAAAGGACATGCTATAGATTGAAGGGCAAAATAGACTTTAACTGATAAAGAGAGCATTGTATTGCCAATACGCTATTTTTAGTGTCACATCAAAACTTATGTCTTTAATTAATATAATTTTTCACTGTTGCTATCCAATTACTTAAAATAATTGCCATGATAATAACCATATGAACAAATATTGGGACACTAAGGATACGATGAAAACATAGCTTAAGAAAATTTTCAATTGGGAAAGCTAGTACTATTAGTTTTCTTCTTTGACTTTTAACAAGTTGCTCCATTCTTTAATTTTGCAATGAAGGGAGCTATGGTTACATTAGCTTCCACGTGAAAGTAAAAATAGCTGAGGGTTTGAATAGAGAGAGCTTCATACTTTCATGAATTGTGGGCCCCCTATTTATACTTGCTGGGTGATTGTGTCATGGCCCTTTAAGAATGTCATTTATATAGGATTTCCCTTGATCTTAGGAGTCTTATCCTCACTAAACATTATCTCTTAATAGGATTTCTTCATTAAGTGTAAGTCTTTGTAGGTTGGTTATTAATCTTAAATTGGGCCTAGGTTGCGGGTCTGAATGGGTCGAGTCTAGTGTGATAACAACATGCACCCTTCCTAAAAAATGGGGAATACAGGTCCACACATATTTCAAGGCCCATAGGATGGCAAAACGACATCTCTTGAAATAAGATGATGGCTAACATTGTTCAATGATTGATGTAACCGCTCATACACTTGAAATGACACTTGTTGAGATGTTTTGTTGCCTGTATTCAATGCCATAAATGTGTTTTTCTGAATGCATGGGCGACACCCAGCAATTGAGGCCTACATGCCCTTCCATTATTGGTGTGATTGGTGAGCTAATTATGGTAGTGAGGAGTTGTGTGGGGGCGATTTGATGGACCGTGAAAAATGAAGAACCCTCATGGGTCTATATATCCCTTGTCCTATCAAAACAAACTCATCATTTTTTCTTTCACTTTCATAATCTCCTCTGTCTTTTGTGCTATTCGCTTTCCCTTCACTTTTCTTCCTATCCACTACTTTCTTCGCCATTGTTCATGAAGCTCCATCGTTAGGTCTGTCTTACTCCACCGTTTGTCCTTCACCGCCAACATTCATAAGTTAGGTATTTTCTTATCATCATCATCCTCTTTTTTCCTTCTTTTCTTTCTTCCTCCTTGCTACTTGGGTGGTCAGCCACCTTTCTCCTACACCAACTAATGGCGAATTGTTCGTTGTTTTGAAAAAAATTGAAACATTTTAAAATTATTGGTAACCAATTTGATTTGAGATTTAAGCATAAACTGGTGTCTTGGTTGTAACTTATACAAATTTGAGGGCTTGCAAAGCAAAAAATCAAAAGTTTAGGATATATTTTTTGTTTATTAAGATAGAGTGGCAAAAATGCTTAGTTTTAAAGTTTGAGGGTCAGAAGACATCATCCTACATAAATAAAGGATCAACTACATATTTGTCCTTTATTTTGTTTTGGGCATGCTATAGATCTAAATGCAAAACAGGTTTAATAGGATAAAATTTAAATTTGGTCCTTTAATTATTTGGTTTGTTGTAAAATGGTCTATTATCTCTAAAAGTGCCTATTAGAGTCCTCTAACTCATAGAATTCATCCTATTTTAGTCCCTGCCATTAATTTAGGCGTTAGTTTTGACATAATTTGCCTACGTGGCACGCACACTGCTACATGGCTTTCTCTCTAACTAAAAATGGATGACCATATTGTACAAAAATGAAAATTAAGACATAAATTAACATAAATAATAATCTTGGGGACTTGAAACACAAATAACCCAAACTCCATATATTCCTCAATTCTAATGAGATCCGATCGGCCTCCTCTTCCGTCTCTAGTGTGACAAAAGTTCATCAAATATATGATTCGATTGGAAGAATAAGGCACATTCATTAGCAATTTGAGTGGCAAAGTTGCGTTCATTGGCGATTCGAGCAGCAAAGCTACGTTCATCAACAATTCAAAAGGCTAGTTAGGGATTCGAAAGGTGATTCGATGGCCGGGCGAGGCCGCTGTGATTTTTTCCACTTCTTTATTGATTTCTGTCACCGTTTAACGCATTTGATCTCCATCTTTGATCTTTGTCGTTTTCCATCTCGAATTGCTTCTCGAATCCCTCATCCGTCATGATTTCTTCCTCATACTCGATCTCCTCCTTTGGTCGTTTGCCTCCACCACCATCTAGGTTCATTTGACTCCGGGTCGTTCGTCGTTCGTCTCTAGCTCTATTCATCGTCTCCAATTGTCCACGTCCACCGTCTGTTCTTCAATTTTGACAATTAGGGTTTATCAATATCTTAGGTTCCATAATTTTGTGTTTGTGTCAATCTGTGTTTAAGTTTTCATATCTATATAAAATGGTAACCTGATTTAATTAAATAGGAAGCCACGTGACATTATGGGTGCCACATAGGCAAGTTTTATTAAATAACGGCTTAACTGACGAATGGAACTCGAATTGAACATGCTACTTAAGTTAGGAGACCTTAATCACCATTTTTAGAGTTAAAGGACCATTTTAGGACAAACAAATAGTTAAGGGATTAAATTTGAAATTTACCCAAGTTTAACCTAAAAAAGAGAGTATTGTACCGCTAATACACTATTCTTAGTGTCACATCAAAACTTGTGCCTTTAATTGACCATAAATTTTAGCATCATTATCCAATTACTTAAAATAAATATACCATGATAATAACCATATGAACAAATATTGAGACATCAAGTCTACCATGCAAAGATAGCTTAAGAAAATTTCAATTGGAAAAACTAGTACCATCAGTTTTCTTCTTCGACTCTTAACAAGTTGTTCTATTTTTTAATGTTGTGAAGAAAGGAGCCAAAAGGAGGCTATTCCATTATTATCCTACATTTGTGTATTTGTTTTGGAAGTTGAACTTTGCGGAATTCAGAGGCTATATATCTTATCTCCACATTGCAGATTTATTAGGTAATTATTCTCACTAATTGCTCGTAGGCTCTTCAAGTTCTAGGTGGCTCTTTGAGCACGGTAACACATGGCTTACAAGAAGCAGACACGTTATGGAATAGGGGCAAAAATTGCAGAGCCCACTTTAAGTATATATATTCATAAATAGTACTATGTATCATTTATGGAATTAGAATCGTAACCACATTCGGTGCCCTCTTTACTATAGCACACAGAGCTCAGAATCAAGTGGGTTTCATGGGGCCATTTCCTTGTTCTTTCTTAATCATAAAGTTAAATATCGTGGTATACTACGTTGTATACCACTTATTGAGGGTAAACAGTACGTAGTACAAATATTTTCATATTTTATTATTTCTATCGTGCGATATACCATAATATTTTACAATATTTTGCATACCGCTCACTTTTTGTGTACATTTTATCCAAAAAATATGTATACCACAAATATCACGAGATACGTACTATAGTATTTTATTTTTTGTTGATGCGTGTGAGATATTTTTTTTTTCCCATTTTACATCAAAGTATCATAAATATATAAAAAAAATTAAAATATAATTAATACACACATCATAAAATAAAATATTTAATTTTATTGTTTTCGTTACTTTTCTTATTTAACATAAAAATTTAATGGTTACTTTAAGCTACCTAGGAACTCAATATGGTATTAGAAAATATATTGCTATTATTAAAGTAATATTTTTTTCTCTTATATCAATAAATTAGTTTCTTTTTTAGTATTATTTATTTTGCTCTATCATATATATTTTATTTATATTTGAAAAATTATAATGAGAAAAATTAAAATACATATAAAATGTGTAAAAAAAGTTATTGAATTTATGTCATCTTTATTTTTTTTTATGAAAATGATAATGGTATGAAGCGCGATATGTCATACAATATATCTTAAAATTTTGGGGTATTATATACTTATTGGTAATGGTATTTATCACCTTTGTTCTTAATTCAGCACACAGCAAACTCGGTATAGGGTACTTTGTTTCCTCTCCCAGTTAATTGAAGCTGTGAAATTTCACCACCCTAGCCAAGTAATTGGCCGGTCAATGTAATTAAATACCCTATCTATTTCTCTCAAACTACTTCCATTATCAGAGTTTTTTCCTAAAGAGGTGTAGTTGTTGATCTTATTTTCCAAATAAGGGTAGTTTCAAACTTATTTACTTACATTAAGTAGTTTTGCCAACTAAGTGCCATTTCATTGGTGGTTGTGTTCTCATTGTCAATCAGATAAAAAGGTAAAACTAAAAAATGAACACCAAAGTTTAAGTAAATTTTTATCTTGGCCAATATTGTTTTACTTTTCAATTTCTTTATTTAGTTCTTATAAAATTTTAGAAGTAAATTATTTTACACTGTTTTGCCTCTAAACCATAAAAGTAATAGGAACACTAAAGTTTCAGTTGCAATGAATACCTATTATTTTGCCTCTAAACCATAAAAGTAATAAGAACACTAAAGTTTCAATTGTAATAAATAACTCCTAATTTTTCTCTTAAATCAAGAGCCAAATCTAAAATTCATACTAAATAAACTTGGAAGCAACTCAATTGGTATATAGATTAAATAAATAAATAGTTAATGACTTAACTGTGAGCAAACTAGTTAGAACAAATAAATAGAGTCACAAATTTAGTAAATAAATAGCAATAAAGAATACTGCCAAAAATGTAAAGATAGAATCTTTTCTTTCCTTTAAAATAAAAAAAACTAAAAATTATTACGTTATATTTCTATCCTTTGAACTAAAAAAACATGTATATATTTTCTTATGTACGCCATCATCTCAAATAAGTCTTCCTTGTTTTTGTTTTGGTAAATTTACTGATGTTCTGCTATAGAAAATATCTACTAAAAATTGTTAGCATTATATTTCATCATTTAACTAAAAAACATATACATTATCTTATATATATCATCCATCTCAAAAAAGTCTTCTTTGCTTTTTTTTTTCTTTGAAACTTTACTGATGTTCTACCTTAAAAAATATCTTAGATATTCTTCTGGAATGTTACTCATTACTAGATGGTATAATTAGAACCTTATAACATCTTTGAATGGTATTAGAAGTATATTTTAAAATGCAATTAATTCAAAAAAAAATGATAACTAAAGGCACAAATAATTTAAAATCTTCAATTTAATTAATTCTAGTATGAGTCTGAAGACCAAATGAACAAGTAACGTATTTATGAACTTCATATAATGACGAAACTGATACACTAAAAAGAGGATATATAAGTATTAATAATTGTTATTCAAAGAAACTAACTAAATCATGATTTTTAAGATCTCGATCCGAATCTTAGGATTCGATGATCCTACGATCTAATATCATGAAATCTTGTGAGAAAGTAATAGGATCGATGATATAGTATGATGGGTAAAATCCCAATTAAGATTTTAAGATCGGTAGGATCTTTCGATCCTATCAATCCTACTTGGCTTTGATTTTTGTTGGTTATACTTATATTTTAGCCCAAATTATAAAGTTTAAGTACTTGGGTTCTTATTGCCCAAGTTGGGCTATCCAAACTAGTGATTATATGACTTGAATTGTGAAATAAACCCAAAAAGAAAGAGAGTGCATCTCTCTCTCATTCAGAAAATAAAATTCATCACTTCCATAAGTTTATTGTTATTGTGTTAGTTCTATTTGTTTATGAATTTCTTTTAGACTTGTGTTAGTTGTTGTATTTGCTATGTTGATGTATGCATTATTTGGGCTTTAACTGTAAACTAATTATGTTTGTATCATCGTTATGACACTTAAACTTTATTAAGTTTATAATATAATTGATATTTTTTATGAATTATATTATTTCTTATAAGGAATTTGATGTTTCAATAGGATCTTATGATATACGATCCAGTTTTATAATTTTGATATTATATAATGAAAAACGATATTAGGTAGGACCCCAATCCTAACAACCTTAAACTAAATGACTTTTAGTGTTTCTTTGGTACTTTAATTCTTAACAGGTAAAATAATGCAAAGTGATTTAATTCAAATTTTATTAAAGTTCAAAAGAAAAAAAAAACAATAGTGGCTTAGATGAAAATAAACCTTGGTGTCCAATTTTGTATGTTACCAATTTATCTAATTGTAACATGGGCACATCCCATGCTAAGAAAATGCTTAGTTGGCAAAACCACCCCATATAAGTAAATAAGTCTGAAACCACCCTCATCTAGAAAGATAAGATTTATAGCTACACCTCTTAGGGAGAAAACTCTCCATTATCATGACTTTGCAGGGAATAAGTTAGGCCTGATTACTTATTTAACCCATGTACTATGATAACTTGGCCATTTGTTTTCTTGGACTTTTAGGGGGTCATAATTGAGCTTTGAACTTTAATAATCGGGACACTTTTCTCTATTGACTCAGTAAATTGGATATTTTTTGTTAGTTATGTAACAAAAGTGCATCTAATTGTATAATTTTTAGGTCTCTAATTGTATAAACCAATTACTTTGGGACTTAAACTATAATTAAACCCGTAAAAACCAGAAACCAACAAGAGTTTGACGCGATTCTAGCACGATTCCGATGGCCTCAGCTTCAGTCTTAATTCTAATGCGATTCTGTACAATTTTGATGTGAGCCGGTGTGATTTTGACAATTTTGGTTCTATCACAATTTGCACAATTCCAGTTGCTGCACTCTAGGAGTTATAACCCAAGTGTAGATTGCTGTAAGTAATAAAATCTCAAGAGCTCGAGTGTCGAACCACAAGAAAATGAATTAACAAATACAAGTTATAGATTTGGTAATAGGAAAAGATTTTGATGCAAGGTGTGAACAGGTGTTGATTAAAAACTCAAATTCAAATAAAATAGCTAAGGTTAAGAAATCCATTTTTAGTATATCGGTTATGATTAATTTTAGCCCATCTTACCACTCAATTATGATCCATACATAAAAAAGGTCACAATCGGGAAATTTAGTTAGTATTAACTTTCATTGATCTTAAAACGCCAATGCTTGTTAATGGATTCAAGTATCCATCATGCTAACCTTTGTCTACAATGACTCAAGATTCTAATATAGCCAGCAGAGCCATATTATACAGAGGGAATCAAGTAGCTTTTGTGCCAATGATTGACTATGATGAATCAAGACTACCACTTAAAAAAGAAGAAAGTTAAATAGATTAAGCAAGAAAATATCATTAACGCTGTGACCCATTTAAATCAATCATAACTTTTATACCAAAAGCTTCACCCTTTCACCTTAGTAAAAAAAAGATTAGTTAGTCATGATAAAAGTAAATAACATATAAAAATAGAAAATTAACATGAATTGAAAGATTAAAGGAAGGACAAGAAGAAGAACGAGAAAACACTTGGATAGAGCTTCGGTATTGAAAACTAGAATAAAATTAAAGAAGAAAAGCTAAAGATGATAAAAGAACATAAAGGAGGCCTAAAAAATGGCATGAATTTGCCCTCCCCCCCAAGGTGCCTATTTATATAGTTTTTAGGGTGGGTGAAATGGTAAAATAATAAAATGTAGGTAAATACAAATCAACAAAGGGGGCTATAATTTCTTTTAATTTTTTCACCATCGTAGACATCGAATCAGCTCTTCCTTAAAGCATAGAACTTGTAGATCTCTTCTTTATCTTCGAATCAATAGCTTGCTTATTCAAATCGGACATCCGTAGCTTAAGTTATGATTTTTCAACCGAAACTGCTTTTCAGCACATGAAAGAAGAAATGGTCTCATCTATAATAAGATTTTGACAATAAAAATAATCAAACTAGCTCACAGAATGAAGCAGAGTTGAAGATTTATGTGTTGGCTTTCAGATGAATTTGGAATCACTCAGTTCCGATGTCTACAGCTCCAGATATGATTTTTCTCGTGAATGGCCATCAAGTGATGATTTTACCTATATAAAAAATAATTATTTAATATATATATATATATATGTACAGTAAATACGCGTACGAACAGTAAGTCGGTGAATAGTAAAAACACGTTAATAGTAACTCGGTGAAAAAATGCTCAGAATATATAAATTAATCATACTCAAAGTGTATAATGATGATTTAAACTCTTAATAGAAATACACGTATAAGTATTCATCACACCCCTCAACCAGATTCTTACCAGTCCCTGGCAAGTAAGGCGATGTACTCAATGAATACTCAGGTTTCATCCAATGTTTTCTACTATCAATCTCTATACTATAGATTAGAAACCATTAAAGTAATGAGCATCAAAATTATAGTACTGAAAATAAAATACGAATTTCATAATGATTTATGCGCATTTCAACCACTCAAACAAGGGAAAAGTGTGATATGAGTTACTGAGTGCTATAAGTGTGTGACTGACTATCAGGAGTGTACAAAAGATTTCAGTAAATCATACCAATATTTGTTGCTTATTAGAACAAATCTAATTCAAAATCATCGCTTTGTCGATCGTTCACACTATTACACTATAAAATGTTATTTTTTTTTAATAACTTTGGCTCAAGCCTTATTTGGAGAACCTTGGTAATAGGCAGCGCTTTCCAAAAGCGAACATCGCTTGTTGTTGTTGTTGTTGTATTTTTTTTTTCATTTTCCAAGTCTTTTCAACATTTCTTGGTGTTGTTTTTTTTCATGTTTTTTTTAATTCAAATCAAGTTAAAATATGGTTCATTAAAGGCCTAAAGCTATTTTTACCCCCTGAACTTACATGATCCGGACACTTAAGCCCCTCAACTTGGAATCGGTCAAACTCACCCCCTGAACTTTTAAGCACAGGACAGTTTAGCCCTTATGTGCCGATTTGCGCAACACTTGGTGCTTTTTTACCAACACCGTCACTGGTCCATTCATTCGTTCACTTCTTCTTGTAATCTTTTGTTCGTCAGTTGGAGCAAGACGCAAAGTCATGGCACAATTCTCTAATTGGCCAAAATTCTTACCCAGCCTTTTGTGCGAAATTCAGAGAATTGGACGAAATCAGATCAGATAGGATTCAGATAATTGGGAAAAATCATAGCACCCCGCCACCATATGCTCCAAACCCACACCACTTCCCCGAATTCATAAGACTGCCATCGCCATCCCTTTCCCTAAATCGCTCCTCCTCGACGCTGCTACCCTCCCTCTTCCCTCTCCCTGCACTTCTACAGTAAATCCTCAGCGGCTCCACATAGTCCTCAAACCACAATGTGGTCGTTGCCCACAACAGAATGAACAGATCGTCCTTGTTGATCGTCTTCTGCTTCTCTGCTAGAACTTGTCAAAGGCCTCCCCTGTGATGAAGCTTATGAACTCCGACACGCACTTGGGCACCGTCTTTTTCGCGTCCTTGGAGATCTTCGCATTAGTCGGCAAAACCTTCTTCATTATTCGGCTCACGTAATTTTCTTTTCTTCCTTCTCTCTGTTTGTCTACCTTAAACCTCAAGCAGCAAACGGAATAATGACGGTGTCTGGGAAAAAGCATCACGTGTTGTGTACATGGCCCTATAAGGGCTAAAATGTCCCGTGTTTCAAAGTTCAGGGGATGAGTTTAACCGATTCTAAGTTGAGGGGCTTGAGTGTCCGAGTCATGTAAGCTCAGGGGCTAAAAATGGCTTTAGGTCTTCATTAAAAGTCCCAACAGCCGCATAGTTAAAGTATTTTTTGAAATCTAAAAGATAATAAAGATTTTCAACATGTGTAAAAATATCAGTAATTCATAACTTAAACATCTTAATCTCTTGTCAAAGTGAATAAAATTTGACTAAATCATTATGTCAAATAAGATTTCAAACATGTAAACTGTAATGTAGCTCATCACCTTAACAATTTCATCACCAAGCATAGAAATTTTCAAGATAGAAAATATAGATTACTAGTGAGTGTGTCATCTTGTATGGGTTCAAAAACCTAATAAAAAATGTTATGACTAGCATGCCTAATAAGATGCGTCTCAAGAGTAAGATTATTCTTTACTTAGTCATCCTAAACTAAGGGCTTTGTTCAATGGTTTTAATATCAGGATGAGAAAAACTATCCTAAAAGAAGAAAAACAATGTGACAACTATCCCTCCCCCCAACCAGATTAAGACATTGTACCAAATGTCAAAATATAAATAAGAAGAGTGAAGAAGAGGTTACCTGAAATGGTAGTTATTGAAAATGAAAAACCTGAAATAACTTAAACCAAAATAAATAAAATGATAATAGTAAAATTAAAAGATAAGATAAAAAAATCCAGAAGTCCAATTGCTCTATTTCATAGTACTTCATCACTTATTAAAGGTTAACAACTTGTAAGAAAAAAAATAAAATGACATTAATGTACAGTAGTTGTGATTGTGACTCACATTTTTCACTGGTTTTATGTCCAGTAATGGCTTTAACGACTTCTATGAGTCGGGGATATGCTTTTTATCTAGTTTTCTTACAAACTGGCAAACAAGGTCGTTTAAAGTCAGGTTCCCAAGACTGTAACGCTTGTGTTCTTTATGAAAAACCCTCTATAAACCAAGAATTTTACGTTGTACTATTCTACAAGAATGCGTTTCAAGAGTCAATTGGATATCATCTAAAGATTCCTTACGCAGGCTATTCTTAATGAATTTTCTTTTATCTTCTCGATTATCGCAAATCATCCCTAAAGAACGACATTTAGTATCACAATTCCATCGACCACAATTGTAACAGACGCGTAACCTTTTTTGCTCTTCGCCTTTTTGCATAAGCGCTTTCGCCTAAACCAGGCATGTAAGACATAAATGCATCTGGGGTTTCACCAGCTAAATGGACCTTAGCTTCAATTAACCAACGCACATCTTCGGGAATACCCTTGTGCATCAAAACTCTTAATCGCTTACATCTAAATTGGTAAATCCTTTTAAGAACATTTATTGGGAGAGAAAGAAAGTATTTTTGTAAAGCAGAAACAACAAAATCCATTGGTGAGAAAAAAAATTGATAAACGAAAGAAAGAAATTATTTATTATGGGAAATTGAGAAAACTAACTTGAGAGCCACGAAGTATCATATCTGCCACTTAACCAGGAAGAAATGGATCCTAATTTTTGATAATTTTCAAAGGCTTTGCAGAATGCATGTGCGTCTTTAAACAAAGAGGGCCAGTGAAATCTAGACTTCAAAATCTTTATAGCTGTTTTCTTTGACAAAAAATGCCCTCCGTACGTTTCAAAATAAGAAAATTCAATGACATTTTTTATCTTATCCTCAGGTATGCATTTCGTAAATATCTGGTCAGGATAGTATTTGAAAAAATAAGAGTCATCCCAATAAAAATTTGTCTCCTCATGTAGAAATTTTTTCTTATTTTGGATACTCCATTGAGCTGGTATCCATCCTGTCACCAAAAAGTTGATAATATTAGCAAACCAAGGTACTGTAGTGACAGAAAATAAAAATTTGCCAGGAAAACAACAATTTATGGGGGCAGCCTCATTTGTTGAATTCGTTGTTAGTTTTGACAAATAGTCGGTGACAACATTTTTTGTGTCATTCTTATCTTTGATTACAATGTTGAATTCTTGGAGTAATATGATCGAGCGCATCAGCTTTGATTTAACATCTTTCTTTGACATTAGGTACTTCAATTCTTTGGGTAATAGCTTCAACTTTATTGTATGAATTTCATTTTGCTCCTCAACTTTCGGTTTCCAACATGTGTTTCCTTTCACCTGTGAAGAATCAAGCAATAAACATATATTAGATGTATCCTAATTCATTTGTATAATCGATTCAAATGAATTAATCAGATAATATTTAAGATGATCAGAGATACTCCCTTCTTTGATGTGGTTTTTCCTAATAGTGTCAATGAGGCAAACTTCATCACTTTCATTTTCGTTTTTAGGTGGCTGCTTAAGTAAGTTGGAACTATTTAACTTTAATGACATATCTCCAAATGTCAGCTTCATCAATCCATTCCTGCAATTAATCAAAGCATTAGATGTTGCTAAACATGGACGTCCCAAACTAATAAGTATTGAATTTTTAATTTCCACTAGCGGTGTGTCCAAAAAAATAAAATCCATAGGATATATGAATTTATCAACTTGGACTAACACATCTTCAATGACTTTTCTAGACACTTTCACTGATCTGTTAGCAAGCAAAATGGAAGTAAGTTTACACTAGCCCCAAGATCAAGTAATGTTTACTCAATTTTCTGTTCTCCAATAAAACATGAGATTGTTAGACAACCGAGATCCTTGTATTTCAAATTTCAAAGTAATGTTATTTTGAATAACAGAACTTACCTGTTTAGTCAATAAGGCTTTCTTTTTCACATTTAATTTTCTTTTAACAGTACACAGATCTTTTAAAAATTTGGCATAAGAAGGTACCTGTTTGATTGCATCCAACAAAGGGATATTGATTTTTATCTGCTTGAAGATATCAATTATTTCTAGATTCTTATTCACCTTCTTGGGAACAGTTAACGCCTGAGAAAATGGAGGTGTTGGTGGAGATTTAATTTGTTCTTCGCTTGGTATAGGTTCAACCTTTTCTTTACTTTTAGAAGTTGACTCATCATATTCTTCACAAGGATCAGGAATGAATTTTTCAATAACTTTACCGCTGCGAAGTGTAATGATTGATTTTACTTGATCCATAGTTTGACCTTTGGGAATTTCTTGTGGTTGAGAAGGAAATTTTCGTTTCTCCTGAATGTTGAGTACAGATGTAAATTTTGTAAGGGTATCTTTCAAATCAATCATAGTTTAACTTGTTTGAACATTGATGGACTCTTGCTTATTAATGAATGAATTCAATCATACCCTCGAGGTTGTTAAAAATTTTGCTGGGTGTGCAAATGTGGTTGTGATGGTTAAGCATGATTATCATATCTCAAACTGAAATTTGGATGATTTCTCAAACCAGGATTGTAAGTTTGCGAATATGGATTTTGGGTTGGCCTCTTGAAGTTGTTCAAAATATTGACTTGTTCGTGGAAACATTCTTTGAAAGAGAGTAAGGTTGGGCAATTGCTAATGGGATGGTCATTAGTTTCATAAATGCGACAAACAATTTCTTCAACAGATTTTAAATGACCAGTTTTCTTCATTTCTAATACCTCAACCTTTCTAGCTAGGGATGCAAATTTTGCTTAAAGATCATTATCTTCCTTAAGATGATATATGTCTCCATTAGATGCAAGGGTTTGAGTCTTACCTGAAGCCTCATATGTACCAATAATATCTCAATTCTATGCATTTTTTACTAGTAAGTCTAGGTAATTCATTGTCTCGTCAAGATCTTTATCCTTAAATGTTCCATTGCATATCATTTCTACTATTTAACTTTCCCTATGTGTCAAATCTTCATAAAAATATGAGACTAATCTTCATGTTTCAAAACTATGGTGTGGGCATGTGTTAAGAAAATTTTTGTATCTATCCTAATACTGGTAAAAAATTTCACCTAATTTTTGTGTGAAAGTGGTGATTTACCTTTTGAAAGAATTTATTCTGTGGGTAGGAATTTTTTTTTTCTAAAATTGTTATTACAATTCATCCTATGAATTAACGGAGCTTAGCCTAAGATTTTGTAGCCAAGTTTTAGCTTTATCTTTCAAAGAAAAAGGAAAAAGCTTAAGTCTGATGGTGTTCATACTATAGTTTAGGTTGCTATATGTATGATAGGCTTCCTCAAATTCTCTCAAATATAAGTATGGATTTTTAGAATCAAAGCTATGAAAAGTTGGTAAAACCTGAATAATACCTGGCTTGAAATTGAAGTAACATGCATTAACATGAAATATTAGATAGAATGGTGTGCTATTTCTTATGGGATTCATGTGTTTTCTAAGTGTTCTAGGCCGATCTTGGTCATTATGTAGAGAATGGTTATCTTCTTGTTCATTAATGCGTTTAGCCATATTTGAAGAAGATGAAGTTTTTCTTACTAGTCTACCACTTAATGTGCGTGACCAAGCTTTCATGCATTAACAAAATAATAACAAAAAAAACAAATATCAATAACAAGTCAAGTAGAAGGCTCAGCCTTCCATTCAACAATAAAAAAAATTAAGAAATACAAGATTAACATAAATTAAGAGGTAGGAGGCTCAGCCTTCCATATGATTAATGAAAAGGTAGAAGGTTCAACCTTCCATATGATGAAAAAAAAAGAAAAAAATAAAAAGGAACAAAAAAAAATTGAACTTGTATTCTAATTTTACTTCCCCAGCAATGGCGCAAAAAACTTACTGCACTCTAGAAGTTGTAACCTAAGTGTAGGTTGTCGCGGGTAATAAAATCTCAGGAGTCCGAGTGTCAAACCATAAGGAAGTGAATTAAGAACTACAAGTTACAGATTTGGTAATAGGAAAAGATTTTGGTGTAAGGTGTGAATATGTGTTAATTAAAAACTCAAATTCAAACAAAATAGCTAAGGTTAGGGGATCCACTTTTAGTATATCTGTTATGATTAATTTTAGCTCATCTTATCATTCAATTAGGATCCACACATAAAGGAGGTTACAATCCGGAAATTTAGTTAGTATTAACTTTCATTGATCTTAAAACGCTAACACTTGTTAATGGATTCAAGTATCCATCATGCCAACCTTTGTCTACAATAACTCAAGATTTCAATATAGCCGACAGAGCCATGTTCTACAGAGGAAATCAAGCAGCTTTTATACTAATGATTGACTATGATTAATCAAGACTTCCACTTAACAAGGAGAAAAGTTAAATAGATTAAGAAAGAAAATACCGTTAATGTTATGATCTATTCAAATCAATCATAACTTTCATACTAAAGGCTTCATCCTTTTACCTTAGCAAAAAAAAAAGATTAGTTAGCCATGATAAAAGTAAACAACATATAAAAAGAGAAAATGAACAAATTGAAAGATTAAAGGAAGAAGAAGAAGAAGAACGAGAAAATACTTAGACAGAGCTTCGGTATTGAAAACTAGAACAAAACTAAAGAAGAAAAGCTAAAAATGATACAAGAACATAAAGGATGCCTAAGAAATGGCACGAATTAATCCACCCCCCCCCCCCCCCAAGCTGCCTATTTATAGAGTTTTTGGGTGAGTGAAATGATAAAATAGTAAAATGTACGTAAATACAAATCAACAAAGGCGGATTGCAACTTCTTTTAATTTTTTGACCATCATAGACATCGAATCAACTCTTTCTCAAAGCACAGAACTTGTAGATCTCTTCTTTAGCTTCAAATCGATAACTTGCTCATACAAATCAACAAATCAACAAAAGCGGATTGCAACTTCTTTTAATTGTTTGATCATTGTAAACATCAAATCAGCTATTTCTCAAGCATAAAACTTGTAAATCTCTTCTTTAGCTTCAAATCGATAGCTTGCTATCCGTAGCTCAAGTTATGATTTTTCTACCGAAACTACTCTTTGGCACACGAAAGAATGAATGGTCTCATCTATAATCAGATTTCAGCAATAAAAATGATCAAACTAGCTTACAGAATGAAGTAGAGTTAAATATTTATGTGTTGGCTTTCAAATGAATTTAGAATCACTTAGTTCTGATGTCTACAGCTCCAGATATGATTTTTCTCGTAAATGGCCGCTAAGTAATGATTTTACCCACATAAAAAATAATTATTTAATATATATATATTAATATCAGTAAACCGTGTATGTATAGTAAATACGCGTATGAACAGTAAGATGGTGAATAATAACTTTGAATAGTAAAAACGTGTGTGAATAGTAAAAACACATGAATAGTAACCCGATGAAAAAGTGCTTAGAATATAGAAATTAATCATACTTAAAGTGTATAATGATTATTTAAACCCTTAATAGAAATACACTTATAAGTATTCATCACCAGCATTCTTAAATCCGGTGCGATTCCAATTTTCAACATTATCAATACTCTTGATTCCGGCACAATCGAGGATGAAGCGAGTCAGTGAATCGAGGTCGGATAATCGAGGAGGGTGAATCGAGGTCGGCTAATCGAATAATGGACAAAGGTGAGCAGTGATGGACGAGACAAATTAAGGAATGGGCAGAGGTGACAAGCGATGAACAGATGGGCAACGATCGATAGACGAGGCCAGCAGGATGAGACAATTGGGATGGGTAAAATTGGAAAGCGGGACAGATGGAGTACTAAAAATAGAGGAGTCAAAACATTTGGGTTCAAAAAATTAAAAATTGGAAACTTAAGTGATAATTATGTGATTTTTTTCATTTTTAAATAAACGGAAGTTAAGTAAATTGCTCAAAATGTCTCAATCATTAAAGTTCAGTGCTTGATTATATCCCCCCCCCCCAAATCCAAAAGAGTGAATGGCTGAGTCACCATAGTATAAGGGTTAAATAGGCAATTAGGTCAATAAGTTATGGTCTATGTAATGAAAACATGCCGTGAATAAGAAAAACCATATTTAATTAATACCAGCACTACACGTACATAAAAGTTTAGAGAAGAATCCAATAATGTTGTGTGCTATTTAACTTGTGATTAGATACTTACTTTAAATTCAAATAGTTTCTTCATTATGCACTTAGTTTTAAATTGCCACTTCATATTTATAAAGTAATCATACTTGCAAACAAAATTATCCTTCTATTAGCATATCTCTACTACGTGTTCAATTGAAAAATATTAACAGTTAAAATAGTGTAAGACTATATAAGGAAAAAAAAACAAAATTAGATGAATACATAATTTTTTGTAAAACTGATTTACTCACTGCATATTCAAAATCTACTTTGTGTTGTACTAACTATTTGTTTATTAATATTTAATATGGTGATTATAGAAAATAAATTTTTGATTAAAACAATAATTTTATTTAATATAATTTAGAAAAAATATGGTAAAAATTTAATATAAATTTTTATATTTACCAATTTATTGTTTGGTCCTATTTGAGAAGAGCTTTAGAGTTCTGGATAATTTATTAATAGTAAAGATTAAACTACTAAAGATAAAAGTTATTCTTAACTACCTTTTTTAAAATGACTGTTTTAGAACAAAATGATAGTTTTGAACAACATGTTACTTTGAGAACATATTTACTACATTTGTTACTTTAGGGATAAATTTGTAATTTTAGGTATAATTTAAAAACAAATGGTACAATTTACCTTCATTGATTGAAAAATTTTGAGGACCAAACTTGTTATTAAAACTTTATTTTAATGTTATTTAATATAACATAATCAATTCCATCTAGTTTAACGGTAAAATCAACAGAAAGTACCTAAATAGGATGCACAATATGAGATGAGGTAGTTTGGTAAAACAAACTTGAAGGTTGGGTACCCATTTGGGATATTAAAAAAAGTAGCATACCCTCGGTGGACTTTGCCCAAACAGCTAACAATGGTAAAATTTGATATAATAGAAACTAGAACTTTAAATCTGACAAACAAAACATCTAACCATTGTTGGCAATACTACTGTAGTATTAGCATAACATTGCTTCTGAAAAAAGAAGAAGAAAAAGAAAACAGAAAGAAAAGTATATAAATCCAATTTAAATATTTAATTGGCTTTAATTGTGAAAATTTGTCTGTTTATCACTCCGCCCGCTTAGCTTAGTTAACATCATTGGCATTTCATGCAATTTAAAAAATATGTTTTTTTTTATTTATTTTGGTATAGAAGATAAATGATAAATAATAGTGTCTATTAGTGTCTTTTTAAATTTAATGGGTGAAACTTCCCTAATTATATAAACATTAAAGCGGAAGAGGAGAATGAGGGTACGACATGTGTCTCTTTGTTGATGAGTTAATGACAATGTTGGTCCTTCATCTTTTGTAGCTATGGTGGAGTAGCACCTAATGTCTGGCGGTTTACATTTGGATCTGTAGTACGATGAGGAAATCTGTTCTTATGAAGTTGGATTAATTTGCCAGGGAACCTTTCATTTGTGCTGATTTTTCAGTTAAATCATTTATCCTTCAATTGTTGCAATATTACTCCTATTAAAACTCACCACCTTTGGGGTTGTTTTTTCTTGTTCGTCTCAGTGTTGGAGTTGTAAGGGGTTAATATTGTGGTATAGAAGGATATATTCATAGTTACTTCTCTTTTATTGTGTTGCTACTGTGTGATTTGATATCAATATTTTTGTAATGGAGCAAATTTTGGGAAATGATGAGATGTCAGATACCTTTTTATTGGAGTAATTTAGATTAAGACCTTCATAAATTTATTTGTTGTCAGTTGCTCTTAATATGTAAATTATGTATGGCGAAGACCATCAACTATGTGTTACGAGGAACAAAAGAGATTAGGTGGTAAATTCTTATTCTATTGAGACATAATTATTAGGCTTGAATCATCATTATCAAGGATGCTCTTTTCTTATTCACATTATTTTTCTTAAGGTATATGTGTCGTGAATATGTTACATTTTTTGGGATAAGATTTATTTATGGTAAGTGCTAAAAAAATAATACCAAATTACCTAATGTTTTATTTTATTATTTATCTTTTTTTATTTTTTGTCATTTACTATTTCTCTCTCTTAACTAATATTTATTATTAAGTAATATCTATAATAATATTTTTATATTAAAATAAGTACTAAGCCACACCTACAGTAAAGCACAGACAGTTGCTTAGTTAGAACTAAACTGAAAGATCGTTGAGGTCAACGGATTTCCGTCACGCAGGGCCGCGTAACATTCCTTGTCGAGGAAACGGCACAGAGGATTATTACAAAGTTTTTTTTTTCCTGTGTAACAAATAAGAAAAAAGAAAATGGAATGGACGCGTCTTAATTTTGATATTCTTCTCGAGACACCAACCCAAACAGTCATCCATTTATAAACACCCGCCGCTATCTCAACCTTTTCTCCCATCTCTTGTCTCACGTTACAGAATCATTCAAATAAAAAACCCCCAGCCCAAAAAGAAAAGCATCAGCTGAACGCGGAAAGCACAACTTATCAGCTTCCAATTTGCGGGTGCCTTGGATTTTCTGTTCGTCTCCCACAACGCTTTTTGAGCCTTGTTTTGTTTGTCCACCACTCCACCTGCAGAGATTTTCCATTTGTCGACCGCCAAATCATTCGATCTGGACAATATCTTTTTCGTCTCCATCTGAGTGAAGATAATAAAAAATCCCAAAAGAGATTTTGAATAAATTCGAACCAATTCCGTCCCCCTGATCTTTCTTTTTGTGGCTACTGCTTCCATCTTTGACATTTTCTTCGTGGAAGGAACGTGGCTTGCTTGGTTTCCCGCACTGGTAGACAATTGTAGGTTCATATTTTCTTTTTTACTTGTTTGAAGCACCACCTTCGAGAAGTGAAGTTGTGGAGGCTTACCAAGTTTAGGCATAGTAAGAATTGATAAATTGAGAGCTCTTTCAAGATTTTATGGATGATGGTACAGGGTTATTCTAAATTTGTTAATTCCATTAACGAATAAGACCTCATCCTGCTAATTACCCATGTGGAGTCTTCATTTCATAGCAGCTAGTTTTTTAAAGAGACTATAACCAGTTAGGCGACGGAGTTTTAGGATAATAATAGGCCTGTGATACCCTTAGATGTTTAAGTAAGCTACGTTGTTAAGGATTGTAAAATGACATGAAAAGCAAAATGTCACTTATAAGTTGTAGCGTAAAAGGAAAACTGATTTTCAACCTTGAATATCAAAGCATGAGATTCGTATAATTGATCCCAGCTAGTCGTATAGAACTCTGTATGGAAGAAAAATGACCAAATTTGGGACAAAGAAGTGACAAAAACATGTGATGGGAAAGTTTCGGCCAAGTTGAACAAGCATACATCTAGCACAACGCCAATTCGTTTCTATTGCTGAGCCCCCAAGCCTGCTCAACTTGACCCCGTCTCACCAGAGTGAAAGAACATGGTAGCATAACTCTTCTCTCCCCATATATCTCTGTTATGTGCAAGTCAAGTTATCCTAATTTTTGCGGGTTGCTAGCTTGGAGATCAAGGAACCATCATCTCTTCCTTGTGTCTTTTGTAGGGATAGTCTTTCAACTAGTCTATCCAAGGCTTCTATCATCCACCAATGCCTGCAAACTTCTCTTGCTTCATTCAGACTCATCTGCACAATTCATTTTTTATTCACTTGGTTAGAACAAGAATGCCATTGATACCCCCAAAATGAGAAGTTTAATAAAGAAAAAAAATTAAGAAGACGATGTCATTTTGTCCCACTAGCTAATTTACTTAGTTACAAGGAAGCATACCCATAATCTTTGGCGCACATTCTTCTCAGGCCAGAACTCAAGTTGCTCCTTCACAAGCAGAGGGAACATGCAGCCTTCATAGAATGTGCCTTGGCTTTTGCTTAAGAAGTTCCATTTTCCCAATTCGCGCTGCATTTTGTGAAAAATAAAATGTCATAAGTCAATGTAAATTCAAGTGGCAAATTGCAAACTTATGTGACATTCTCTGTCCTATTACAAAATAATAATAATACTACATGTACTAGAATCTTACTAAATTCTATTGTATAAAATATAATAATTTATGTGTCAAACACTTAAATACGCAAAGTGAAAGAGTAAATCAGCTAACCTCAACGTTGCCTATGACTCCAGCTTCTTCAATACACTCTCTCAAAGCTGCTTCTTCCACGGATTCATCGAGTTCCCATCCTCCCTGTAAAGGCAACAATAGATGTTAATTTTGGTTGGTTAGTTCTACTCTAAAATATTTTTTCCTTAGTCACTTTCACTTCAGGGATAGTTTTGCAAGTCTCGAAATGCATGTTTCTATTCACAACAAGTTCAGAAGAAAACGAATTTTGCAGCTGCACACCTTAGGGAACATCATTCCTTTTCCTTGTCCCTTCTGTGAAGTGATCACAAGAACTTCCAATTCATCAGTTATTGTTCCGTGACTGTTGAATTTGAATCTGTAGGGAATGCACCTGCAATCGGAATCCAGGAAAGCATCTTTAGTTTCTAAATCACAAATTCATGGTCGGCATACTGATGGGTATGATTGGAAGTAATGGGGCAAAATGATTTAAAAGTCAAAAACAGAGGGTAGAAGTGTTAGTAGTAGGCAAGAAAATTTCCAAGACAGAGGCTAAAAAAATGGGGACGAAAAGGACTCACCCAACAACTTGGCGCCGGCCCATGTGGTCGTATCTCTGCAGTTGTCTACCCGTGCGGGAAACCAAGCAAGCCATGTTCCTTCCACGAAGAAAATGTCAAAGATGGAAGCAGTAACCACCAAAAGAAAGATCAGGGGGACGGAATTGGTTCGAATTTATTCAAAATCTTTTTTGGGATTGTTTTTTATCTTCACTCAGATGGAGATGAAAAAGATATTGTCCAGATCGAATGATTTGGCGGTCGACAAATGGAAAATCTCGGCAGGCGGACAAACAAAACAAGGCTCGAAAAGCTTTGTGGCAGACGAAAAGAAAATACAAGGCACCCGCAAATTGGAAGCTGATACGTTGTGCTTTTCGGGTTCAGCTGATGCGTTTCCTTTGGGCTGGGGGTTTTGATTTGGACGATTCTGTAAGGTGAGACAAGAGATGGGATAAAAGGTTGAGATAGCGGCGGGTATTTATAAATGGATGAAAGTGTCTGGGTTGGTGTTTCGAGTAGAATATCAAAATTGGGTTGGGGACGCGTCCATTTTCATTTTTCTTATTTGTTACACAAGAAAAAAAAAACTTTGTAATAACTAATAACCCTCTGTCGTTTCCTCGACGAGTAATGTCACGCGTCCCTGCATGACGGAAATCCGTTGACCTCAACGACCTTTCCCTATCTGCTTTCAGTTTAGCTCTAATTAGAGAAGTTTCACCCATTAACTTTAAAAAGATAATAATAGACACTATTATTTATCATTTATCTTCTATACCAAAATAAATAAAAAACATATTTTTTAAATTGCATGAAATGTCAATGATGTTAACTAAGCTAAAACGGACGGAGTGATATACAGAAAATTTTTCACAATTAAAGCCATTTAAATATTTAAACTGGATTGATATGCTTTTCTTTTCTCTCTTTTCCTTCTTTTTTCAGAAGCAGTGTTCTACTAATATTACAGTAGTATTGCCAACAATGGTTAGACGCCGACACTTTTGTTTGTCAGATTTAAAGTTTCAGTTTCTATTATATCAAAATTTACCCTTATTTGTTTTTGGGTGGAGTCCACCAAAGGTTTTTTTTTTTTAAATTAGTACTCAACCTTCAACTTTGTCCTATCAAATTACTTAATCTCATATTATGTGTCTCATTGGTGCTTTCCATTGATTTTTCATTTAAATTGGATAAAAATTAATGAAGTGGCATTATATAATATTAAAATAAAATTTTACCAACAATTTTGATCCTTAAAAATTTTCAATTAATAAAGGTAAATTGTACCATTGTTTTTAAAATATACTTAAAATTAAAAATTTATCCCTAAAGTAACAAATGTAGTAAATATGTTCTTAAAGTAACATGTTGAAAACTGTCATGTTGCTCCAAAACCTTCATTGGCCCCATTTGGCTTTAATATTAGTATCAAAGTTTTAAAAAAATTATTTAAGAGTAACTTTTATTTTACTAGTTTAAATTTACTATTAATAAATTATCCGAAGTCTAAAGCTCTTCTCAAACAAAAACAAACAATAAATCGGTAAATATAAAAATTTATATTAGATTTTTACCATATTTTTTTTCTAAACTATATTAAATAAAAGTAATTTTTTAATCAAAAATTTATTTTCTATAATCACCATATTAAATATTAATAAACTAATAGTCAGCACAATACTAAGCAGATTTTGAACGTGTAGTGGGTAAATCAGTTTTACAAAAAATTCTGTATTTATCCAATTTTGTTTTTTTTTCCTCATATAGTTTTAGACTATTTTAACTGTTTATATTTTTCAATTGAACACGTATTAGAGATCTGCTAATAGAAGGATAATTTTGTTTGCAAGTATGATTACTTTGTGGACAAATTTGCTATATTTATTGCTTCATAGATAGTTTAGCGATACGGGGTATAGTTTATTGACAAAGAAAGCAATTTAACGAACAACCAAACTAGCTACAAAATTTCTATAAAAAATGTTTAGTGGTAATTTATTACTAGGTGCATGATGAAGAAGCTATTTGAATTTATAATAAGTATCTAATCACAAGTTAAATAGCACACAACATTATGGGATTCTTCTCTAAAACTTTATTTATGTGTAGCGCTGGTATTAATTAAATATGGTTTTTTCTTATTCACAGCATGTTTTCATTAATCACAAAGACCATAACTTATTCTCTGCAAAGGCGTGATAATGGAAGTAGTTGGAGAGAAATAGACAGGGTATTTAATTACATTGAGAGGCCAACCACTTGGCTAGGGTGGCGAAATTCCGCAACTTCAATTAACTGGAAGAGGAAACAAAGTACTTCCCCAGGCCTAAGCCTAAAGAGTCTGCTATGTGCTGAATTGAGAAAGAACAAGGAAATGGCTCCATGAAACCCACTTGATCCCTTAAAGTGGACTTTTCAGTTTTCAGCCCTATTCCATGACGTGTCTGCTTCTTGTCATGTGTTTGCCGTGTTACTTGGTCTGCCTTGTACATTAATTTCACCGAGCAGTAGGCACATCTTGAGAAATATTAAACATCCATTTAATTCTCATTTTAAAAGGTAGACTCACATTGCTAAACTTAATACTTTTTCCTATTTAAGTTACTCTCCTTAAATTCAAATTCTACCCAAAATCTTTTAGGCTTTGTGGGGGCATTTTCACTTGCGCATTCCTTTTAACTTCTCTCTCTCTCTCTCTCTCTCTCTCTCTCTCTCTCTCTCTCTCTCTATATATATATATATATATATATATATATATATATATATATATATATATATATATACCATTTCTCCCCTGCTCCAAGCCAGCCTTCATTTTTTCTTACTTTCTCTTCCAGGCTTCAGTCGTGCCATGTTTATATATAGGAGACATAATTTACCGAGTTCAAGCCCTTCTTCTTCTTCTTCTTCTTCTTTAACTCTCTTTGTGCCTTGGTTTCTCTGTTTTCTTCTTGAGCAAGATGAAAGTATCATGAAAACCCACGTTATCAAGTGCCGACATAGAAAGAAATATAGGAGAAGTTTAAAGGTAAGAAAAAATTGTATATTATATAGAGTTTTTAAAGTTATGACATAAACTTTAGGTGATATTACACTTACCTCCTTGAGATTTGAAAACCTATACTTACCCTCTGTTTTTTTAACGTTGTTGGTCAGTCGTTAGTCAAAGTTATAACTAGCCACATTAAATTTAGTTTGGTTTATAATTACATTCAAAACCTTAGAAATCTACACCTTCCCTCTTGATTTTTTCATATTATTTGGCAGCCTCTTCAGAAACTCTAATTTATACTATTTAGTAACTATGTTATAGTAAATAGTAATCTCAAGTTGCCCTATTTTTTTAATAATTAATTAACATTTTGTGACAGTGTGTTTTTAGGAGACACTACCAATCTGTTTATACATAGGTCAATATGACACTTTAAAATGATCTACAAGAGTTTGAAGGGTTTGGAAGTAAGGTTACACTAAAATAACCTTATTCTAATGCTAAAAAATTGATACCTTAGTTTGATTTTAAATTTATTTTTCTTGCTTTGGAAAATATTAATTAATTTACCAAATCATATATTCTATTGAGCCACCCGGATATAGACGTTTAAAAAATAATACTTGATTTACTCTTTTTTGTATATTTTAAAATATTTACAAATCATGGATCTTATAATCGGACAACCCATATATGAATCTCTAAATTTAATTTATTTATATTTTAAATATTTTATATAATTATCAATCCAAATATATCATAGATCATATCAGATCACCCAAATATAGATCTTAAAATTTACTTTTACTTATTATTCTAAACTCATCCTAGGGTTTTTCTAAACCCATGTGAAATAGAATTTTGCTAAGAGTGGTATTTAACACTACTAAAAAAACCTTAATTTCCAACTGCCATTTCCAACTGCTGACAGTTGGAAATTTTATGTTTCCAACAATTGGCAGTTAGAAATGAGGCAGTTGGAAATCCATTTGTTGGAAATTTTTCTTCCAACGGCCCAAGTTTTAGCAGTTGGAAAATAAGCAGTTGGAGAATTTCCAACTGCTTTATTTTTTTTTTT
Source organism: Aquilaria sinensis (assembly GCA_005392925.1). NCBI lineage: Eukaryota > Viridiplantae > Streptophyta > Magnoliopsida > Malvales > Thymelaeaceae > Aquilaria > Aquilaria sinensis. Next base: position 849,235 of record SMDT01001070.1, read on the forward strand.
CATTTTTTTGTGTTCCCACTGCCTAAGCAGTTGGAAAATTTCCTGGGCAGTTGGAAAAAGCAATTGAAAATTTTGCCATTTTTACTTTCCGTTTCGAATTATTTTTTCATGCATTGCACTGTTCATTTGAATTGATTGCTTGCTTTAAACATTAACCTATTATATTCTAGATAATTATTAGTACATAAGTCAAATTATTTGCTACAATTACATAACAATATATATTAAACGACATAAAAACATTCACAATTCAAATTACTACGTCATTATATAAATGTACTAACTAAATCCACACATAAGCATTTATAGTAGAAATTACATGGTTTCATTCTCCAACTAAAAGTTTGTTTCTTATTAAACACACATAGTAGCATGATATACCTGATATAATCTTAATCCGATCCCGAGTCATCATCATCATCATCTGCAGGAGGCGCGGGCAGTGGAATGCCAATTGAGTTACATATGTACTCGAGCTCAAGCCGTTGTCTCCTCTTCAGACGCTCTAGCTTCCGCTCATAATGTGATGCTTGTTGTGCAGTTTGCTCCGCTACAACTCGCTGTACTTGTTGAGTGAACTCTGGAGTCTGTGTGACATCAACATGGCCAGCATGCGTAAGCGCTGGTCGTCGTCGTCCAGGCACAACATGTTGTTCTGATCCAAGTCCAACTAATTATTTTCTGTTCTTAAATATACAAACTACGTTTGAGACATAAATGTACTACCTAAATAATTTACATCCCACCATTAATTATTATTTTTAAATATACTAACTAAATTGAGACATAAATATATATACTAACTTTAAAAAAATTTTAAAAAAAAATTGTAAACAATTTACGGAAAACAATTTTATTTTCTACTTGGAAATATACTAATACTTAGTACTTAAATATTTTTAAAAATATTTCGTAAACCATTTACAGAACACAAAGAATTTTCTATTTGTTTAAATATTTTTAAAAATATTTCGTAAACCATTAACAGAAAACAAAGAATTTTCTATTTGTAAATATTTAATTACTTAGTAATTAAAGTTTTTTTGTAAATATACTAACTACTTTTACACATAAAAGTACTACCTAAATTAAACAAACCCATAAAAACTAATTTCAAATTGTAAAATATACTACCTAAACAATGTACTTTAAACTATTTATTTAATATTTTAAATTATTCCAACTAATTTGAGAGATAATTATACTACCTAAACACTTTATTAAAATCAAAATTATTAATTATTTTGAAATATAATAACTAATTTCATACATAACTTTAGTACCTAAACAATTTACGTATAAATAATAATTTACTAATTTTAATTATACTAACTAAGTTCACACATAAATATACTACCTAAACAATTCACTTAAAACTAATAATTTCATATTTTATAATTCATCAAAAAAATAAAAAAAATTGTAAGAAAATACACATAAATTTGCAATTGTAATGGGTAACCTAAAAACTTCACATCCAACCATCAACAACACAAAATCATAAATATTGCACATATTTCAAACCAAATAAACATGTAATAATCCGGATTATGCGTATTTATTGGGGATAAAAATTTAAAAAATATAAAATAAACAAACTTACCTCAAATCACGCTCTATCTTCCTTCAAATGGCCGCAAAGAACTGCAATCATGCAATAAAACCCAAAATATTCAATCCATTATCAACCAAAACAGTGAAACGAGGCAAAAATCGAAAAAAAAAAATCAACGAAATTGGAAATAAAACGAAACTAACCTTCAGATCTCCCCAAATGACACCAGATCCACGTACAACTGAGCTAGACGAAGCTGTTTCACGGCTTAATCGGAACCAAAACGTGAATGTGTGTGTTGTGTGATGAAGAGAGAAGCTAGGAGAGAGAGACGCGAATTTTTGCTCGCTGGAGAAGACGACTCGCGCTGGGGGGGGAGATTTAAAAACTTTTTTTCCAACGGCTAGGGCCGTTGGAAATCCTAAACTAAAACGCATCGTTTCATTAAACGCACAAAAAAAAATTCCTTTCTATTTCCAACGGTCTCAGCCGTTGGAAAACTTTCAAACTAAAAATTGCATACTTAATTTTCCAACTGTTATAGCCGTTGGAAGAAAGAAATACAAACCATTTTATTTTCCAACGGCTTAAGCCGTTGGAAGTGTAATAAATCCAAATTTTGCAGAAAATCTATTAATTTACCCATTTTCCAACGGCATAAGCCGTTGGAAGTAATATATACATAATTTCTTCAATTTTCCAACGGCTAAAGCCGTTGGAACTATAATAAATCCAAATTTCAATGAAAAAAATCCATTAATTTACACATTTTCCAACGGCATAAAGCAGTTGGAATTTTCCAACGGCATAAGCCGTTGGAAGTAATATATATAAATAATTTCTTAATTTTCCAACGGCTAAAGCCGTTGGAACTATAATAAATCCAAATTTTGCAAAAAAAATGCATTAATTTACCCATTTTCCAACGGCATAAGCCGTTGGAAGTAATATATATACATAATTTCTTCATTTTCCAACGGCTAAAGCCGTTGGAACTAAAATAAATCCAAATTGCAGGGAAAATCCATTAATATACCTATTACTTGGCCCATTTTCCAACGGTTCAAGCCGTTGGAAGTTATATATATATATAATTCCCACAATTTCCAAATATGATATTATCTAAGTTTATGTAATTTACCAGAAAAATCATTTTTCCCCTTTTTCCAACGGCTTTAGCCGTTGGTAAAATTATATATGTTTACATTTATGTAATTTACCAAAAAAATCCATAAATCCCACATTTTCCAACGGCTTAAGCCGTTGGAAAGATTAAATATTATGTAAATTTATATAATTTACGCAAAAAATCAATATTTTCCCATTATCCAACGGTTTTAGCCGTTGGAAATATTATATATTATCTAAATTTATATAATTTACCAAAAAAATCCATATTTCCCCCCATTTTCCAACAGCTTCAACCGTTGGAAAGATTGTATATATTATGTAAATTTAATACTCTAAAACTTCCAACTGCTAGGCAGTTGGAAAAACTTTTCTCCTCATTCCAACGGTTTTGGCAGTTGGAAATTTCCAACTCCTTAACCGTTGGAAATGAGGGCAGTTGGAAATCGACGGATTTTTAGTAGTGTAAGATGCATTGAATAAAAAATATTAAATGAAATTTAAATTTTATATTAGTCATAAAAATTAAATGTCTATCATAAACCTATTGTCCACATGATATTAGTGATTAAAACAACCTACAGCTTAAATAAACAAAATTAAGAAAAATAAACAAAGAGAGAAAGAAACAATAACATTAATCTTGGTAGTGATTAAATTAAAACAAACGTATACGAGTGGAATTTAAAACTTTGGGTGTAATTATAAACAAAACTAAATTCAGAGAGACTAGTTGTAACTTTAGTTAATAGCTGACTAATGGCATTAAAAAAATATAAGGTTAGGTATAGGTTTTCAAACATTGAGAAGGTAAGTGTAATATCACATAAAGTTTAGAGAATAACTGTTAAGAAAATTATATTATTAAAGTTTTTTTTAACGAACGTCATTAACTTTATGAATTTTGGAGACGGATAGGCTACATAGGTATTCTTTTCCTTTGAATGAAGTTTTGGAAAATTATGTCATATAGTTTAAAGAAAAATAAAAAGAAAAGGTGAGGAGAAAAAAAAAAAAGAAGTAATGAAGAATTGCCTAAAAATTAGAAGCCAAGAAGTTTTCATAATTTGGTAAGAGTAATTTCGATAGAGAAAGAGAATCAATCTTAGTTAATATAAATTTTCCTTTTCAATTTGAAACAAGTGGGTATGTAGGTTATATAACCTACTTTTTAAAAGGGGAGGCTAGATCAAGATACTATCTTTTATAAGTTGATAAAATCTGGTGCTGTAATTAGCTTGTTTAACTGTTGCGCAACGTAAAAAAAAATTGTAAGATTTAAAAAAACTTGTAACGTTGAGAGATTCATCTTGAGCTTAACTTTGGAGTGTTTTCATGAATAACTAATTAATTATCTTCTGAATACATTCTCTTCCTTCCAACATCGTCGTGCTTATTGTTTAGATTCTTCTTCTTTGGAACCGGCCCTATATGCATGCTAAGGTTATAAAAAGTCTTCCCCCCTTTTTACCTCAATTAGCTGTGAACACATACTTCACATGGTCACACATCAACCCCAAAGTGATTTATTTGACAATTAATAATACGCTCAAGTCCTCTAGATATATACGCAGTTTTAAAAATCTCCTTATATGTATGACTTTCTAGACTAACGATTTAATTTGTAATTATATGGAACTTATATATATGCAAGTAGAAAATTCGGCAACCCTTAGAATAACCTTACAATGTTGAAGCACTCCGATACACTTGTGTAAAATCCGAAACATAATGGGGGGTCAATGTGCATATTCAACCAATAATTCTTTAAGATAGGTATATAATTAAATTCTGGCCTATTGTGTACTAAAAAAATTCATCCAAGTAATTGTGTTTTCTAGTTGTAAGCTAATTGCCTTGTCAAATGTATGCGAGTCATTAATTTAAAAATATGTAATTGTTTTTTTTTTTTCAATAAGCATGTTTGTTAGTATGTAAAATGCTATGATTTTCCTCTACTATTAGGAAAGTAAGTAATTAATTGTTTGACGTGGCTTCTTTTCTATATATATTTCTTCATTATCTCTTATTTTGTTTGGTGCCAATTGTCTTCTAAGAAATGTAATAAGTAACTAGGAAATAAAATAATAAATTTATCTGGATGGATTCTCCTACCTGTGCCCAATAGGATCTAACATTTTTTGCTCACATGAGAACCTTTTTTATAGAATCTCAAAACTGGCCCAACAATCAAATTCAGGCTATGCTACTGTGTAATAGTACAACGGTGTAAAAGCAAAAGAGGAGAACGAAAGATTAATCCAAATTAAGTTGGATATAGAGATTTATGCCACCGCAAAAAGATTGAACTTATTTACGTGCATTATTTTTTTTTTGTTTGAGCATATATAGTTTATATTTACACAGCTAATAACGAGTCAATTGCGGAAGAGTTGGCTTTTAATTTTCATTTTATTTCTTTATTCTCATCAGTTTAAAAGGTCATAAACAGTGAGCATGGGAATGGATCTTCGAGTGCGTAGCTCTTGGCATTGGCATACATGTGGCTGGGGTTGTCCATAGTGACTCTGATCGATTCTTTTTAATTTCTCGATCGACTTGCCACACCGGCCCCCTCGTTGATTTTTCTCATAAGCTTTTCTAGACTCTCGCCCTGATCTGTCTGACAATTTCTTTTTTTTTTTTTTTTTTGTGGATGTTCAGACCCACATGACCATATATGTAACCTCATCGATCATTGACTGAAATAATAGAGATAGGTGTATATATATGCAGACGTGGCCAAACCCAAACACGTAAATACGACTACGTAGATGTAGGCTGAAACTAGCACTGTGATAAATAATTATATTATATACGCCATAAATTTAATACATAACAAAATCAAATGATGACCTCCACCCAAATGAGCTGATTTAATTAGCGAATTATGTGTCTAATTCATTTTTAAACAAGTCTCAAATTCAAACGTCCAACTCCTGTAGAATCAGGTCCTTAAACTGGGAAATATATAGTTTTATTAAAAAAAAACAAAGATTTATTGTCAGAAAGACAATATTTGATGTTGTATTTTTTAAAAACATTTTTAGTGAAATTTCTACCATTTAATTAAATAAATGCTAATTTCTAATCTAAACCTAGATAGGGATCTGTTTGGTTAATCATTTCGTACTTAAGAGATTAACTACGTGACGTTAAAATAACGAATTTCTATTAGTGATGAGGAAAATCAAGCGGCACTACAAATTATTGAACGTAGATAAGCAATAATAATTATTATGTCGCCTTCGAACGAAGTGGAAGTGGTGGAATCCGACGCCGACGGGCTCACAATCACCTGTGGTTGTGGAGTGGGTCAAACGCGCGACGGTGGCAAACCCGCCATCACATGTTTAATTTTCCTGTTTCCACACCCCCCCCCCTCCCCCCCGCGGCTCTCTCTTTTTATTGTTTATTTTTTCCCCTCTTCCCTTCTTTAGTTCTTTTCGTTTCTTTTCCCTTAATTTTTTATACTCTATTCTTTTCGTTAGAAAAAGTGTGCTTTTCCCTTGTTACGTTCTTGGGCCAACTGTGTTTCACATATTAATTCACTAATCTGCGTAAAATCAGATTAGTACAATATTCTCATATATAGAGTAACATTTATTTTTATTTTTTAATATTTAACCAGAAGATATGGATAGCCTAATGTGAACACCGTGCATTTTCTGGCGATGGATAAAATAAACATGGAGGAAGTGCTGAGATTGGACCCGCCCTAGAGATTGGATATACCTAAGAAATCGTTAATTTATGGCAATATTTCATGGTAGTTAGAATCGTTAACTGATCATGGCCGTCTGTTGCTGGATTTAAATTGAGATGTGCGACCTTACCGGCAGCACTAATTAAATTAGCACATGGGTCAGGGTGGCCACAACCTCTGTTTACTTTTTTCCTCCAGAATTAGTATATAAGGCCGAAACGTCCTTATCTTCCGGAAAGGAAGAAACTAGACTAGAGATTAGATGGCCGAAATCTATGGACTTTAGAGACCGGCGTCGGTTAATACTACGAGTTCATGTAGGAACGGCGTTTACTTTGGTTATGGGAACGCAGAGGCAGATCAGATTATAGTAATACACATCACATGTGATCGGAATCGGATTATCTTCTAGAATCCGCCGCCGCAACAATTTATCCTTTTATTTCCGTCAACTGCTTGTGGAAAAAAGAAACAGACAAGGTCGGCCGGATGGCCCGGATCCATTAAAAAAATAAATAAACAAAGAATAATAACGATAATAACAAGACGAAGAAGAATCGGTCGGCCTTCTAGAGATCAGAAATCACACAACGTCAGGGCTCAATTCAATTGGGATATAAATGAAAGGCTTGGGGCCTCTTTAGCCGAAGTCCCTCTATAATCCACAACCGGCCTGGACCGAGTACCGAAATTGGGGTCATCCAGTTTTTACCTCTCCATGTTGGGCCCACAGAGGACCGAAGCTTGGCAATCCTTCATCCTTGTTTCTATTAGGGCTTCATGAACTTACAAACCAATATCCACGGCCACATTAATCCATTTAGAAACAGATATGAGGTAGTTTTCATCTGTGCGTTGCAGCGGGATCATGGATATGACCATAGCGAAAAGTGGAGTAGAAGTACAAATATTCAAGCCGAAAAGCTTTAAATATGAAGTGCGCAAAGAAATAAACAACACATACAATGATAAAGCAACTAATCAATTGTGTTACCATTCTGTAAATAATGTCTAAATCTCCTAAAATTTTAGAAGAAAAACATAATTGAATTTTTTATTTATAGAATCATTCATCATTAATACACCTTGGCAAACTTTAAATCAAATTCTAACACAATTGGATTTTTATTTACAGAATCATTCATATTATCTACCAAATATGACAATCTCTCAAATTTTCTGATGAAAATAAATTTGCGTTTCACTGCAATTAAATTTGATGTAACTGAGTAGAGAACTAATAGGGGAATAAAAATGAGACATTGGCTACTTGACCAATGAAATCGCGCACCCATCTAGATGTTTCCTAAAACAAATGAGACATTAAAAATAAATAATTAATGATCAATCCCAAAAAATGGGAATTAAACAAAAGCAGAGTAGTGGACTTACATTGAAAGTGAGGCTTCTATTTCAAATGATTGATGATGCAACAGACCTAAGAAGTAGAAAAACACAATGGTTAAAGAAAATGAAGGATGGTGATGAAAACCAAGAGACAATAAAAACCAAAAAAACAAACAAAAGGATAAACATGAGAAGGCCAGAATAAAGAGCAAAAGAAAAATGGAAGACTACAAAACAAAGATGAAAAGTCTTATGTGTGCCATCTAAATATTCGCTGCAAAACTTAAGCTACAAAGAAGCCTAAGGGGATTCAATGCAAAACTTAAATTGCAAATATATATATACACATTAAAGAATGTTGTCTTACCTAACATGTGAAAGCAGAGATATAGAGCAGCAAAGGATAAAATTATGACAAACGAACTAATTCCCTGACAAACAAATCATAAGAAAAAAAATCAGGTGAATTAAAGAAAAACTAATGAAAAGTGAAAGAACTTGTGGAATAAGGGTTTCCTACATACAAAAAGCTAAAAAAATAAAAACATTTAGAACCAACAAATAGAAAGGAACAAAAAGATAAAAAAAAAGCAAGTCAAAAAGATATAAATACGTCATAATGTCAAAAGAAATGAAGAGCAAAAGCAACCTCAACAACTCTTTTCTTGGTAAGATGGAAATATAATTATATTTCCACACAAATGAAAAGTGAATTTTAAATCTCCTATACACCCAAAAGAATCTCACATTAACGGATAAAAGAACCAAAATAAATGAAAAAAAAAACAATGAGAGGATTAATACCTCAATAGGTATAGAGACAATCTCTAACTACACTAGAAATAAATTTCAGATGGCACAACCACCACAAACAGGAGGTCCCAGACACACATCTTTCTCCTAAACATGTAGCGGCAAATTCTAAGGAATCCTACATCCACAAAACTCTAAAGTAGACATACACTACAAGATTTTGTTCTTGACATCAAATAACTGTGATAAATAAGAACAAATCACATAATTAACAACTACAATAACAATCTATAAATCACCACCTCTAGAAAATTGATCCAATTTCTTGATAGGCTGGCAGCTTTTTTTGCCTTCCCTAATAGGGCAAGAAGAAAAAGGGATTAGGTAAAAAAACAATCATCTAAGTAGACAAAGCACAAAGTATGCAAATAAATGATAACAATTGCAAGATGCAATCAGGTGCTCTTAAAAAATTAAGATAAAAAGAGAACAACAATGTAGAAAAAGGTCAACATAAAAAGAACATGGCTCTAAACAATAAAGAGTCAACACACAGTTGTAGAATTCCCTGACTAACCAAAAAAGGTGATCGAATGAGATAATCAAAAGATGACAAAAAATGAAAAACACAGACATGAAACAACAGTAACATTTCAAGCACATCAATGAGGAAAAACAAACAAATAGTGAATAGGAAAACAATAGCTGAGAACTATTCCTTGGAATATAGATCATGTAACAACCATGTGGAATGAAGTGATAACAACTATTCCTTGGAATATAGATCAGAGCTAAGGGTGGTGGTCGATTTAGAGCCAAAAGATTTTGGGGCAATAGAGAAAGTCAAGACCGTTCTTCACGGATGTTACCAAACAACAATGGAAAGAGAAAGAACAACTCACTGATACGGCCCATTTACCTATTTGTTTTATTTTCCCAATAACCGAAACGTCGTGTTTTGGAAATAGAAGTGTTGGCAGCTCCAACAGTCAGTAACCACCAACGACCACCTGCGCATTCTTTTTTTCTTTTCATTTCGGTCATTTCTTCCGTGTGAAGGATTCTTGGACCTTTCGCGCCCGTGTTAGTTCATTAGAGAGGTGAGGTGAATTGTATTTTGAGGGGACTCACGTTGATTGGTGAGATTGTTGAATGAATGTGAACTTCTTTTTCCTCTCCATTCTTTATGTTCCTTACTTCTTCTGTTCTATCTCTTATCTGTTACTCTTCCTATGATTGCCTTCGATACGGGCATGTATCAAATTGGCATCAAAGCAGATGATCCTCGACGACTCAGCTGGACTTGCGATGGTGGAGACTCGTAACGCTAGTGAGATCGAGGAGATGCGTGATTCCCTATGGCAACTTCATCAGTCCATCCAATAGTTCACCAATGATGTTCAAGCCTCTCTGAGAGTTACGAATGCTAGTGCTCAAGGGTTGGAAACCACTACTCATAGGGTGGACGATCTAGGGCAGATGATGGATGCTCAGCTCCAAATCCAGGCCAGAGGGCCGAACATTGCTGCTCGAGTTATAGATCGGAATCTGGTGGGGCATCCAGCCGGCGCAGAGGACTATTGCCTGGCTTCTCGCCTGACTAGCATGGATTTTCCCCGATTCAATGAGGACGAGGTAAAGGAGTAGGAGTACAGATTGCAACAATTCTTCTACATTAATGAGACACCCATGGAACATTGGATCCGATTGGTAGCCATTCATCTCGATGGAGCAGCATTACAATGGCATCAATGGCATCAATCTTACATGAAGGATGCTGGACCCAGGGGAGTGAATTGGGTAGAATACTTTTAAGCTTTTAAGGAACATTTTACTGGTAATTTTTGTCCTAACCCCCTTACGGAGTTAATCAATCTTAAGTAGACAGGATCCGTAAGGGAGTACCAGAATTGTTTCGATTAACTATATCCTAAAACCAATATTCCTGAAGAACAGGGGTTGATATTTTTTCTAAATGGCTTGAAGGAAGAAATACAAACTCCTGTCCGTATGTTTCATCCTGTCACTTTGTAGCAAGCCCGAGGTCTCGCGAAGCTACAGGAAGCTACTTATATGGCTTGGGCATGGAAGATGAACAGCGTAGTACCACCACCATCTTTGTCTCGAGCTCGAGGACTGTTGGGGCCTCCACCAACCCCCAAACAGTTGCCACCACCGCAGTCGTTCCCTAAATCAATACTTGGGCCATTACCTGGCCCTTCGACCAGAAATCTTGGAGCTCAACCTGTTAGACGAAGACTCACTACTCAGGAGATTAAGGAGAAACGGGCTAAGGGTTGTGCTTTTGGTGTGATAAAAGATTTCACAGTGGTCATAAGTGTGCTCGACCACAATTGCATGCCCTGATAGAATTCGAAGAAGATGAAAAAGATAGTTCAACCCCAATGGAATTAGAGGAGGAAGACATGGGGGAATTAGCTACGATATCTATACAAGCTGTGACCAAGGGCTCCTCAATGGGCACCAAACAACTGCAAACTCTCAAGGTCTACGGTACCATCAATGGGAAACTTGTAGTGATACTTGTAGATACGGGCAGCACTCATAACTTCATTACCCCTCAAGCAGCTCAGAGGGTGGATTGTGAAATGACTAGTACTCACCCAACAAAGATAAGGGTAGCAGACGACTCTACCTGCCATAGCCTCACCATGTGCCCTGAGGTTCAGTGGCAGTTTCAGGAAACTGGTTTTGCCTCAAACATGCTAGTGTTACCTGTTGCCAGCTGTGATATAGTGTTAAAAGTACAATGGCTGAGAACATTGGGTGATATCTAGTTTAATTTTGGTAGCATAAGTATGAGGTTCAACTGGAAATGACAGCCGATGGAGTTGAGGGGAATCGAGCCAACATGTAAATTGGTTAACAACTCCAAGGTGATCTGACTAATACAGAAGGGAAATCTGGCAGCCCTTTGTTATCTTGTGGAAAAGGAAGAGGGGGTTATTTAGCTTTACAATCTGGAGATTAACGTCGATCATGAGAAAATTCAGATGGACCAGATATTGGCTTTATATGTGGATGTCTTTAAAGAACCAGAAGGCCTTCCCCCACATCGGTTCCATGATCATGCTATTACATTGAAGGGGGGTACTGACCCTGTTAAGGTTCGACCCTATGTCCATCCTACTACACAAAAAAATTAGATAGAAAAACTCATTGGAGAGATGTTATCATCAGGGATTATTCGGCCTAGTAAAAGCGAATCCTCCTCCCCTGTTGTGATGGTGCGGAAGAAAAATAACTCGTAGAGAATGTGTGTGGACTATCACATACTTAATAAGCACATAGTGAAGGAGAAGTTTCCTATTCCAGTTATTGACGAAATAATTGCTGAATTTTGCCATGTTCACTATTTTTCTAAGTTGGACTTACAATCAGGATATCATCAGGTAAAGATGAGACCTGAGGATGTGCATAAGATGGCATTTCGGACTCATGACGGGCACTATGAGTTCTTGGTTATGCCCTACAGCCTAACCAACGCACCAGCAGCCTTCCAAAACATGATGAATGACATCTTCCGCCCCCACCTTTAATGATTTGTCTTCGTATTCTTTGATGATATTCTGATTTATAGCCGGAATTGGGAGGAACACCTGAAGCATTTGGAAGTAGTCCTAACTACTCTCCGAAAGCATACGTTATATGTAAAAAGAGCTAAATGCATCTTTGGCTCAGCACAAGTCGAATGCCTCGGTTATCTAGTGGGAAGACAGGGGGTGATGGCAGACCCGAATAAAATTACAACAATGATGAGTTGGCCTAAGCCTTAAAATGTGAAGGAGCTGTGCAGATTTCTGGGCTTGACAAGGTATTGTCACCGGTTTGTAAAGAATTACAGAGCTATAAGCCGGCCTTTGACCAGCCTATTAAAAAAGAGGGAATTATAATGGAATGAACAGACAGAGTACACTTTTGAGATGCTAAAGAAAGCCTTAACCTCTGCCCTAGTGCTCGCGATGCCTAACTGTTCGCAACCCTTTACTATTGAGACTAATGCTTCAGGTAAAGGAATTGGGGCGGTGTTGTTTCAAAACGGGCACCTCATTGCATATCTCAATAGAGTATTGAATTTGAGGGAGTAAAAGTACTCTGTGTATGAAACGGAGTTGTTGGCTGTTGTCCAGGTGGTTTAGAAATGGCGAGCCTACGTAATCGACAGTATGTTTGTCATCCGGACAGACCAACAAAGTTTAAAATATTTGTTAGAACAATGCATAGTCACTCCAGCTCAAGAGAAGTGGTTGGTTAAGTTAATGAGATATGATTTTAGTATTGACTTCAGAAGTGGGAAAGAAAATAAAGCAGCAAACGCATTATCCAGGCAGCCTGCAGTAGCTATCGAGGAAGCCACCCTTATGGCATTTGCCTTTGTATCTTCTAAGTTACTACAACAGATCAAAGAAAGCTGGGTGAAGGATGTCAAGTTACAAAAGATTATCCAGGAGTTATGCCAAAACCCTAGAGCACACCCCAAATATTCATGGCACCAGGATATTTTAAGAAGAAAGGAAAAGGTTGTGGTGGGACCAGACCAAGATTTGAGGATGAAAATCATTTCATTGATGCATGATGGCCCTCTAGAGGGACATTCTGGAATGTCTGTTCCTGAAAAAAGAGTATGGCAGCATTTTTTCTAGAAAAAACTGAGACAGGATGTTCCAAGGCTGGTGTGGTCTTGTGAGACTTGCCAGCATTACAAAGGTAAGAACGTGGCCATTCCAGTGCTCTTACAGCCGTTGCCTATTCCCTAATCAGTTTGGAGCTCCATTTCCATAGACTTTATTGAAAGGTTACCTATAGCTCAAGGTAAATCTGTTGTTTTGATGGTGGTTGATCGATTAAGTAAGTTTGCACATTTTATAGCCCTTTTTCATCCTTATTCTGCAATCATAGCGGTGCAAGCTTTCTTGGATAACATTTTTAGGCTGCATGGGTTGCCTCAAGATATTGTGTGCGATCGTGATTCTGTGTTTGTGAGCAAATTTTGGTAGGAATTGTTCTACAAACTCAAGGTTCAGCTGAAGCTGCCGACCGCCTACCACCCCCAGACCGATGGTCAAACAGAGGTTCTTAACAGGTATCTTAAGTTTTACCTCCGATGTGTAGCTGTTGACAATCCTAGAGAGTGGGTTCATTATTTGCCAATTACTGAGTATTAGTACAATACGAATTGCCACAGCTCTTTACAAATAACTTCATATGAGATGTTTTATGGCCAGCCACCCCCACCACATATACCTTACTTACCAGGTGATTCCCCTATCAAGGCAGTTGATAGGAGTCTCCAAGCTCGAGAAAGAACTATTGGACAGATCCGGTTAAAACTGGACAAGGCTCAAAATAGAATAAAACAATTGGTTGATAGAAAAATGAATGAAAGGCAGTTTGCTGAGTAGGAGTGGGTGTGGCTTAAGTTACAGCCCTACAGGCAGGTGTCAGTTGTTTCTAGACCTTCTTAAAAGTTAGCTGCCAAATACTTTGGCCACTACGAGGTGTTACAGAAGATAGGAGTAGTGGCGTATAAGCTGGGGTTACCCGAGGGGTGTAGAATCCACCCTGTGTTCCATGTTTCCCTCCTCAAGTTATACAAGAGGGCAATTCCTTCTGCCAGCACCATACCACCAGTGGATGACTTAGCTCAAGTCTTGTCTGAGCCAACCAAGGTCATTGATAGAAGGATTGTGAAAAAGGGGAATAGCGCTGTCACTCAAATACTGGTGCAATGGTCCAATGCTTTACCTGAGGATGCGACCTGGAAGGATCCTCAAAAGTTACAGAAAAGGTTCCTTTAGTTCGATCCTTGAGGACAAGGATCTTTGAAGCAGGGGGTACTGATATGGCCCATTTACCTATTGGTTTTATTTGCCCAATAACCGAAACGCCATGTTTTGGAAATAGAAGTATTGGCAGCTCCAACGGTCGATAACCACCAATGACCACCTATATATTCTTTTTTTCTTTTCATTTTTGTCATTTCATCCGTGTGAAGGATTCTCGGACCTTCCGCGCCCGTGTTAGTTCGTTAGAGAGGTGAGGTGAATTGTATTTGAGGGGATTCATGTTGATTAGTGAGGTTGTTGAATGAATGTGAACTCCTTCTTCCTCTTCATTCTTTCTGTTCCTTACTTCTTCTGTTCTTTCCTCTTCTTTGTTACTCTTCCTATGATTGCCTTTGATATGGGCACGTATCACTCACTAAATTCTTTTTCTCATTCGAAATCGAACCTATGAACACAACATTTCAGATCACTTGACACCTCCTTCCTTATTGAGCGATCATTTCTAGCCCCAGCTTCGCCACAACATTGCCTTTCGACATCTGATAAGTGGTAGTTGATGACGATGAAAATGTGGGCCAAAACGAAACTCCAGCCTAGACATAACCCTCAGCCCTAAACTGCCTACAAGCCTACAATCGTGGCCAAACCAACCTAAAACTTGGCAACTATTCATCTATAGTACCTGGTGTTCATATTTAGAAGGTAGTAGTAATTCGAACGTATCTTCCTTTCTGTCTCCATTTTTTTTTAATATTTAACTTTGATATGAAAATTGGAAAAGAGAAGAAACTTTTACTTTTATTTTCATATTTTTCCTTCATTTTTTACACATAAATTAAGATACATAAAAAAATATGAATATTAAAATTATAGTTTGAAAGGTAATGTGGTAAAATAATTTACTAATTATTAAAATGTTGTAATTATTGAGACAACTCAAAATAGAATATATTTTAAACAATTTGAGACATACAGAGTGTCTTTTATGCCATAGTATATCATCTGCTAGGTGAAAGATGATTTACAATAAATCAAGAGGCATACAAAAAATAAGAATATTAAAATTATAGTTTGAAAGGTAATGTGGTAGAATAATTTACTAATTATCAAAATGTTGTAATTATTGAGACAACTCAAAATAAAATATATTTTAAAGAATTTGAGACGGACAGAGCATCTTTTGTGCGATAATATATCCACTACTAAGTGAAAGATGATTTACAATCTAATGTCAAAATGAAAATTTCTTTAACCAAGCTTTCTTTATATACTACACAACACAATTAAGGATTTCAATGAGTGGGATTGGGGTCGGATGAAGGTATTTTCATATCTTACCTACTACGTTGGACGCCTTATCTGTATCTTACCTATCTCCCATTGAGTAAATGATTTTCACATTCATATCCTACACATTATTAAATGGGTTGGATCAGGTAAAATCTATTCACTTACCTCAGTTTTACAACAACAATTTTATTGAACTATATCATGCCCAGTTATACATTTGTTTACTATTAGAAACATCTATTATATATTATCTATCAAACTAATTCTGACTCATTCCTAATTCTATATAATTTATTTATTATGCTTTCATTTTAATTTTAGCACATAAATAATACTAATATGTTACACACACATACATATATATGAATTGAATTTTTGGGCGGGTGAAAACAAAAACTACATTCGACCCAAATTCAATCAATTCTAAAAATAAAAAATAAAAAAATCGACCTATCGAACTAAATGCAACAAGATGTCCGTCATTCTGAATATCTATTGATATTCCTAAACACAATTGATCAAAGCCAGTTTTTTTTTCTTTTCCTATTTCCTATTTCCTTTTTTTACTTAAAGGCCTCTAAATCAGTAGTTGACACGCCATTATCACAAGGCTAGAGTAGGATCTTGGGTGACCAGTCCAGCTGAAGAGTGAGATCATTATGATTATACACACAAGGAGTTGAGCTAGTCCATCCAGAATCATTTCATAACCGCACCTACCCACCCACCACTAGCTGAGCCAGAACCGATTAGTTTTTGGTAACAATCTCTAGAATCCAGAGACCAGTCAAAATGCAATATTCGCTTGGCATCCCTTACCAATTATTCACATGCAGTTGGCCGGCCACCTTCCTCCTCCCAACTTGGCACTTTCCTTCCATCCACTTATCATTGTCTTTTCCGTTAAAAAAAAACACAAAAACAGCGCGCATGTTTAATCCCATAAGAATGGTCAACAAAGGAGCATGTTGAATTTTGCTATAATTAGAATAAAATTTCGAGAGCCTTCCAAGCTCTTCAATCAATTCTTGTGCTAACTAAATCTAAATGGGTTTGTCCACTAACTATTGGCTTCTCCACCATCCAGAGACGAATTGTGTCATTTTCAACAGATGGTCTTCAATATGATAACTTCAAAGTTCAAACTCGCATCTGTACTACTATACATCTTCAGAGTATTTGAGGCTTGAATCATTTGAACTCCCACAAGGCCCTGCGCCTTCTGGAGATTATAATGGATGGAAGCTTGAGCAACAATGAAAACACCAGCAGCGACGACATGGACAAATCAATCAAGAGCGCCCCGATACACAATCAAGTCATCAAGATAAAGAGAGAGTTCGAGAATATTAAACATCCCTCACTGCGGCAGCCGGAGATCAGACGGCTGCTCCGCGGAATCGCCCGACGGCAACGCTCACAGTCCCCGTTGGGATTAGCCAAAAGGTCCATATCCGTGGGTAACTCCTAGAAAATAAGACGAAGCTAGCAGCTGCCCTGCCAAACCAAGGGTGGGTGACTGGGATAGGAAAACCTTTTCCATTGTGCTTCTTGTTTCTAGTATTTGTTCTTTTTTTGTTTCTCTATCACAGGTTTTTGGATCTCTGTCTTCTAAGTTTACCAGTTGTACGTAGCGTTGTGAATACATATGTATAAAACTTCTTCTACTCTGTCTCTCTAATATTCTTCCTCTGCCTCACAACCCAATAAGTAAGACATCTCACTCCTATATCTCCAACAGCAATTATAGGGAGAAACTGTTTTGTGTGTGAACACCTTCTATCTAATGGTCATGACTTTCTGCGCTAACACAAGTTCTGAGAAAAGTTGCCCTTCCTTCCCCCAACCTCCCCACCCCCCCAAGCCACCTCTTTATAATGGACTAAACAACACATTGTTAAAATTTCCAGCCGACTATTAGTTTTGGAAGCTACAGGATGATAAACCAGACGAAGATAGGTGGTGTTTAGTTATAAAGAATTTTTTTTATTTTTATTTTTAAATTTTCTTTTATAGAAGTTTGAGTACAAAGATATGAAAATTCTTGTTTCTTGAGCTCTAGAAAATTCACGTATTAAAATGAAAAATATATAAAACAAAGCTTTATGTTCTTTAACATGAATTTTTCAAAGTGAAGAATGCACTCAAACTTTTATCAAAAAAAATTTGAAAAAGAAAAAATGGGAAAATTTTCCACAACCAAACATCATATGCTTTTAGCATGCTACATGCAGAAACAAGTACAACATGTAGATATGGAGTACAGATGGAAGACCATAATCAACAGATTCAGTCCTTTTTCGTGAACCAGCAATAAATGCTCAAATAGTGAGAATAAGAAGAATACCAAAGGTACATAGATAAAGAAACGGATGGATGAAACAATGGACTGATGATGCTATTTCAATATCCTGAATAAACAAAACTGCAGCTCACAAGCTCCTTACAGTATTAGCACTTAGTGATGCAAGTTTTTTCACCCTCCTCGAGAGTTCTCTCATTACATCTATAATCAGAGACTTTTTCTGGATTCTGAACTGGATGGCTAATTCACTTGCGGCCGAGACACCCTGTTTCAACAACTTCTCATCATCCATGATCTTCGTGGGGAAATGTTCAAGTGCAATTGCACAAAGGGCAATAATGGTGCGGAAAGAAGCCACTTCTGTTTCAATTCCTAGAGGAGCTTCGGATGATAGAGATTTGAGGGTGCTCAGATCCTGTTGCTGAACTTTCTCCACATCACTTGCTAATATTACTCGTAAGGCAGCCAAAAATCGTCCATCTACTACTTCCGGGCCCCCTATGAGTACCTGATGAGGGAGACTATAATTGAAATGCCGACAACGAGTACATTTCATTTCATTCAATTTCTTTTCTCTCTTTTTTTTTTTTCTTTCATTTTTCCACAAACAAATTGCCATAGAATTAGAAGCTAACTTCGGAAAGTTCCAGCTGAAGGAGAAAGGCTGTTTTCCCAAGATTTATTCCATTTTATTCTGTTCTTTTTCCTTTTCCTTTCCTTTTTTTTCTTTTCTCTTCATTAAAACAGATATAAGAAAAATTTTCGCTGAACTTATCAGTGCAGTACCAGAAGATTTGACAAAAATATGTACTTCATTCCAAAACTCAAAAATCAAGTATTTAAATGTAGAAAATAATCTACAGGGTTAGCACCATCAGTCCATGCACCATATAGTAAGCAATTTTATATGTTCAAAATGACAACCAAATATTACCAGGCAATGCAAGGACAGGTCCAAACCTTGAGATCTGTTGCTTCCCCCTCTAAGTTTAACTGTGACAGGATTTCTTGCTGCCAAGGAGCTGGAGATGAAAAGTTGGGTGAAGTGACCCCAGCAGCCATGCTGGCAGCATCCAGAAGAGCTCCATCATATTTCAGTTCAATATAGTCATAAGGGTTTGAAGGTATAACGAATCCATAATCTAACAGGAAAAAGTCATTGCTTAGACAGCTATAATTAAGCAGTAAAGGCTCCTCTTGTTTGATCTCCTTTTCTGCCACAACCTAAGGGACAAACAGATAGAAAGAATTAGTTGTTTCTATTTATAGTCAGGAACAAGGTTCTAAAATTGCAATACCTGCCTTTACTACCATACTTGTATTGGCCAATCCTTGCACAATTTTCGCATTTGGGTTGAAACTATGGTTGCACATATCAATTAGCGGAAGCATCATGGGGATCTCATTGTGGGTTCCGTCTTGAAGCTTTCCATACAAACGGAATGCCCTAGTTGAGACAGCTGACATTGCCCAGCCAAGAGATGATGCATCCACATCTTGGCCACCAAAAGGGTGACAGCTGGGTGGCATGTTTTCAAGGATTTTCTTAACTACTTGTTCAAAATCCAGAAGAAACCGGCACCTTTTATTTACCTGCGCTAATAAGAGGGTAAATTTTGATGCTTTAACGAGTGAAAAAAATAGAAACTTCCACATATAATAATTTGACTTTCTGATCATATATTACTCAGAATCATATACAAATATGGGCATTTTTTTATTGGCAAAAGATTAACACAAACATGGTATTAACTGTCTTATATCAGGTCATATACCTGGTAGAGTAAGGGAGCATACTGCAGATTCTTTATATCATCTCCAGTAAAGAAGATGGGCACGCTGTAAGTTTCAGGTAGGTTGCTGATATATGGCCACCAAAAGGAAACAACCTTTGCTCTCTCTCCCAGAAGTTTCAAACCCAATTTCATAGCCCATAGTTCCTCTGTCAAATTCCCTTAATGTTAAGATTACTCAAATTCAAAGACTAAACAGCATAATTTGGTGATACTGATGTTAACCACCAACAAGAATACAAGATCCATGGCCAAGCCATACGATGATTGATGCAATCCTCAATCACAGGACACATTATAAAGGTTCCTATAGTAAAAGAATTATTAATTCAATATATTAATAAAAGAAATTAACATAATGAGCCTAAAAAACTCAGGTGGGATAAGAAACCTCACTATAACATAACAAGGCTTGTTGTGAAAACTGTGAGAACAGCATCTACGTTAGAGCAATTATAGTTTTGTGACAGAATTGTGACTAGCTCATGGGCAATGATTCTCAAATGAGACCTGACCATAAACATGTGACCAGTAGATTCAACGAAGTGGCCCTTCCTGAACCAAAAAAAAAGTTCTCTTCCTGAAGCCGCACAAGATATTGGGCCATACAAAGAGACACATGATGTTACCAAAATGCACAATCCCAAGATAATACTTGGTGATGAAAACACTAGTAAGGTAAAACAACATTTCCTCCAGGTTCGAGAACATATGGTAAAAGTCATAAAGAAAGTTCCATGCTTAGTTTTCCTCATATATGAATTAAACACCAGTCACGTTTTAACTTGAGTTAGTGCAACTGTGAAAATTCTCTATAGAAATATCCCGAGCACGAAGGGACACCATGCGTTTTACAAGTAAACCAGTGTTACTGTAACTTAAAAGCCAATAGCTCCTTCTACCTATTACCTAGAATTCAAAACGAATTTATTGTATAATCTGCCAGAACTCAAGGTTCAATCATAAAAATTACAGAGCTATGCTACTGGCTTACAAAACAAATGCAGAGCTAATGTTAGTCAAAACAAACAAATATAAACTAACAAAAGAAAAAACTCAGAAGTAGTAAATACAAAAAAGCTTAGAAAGGCGCCATGCTACTGAAAGCGATTAGCCTACCAGGAACTCGACGAGCCAAATCGAGCAAGACAGTGTCGTGTTCTTCCTCACCATTGGCAGGGGGTGACCTCAATGGGATGTGATCAGGGAGGATGATGAGGTCGGAACCTTGTGGAATTTCTCGAGACGCTAACAAGCCGAGCCCAAAGGCGGCGTCTTGCTTTATCTTCAGCGCGTCGTGCACGAACCCACCTGCACTTTTAACCCATTTCACCAGGTCCGGTGGATGAGCCGCCAGCCTCGCCGGTATTGATGCCGCCGCGCACGTCAGCGGTCGGAGGTGGGTTAGCGAGCAGAATAGCGTATTTGGAACCACCATAATTGGTTTTTGAGCTCGCAGGCTTCAGAATTCTGAGCACCGATAATTGATGATGGCGCGACTAGATTATACACGTTCTCTGCTTCCCGGAAAACTCGCAAAATTCCCTAACTTTGCAACTCGTACAAATTTGCCACTGAACTTTCATGTCTGCAACGATATGTTTAGATAATAGACTAATATTGTAGCAATAGCTTGCGTTTTTTTGTTTTTGAAATGAACCTTATTATATCATATACTGTTAATTGAATGATTATTTCTTCCAAAGTTCTGTGTTACACAATTTAATTAATTGCATTGCATAAATTCATTTTTTTAGAACGAACTATTACAAAGAATTCATTGAATTTAATTTCTTGGCGTAGTTAATTCTGTATATGCTTTGTGAAAAGTTGATCCACATGTGTTCATTTGATCTTACCATCTCTGAACTTTCAAAGCTTTAGGATATTGACCTATCTCACAATTTTATTGTAGATATTTATTGCTCTTCTTCGCACACATGCAACTTCGTTGGTCTCTCAATTTGCTCCCTCATAAGTTTGGCTTGCGCCCAAGTTTGCACATTCTTATAAGGGTTTTAGTTAGAGTACATATATCCTTATCAATTAAGCCAAACTCTATACGGCACACACATAAGTAGATCATTTAGGATAAAACAACGCTTTATGATAATGGGAAATGAAAAAAATTGATAAAAGCATTAAGTTTTGTTATTAAAAAACATTGTCTGGTAAGGCACCCGATTTACTTGAAGTAGAACCTGTATGAACTTATCGTCAATTGGGTACAAAATGGAAAAATTCAGTTTTATTATGGGGTGTGCCCGAAGTCCGTTGGTTTTAAGGGCGTACAGGCCCAAGTAATTTTGTTTTGGTGATTAGGCCCAATTACTTTTAGATGTCATGGACACAACCCTTCCAAAGTTCCAAGTCCTTCGGCCCACGTTCCTGTCTGCTATCGCTAGGAATTCTTTTCTAAAAAAAAAAGGAAAAACGAACAGAAGAGCCGTTACTATTAGCGTTCTGTTGGAATTTTTCTCTCAGTCGATCAATCTGATGAATGTCTCTCTCCGGAGCCATTAACGCTTTTAAACACAGAACAACAAATCTTATCTCATGGAAACCAGTAATCGGCGTTTACCCTCTATTCTTCTCTTTTCTTTATTACTCTGTTCAATAACACCTTCAATTTTAGACTGGAAGGCTCCAACAAACCCTAGCGGGACGCTTGGAGCGGAGAGGAGTCGCTCTTCACTCCGGGAAGATTTCTGCCGTGAAGTTGTGCCCCGAGTTCGCCGGCGGCGGAAGGAACTTTGAGTTTGGTTCTCACTTGATCCCTGCGTCCATCGATTTCGTCCAGGATTCGCCCTTGTGTACCACTCTTGCCAAAGGCGGCTACAGTGTTCGGACGGTCGAGCATTTGCTCTCAGCTCTGGAGGCTCTGGGAGTCGACAATTGTAGGATTCAGATTCGAAATCTCGAGGGCGACGACCACCATGTTGAGGTTCGAAGATTACGTGAAAAAACAAAAAAAAAAAAATCAATTTCACTTTCTTTTTACTGCAATCTAGTCTGGGGAAAGGCGTATGATGTTTAGATACCGATTGAAAACTGACACAGGTTCCTAATTTAGATGGGTCAGCGAGAGAGTGGGTGGAGGCGATACAAGAGGTTGGCCTAGAGGTCGCCTTGGATCACTGTGGGAACAGTTCTACAAAATTAGCTCCGTACTTGGAAGAACCGGTTTATGTATGGAGGAAGGACTCCTTCATAGTTGCTTTCCCAAGTTCAGAGGTGCGCATAACTTATGGAATTGACTTTCCGCAGGTAAAAATTTGATATTTCTCTCACTTTTTTTTCTGACGACTTGAACTTGGAATTTTCGTCCTGCTTTACTCTTAGTTTTATTTTGTTCTTTTTTCTGAAGGACCTTATCCTGACTAACATCCCCTTGGGTGTCCCCTCTGTAACTTTCTCTGTTTGGTTTGCTTTGCTTCTTCTGTGTATATTGTATCTGGAATTGGTAATTACAATGGATTTATTTCAGGAACAGATGGGACAGAAAAGGTTTAACCACGAAATCGTTTTCCTTAAAATCATTTTTTCTTTTCATAAAAAAACTCGAATTTCTTAAGTACTTGGTCAATGGTTTCTTCGTTCTTCATGGGTTTTTTCCTCCAAAACAAAAGAGCTCCCTTGGAAGATTGCCACATGAGAAAAAGAAACCTCATTCTTTATGGTGGATTGGTATTGAAATGTTTGAGGGCACATATCTTGTTTACATGATTTCTGTTCTCTATCATGATATTAGCCATCCCAGCAGCAAAAAATAAGTGAAAAAGGCAAGATGATAAGGGAAAAACAAAAGTAAGAAATGGTTAAACAGCTCCTGAAATTTGAATTTCACACAAACCAACTCACCAATTCCCCCTTTTCTTCTTTTGTTGGCATGGAGACAGGTGTAGAACCCTGGGCTTGGATTCTAAATTATAGAATAGCCAGCAGTTTAGTATCAAGATATATCATTCTGATGGCCACATCTGTTATTGTGAGAACAAAGTTCGTGAAATGTCATGCTACAATATAATAACTAACAGAAGTCTCATGTTCCTTGGCCGGTGCCGATAGCTGCCATCATTGAATCAATCAATCAATTAAGCCTTAGTGCTACTAGTTGGTGTCGGCTACATGAATCCTACATCTCCAATCAACTCGGTTGGTAGCAAGCTCCTCAATAATCCTAGCAAGCAAGGTGTACTAAATAATCCCAAGTAAGTTTAGGTCTCCCCTTACCTTTGTTACCCCCACCTGCATCTATACTATCACTCTTATGCAGCGACACATCTATTAGTCTCCTTTGAATGTGACCAAACCATCTAAGACAACCCTCCCTAATTTTATCCTCAAGTGAAGCTACATTCACCATCCTTCTAATGTTGTCATTTCTAATTCTATCCCTTAGTGAATGCCCACTCATCCCTTATCTCCGTGACATTCATTTTGTTTGCATGTTACTTTTTCATTGCCCAACATTCAATACCGTAAAGCATGGCTGGTCGGATGACCATCCTACAATGTTTTCCCGTTGGGAGGCACATTTTTTTATCAAGTGTAACTTTTGTGGCACTTCTCCATTTTGTCCAGCCTGCTTTAATTTGGTGATTGACGTCTTGTTCAATGTCTTCCTCCTTATGAATAATTGAATCTAAATACTTAAAGGATTCACTTTAAGGGAGTTCTTGGCCTTCTAGTGAAACCTTACCATCTTTCCTGCTTCTTTGTACAGTAAACTTACACTCCATGTATTCCATCTTAGACCTTCTTATTCTAAAACATCTACATTCTACGGGATTTCTCCATAGTTCTAACTTATGAGTTACCCCAATCTTAGTCTCTTCATCTAAAACAGTGCCAATCGCTGCCATCTGTGACTTTTCTTGTAGCATAATTACACGTCTTAACTTAAACTGTCCTCACATAGGGAAGTGATACTTGATAAATATGGTATCTCCTGCAATCCAGCATGAATTTGAAACACTATCTTTTGTCAACTGTCCAAGTAGTTTCAGTTTTTGGCAGTCTCAGATATGTGCACCTAACAATTTGGACATGCTTCTAAATTTGCAGCTGTGTCTATGTTCATTATTGAGTGCAGTGAGTTATCTTAGAGGTTACTATCAATCTGATAAAATAGTCTTATTTTTTCTATTGATTATGGTTCAAAATATTCTTTTACTTACTGCAGGCAAAAGCAATTGGTTGCCAGTGGTTTTCTTCACCCTCTTTTGATGAATCTTTTTATGAACAGCATATAGCTTGTGCAAGGACTTTCTGCATTTACGAAGAGGTTAGTTCCAACTTCACTAGTAGAGAATCTTGTACGCAGCTGAAACAGTCTAGTATTAGTGATTCCTATATGAAGCTCAACTACTGGACGCATGTAAATATGACCTTGACATGACAAGAAAATCAGCATGGGTTTTCTTGCTCTCTTGTAAGACTGACACTCACTGTGCCCCTCCTTTGTCTCACTTCATAAGTGTGATTCTCTGTGTGAAGCATGCGACTTTTTATTTGCTTTATGAGTTACTTAAAAATGTTACTATTAACAAGATAATATCATAAATGCCTACGTTAAACAAGGAAAAATGATAAGATTGTCCAATTATAACCGAAGCTCCAATATTTGCATCTGATAAATGGTATCAGGCTCTCAACTTTTTTAGTCTCTGCATCGATCATACCGTTGCTTTGGTTTATGGTTCAAATTTCTGAGCAGAATGTGTAAGAGAGAATAATGGTGCCTCTTAGCAGCCACTAACTCAACAGCTTTGAATTTCAATCCATATATTTAGAGTCCGTAATAGTGTAATTAGCTGCACTTCTATTGTTAATGTTCATCAACTTGAGTTTTATTGAACATTAATTTGCTATCTGAATGCTTAATTTTGTGTGTATGTCCTTTCAGGTTGAACGCATGTGTAATGCAGGATTGATTAAGGGAGGCTCAACAGATAATGCGATTGTTTGTAGGTGAGATGCTTCATATCCTAATGTTTTTCCAGGTTCAAATTTTGAGTTGCTTGGTACTTATAAGGTGTTTTTGTCAAAAACTCTTGAGTGTAGAATTTGTATTGAAGATGGCTACAGGCAGCCAGTCTTCTGTGGTCATTGCATAATTTGTGTCCTTTTCTCTTTTCCTCCATTTCAGTGCCACTGAAGGTTGGTTGAACCCCCTTCGTTTTCACGATGAACCTTGCCGGCATAAAGTCTTGGATCTCATAGGAGACCTTTCCCTTTTTGCAAGCTCTGGCAGTCAAGGACTCCCTGTGGCACATTTGGTTGCTTTCAAGGTATTTACCTTTGAGCTTTCCTTTTTGTTCTTTCCCGTTTGTCATCATATCTTCCCCAAAAGGAGTGATAGGTGAGGTTCAGTGCTCAGGTGTGCCTGAGTTCAATGCTCTGAATATGCGGATATATAATCACATTCTGAAATCACATTATGCATTATCTTCATTTGCTTTTGGAGTTTTTAAGATCAGAATTGGAATTTGATGTTCATCATCTGTGACAGGGTGGGCATGCACTGCATGCAGAGTTTTTACGCCGACTGTTGGGTGTTGTTGAGGCCGATAAAACCCTTACTACAATATCTGCAGTTAAAGTATAGACTTCAGAATGATCATCTTCAGTCCATCAACTCAAATGGTAGAGAGAGTAGCTCAGAATCTTCATCTTCTCTCGCAAAGGTCACTGATGTATGGCCAACAGGATCAGTGGTTCACAATTCCAGTTGCCGTTCTATCTTCAGACTAGTATTCTTAATTCCATTTTTCTGTTGCGATCCACTGTTCCAGAGATTATACACCTCCTAGAACAAGTTTTAAGCAGTAATTCGAACATGGGAGTTAAATTATGGGAATAGATTCCTGGATAACCAGTGTGCAAATAAGAAAACAATTGCATTTGTTGTCACATGATAAAATTTCAGAGATGAGACTAATTGAGTGATGCAACTGGTGGATGATATTTTTGCACTCGTAGCCGCTGAAGGAGGATTAGAACTAACTAATACGGCATTTGCATAAGGAGTTCCAAGTATTGTGTATGTCAGTAATCTGTCTGATCCTTTCTTTACGGGAACTACCTGTAATAACGGATCTATTAATCATAAAGAGAATTAGTGTTCCTGACCCTGCTTTACCTTAGTTATTATTTGAACAAGTGAAAGTAAAATAAATTTAGCCAGTTTCTTTTTCATCCAAAAAATTAGGACCATCTATTCCATCCAAGAATTTCTTTCGTTTCATAAATTACCTTTGTGAACAGCACAGAAAACAATCATTTATATTCTAAGTTGTGCTTTGCTGATGGTTCAAATAGTCGTATCGTATGGTCCTAGACATGCACAAGTAAGCCCACGGGTGAATTCACTCCATTAAATTTCAGTCAGACTTTGGCCGGTGTGATACCAACGGTAAGTCTCCTCAAATCGCAACAATTTACTGCAGACAAACGTAGAGAACCCAAACCAAAACCCCTTTTGACTATGTCGTTGGAGAATGGAGATTTTCAATGCAGGCAGCGTCTGTGTTTTAAAAACAATATACCAATTACCAACCAATTGGTTAGCAGTTCCCATCAATCGGCACTTATACTTTGCTTGATCTCTTTAATTTTTCCCTATTCAACTGTTAGATTCTATACCGGTGTTCATTTCCCCAGCAAGAGCAGAGCAGGTGTGGAAAAGCAAGCACAGGACAGACAGAATGGCCAGTTTGTCCCACCATTCCATTCGATTTCGAATCCATCCCCCCCGAGTGTCGAAAAATAAGAACTAGAATGGTAATTTTCCCAACACAATACAAGCGCCAAATAGCAGAAACTGCCAGAAAAGCTATCATCTGCCAGTCAACCAACCCAAATCTAAATATTCTATCCACTGTAACACTATGCTCTCGTTATTTTTTCTTGCTCAATCTCGGAAAACCCAAACCAGCTGAAAACCTTCTAAACTCTCTCTCTCTCTTTGCCTTCTCTTCCAAGTTCCATCCCAATTTGTTCTGTTTTCATCTTCCTGTGATTTTTCACTAGTTATGTTTACCTTCTCTTCCTAGAACCCTCCCATCGCCGTTTCCATGTCTTCAACCTCTTCCACGGATCCTCAGGCGCCGCTCCTCCGCCCGCGCCAACCCGATGCCCGCCCGGCCACTCTCGCCGCCTTGCTTGGTCGGGCCACCGGCCGCCGTAGCGCCTCCGTGCTGGTGCGTCAAACGGCGGCTCGGGAGCTCGAGGAGCGGCGAGCCGACTGGGGCTACTCGAAGCCCGTGGTGGCGCTGGACATGCTCTGGAACACGGCCTTCGTGGGTGTGTCGGTGGCCATGCTGATTTGCACGGTCAACGAAGAGCCCAACACGCCGATTCGGATTTGGATCGGCGGGTACGCTCTCCAGTGCCTGGTTCATGTGGTGCTTGTTTGGTTGGAGTTTAGAAAGAGGAATTCCCGGAGAGTTGGTCGAGATGTAGAGCGAGGAGAGCGTGTAGAGGTCAACGATAGTGAAGACGAGGAAGATGGAAATGGAAGCTTTTCTCCGGGTCCCAGACCGTCAAGGTGAGTTTATTTTACTTCCTAGTTAATTGGATTCTTGTGGTACTTCTTTTTAATGTGGTTTATGCTTAATTATGATGTTCTTCTTCTTCTTAATTTCCTATGATTGCTAGAGAAGTCGACGATGATTGCTGGATGATTGGTTATGAGATGATTTATTAGGTTATCTGTAGCTTAAGTCTTGAATTCTATGCTATTTACTTGTTTTCGTAAAAGTTACGTAATTTAGGATCCTAGATAGGTTCCTATTTGCGGAGTTAATTAACTGGGAGGGTTCTCGAGTGCAGTTTGACTTCAAGTTTCGATTAATCTGAACCAGCTTTTAACATTACGGAAATGGAATTGGGGATGCTCATGCTATGGTGGAGAGATTCATTACTATAATAATCTTAAGAAATAGAACTGGAACAAGAAAAGCATCTCCAGCTGTTGAAGAATTAAAACTCTTTATTAAAGATAAAAAAGAAGATGGAACCTCCAAACCAGGTTGCATCTGTTGTATCACTCACGTGAGGAGAAGACTGAGACAGAGGATGTAGAATGGCCTGTGATCTGAGATATGATATCATTCTAAGAGACTAGCATACATCTTTTTCCTCCCTATCTTGGTGCTTTCGTCCGTTCTTATTGCTTACAGAAAGGAGTATTATGGTTCATCTGGGCGTATATTCATTTTCAACTACTGAACTGAGAAAATATCTGTATTATATTGTAGTTGTTCGAGCTTGAAGGAACCGTATTGACATAAGAAAAAAGAAAAAGATTCAAGGATTTATATTCACACTAGGATTTGATCTTTGACTTCCTTTTCCCACTTTTTATTTGCGATGACTAAATATGTTGCAATCCGCTGCTTTGACAATGGGCAGAAAGAATTGTTAAATTATTGACATTTTACTGATTTGACAATTTATGCTTAGTTTTGCTAAGCGATGTGAGTCAATCAATACGATGGCATCATTTCTTTGGTGGATAGTGGGCTTTTACTGGATTGTTTCTGGCGGCAATTTACTTCTGCAAAGAGCTCCACGTTTATACTGGTATGTTTTTAAAGAAAAATGCTTCTTGACCAGCATTTTTCTATTTATTTTGATACAATATATATATTTAAGAAAGAATTTTTATACTGGTATGTTTTATGTTGAAAGTTTTGTTCGTACATAAACATAAGATTGTTGTTTCATCTATATGATATATATAAGATAGTATAGGAGTATTTAAGAAAGATTTATTTTTTTCTAGAGAGATATGTTACTGGGTTCTAGTCATCAATGTGTAGAAAGGAAGTATTGCAGTATACAGTGATCTTCTTTTTCTTCTTGGCTGTGTGGACTTGTGAGAGGCACAGGATTACAAAAACTAGTCACATTCACGAGAGACCTTGACTCTAAAGGTTTTAAAACTATTGAGCATCCAAAATAATTTTGAGGGGAAGCATGATCTGTCTCTTAAAACAGATTCACTCTGTTGACATGCACAATTATTTATTTGTTTTATGCTGTTGTTGTTTATCAGTGGCACCAGCTGTTACATGATTGACAATAGTCATCTGGCACTTCAATTGTAATTTGTGCAGGTTGACGGTCGTTTTTCTGGCCTTTGATGTGTTCTTTGCAATCTTCTGTGTTGTTTTGGCATGTTTGATTGGCATTGCTCTCTGCTGCTGCTTGCCATGCATAATTGCCATTCTTTATGCTGTTGCGGGACAGGTATTGATATTAGTGTCTGATCTTCATCATCATCATCGTCATTATATTGCACCTTAATCTCAGCTTTGTTGGGTAAAGTTTTGTATGAAATCATAATGTCAATTGACTGTTGAAAGTCATATCGACAAAATTTCTTGCAAAAGCAAAAGTAGCAATGTTGGTTAGTTTTGTATTAAGGGAACAACTACAACTGATTACTACTGTTGCTCATTTTTTTTTGTTAATCAGGAAGGAGCTTCTGAGGCTGATCTTAGCCTCCTCCCAAAATATAAATTTCAGATCTTGAATGATGAAAAGTCCAGTGTAGGAGTGGGGAAAATGGTCCCCCTTGGAACAAGCAGTGGGTACTTAGCAAATGAACGCGTACTGTTACCTGAAGATGCGGTTAGTTCGTGGTCACCATTGGAGTACTAATGCTATTCTTTTTAAGTGCCATTTCTGCCATTGACCTATGCTTTCAAATGTGCCCTCTATTTGACTTAGAACTAGTTGAATAATGCAATGGTGATCTTGATATAGATATGAAATTTTGAATTGTTGATCTTGGTAATCTTGATCCACCTAGACTGGCTAGATTAAGATCCAAAAGGAACCCCGTCCCAATAATTTCCTCTTCCCTCCGGTTTTAGCAAAAGTTTGTTGGACGTAGAGTCACTGTTTACATGATGTTTGTTCTACTTTATTAAAAGGAAAAATAGAAGTATCCAACTGTCATATTGTTTTCTGGCCAAAAAGAACAAAAAATTTCGTGTAGTTTTATTTATTCTGCACTGCAGCTTATAACTGCCAGAGAGCCTTACAGCTTTGTATAAATGTTTGTCTTCAACAGGAATGCGTCATTTGTCTGTCATCATACGAGGATGGAGTGGAGCTCCATGCTCTGCCCTGCAACCATCATTTCCATGCAACATGCATTGCGAAATGGCTTAAGATGAACGCAACATGTCCTCTATGCAAGTACAACATTCTCAAGGGAAGCGAGCAGGTATGACTTCCGACGTGTTCACCTTGGGTGCATCCTTGTCTGTACTGTATGGTTATATGTACAGAAGAACTAATGTCAAGATTGTCAGCATCAAATCTATCGAAGCAAACGCCACAACACCCCCCACCCCTCTCTCTCTCTTTCTTCAATATTGATTCTTTTGCTTCTTTGGAGTTCCTCTGTACAATTGCAAAAGATGGGCCAGCTGTTCCATTATGCTTTTTGTTTTTCCTCCCCCACCCTTTTTCTATCTTTCTAGAAAATTAGCTTCCTTGCAAATAATAGTGGGAATGATGTATATTTGTTTCTGTCAAGTTTTGTGTAATATCGAAGCTTTATTTTTTATTTTCAACCAAATTGATGGAGTTTCCAGCGTTGGTTTAACCGTTCCTTGATTTGGTGGATGTTGTTGTCCAAAATGTTCGATGCATGGGTTTAAGGGTTCCCATATTGCTTGAGAAACTAAAGCGCACTATTTACTTCATTAGTAACTTACGGCAGATGAGGGAAACATAGTTGCTGGAGCAAATGTAGGAGATGATGACATCAGGTGATGATGATGGTGGTGTTGTGAGTGGAGGAGAAAGTCTTTGGTGAAGATAGTGGTTAAAGTGTTAAATCAATAAGTTTTACTGTGCTGGGCCTACAAGCAGGATGAAAGAAAGTCTAGGGATTAGAGTGGACATTTTCTACTGGTATTATGTCAAAAGTAATGGCAAAGATTATTGAATGGATCCAATTTTGACACTTTGTAAGAGGTTAGAGATTTTAGTAGCATACAAGTTTAAGATTTGAACCTGTTTGGGATATAAAAGTAAGAGAGGTGACCACCTAGAGAATTTACAGACTAGCGTTTATATTGCATATGGAAAAAGCCTGAAGTCTTTGGGTTGATAAGCCTTTTGGTTAAGGATGGTAATAGATAAAATGTGAGTAAGATCGTGTTAAACTTGTATTATATTCATCATGTTGAATACCTAATCTGTATCTTATTCATTATTCATGAGATTTATAATTTTAATATTCATATTCTATCCATTTGAAGGTGGCTAGGATTGGGTAAAATTTACCAATCCGTTACATACTATTATAATAAAAAAACAGTAATTTTATAATAAAGTGTCATAATAAAAAACATTAAAATGATCTTGGAGAAGAAATGATATCAATAATAAGAGATATATATAGTCCAATAAGGATACATATGTGTGAGGTCTTAGAGGAATAAATAATACAAGTAAAAGATACGTCTCTAGGTCATTAAGTCAAACTCATATCCATCATCTCTATATGGATGTTGGTATTTTGGTATATCACTTCAAATAGAAAGCAAAATATAATAAAAGTAAGTTATATCTATAAAGAACCATACTCAAACTTTAATCTTATATTGGGCAATCATTTTTTAACAATAGAAAGGGATGAATAGCAAGAGTAATGTTCGATAACTTTCTAGAAGACATGTTTGATACAGGGTGAATAGATTTAAACTCGTATTCTATTATATCCATTGGATAAGAAAAAAAAATTTCACATCCACTCTACACCCATTTAATTATAAAAAAAACTTACTCATAAAATAAGATATAGGCGGATATGTGCTGGAGTGAATATTCATTGACGTTTATACTTTCAGTTGGTATGGTAAGTGTTGATCGTTTTTTCTTCTCTTATCACAAAAGAAAAAGTTTATTAATATTGGAAGATAAGCAGGAACTTGATGCGAAATTCGAGGAAAATTCAGATTTTGAACTTGAGAAACAAGTGACCAAAGAAAAAGGAAAGAGGAACACTGCTCAAAAGAGTGTTAACAACCATCAAACAAAGCAGTGAAAAACAAACTAAAGAAAACAAAAAATTGAACTCTGATCCCACAATAGGATGTTTGCGTTTTGAGCTAACTAAACGTGTCACTTTATGTGCTAAATTTTGTTATGTAGTGAAATTCAGTGTCTACCGATTAGAGAAACATAAGAATAATTTGTGTAAATGGTCCCTAATTTTTAATTATTATTTTATTTTATTCCCTAATCTATTAATCTATTGAATTTTTTATTTTGGTCATAAATCAATTAAATTGTTTCATTTTGGTCCTTCGTCAGATGAAATTCATCAACTCAAAATAATTGTCTCATACAAATTTTTAAAATTTTAATTTAAATATTCAGTAATTATCTTTTAATAAGTTTAAACAGTTTAATATTTTTTAATAGTAAATAGATAATTTAAATTAGTATTTTTTTTAATGAAATTAGTTCAATATACGAAGAGAAAAAAAAATGTGATTTAAATTTTTTATTAACTATATAAAAATTATTGTACAAATTAAATTTATTATAAGATAGTTACCAAATAGTTTAAATTATAACAATATAAAAATTTGTTACCAGAAAAATATTCTGAATTAATAAATTTCATCTAATAAGGATCAAAATGAAATATTTTTAATAGATTTAAGACTAAAACGAAACATGTTTAATAGGTTTATGATTAAAACAAAATATTCAATGGATTAGAGACTAAAATGAACAATAGTTAAAGGTTATGGACCATTTATGCCATATGCTACAAAAAATATACATATAAAATTTAAGTGCAAAGAAGCAACGAAATCTCATAGTTGAGTTTCCTTGCATCATGATTAAGTTATGGGATGACAGGTTTTATATAGGTATTGAATGCTAATCTACTCTATGCTTCACGTTGATCCTTAGTCATATGTGTTATTGGTAACTGCATACGGTTGCCTGGTTGATTGAGTTTTGGTTTCTGATACCACTGTGCTCCTTTTCTCTGGTGAAAGCTGCTGTTTTTTTGGCTGAAGTTCAATCTGAACTTTAAGAAATGTTTATTGTTGAAGGGATGTTGCAAAATATGTTATGTGTATTGATGTGATGAAGGCATTTGTAATTCGTTTCATGAAATCTCTCATTTCATGATTGTGGAATCAACTTGCAGTAGTCCATGCTCAAAATGCTTCGACTTGCTTGGTGTTTCCTGTCTATATCAAGCGCTATTCTGTTTGAGCATGATGATTTCTGGCCTCGTTCTTTTTGAAGTTGTTCTGGTTATATCTGTAACATAATGAATAATGAATAATGTGGCAAGGAATTTTGGTTAATTTTGGTTAATTAGGCCCAACGGACAGTCTTTTGGTAGTGTCTCCTTTCTTGGTTTCATCACCAAAGATTTTGTTTTTAAGTACGCAGCGAGCATGACCAAATAGCAACAAACTCTAGTTCACCATGTGAAAAGCCAAGAACTTTACTGTTAGTATAACTTTACTGGAATAATTTCGTGTATTCTTGGTTTTTTTTTTCATTCCACTGTCCTGTTAATGATAGAGTGCCTGGATTTGTTGATTGTCTAGAGTTTTAATTTTGTCCTTAGCTCATGCATATTCTAAGTGACTTGTTGTTGACACTAGCATTTTTTTTTTAAGCAATGTCTTCCTCAACAAGTCAGTTTCCTTCTGTTGAAGAGTCAAACTCTATTCCAATGTCGGAAGATGATTTTATTGATACAAATATTGATAAAGATCAAGTTATGGTGGAGGAAGTGGGGGATATTCCTGAATTGGAAGAAGGAAAAGTTGGAACTAAAAATAAAGAACAAGAAAAGGGCGGTGAAGGTCCTAGTGGAGCACTTGAAAAAAAGAGTAGAGCTCCAAGATCTAAAATTTGGGCATCATTTACAAAAGCTACAGATGTGAAAGGAATAACATCTGTCAAATGCAATTACTGTAGTGCATCTTTCTCTTGGCAGAAGAATGGAACAACTTCCCATCTTGCTAGGCATATGAATAGTTGTCTTAAAATGAAGTTGCATCTAAAGAAACAACAACTCCTTAACTTTCAACCCAGTGATACATCTGTTAATGCTAACCTTCCAGCCCTTGCACCGGCTATAGTAGACGGAAAATATAATCCCATGAAGATGAGGGAAGTCGTTTGTCATTAGGTGTTAATGCATGAACATCCTTTCTCAATTGTGGAGGAAGAAGGGTTTAATTTCATGATGAAAGTTGCCATCCCCCAATTTGAAAGAATTGCTCGTGCTACTTTAAAGACTGATTGCAATAAGGTATATGAGCATGAAAAGAATAAAGTGAAGGTCATGTTAGGAAACATTTCAAAGATTAGCTTAACAATAGACTTGTGGAAATCAAAACGTCAGAAAATTGGATATATGGTCATCACTGCTCATTTTGTCGACTCTGAATGGCGGTTGAATAAGTGGGTGTTGAACTTCGTTCATATTACTCCTCCACATACGGGCGACGCTATTTCAGATGCTATTTACAAGTGTTTGAAGGAGTGGGGTATCAAAAACAAGGTTTATAGCATTTCAGTTGATAATGCTTCAGCAAATGATTCGGCCATCAACAATTTGAGGGAAATTTTTGAAGCGAATAGGAAGTTGCTGTGTGGAGGGAAATTGTTTCATGTACGGTGTTGTGCGCATATTTTGAATCTTATTGTCCAAGATGGATTATCGGAGATTAAATTTGCAATTCAAGATGTAAGAGAATCTGTTTCTTTCATCAATCATAGTGAAGTCCGATTGAAGACATTCTGTGAAATTGTTCAGCAGTTGCAGTTGCCAGCTCGAAAGCTCGTCCTTGATTGCAAGACTCATTGGAATTCAACATACGAGATGCTGGCTTGTGCTTATAAGTTCAAGGATGTGTTTTCAATATTCCAAAGAAAGGAACCTCATTATAGTTCATGCTCAATGAAAGAGGATTGGGACAAGGTTGAGGTTATTTTACAAATCCTGGAAGTGTCCTCTAATGTAACAAACATCATCTCTGGAAGTTACTATCCAACATCAAACCTATTTCTTTATGAAGTCTATAAGGTGAAACAATTGCTGGATGCCCGGGCTAATGATGAGAATTCCTTTGTAAAGGGTATGGTTACCCAGATGAAGAAGAAGTTCGATAAATATTGGGGAGAGTGCAACTTGATAATTTCTATTGCTGCCATTTTGGACCCTAGAGTGAAAATTAGGGCTGTGGACTACTGTTTTCCTAATATATACACCCAAACAGAGGCACAATCTAATATTGAAAAGGTGAAGACTGTTTTGCAAGAACTTTATAATGAGTATGTAGAAATGCATAAGGTGAATGATCAAGAAAGTGTAGCAGTTAGACCTTCTATGTCTTCTGTGACCTTTGTTTTTTCGGGTTCAGGCTTTAGGGAACTTAAAGAGTATGTAAAGCAAGTGGAGACAGTGCAGCCCCAAAAAACTGATTTGGATATGTATTTTACAGATGGATGTCATATTTGTGCAGAAGGGTCAGATGATGCGTTTAACGTGTTGGAGTGGTGGAAAGGAAATCAAACCAAATATCGTGTTTTGTCGAAGATGGCATGTGATATTTTGGAATCCCAGTGACTACAGTTGCTTCTGAGGCTACATTTAGTGCGGGAAGTCGAGTGATTGATTCATATCGTGCATCGCTTTCAATTGAAACCGTTCAAGCATTACTTTGTGGAGAGGATTGGCTTAGAAACCTCCACGGTGTGAAGAAAAGGAACAAAGTAAGTATTTGAACTATTTTTTAAGTTATATAAAGCTAACTGATCTATAGTTAACTTGTTTTGAAATGTTTTAAACTCCTACAATTTTTTCAGGGAGTGAAGCAACCGGTGGTAATCAACCTACCAATCTAGGATATGGCAATATGTTTTCTAGGTATGTTTCTTGTGTGATTTATCATGAAATCATAACTTATATGCTTTAATCAACCTACCAATCTAGGATATGGCTAACAACTACTATGCAATTCCGTATTGATGAATGTATGTTAACACTTTCAGTTCTTTAAAAGATTTGAAACTTCCTATTACAGTGGCAAGTCGTCATTTTCAGCCCTCCTTTCAAATATGTGGTTGTCAACTTATATTATATGATTATCTGTTGGGAGAATTGTGCATTTCGTTTTGCATACTAATATTCATTGGCTTGTTATGTCATGTTTCTTCATCTTTGTCTTCAAACTGTATGAATAACTGGCCAAATCCAGTTGGTATAAATGAAAGCAGATCATATTTGTGAGTTCAGCTGTTACATTCGGGGTGCCTAAGAAACTGCACTTTGTGTTTTGTTTTTTTTTTCTTTTTTTTGTTCTTTCAGTTAGAAACTTAGATATATAGGTTTTATACTTCACTTCATACATATGACTTTGTACTTCAAATGCAATACTTAGGTGCCTCAGATACTATGTTTGGTTAGCTTTAGCAATAGCCATAGATATTGTAGCTCTGACAAGGCTTTTGAATGGCATTGAGCATATGATTTGTAGAGATCATGGAAACTTTAGTTTCGTTTAATAGTTACACCAGGGAGTATTTCCACTCTATTGACCGCACCTAAGCTTTTGGCCGTGAAGAATAAGTTGAAAAAAAAAATCATGGAAACTCTCATGTGCCATCATCTTGACAGCCAAATGAAGTTAGGGACTGATAACAGGAAAGGATTTTTTCGGTGTTATAAAACATTCTCTTTCACTGGCATTTGTTTCCCATGCTTTACTAGTGCTCACTCAGTGTATTGTTACCAAAAAAATGATTATCTTTATGAGAATGATGGCAAGTTGGCAACTCAGAAACGAAAACATTGACATGGTCCGCTTAAGAATTTTTTCTCCCAAATAAAATGCCTTGAAAACATCTTCTGTTGAGTCATCTTTCTTGAGAGAATTGTCAGCAGTAAAGTTACATCCTCGAAAAGCAACAGCAGTAAATGTTCACCCTTATATCTTGTAAATTGTGGTCAGGTCTTCCAGAATCATAAATATAATTGTCTATTAGGGTATTTCATTAACAATCCACTCTTTCTATTCCTGGCTATTACATTTTATTGATTTATATTTGGATGAGTGATGTTGTTGTTAGTAACTTAGTATCCTCATAATTTCCAAAGTTTAATAATGCTACTCATGGCTATGTTTATTTTTGTAGCTTGGAGTGAAACTACTGCCACCAAGAGAAGCAAATTTCTTAGGAAATGGTTCTTAGCAAATTTTGTGAGTTCACTCTAAGGCTTCAAGAATGGTTAATGGTGGTGATGCACATTTCATGATCTTTTGTTCTTGTTGTTTGTCTGGATGTAAAGTAGTGAACCTTTGAGACAAACTTTTATAATTTGTTATTTCTGAATATTTCATGAGCTCGGTTGTTTAAAGTATGTATAACTTATTTTGAACTCGGATGAATGTCCTTGGTTATGTGCTTGATGAGATGCACCTTGATCATGTAGGTTTTATGTTATTTTGTTAAGTGCAATTAGGTAATTCGAATCGAGCTTGTTAACGAGCTCAGCTATGCTTTTCGAGCTTGAACCGAGCTCCACTATTTGAGCTCATGAACCAAGTATATCGAGCCTCTAGAGCTAACGAATCGAGCTCGAGCCTACTACAAGCCGAGCTCGAACCTTGTTTCTAAAACTCGTCGAGCTCGAGCTCGAGCTCGAGCCTACTCCAATATGAAACGAGCCGAACTCGAGCCTGGCCTGTTCGAGCTCGGTTCGGCTCGTTTACACCCCTATCTCATACTATATGAAGTTTTTACCTAGATATCCTTCTCGTATTCGGTAATGTGCCGGTGAAGAAATGTTTTTTGCAGTAATGTTATAGGCTGCCAAAGGTGGTAATTATAAAAAGCCGGAACGGACCGATAAATAAGAGTGAAAGTCTAAGGGCTTACCCAAAATCTAACAGAATACAACCAGAGCCATTCATTTTGGCACAGGCTGCCACATCACATGGATCATCCTCCCCTAATGTTCCCAAATAAAACCCTGATGTTCGAAATTTTATCTCAGTCAGTCCAGCCATGTCCGCAGCATTGCGCACTTCCATGTGTGTTTCGGCCCCAAATTCCCAGCAACCAAACACTCCATTGGCAGCCACGAAACCCAGAAGCCTCCTCCACAAGCACCCTCTCTATGCCCCTACCCACCAAAACCTCTCCCTCCAATTCAAGGAGAAGATCTTGTGCCTCGAAATCATGGGTATCGACGCGGGTAAGGCCCTCTCTCTCAACCCCTCTCTCCACACGGCCTCCCTTCACTCCATCCAGTCCATAATCTCCTTCCTCCAGTCCAAGGGCATCCACCAGAAGGACCTGCCCAGAATCTTTGGGATGTGCCCCAAAGTCCTCACCTCCAGCATCACTGCTGACCTTACCCCAGTCTTTGAGTTTCTGTCCCAGGAACTAAGTGTCCCGAAACACAACTTCAGAAGGGTCATCAAAAAGTGCCCTCGATTGCTGGTTTGTAGCGTGCAAGAGCAGCTGAAGCCAGCTCTCTCGTACCTCAAGAAACTTGGGTTCAGGGACATGGGTGCTCTGGCTTACCAAGATCCCGTCTTGCTGGTTTCCAAAGTGGAGCACACTCTGATCCCTAAACTGAAATTCTTGGAGGGTATTGGGTTTGGGGCAGAGGAGGCAAAATCCATGGTTTTGAGGTGCCCAGGGCTGTTTACATTCAGTTTGGAGAACAATTTCAAGCCAAAGTTTGAGTATTTCAGGGATGAAATGAGTGGGAGATTGGAGGAGCTGAGGGACTTCCCTCAGTTCTTTGCATTTAGTTTGGAGAAGAGGATAAAGCCTAGGCATTTGGAGGTCAGGAACAATGGGGTTCTTATGCCTTTGGATTTGATGCTTAAGAGCACCGATGAAGAGTTCAGGGAGTTGTGGAGGGAAGCAGCCAATCACCACTGACTCTGATTCTTAGATCGTTGCTGTTTGTAGATAAGACATTGGGAAACTGTTCTCTCCTCCTCTTTCTCTGCAACGTAGTAGTTATATATAGTGTTAGCCCCATATGTTTGGTTTGATTCCCACTGTTTGGTATTCACATCGGTTGATGTTTGAGAATGAAGAGGCATTGGTGCTTCTCTTTGGCAATTGAGACTACTTGGCTCTTGCCTGGTTCCGTAGTCCTGGACTGCTCAAGTAGAGCCATGTGAATGGTTCAAGAGATGGTGATGGTGACGGTGACGAAAGCCTCCCCTCCTCGGTGAGCAATGCCAATACCTCCTCCGACATCTGTTACTGTGTGAAAAAATGAAAATTACATGGCATCCCTCAGTCTGAACTGTTACTTTTGGCTCTACAACTCCCCTCCATTAGATTTTTCTCTTTTCTGAACGTACTTTGTAA
The DNA here is from genome assembly GCA_005392925.1 of Aquilaria sinensis. NCBI lineage: Eukaryota > Viridiplantae > Streptophyta > Magnoliopsida > Malvales > Thymelaeaceae > Aquilaria > Aquilaria sinensis. The sequence continues at coordinate 889,334 of SMDT01001070.1, forward strand.
ATCTGCTCGTAAATTACTGGCCATTGCCAATTAGTTACGTTATTGCACTGCACTGTATTGCACATTTGCACTGCTCATTTTAAAAAGAAAATTCACTACCAAAAAATTTTAATATGATCCAGTGCATTCAAGTAAACCCCAAACTCAACATCTATGAAAAATTGACCAATGATACATCACTGCAACTGGGCAAGTCTCAAAGTAATCTATTCATAATTAGCACCACTGGAAGACCCGAAACTGATAAGCGGAGCCTCACTCTTCATGATGGAGATGATTTTCCAGGCAAGCTTCTGTTCTGCTGCCAACCAATTGCAACAGAGGAACATGGTTTGAAATTGATTCTGAGGATTGTCACGTATCCTGTTGGGGCACTTATCCTCTGAGCAAACATGCAGACAAAATGATTCTATCTGAAGATGCTCCCCAGAATTTAAGACATTTACTTCAGGGAACTTGCGCGATAGCTTTGCACATAGTAGCTGAAGCAAGGAGGAACCACAGGGCATCTCATCTTCTGCTGAGCGTATGTCACTCTGCCCATTGTGCTCTAACTTCTCAACCAATATGGGGCAGCAATAAGCAAACCAAACCTCATGTTTCTTTTCTCCTATCCAGTCTAGGAGCTCATCCTGGTGCATAATCTTCAGTTTTTTAGATTCTCCCTCAACTAAGATTCCCTGAACAACTCTTTCATCACTAACCTGAAGCTTTGAATTCATGTTTGGGCATTCTGAAATTGAACTCGAATCAATCACTGTACTGCTGCTTTTTGAAAACTTGAAGTTTGGATTCAAGCAACTTCTAAAGAATGCATCCGAAGCCACTGCTTTTATACACTGAGTGGAGGAAACCCGCACTGTCTCGTTGTTTGCTGGAGCAGAGCACTGGATTTCCAATTCAGACTCAATCTTCCGTTTAAGAGTATCCATTTTGTCCTTCTCCCCATGTACAAGTATAACATGCTTAGGCATGAGGAATTTCACGAGATCCATAATTCCTTTGCCATCTGTATGAGCACTGAATGATAGCTGATGGATCTGCCACACAACACATTTCATGGAATAACTTGATACAAGTCCAAGTATAAATCAAAGAATTCACAAAAAAATTGCTAAACTTTGTTGTAGCCAGAGACGAATATTACCTTGCACCTCACATCGATTTGAGTATCCTTGTCCAAAAATATTTTGCTAGGTCTGCTTGATGACAATTTATGCCCTACTGATCCAACCATACAGTGCCTGGCACAAGGAGCAAGAAGAAGTTAGTATAAGAACCAAATCACATGATCTATATGCATCTCATCACTATTCACCAGTGTCATGCCCCAACTTCTAATAGCAGCATCCAGTACTGTGATCGGTGGCACTCATGAGAATATAGAAAGCAAGCACCTGAATTTTTCCAGCTTTATCTCTAAAAATTATGGTATATTTCAAACCACACGGTTTGTAAACCACATAACCAGATGTATTTTTTTCTGCCTATATAAGTGAAAGGTTAAAACTCTGCATCAGCACTTAAACAAAAAACACAGAAAAAGAACATTACACTTACCCTGGAATTGCAACAAGGTTATTTTCATCAGGAGCCCAGTTTTTGAAAACCTCAAGTGAAAACCCACCATAAAGCATGCCCGGTGTGGCAAAAAGAACACAAGGGCCAGAAGCATTTATCATAGAACGGTCAAAAGTTTGAACTGCATAACCAAACGCAGACAAACAAGGAGTCATTGTTCCGCAAAAGTACGTACTTTTCTTTCACATATCATCATCCTGAATGTCATTTAGGGTAGCAAAAATTAATGGCTCAGAATGCAAAGCATGATTGATTTTATTAACTATCCACCAAAAATTTTCAGCTAATACCATTTATCAAATATTAGCAGAACTGCTCAAGACAGCATTTCGAAGGGTGAAATAAATACTGCACATTTTTTAACACGTAGATAAATTCTAGATGCAAGTACCAGAAGAAATATGAAAGCTGATTAAGCAGACATTTAAATCACAATACCATGCCTGAAGTCAAAAGCATTTCGCTCAGCATATGTCTCTTTGATCTCCTGGCTTGCCCAGTTGACAAACATTTTATAATACATATTAGCTTGATTTGTCAAACCTAAGATATAATTATGCAGGATATAAGCATATACCTGGAGTGAAATAGCATTAAAGGAAATGAATGATAGAGCAGAAAGATGAAGGCAGGCATGAAGAACGAAGAAAGGACGCATAGAGGAGGATGCAGCTGCAGACGCTAGCAGAAGCTGAGACATGTAATTCCACGTGTATGTGTGTAGTTGGTAGGATGAATTATTATTAATGTCTAACACGTGTGTAACCTGTTGGCAATTGTGCAAACTGCAACCTCCATGATGCTGGAGGAGTTACATAATATATCTATCCTAGGAAAAAAAATCAGGAAGGCAGTCCTTTGCCATCCAAATATTAAGGTTAACAAATAGATGGGGTTCTCTAGAATGAGACCTATTTTATATCCACTAACAGAGATAAAAAGGGAAGAACTTCCAAACAGAATCTAGTTCTGTTCAGAACAAGATTTCCCAGTAGAAGCCCTATAACTCAATCCATTTCCAGGGAGCATAGCAATTCTCCATATTTCTTCTTGAGAAGATAGTGACACTACATACTTTAGTCAATTTTGGCATACGGTTTTAATATCTAGAAATTTTGGCATAGGAGATTTTTTTTTTTTTTAATAATGGAGAGTAAATATTTCAAATGACATTTAACCAAGTAGTATCTGCTTTGACATCTTCATGTAAACAACACAAAGACCTAATGGACATTTAACCAAGATGAGACATTTTAAATTAGATTTTTTTTGTCCGGAAATACAATGAGCTATGAAGCATGGATCACTTCTATCTTTTGTTCTCTGTTTCAGGAATAGATAGAAATACAACATGATGGGATATCATGGACAAACTTTGATTTTCAAGGAGAAGGGGGGGGGGGCACAGAAAACAGATCAGGAAACCTGCTGAGAAATAAATTGGAGTCTTCAGATTCATGCGATCCCAATACTCTTCCAATAGCATACAGATTTCCTGTGTTGAATTATACATATAGCTCAACGTTAGTATTGAAATAACTTGACACGGAAAACTGAGCTTCACACTATTGACTGACTAATTGCACATTTCTATCTGAAACAGGTTGAGAAAAATACATGTGCAAGAAGAAAGGACAAAAACACCATTGTTTTTAGTTACCACTCAGTTTAAATGATTTCACAAAAAATAAAGTTAAAATCATATGGAGCTCAAAACAATTACCATGAAAATAATCAATCAGCGAACTGAACCTTCATCTCAAACTAATTGGGGCCCTCCACATGAATCCTATTATTTCATCCCACTGAAAATTGGACATATCTCCCTTTCAAAGCTAAAAAAGAGTGGGTCTTTTTCAATTTCCTTGTAATTTCAGATACATGCTTACCTCTTCTTCCAAATGTCGTCTCCAGAGCATTACTCCTCACAGAGGTGTCCATCAATATGACCAAACTACCAAAGATGACTTACGTTTATTTTAGCCTGAACTGAGGTACTTTAACTTCATCAGGTATAACCTCATTTGTGATTTCATCCCTGATTATATGTCCAGTTATGAATCACTATATCTGCATTTTACCAATACTCATTCTTTAGTTTCCATGTTGCTTCTGAATTGCACATCAGTTGGTTCCATTTACTCATAATCAATACAACTGCAAATCTCTTTTGATCATCAGTTCGCTTAACTCTCTCAGCCATCAGCCCCATACAAAAAAAGGCACTTATTAATAACAACATTTTCTCTATGCATGCTTATACCTCTTCCCTTCCCCCCTCAAAGAAAAACTGGCATGCTAAACAAGAAGCTTAAGGCTTCGGTTAACAACTTGCCAACATCCCAAAAAAAGTGACAAGTTTCAGTTCAAGAGACAAGGGAAGCAAAATGATCTCATGATTTTGATACCGACTGTACTCAGATACAACAGTTTAGATGTTTCTTTCCTCATGGATGGAAAAAGAAGACTTGGACTCATGGAAGTGGAACCTAATTATAGTATGGATAGCTAAAGGTCTTAACCAATCCAATATCACTAATTAGAAAATCTCTAGAAAGCAAAAAAGGAGTTTATCTATTCACTCCTCATATGGGACAAAGGGCTTTGTCTTTCATGGAAAGCCCACATGTCTAACTTGCTAAACGATCAAGAAACTAGAAAGAGAAATCAAACTGGAAATCCTTCCTGTTATTTTTACCAAAATAAAGTTTTAATCATGACAAGAGTCAGCAGATATCTTCCTAGAATACTAAAAGCAAAAACCCAAGAGGCACCCAATCACTGGCAACACCAGCAGCCATGTCAGAATGGTTTGATTACGAGAAATGTTATTGTGTCTTGGTTTGCAGAAAAACCATTGATTTACCAGTTCTACCATAAAATATGGGCACCAACAAATGAAGTTATATTCTAAAAGCAAATGCTATGTCCCCACATATGCAGAAATGCTAAACAGTTGAAGTTCTCACAAACAATTTGATAACAGAATCAACCTGATAGTCAAGAAGGAAAAAAAAAAAAAGAAAAAAAAAAAGGAAACATCAAGTTCACATCTGAATACCTGAGCTCTTCCAAGAGCAAATGTGGGGATAAGAACCTTTCCCCCAGCAGCAACACAATCATGGACCTAGTGTCAGAAATAAACAAGTCCTCAGAATGATTTCACATGAACAGAGTTCAGAAGAAATAACATGCATTGTCTATACTTGATCACCCCTTTCACACAGCTCCATAGCATGAATCATAAGCTATTTAGTGAAAACGAAATTTGTTAAGTACATTATTCGAAAAACCCAAGGAATAATTGAAAAGATTCCATGATTTATTCGTTTGAAAGATGAGAATCACAACCATAGGTAGAGAGTGACACAAGACCTATATGTTAGGAGTTCATGAAGAAAGAGCTAAGAATGTACAAAAAACGATAAAATACTGCAATTGCCCCTAACCCATGAAAAGTATCCAGCTTTTGCATCTCAAACAATTACTTGAGTTGATTCACACTGCAACTTTTGAAATCTGTTTCATTTGAGATCCAAAGCCAAGCTACCAGTACAACCTCAGTTGATGTTAAATAACAATTTTCATAATCATTGTGCCTAACTTTTGAAATATGTAAACAGTGGGTTAAATGCACATTAATCCACTAAATCCAGAATTGATGTGCCTACAATACATTTACTGGTTTGTCTTGTGACTTGCAATAAGGATGGGATTATATGAAAGGTCCTCTTACCAGCAATGAAATAACCTCCTTAATATAAAAATTCTACATCTTGACCAAAAACAATTATAAAATATGATTTTATAAATCAACCTTCAAAATGTGGAATGAAGTGCAGCTATCTGCTATATAAAACATTCCATTTCCAGCCACTAAGAAAATTATTAAAGAAATGCTTCTGATTAAGATAAATAGGACTACCAATGAAAGAACCACAAAAGGAACAGCAACTCTGAGGATGGTCAGTACATACTACTTTGATAAACTCTCTCTCTCGTGCATACTTAGAGTCACGGATTGTTGTTGCATAAGTGGACCTGGAAGATGAATATCATGAGAAAACACTTGATGGAAAGCTTTTCAGGCCAAGAATCTTATCAGCAAGTTATGGCTGAAAAGAACTTATCAACAAGTCCATTAGGAAGTTAAAACAAGCAAATGTGGAAAATGGCTGAATAAAAGAGGTTCATATGACAACAAACAAAACAAAACTGATCTCACAATTCTTTTAAAAATCAAATATGCCTTAAAAGGCTAATAAACATAAACCCATAAAACATTGCCGCTTGCCTAAACCTTTTCCTTTTCTGAAAACTTTCTTTATGTTTTCAAACATAATTGAATAGCTGATTAAAATAACAATGAGCATTGTAGATTAAACCAACAACATGCATTGCAGACACATATATCATTGCCATACTCTGTTATGAGAAGGTCCAATTGAAGTTGATCAATTTTAGCTGCCCCAAGATGTCTATCTGGTGTCATATTGTAATCTCCTGTGTAAACCATGGCTGCATCCCCCACCTTTGCATAAAACATTGCAGCTCCAAGAACCTAGAGCCACAACAAATAGGGTAATGAGAATCATAAACTACATACATAGAACAAAGGTGATCAAATTCCATAACTGTTGATAATTATTCAAATGCTCTGAGATTATAGCCCATAATTCATAGATATGGAAATTCATGCCTACCCCTCCTAAAGGATCCATTTAAACAGTGCATCAAATAGAAAGATGCAATGCTTTCCATCTCCTTTGCAATGTTATACTTCACAGTTTCGGTTTTTTTTATTTTGAAAGAACTTAGCAATGCTAATTTAGCTAGATGTAAATTGCATAGAAAAGATTAAACAACCGGTAAAGATCAACTTCAACTGGACCTTATCAGATTTATGTCTTGGTTTTTTTTATTTTGAAAGAACTTAGCAGTGCTAATTTAGCTAGATGTAAATTGCATAGAAAAGATTAAACAACCAGTAAAGATCAACTTCAACTGGACCTTATCAGATTTATGTATAACAAAAATGAGACCTAAATTCCAAAAATAAAAACCACCATCAAGTGGTTCCCACATTCATAGAGGAGCAAAATTGCTTCATTCATCTAAGGTAATAGTACTTTACACAAGAACAAAATTTCAATGATCCACTGTAGCTTCTTGAGCAACCTAATATGCTATATAACTCCTTGCAATAGAAATCAGATGATGTCCAACAGCAAGTCTCAACCTTGCTGAGTCATCTTTCAATCACCATAGGGGTTAAAATTTCAACCAGAAAACCACTGATGTGCTAACTCTAGCAGTGTGAAATCTCGCCACTACATAACAAATGTTAGAATGAATTTCAGAAACTTACATGTCCAGCATAATAGGCACGGATCTTAAGATCTTTATTGACACGCACAGTCTGCTTTAAATCCACTGATATAACTGCAATACAGAATTAAACGAGGATTAACAGCGAGGCTTCAATACTAGATGAAAAGAAGCCAGAAGCTTGAATTGCCAACATATATGTATATTGCATGACAACAAGATTTAAGAGAAAAGATATTTTCGCTTCTGTTGACGTTCAGTTAGCATTGATGTTTAAAATAATTTATCAACAGTGAAGATGACCTCTCTGAACTACTATCACTTAAAGCTATCATTGGTTTGGCTTTCATAGGATCTATGACGCTAATCCCTAGTACTAGTGCCAAATGAATTTTGAATTAAAAAAGAGAGACAGAGAGAGACAGAGAGAGAGTACAATCCGCTCAGTGACATCCATAGCAATGTTATTCATGTGTACCTTTTTTCATGCATGCTGCAATTTGCTCGTCCGTAAATAGTTCCGCACCCCTTCGCTCCATATTCTTCCTATAGTCTTCAAGCATTAACGGCGCCAATGCTTTTGTTGGGTACTGCTCATAGAAGAAAAATTGGCAAAGCATAATTTTTGAAGGCCTCGTGATGTAGTTGACACGAACACACGTTTGGTGGACGGATGCACGGATTCTTAACCACCTAAACCTAATCTTTAAAGCCTAAAGTAATCCAAGTGTATCATTTTACCAAATGTGCAACAGAAGAGAACTTACAGTCATATAAATCGGCCCATTGTAGCCGCAGACTTCGGTGAAGTAAGGAAGCCCTCCAATATGATCCAAATGACTGCAAGAACATCACCTGAATGGGTCAAAATCCGAAGACCTAACTTGAAATCCGAGAAACGAAAAGCAAAGTAGAGAAGAGAAATACAAATGGGTGACGATGACACAATCAATTGCGTTATCGAAATCATTGGTCTTGGAAATGAGAGAAAAATCAGGGAACTGGTTATGGTCGTCGTAACCCATCACCATCCCGCAATCGAACATGATTCTCCGGCCGTTTATTGTCGCCACCACGCAGCTCTTCCCCACTCTCTGCCCTCCGCCTGAACGAAACAAGCATGGCTTTTAACGGGTTAGCTCTCCTTTTACAAAACCTAAAGTGAAATCAGAATATACGACTGGATACCCAGGATGAGACATTCGATCGCCATGGCAGGTTTGTTTAGACTGAAACTATAGCATCCACTCCTTGGCGCGGGCGGGGTTTGCCGCTACTCTTTTGCTCTTTACCCGGTGAACGTAAATCACGCTTTGAATAATCAAAGTATTTGTTTCGTGTCAAAATTACCCTAAACATTGATTACTTACAATTGCGTTCTAAACTATGACGTTACTACTTGCGAGCATGAGGCTTCCTCAAGCCCCTTCTCAGAATTTAAAAAGCCAATACCTCCTCTTGACGAACTCCTAGCTAATCTCAAGTGCTTTGACTTGGGCCAATCTTCATGGATGACCACCAAATCCCTTATCGCACTTTAACTAACCCAGTAGAGAATCTAATGAGTACAACTGCAGTTACTTGATTGTACTTCAAAAAAAAAAAAAAACAAAGGAAGAAAGAATAGAGAGCTGAGATAAAGGACGCTATTTTCTCGAAAGTACAAGGAAAAGGTTGTCCACAGCTGAACTGACCAGAGACAAAAATTCCAACACATACAGTTAATGGTATGGAAATACAAGTCTACTGAACGAATTGCATAAATCCAGTGAGATGATGGGCCAATCCGAAATTTTAGTTTCCGAACAAACGACGCCGTTCCGTCTACTTTCCTCGATTTAAGCTTCTTCCCTAGGGTTTAAGCTTGAGTCAACTTTTCAAGTTATCGCTTCAAAAATATCGGGGGGAAGGAGTTCGCGAACTGCAAGAATAAAACGGGAGGCCAAAAAAGTGGCTAAACATCCATGAATGGTCAGAGAAATTCTCGCTTTTTTTTCTCACTCGAAGAAGAGCTCAAAAAATTTAAGCCCCAGAACCTGCAACAAGCTAATACATGAACTGACTGGCTCCAACTGTGGGGCTGTTTCTCTAAAAATCCTCTCTTACTTGCTCTCCAAAGGGTACACTCCTCACTTGTCTTCTTTCAATTCTGTTATTCACTTTCTTTGCAAGTTGGGGCGGGTTAATTATGCCCAGAATGTTATCAATCTCATGGCAATTCAGGGGTGTGAACCAGATATTGTGAGCTACAATTCTCTGATTAGTGGATATTGTGAAGTTGGTGATGTGTGTTCAGCTTGTTCTGTTGTGGATAACTTAAGGGTTGGTAGCTGTAAGCCGGATTTGGTTACCTTCAATGCATTGTTTGATGGGTTTTCTAAGATGGGAAGGAAGAGAGAAATGTTTGTCTTCATGGGCTTGATGTATAAAAGTTGTTTGCCAAATGTAATTACATACAGTACATGGATTGATGCATTTTGCAAAATGGGAGACTTGACCACAGGATTGAAGTTGTTTATGGGCATGAAGAAGGATGGCTTGTTGCCAAATGTGATCGTGTTTACTTGTTTGATTGATGGAAACTGTAAAGCTGGCAATATGGAGGTTGCTTTCAAGCTGCATGAGGAAATGAAGCAGGCTTCTCTAGGGCTTAATGTGGTAACCTATGGTGCTCTGATTGATGGAGCCTGTGGGAAAGGAATGTTGGGGATGGCTGAGTGCTTGTTTGCAAGAGTTTTGAAAAATGGGAGCAGGTGTAACTCTGTGATTTATTCCTCGATGATGAATGGACATTTCAAGAAGGGGAATGTGATTGATGCATTGAGATATCTTGATGAACTGGTCAACGAAGAGATTAGATTCGATAAGGCCATGTATGGGGTGATCATAGCCGGACTCTGTGATAATGGTTACTTGAATAGAGCTATTGCATTTCTTGGGAGAATGTTGAAGAGTGGATTTCTGCCTGATAAAATGATGTTGACCAAAATAATGGATGCCCAGTTTAAGACTGGGAATGTAAAAGGTGCCATGGATGTTTATAAAGAACTTTTGGCCATTGGGTTTGAAGCAGATGTTGTGACTCTTTCTAGCTTAATGGATGGCCTAGGGAAGCAAGGGCATCTCGCTGAAGCTAAAGGTTATTTTTGCAAAGAAAAATCTAACCAGATCTCTTATGCTGTGCTTGTATATTTATTAGCCAAGGAAGGGGACTTTGTTGAGGTTGAGAAGGTCTTCAAGGAGATGTCAGACTCGGGGTTGATTCCTGATAAATATGTGTATACTAGTTGGATTTCTGGGCTTTGCAAGAAAGGGAAATTGGTGGAAGCCTTTCGGCTGAAGAACAAGATGGTATTGGAGGGTCTAGAACCTGATCTTATAACATACAGTTCGCTAATTTTTGGTTTGGCAAGCAAGGGTTTAATGGTGGAAGCAAAACAAATGTTTGAGGATATGGTCAGAAGGGGAGTTGCCCCTGATTCTACAGTTTATGACATAATGATAAGGGGTTATCTCAAGCAGGACAATGAAGCAGCAGTTTCTGAATTGCTCAAGAAAATGAGAGAGCAAGGCCTTTCATCTGCAACATGTCAAACATGTTGAGATTGGGGGAGACCTACTGTGGCACATTGACGGGTTTTGTCTGAAACTGTCATACCTTGGAAGACTAAACATTCAGTGCATGCTTTTTGGCTTTTTGGTATTGAGGGAGCACAACTAGAGAGAGAGTTGAGATTTGAACTCAGATTGCTTCGGTGAAAAGGCAACAATTTGACCGTTGAGTTTGGTGTACTTCTGAACAAGAAGTTGTCATTCCAAATCAGTCCAACATCTGTGGTTGTTTTTTATATCCGTGGTTCCAGTTTACCAGGAAGTGTGTGCATATGTTGTATAAGCTTTTCTTCTCATACTCTGGCTTGAGCAGCGGCAACTTTTTCCAGGCATCCAACTTCCAGAGTCAGAGTGTATCCCAAGCAATCAATATAGGCACTGACGGTGGGGTTAAACTCTACATCTTTTGCATTTAACTCTGTCCCTCTTCTCCCTCATTCTTCTTCAACATTTTAGTCAGAAAATCCTGTACCAAATAGTAGATGTGCTAATTCAGTAGATACAGGGGAAAGGTGTGCTAACTAATTCGTACTCGTTTTGGCACTGACTAAAAAGTTTTTGAAGCACTAATCATCAATTGCGCATAAATTGGGGTATTATTACTAACGACTTGTAACAACAACCGCCAAATTTTAGCGACGGTAAAGCCTGTACTTGCGGGCAACGGATGCGGTAATGATTGGCATCATATCAAAGTATTCGAGATTGATGAACCGGTGAAACGGCACTTTTTGAGGCCACCTAAGCCTCTTATTTATGTGGTACACACAAGAATACAGCTTTAAATTGAACTTAGGGTTAGGGTTTCCATTTCGACCAATGAAAACTTGAAAAGTATTACTGCTTCCTCGAATTTCTCTGTCTTGATGGGAACTTCGGACAAATACAGTACATATCTGTTTTACTTGTTGACATGATGGTGATAATGATGATTTTTTGGACTATTAATTTTTCTTTTCTCTTCCTTTTTTTTTTTTTTTTTATTCCCACCATAATTGTTATTAAGAGATGGTCACCACAAATCATTTCCTGTTATCAAGAGGTTTTAGAGAAGCCCTCGAAAACGATAACTGAAACAGAGTTAGGCCCCAACTTGATCTAAGCAACTGAGTTTGAGGGCTTTTGTGCCCTTAAGCTTTATTAATGTTAGTATTAATAACATTATTCACATTTACTTAAAATATGAAATGCTTTATGCTCAAAAAAAGAAAATGAAATGCTACTCTTTCTTGCCTTGTCGAGCAACCTAGCCCTAAAACAATAGCGATTAATAGTGTTTCTTATGATCGGAATCATTACCATGTGAACAGCTGCTTAGACTAGATATATAAAAACTCTTCCACCCCAACAAACAGGAAAACAGAAATTCTAGTAATTCACAAATTCTATGGCCATATACATGAAGTAACTAAAAAACATTATAGACTTATAACTATGCTTCAGTTCCTTTTACATTAATTTATGCCTTATTGTGCATCATTCTTATATAAAAAAATTATTTGCCAACTATCAATTTATTGAAACTTTACACTTTAAGAAGTCTAAAAAGTAATTTTAAGGTATTTTTGTAAAAAGCAAGTATTTTTCTATTAACTTTTTAACTTAACCAACAAAAAAAAATTACTTGTTAGACTTCTTATAATGTAAAGTTTCAATAGATTGATAATTTAGCAAATACTCACTTTATATGATAATAAAGCACAATACTATATTAAAATTGATACAAAACAAACCGGTCACAACTATCTCTATCTCAATTTTGTTGACCATATATCAAGATGGTAATTAGTTGGGTCACGTCGGCTTTGGGTTAGACCATTCAAGGCTCGGGTCTAATCAAGTTAATATGATTTTTTTTTTCAAGTTAGGTTGGGTTATGTCTATTTGGGTTATGGATCAATGCAGGTCAGGTCAATTTTAGTTTCAAATAACTTAAAGTAAGGTTTCATGCCAAATTCAGATTGATCTTTGGGTTCATTTGGGTTACTAATGTACAAGCTGAAATAATTGAATCGATTCAATTTTTTTTTTAAGTTTAGATTAAAGTATTCAATTTTTTTGGTTCAATTGAATTTTAAGTTAATTTTTCTTTTCTTAGTATGTTTAATTAAAAAATTCATAAATTTTTTTTTCAATATAGTTTATTACATATTTAGGTTATTTAACATTTTTTATAATACTTTATAATATCTAATTGTTTTCCTAAACTCATATCTTTCAGCTATTATTACATAGGCCAACAAAACTCTCATTTAGCTATCACCTAGACATATACTGTGATAATTTTCTTATGGTCCTGTTTTGATGAATTTTCTATGAAAGTGCTACAAAATGTAACTATAGTTCACTATTAGTATGTTACTTACTAAATTGCAAATTTTCAAAAAAAAAAATTGGGTGAAAATGTAAAGATTTCAAAAGTTTACGGATCCATATTATCATTATTATGAGTGGCTGAAATTAAAATTTTCAAAATTTAGATACCTTATTGCACTATACTTAAAATTTTAGAAATAAATTGTGTAATTTTGACAATTGCTTACCAAGATCATTATACTTACTAATATAGAATTTATTTATTTTGAAAAAACCCAAATATGAAATTTATCACTAAATATGGAAGTCCCTTCCCCAAATATGAGACTTACTAAGTATAGAAATGCTCAAAAAATTAAAGGTTACTAAATATGAAAATCTTTTATATATGAGACTAACTAAATATAGAAAGTAATGAAAGAGGAAAGTTAATATTTAGGGTAAGGGTAAGGGTTAAAATTAGGTATTGTCGAGTTTAGTCATCAGGTCATCTCGAGTTTGAATTAAGTTAGTTTCAAGTTTAAATCATTTCAGATTCATGGCAATTTAGACTCGGGCCATTTTATGTTCGTGTTTTCTCAAGTTCAAGTCATTGACTTTTTTTTTTAGATCAAGTCAGGCGGGGTTTGAGTTCAGATGGATCAATTTAGACTATCGAGTCGAGCCAAGTTTTGTCATCCCTAATCATATACTACGGAAAAATTACAAAAACCTTTTTTGAGTCTTGAGATTTGATCCAACTTCCACTTGCATCCCTCTATTCCTAGAACCCACACTTTGGCCCCCAAATAGTAAGCCCTGCACTTTGTCTGTTAGTGGTGTGCTAGAATGCTCTAGTTACGGTTAAGGTTTACGCATCATGCAAGTCAACTCCATGATTCATCTTTTGCCAACTCCAACCAAATTTATATAAACATGTAATATATTTTTAAATATTTTTTATTTCTAAATAATTTTTTATATTTATAAATTTACCAATAAACTATAAATCTATAACATATTTCCACGTTTATAAACCAATTTTATGCTTTTGATTAATATTAATATTTATTTTTTAACATTTTATTCATTTCTTCAATTAGTTCAAAATACAGAAATATCATTTTTAGGGAAAAATATACTCTCTATGTCCCAAAATGGACAAAACATATTTCTTTTTTTGTTACCCCAAAAAGATTAAAACATTTTTTTTTCGAAAGTTTTTAACTTCCAATTTACTTTACTACTCTCATTTAAATTTCTACCACACAAAACCCAATAATAAATCTTTTTTTTTTCTAATCCTCATTTAAACTCTCATTATACAAAATAAATTTTTTTAAAATTATCATTTAAAATCTCATTACAAAAAATTAAAAAAAAAATAATTTTAGTTTCGTGGTCAAAATTGAAAAAAAAAACATTATAAATTACATGCGTTTAATTTCCATACTCAGAGAAATGTTTTATCCTTTATGGGGTAGAGGGGTTATTTAGTTAATCTCATTTTACTTTGAAAATTAATTCTCACCATATATAAGAAATCCACACATTCTATATTTTTTTTCATACTATAAATTATATATTAGTTAAATACTAGTATAAACTTTTTAGCTACACATACTATAAATTATATATTAATTAAATACAACATTATATCTCCATCCTCGACACAGAAAGGAACCAATCCAAGTAGTAATTAGTGTTCTATAAATCTTTTAGCCTACCTAATGGGGAAAAAATAATAAGTAAAATACTTATTTTTTACAAAAAAAAAATAGAATTTTGTGGTTCTTAAAGTGCATTATTTCAATAAATGTGCACTTGTGTTGAACATTAAATAATAATAAGTATGTAATTTATACAAATAATCACTATGTTAGGAGTAAATATTTTCAAACATTAGTAGTAATCTTAACAAACTAGCCTAGAACATTGAATAAAAAAAGAAAAAGAAAAATTAGGAGGACAGGAATAAGCACAATAGGGAGAGATTTGGAATAACGAAGAAAGCTATCCAGCTCATCCTTCGTAGCCTCTTCGTCTTCAGGCAAGTTGACCCATAGTAGTAGTTGAAATTAGTGCAAATAGAGGAAATTGTTCTTTTGACAGATTTGTAGTAACAAATCCATAATCGATTTGATCTGAGTGGTGGTGATGGTGGTCCGTGAAGTATGAACGGGTGATTGAAAATTGAAGAAAATAACAGTTGGTTTAACATTCAAGGTGCACAAAAACTATTAGAGGAAGACGATAACTGGTGCTTGGGTGAACGAGTTGTTTAATTTTTATTTCTATAAACTTGTTTCAAGTGTGAGTTGCCTGTACGATTTTTTGTCGAGGATTATTTGATATTTCTATGAATTCAGCAGTAATGGGCAAACGGCGAAAGGGATTCGACTTATAAAAAAATTATAAAAAAAAACTGAATTTGGAAAAAAAAATCTAACTATAACAGTGACATAACTAGGCTTCATCAAGATTAGAACTAATGAAATTTGGTCCCGAAAGCTGTTTCAAACTGATGAAAGAGAAAGCTTTTGGTAGAGTTTCCAAAAAATAGAGGGAAAGTTAAGGAACAGGGCTAGTTTATTAGAAGTGAAGGTTTCTAAGCGAAGAAAGCCAGTGCAAAGGTTGGATCCTATCTTGTTGTTTCAACGGACATTTACGGAATCACATCCGAAAGGATAAACTGTAGATTTTTTAAAATAGAGACACGTAAGTGTAAGTTAAGTCAATCATTGGTGAAGTTTCTGTGATTTTCCCTATCTGCTATTTAACGTAATTAATTTATATGTGTGTGTGTGTGTGTGTGTGACTGTGTGTGTGTGTATTATAAAAGATGTTTTATTTCAATTAAAAGTAAGTCAAACGATATCTTACAATCTAATGATTACATAAAACTTTAAGAAACAATAGAAACATAAAACTGCCTACAAAAAGGCTACCCGTTCCAACAACACCAAATGATAGAAGATAATCAGGTCAAGCTGAACCTTCCAGATATGTCAAAATAAATCTAGAGTATAGAATTCACAAAAAACTAGAACAAAGCCCAAGGCAAGATGACAATAATTAAGCAATCCTGGAACCAACTAGACATGAAAGATATGAATAAGATTGTCTATGAAAATAAAAATACAACCAATAAAAGCAAAAAAAAAAATTAAAGACTGGTGTTATTCTATACAATTGCCTCCATATTTGTTGTCAAATATTATGACACTTTAGGACTGAGATTTCAGTGAATCCAAAAGAAAACTTAGATCATTCGTTATCCGCATTCAACTGAATATCTATATTGTGAAAGTTTCGAATTGTTTTAAAACACAAAAATTTGAAAATGATTGTATCCATCATAAAATCTAATAAATAATGTCAAAAAATGTCAGTTAAATAATGAAAGAAATAAAAGAAAACCAGCCAGATCTAGACCAAAGGCCAAATTTGGCTGAAAATGGGAGATGGTAGTGAGGGATGCCACAAAAAAATAAGTTTGGGAAGAGAGTTGAGTTTGCCGTGGAACTTACAGATTTCTTTAATTTATAATCTTTAATCTTCAACATTGTGGTACATAAATATAAAATTTATATTCGCATATAACAAATGAAAACTTATAGTTTTAAAATATATTCAAGTTAAATTTAAATAAAAAAAAAGTAAATGACTCAACCAATTCAAACAAAAGTAAGTAAATAAGACGTTAAAAAGATTAGATGATTTTAAATCGTTTTAAGAAAGTGCACGATTCCTAGAAAAAGAAAAATAAAAAGACCACGATTGAAGCCTTGGTTCCAAATCGAAGCTTCTGGAGTTGGGATGCTTTAATGTCTTGCTACTTATTCTTCAAGGGATAGCATCATATTCTACAGGCTCACGCTAAGCCTCCTCCGGTCCTTTTGCTTCTCTCTCATAGCTCTCGACGTGCCCATAAATTGAGCACAGATGTGTACCAATAAATTACTTTTATACATGTAATTTGATGGTAATTACTTGTCGTGATTGGTCATGAGATATAAAGATAGACTTTAAGGGCGCAAGAGTTTTGATAAGACATTAGCAAACTGCCTACATACACGCACATATATAAAATATAATAATGCTGGAATGTTAGACGAGAGTTTTACCCTAAAGATATTTTATTTTATCTTTTAATAAAACTTAATTTTAACCTTTTATTTTCTTAATGTGTCTTTTTTTTATATTCAAAATCTTTATAAATACAAGAGTATAAGAGTTAGAAGAACCTCTAGAAAAGATACAGATAAAGTGTCTGCCACATAAAATCTTATAGAATACTCACCATAATTTGACCACTTTTTAGATACTTATTATTCTGAGCATGATACTTCTCGGACATAAATCTTCTATTTGGGATATCTCATCATATAATGCAAAATTTAATCAATTTATTTAGGCCTAAATATCTCAAAGTTCCCTTAACTTGACTAACTCATACAAGTTAGTCCCTTCTCTCAAACTCAGGCCTCGTGAGCTCTCAAACTTTGCAATTCGTCACAAGTTAATCCAGCTACTTAATGTGTCATAACGTCATCATCTTTTTTGGATATTAAGGAATCTTGGGGGACTAAAAGAGGTAGTAAAGCAAACATCATAGATTAACAATTAATTTTACCCTTCCCAAGACAAAGAAATCAAAGTCATTCCTCGTAGATGAGCTCTTCCCCAACAAAATGATCTTCCCATTTCAATCCAATAATGTCCCAAGATTAGAACCCTCCAAAAATTATCTCAAACTTGAATTCAAATCTGTCAATTTTGGTAACTTGTGTCGAATAAATTAGATATCAAGAAATGAAATTTTTTTCTTTGATTTAATAAGTTCTACATATGAGTTTTGAATTGTGTTTTGGGTTTCTTTTGTTATCACTGTATATTTGGGGACATATTATTATTGATTAGTCAGAGAAAGATTGTATTAGGGAGTGAATGGTTATTTATTTGCTTACACATATAGCATCCTGGGTTGTCTTTTTGTTTTTTTTTTTTGTTTCAAATGATTTTTTAAGTACATATATCATTAATCAGAAAATTTAAAAATTGAATATGGAAAGCAAAAAAATCTAACGAATTAAATAATTACTCCCAATTATATGGGACTTAATGTTGAAACCTTCTATTTTTTTTTTTTTGTTTTTTTTTTTGCAACTAATGAGTAGTATGAATATCGATGAGATAATTACTTTTAATTAATAATACATATAATAATAGAAAATATAAAATCCTCATGTTTATTTGGAGAAAAAAAATCTAACGAATTAAATAATTACTCCCAATTATAATGAATGTCTTAAGTTCTACATATGTAAAAATAAAAAATAATTTTCAAAAAATTAAAAATTAATTAAGAATTAATGATTTTATATAAATTCATAAAAGAAAGAAATTGTAATCAACTTATGAATTTAATCGATATAATAAATTAATAGTAAACTACTTTAAAATAAAAACCCAAATACTTTCTATTGAAAAAAAAAAATAAAGCGCTAATTACAATTTACCCCTTGCTGTTTAGGTGGAATTACATTTTGCCCTTTCCTGTTTAAAAAATATATACTTTACCCCTACTTTTCTAATACAATCCAACAACAACTTCTGAAATCTTAATTTAGATTATACCATTGTCATCTTCAAACAAATTCAATCTGTATAGTACTACCATAATATTTAAATTATAATTTCAAAAGTTACTCCCGGACTGTATTAAAAAGCAGAGGCAAAGTATATTTTTCTGAAACAGGAGGGAGTAAAGTGTAATTTTGCCTAAACCTTAGGAGATAAATTGTAATTATCCCAAAAATAAAACCCCTATCATTATGTAGATATTCTTTTTAGAGAAAAAGTATAAACAAAAATTTTAAGGGAAATTAAATTATTTGTTGACTATGATTTTTAAACTTAATTTGCATTTGACAGGGGTTAAATTCATCTCAATATCTTTCTGCTTTTGAAGGGTGCAATAGTTTTCTAATCCATACTGTTTCCTATTTTTTATGTATTTTAGTCCCTAAGATTGCTAAACGTTCAAAAAAAGGTGATGACATTATAGCACATAAGCTAGTTAGACTAACTCATGAGGAATCCCAAAGTCAGAGGATCGACATAGTCTAAGTTACAATGTTAGAGGACTAACATAAGCTATCTTCAAGTTATGGGATTAACTCATACAAGTAAGTCAAGTTAAGGGACCCCTATAGTATTTAAGCCATTTATTTACTATTTAACTTAAATGAAACATTTTTATTAGAATATATAAGTGCAATTAATATTTCAAAACCTTCAAAATTAAATATTTTATCTGATCACTTATTTAAACAAGGTAAAATTTTGCTAAATTTTTATAAACTACTCTATCTATCTCATATTGCTGCACAATTTACTATTTTGGTTTCTTTCAAATCTTTGCATAACTTTCATATTTGTTAAATTACTTTTCTATATTACCCATAAAACTTCCATTTAAACGTCACTTTTTTTTCTTTTTTGCAAAGATATCAAATATTAATAAACTTTTTTACCCCTAAACTATAAAGCATTTTGCTCTTTTAATAAGATCACTCAAATTTGTTGTTGCCGATTTAATTAGAATTATATCAGTGCCAGGATTCTAAAAGGGAAAAGATCTACAATAGTGCGCTATTTGTATGGTTAAGTGATCTTTTATGCATCAGGACTCTTAAAGCAAAAAAAGAACCCAAAAAGAAATGATTATATACTATTTATGCGCTTAAGTGATCTTTTTATGGCAAAAAAGCTCAAAGTTTCCATAAAAATTGCCTTTCACAGCAAAACATGCACATAAATTATGTTAATACCAAACATGCATGCCCTCAGACACAAATTTTAATTAATTCATTTACTGTTTATTTGAATGGAATATTTTTGTTAGGATTTAAAAATTGTAATTACTTAACATGTTAAAAACCTTCATGATTAAATATTTTATCTGATCACTTATTTAAACACGGTAAATTCACTTTAAATTCATGCTGAAATTTTATAAACTATTGCACCCATCTCATTTTTTTTCACAATTTACTATTTTAGCACATTGTAAATTTTTTTGTACCATTTTCATACTTGGGTAAGTCATTTATTTATCCCTAAAACTATCATTTTCAATATTCACTTTTTTCAACTTCATTGATTTATGTGTCATGTTTAGTAAATTATTTACTCTATTACTCTTTTAACTATAATTTAATATTCACTTTTATTATATTTTTTTATTTTGTTTGTTAGCCTTTCGATCCCTCAACCTCATGAAAATGGATTGAGACATCCAGCCATTAGACAGAAAGGAAGGAAAACTAAGTGACAAGTAAATTGGAAATAATACACAGAATTTTTCTGTTTCTCAATCTATGTATTGAATCTAAATGTTTCAACCAATTTTGGAATGAAGTGAGTATTTAAAACTAATAGAAGTAAAACTTAAATTTACATTAATTTTTTTCTTTGCCCTTAATTTATTTTTATCGTTTAATGACATTCGACTTTCACGTTATCTATTTTATTATCATAAATTGACTCAACATTTAACTCCTTAATATTTAAGTTTTTATCTTCTCTTGAGACTCAAAATTAAAATTATCTATTTAATAATATTTATATTGTCATGGGGATTAAGGGCTTTTTTTTCTAATTAGGGTTAGGAACTTTTAAAAAATAAGACAAAACGAACGAGCATATATCACATGGTTCGAATTTAAACTTTGGGTCAACTACACTTTCTCATTTTCTTTTTCTTTCTAGGTGAATTACACTTTCTCATTTTCATTTTTTGTAATTTTAGGTTTAGAAAATAAATTCTAATGTTTAGTTTTTCTTATTATATTATTTTTTAAACTAAGCTTAAATTTCAAAAGTCATACACTACTAAAAAACATGGATTTTCCAATAGCTTAGCCGTTGAAAATTTCTAACGTGAAGGGCCTTTCGAAATGGGGCATAAGTTTCCATCAGCCTTTGTGTTGGAAATTTATGTCAACATTAGTTTCCAACGGCCATGCAGTTAGAAATTTTAAAATTTTAGTTCCCAATGTGTTTGCTGTTGAAAATTTCCAACATGAGACCGTTGAAAAAATTACCGTTGGAAACATACTATATATATATATATATATCTATAGATTATATATATATATATATATATAACACATACATAATAATAATAATAATAATAATAATAATAATAATAAAAATAATAATAATAATTATAAATATAATACTTATTATAGTGTGTGTGTGTGTGTGTGTGTGTGTGTGTGTGTGTTACTACCTCCGTCTCATATTCTTCATATTATTTGACTTTTTCACATAGTTTGAATATATTTATATTAGTATTTATTAGAAAAAAATTTTAAAAAAATATATTTAGAAATTATATGTCTTAATTTATTATTTTATATATAAAGCTTTTTTCATTTATATACTAAAATATTGAAAATAAAAAATTATAGATTAATTACTGAAAAGGAAATTGGTGTAAAAAATTTGGAATAGAGTACAGGCAGTACAATGTAGAATGTTACATTATATATTAGAATATCTGCATTATATATTATAATGTATGTATCATAATGTATTATATATAATAATATATATTTAAAATATATTATATATATTCATTGAGCCAAATTTAACCCAGCCCATATATATTTATTCATTGGACCAAAGCTAACCCAATCCAACTAACTCTAGCTATAAATACTTAGCCCTAACCCTTACCCAGCCTCCCTCATCTGCCTCTCCCTCACCCTTTCAATTACTCTCTGTCATTTGCTCTCTCATCCGCTTTGTCTCTCTCGCCTTTCGCTTCCTCACCTCTATAATTTCTCAACCATTTATCGTTCTCCACCATTCATCCACCTTATCGTCCAAATCATTATTCTCACTTTTCACCTCCTCCGTTTTGAATTGCTTCTTTGCTGTTCGCCTCTTCTGCCTGAATCGCCTCCTCGTCCTTCGCTTCCTCTATTCGAATTGCCTCATTGTCGTCTGCCTCCTTAGGCTCCATTCGGTATCAGATCTAGTTTATGAATCTTGTAATTTTGTGATTTATGAATTTGTGATTTTGTATATCTGGTTTATGAATCTGATATATCTGGTTTTTTATTATTGTTGTATATCTGGTTTGATTGTATATCTGGTTTTTGAATCTTATAATTTTGTGGTTGTATATCTGATTTGATTGTATATCCGATTTTTGAATCTTATAATTTTGTGGTTGTATATTTGGTTTGATTTTATATCTATTTTTTAATTTTTTATCTGGTTTTTAAATCTTATAAAATTTGTGGTTATAAATATATTATCGGGGCTATATATATTTATTTTTAGTGAATTTCAGTGCATTTTATTTTAGTAATATATTTTTACTGAATTTTAGTAGATAAATTTTTTGTAAATATAAAATATGGTTTTAAAATATTTTACTAATTTCAGTAAATAGGAAATATAAGCTTAGTAATTAAATATATTTTTAATAAATAAAAATATAAATTTAATAACTATATTAAATATATTTTCAGGTGTTATCTAATTTTTTTATTTTTCTAAAACAAGTTTCCAATGCCCTAGTTGTTGGCATATTTCCAAAGGCCTGATTAAGTTGTTGGAAATAAGGTGTTGGAAAAAGGTTAAGTCGTTGGAAATACTCCTATGAGGCTAGGTTGTTGGAATTTTTTAACAGCTCAATTTCCAATGCAAAAGCAATTGAAAATGCCAATAGTCAATCCTTGAGCTATTAGAAAATTTTTTCCAACTTGTACTGTTTTCCAACAGTCTTGAGTTAGAAATTTAAATTTTCCAATGCAAGGATGTTGGAAAATTATTTTTTTTAGTTGTGTGAAATTGGTTCTAAATAAAAAAAATAAATGTAAAAATAAAAATAAATTATTTTGGATTAAGTTGGCACAAGTTAATGCATCTTTGGTCTTAATTGTCAAATAGTAATTGTTTTGTCTAAAGTGTGAAAGGATAATAATAGCAGATGTTAAAAGCCTAAAATACGCTACCATACATACGGATAAGTGATAATGCAAACCTCGTATTATTTAAATGAAATTCAAAACCTCCAAAGACATTTAAAAAAAAAAAAAGAAGGGAAAAGGGCGATATTAATTAGGCCAAAATGCATGATTGGTTTCTTAACTTTGTTAACTCAAGCGAGCTAGTCCTTTAACTATGACTCAGTGCGACTTAATCCCTGAATATTAATAAATGTAGCTAGTTAGTCCCTCAACAACCTGACCAAACTGCAAATTTAGTTCCAACTTTCAACCTTTTTTGCAAAATGACTGTCACATTTAGAAATTTTCATTCATACCAAACTCGTGGATTAAGAAACATTACTAAATTGCTAACTACAATAATTAAATAATTAGATTATTTACACATGATAATTCAAAAAATTATGTAAAATAATTCAAAGAATTTATGATTATCTAATGATTTATATTTTACTTATTTTTTAAGAAATTATTTTTATTGATTTACTAGAAGGCCAAAAAATCTATTTTTTATTTTCTCCACCTTTACTTTGATAATTTATTTTCCTATATATTTTCTTACTTTTTAAGTAAAATAAATTTTTCATTATTAAGGGCATATTCATACAAAGAAATAATCCAACCTTTTGAATTTGGGATATTTTTTTCATTATCTTCTTCTCAGTTTTTCTTTACCTTCTTTATTTATTCAATTTCTTGCATATTAATGTCTTCTTTTTATTCAATTTGAATATTTTCTTCAAACATAAATACTAGTTTGAATTCATCAAAAGAAAAAAAAGGTTGTCAATATTCTAATTAAGTGGTTAAATCAATTTTTTATTTTCCCCATATTCTCTAGTTTTATTTATATGTAACCAGAGTAAGTAAAGTTTATATGAAACAAACCAAAAATAGAAGACAAATAATCAAAAAATAAATTGATTTCTATGAAATACAATGGAATATAAAATTTATTTTTAAATTTTTTGTTTGGAAACAAATGATAAAAAGCCAAGAAATTTATTGTACCATCTTAATTATTAGCATGAGAATTACAAGGGATGAATTAGTTTTAAGATAATGTGATATGCTATATCTAAATCCCAAAATATTAATACAAAAAAGATTGATTTGGAAAATTGTTTAAAAATTAAATATAATTAGAAAAAATCCTACAAAAAAATTGATCTCTAAATCCATTTTCCTTAATATTGCACATTTTATATAAAAAAAATGAGAAAAATATTTGGAAAAAATAAATGATTAATGTAATAGTAAAGTACAAAAAAGATAATTTTTTTGTTTTCCAATAAATTGGTCAAATTAGTTTCTAAAAAATAAGTAAAATATTAATTATTAGATAGTTAGAAATGTTTAAATTATTGTATATAATTTTTTTGATCATTTGTAAGTAATTTAATTAGTTAGCTATATATTTAACAACTTAATAAAGTTTATTAACCCATGAGTTTGGTGATAATTATAGTTTCTAAATTGGAGGTCGCTTTTCTGGAAGATTAAAAGTTGGGGCTTAACATTGTAATTTATCGTGAAAGCTAAAGAACTAATTTGCACCATTTTGCAAAGTTTTAGGACTAAATCGCATGATTTTGCAAAGTTTGAGAACTAAATCATTCTGAGTCAAAGTTAAGGGACCAACTCGTGTGAGTTGGCAAAGTTGGAGGAATAATGCTGCATTTAGGCCTATTAAACAGTCCCTCGTCGCCCGCAGATGTGTCTGCTTAACAGCAAAGCGTCGTCTCCCAGTCCCACTAACCTGTTGTTCTCCCCGGTGGCCGGTACCCTTTAATCTCAAATCTAATCCCATCTTAATCGAATCTTCCTTTGATTTTGATTTGTTAACTTAATCACTCATTGTAATACCTCTCTCTCTCTCTCTCTCGCTCTGTCTCAAAGCGCGAACTCAATCAGAGTGACATGAGAAGGGAAGGGACAGTCTTTTACTACTAACTAATAGAATAATGTCTGTAACTAGATTTGAATCCACTACCTAGAGAGAGAAATAAAATCCCAAAAAGCGTCCTCATTTCAGCCACTCTATATTCTTTCTTCCATTCTTTTCTCTTCTTCACCCACTGATTCCCATACCCCCTACCTTCTGGATCCTGGAAATTTCACTCACCAATCCGCACTCAGAGCATCTGGGTCTTCCGGGGCTGCTTTTATATGTTGTTGTTGACTTGAAGCAAGTTGGGGAGTTTTGGATCGGAGATGGCGGATGTTTCCGATGAAGGGGCGGACGGGAGCATTGGCCGCGGCGAATGTTCTCCGGCGGTCGTGACAGCGGCTGCTCCGTCTCTCACAGTGTCTGCGTCCTTCAAGGATAGTGGAGGTGGGAAGGGGTCGTCCAGGCGGAGACCCGTTAGGCCGCCCAGCATAGACGCCGATAACGAGTTCATTACGCTGCTCCATGGATCGGATCCGGTGAAGGTTGAGCTCAATCGGTTAGAGAATGAAGTTAGAGGTTCGAAATGCGGCTTGATCTACTAGTTTGAGTTTTTTTTCCAATGTTATTTTTTTGTGACAATTCGTTTTCCTTTCATTGGGTTTCAGACAAAGACAGGGAGTTGGGAGAAGCTCAAGCGGAGATCAGGGCTTTGAAGTTGTCTGAAAGACTTAGGGAGAAGGCCGTTGAAGAGGTCACTCTCTCTCTCTCTCTCTCTCTCTTTCTTTTCTTTTTTTCGTTTGAAATTTTATTCTTGATTTAGTGGTGACTTTCTGCTTTGTCATGATTCATGAGTCCTTTTGAAGTATTAGTCAATTCGTGATTTCTGAATACATGTTCTCTGAGAATATAAGCTCCAAGTGACTGTTCTTCCGGTCTTTCACTAGAATTTATTTAGCTTCCCATGAATTGCCTCTGTGCTTGGCGACTCTGGATCCTGGCAATGTTGTTTGATTGATTTGACTCCTGGAATTGGATGGATACAACAGTAACTCCTCTTTCAACTTGGTGTTGGGAATTGGGATTGTTTCCATCCTTCACATTGTTGTCCAACAAATAGCCACTTCCCTGAAATATTACTTTTTCGTTATTTATAATATATTCAGATTTTTTATTTGCGGTTCAAAGCAGTATATTTTCCTCTTTCTTTCTGATCATTCTCAAAAGAAAAAAACCCATTAGCTACAGAATCTTCTACTCAAAGCATTATTTATCCTCCTGGCTCAATGACTTTTTTTCATTCTTTGTACTTGTACGGCTTGGGGCAACCGGATGTTTCAAACATATGACCAAGATTTGTGAGGATTTGACGTTTGTTTTGACCTTGTCAATATTGTGACTAGTCTTGCAACTTCATCGCAGTTCAATAGGTTACTGAGTTAGTTTCTGTTTCCTCTGTTGTATCATAGCTCACTGAAGAGCTCTCAAAAGTGGAGGGAAAACTCAAGTTGACTGAATCTCTTCTTGAGAGCAAGGTATTGCTGAAAATATTTTTTTTTGTTTTTATTTTTATTTTTTAGTCATTTGTCTACCTGTTTCTCCTCCCTCCCTATCACTAAAGAAAAAAAAAAAACTACTTGCTAATGCCATATTCGTTGGGTTTGTCTTTTTACAGAATCTTGAAATAAAGAAATTGAATGATGAGAAGAAAGCCTCCATGGCAGCTCAGTTTGCAGCTGAAGCCACACTCCGAAGGGTGCATGCTGCCGAGAAGGATGATGATATGCCTCCAATTGAAGCTATTCTTGCACCTTTAGAGGCGGAGCTTAAGCTTGCTCGGCAAGAGGTGTATTTCTTGTGTTGCAAAGGCTTTCCTTTTCTGTTGGAGTAGGATGGTACATCCAACATACATTTTTTGTCATAAGAAAAAGGCCAATGAATTTTAATGTGTAAATATTGATTATCTTGTTAATAGAATTCCTTCCTTGCAGATTGCAAAGCTTCAAGATGATAACAAAGCACTGGATCGCCTAACCAAATCAAAGGAGGCTGCCTTGCTTGAAGCTGAGAGAACTGTGCAGGTTGCATTGGCTAAAGCGTCCATGGTAGATGATCTTCAAAATAAAAACCAAGAATTAATGAAACAGATTGAAATTTGCCAGGTATATACTCATTTGCGGTATTGTTTTTGTATGTTATAGAAGATTTGGATTTTTTTCATAGGCTAAATTAAATTTGGATTAGGAATACACTGGAGCATTTAGTTCAAATAGTGGAATTAATTGCTTAAGATGTCTATAATAGTTTCTCTTCTTTAATATCCCCTTCTTCTCCGCATCCTGTTGAAAAGTGTTCCTTCCTATCTGTCTCTTAATCTCTGCCCTCCACCTCCAGAATCTACTTTCTTCACTGTGAAGGCTGAGACAGCCAGATTGCGGGCAGCTTATCTGAGCCTCAAATTCTGCACTCGAACTCTATCCCAGCATTTTGCAACCTCAAATTCACCACATTCTTTGATCCATCGACTCTTCAGATTTTTCTTTTTTACTTTTGGATCCCAATTACATTTGATTTAATGGAGATAAGAAAGCATAATGGAGTGGACTAAGAAAATCAAGAACACGTTGCTAACTAAAGGAAATAAAAAATAGCAAGGCCCTCTATACAAATCTTGATGTAACAATTTTAAAAGGTTTGGGACTGATAAGATATGTATAGCACATTGAAGACCAAGCTTAGGGACGCCTGTCAAAATATACCTTGAGTAAATCCTTACTTTTATGTTTTCTTCTTGACTGATGACAGGAAGAAAACAAAATTCTGGACAAGATGCATCGCCAAAAGGTTGCAGAGGTGGAAAAGCTCACCCAGACCGTACGAGAACTAGAAGAGGCTGTTCTTGCTGGTGGTGCAGCCGCTAATGCAGTTAGGGATTACCAGAGGAAATTCCAGGAGATGAATGTAATGCTTGAAGCTAGAAAATATCTATATACTGGTGAATTCATTTAGGAATTCTCAAACTGAAGTGGTTGATTGTGTTTCTCAGGAGGAAAGAAAAACTCTTGACAGAGAATTAGCTCGAGCAAAGGTAACAGCTAATAGGGTGGCTACAGTTGTGGCAAATGAATGGAAAGATGCAAATGATAAGGTGATGCCTGTGAAACAGTGGCTTGAGGAACGAAGATTCTTACAGGTAAAACTTTCTGTTTTTTATTTTTCTTTTTAAACATGTGTTGGGTTTCTGTCTATTGGGGCCATACACATTATAAGATCCTGACTGTGATACCATGCAGTTATTTATGTCTCTTCTGTCTCCTTCTTCTTCCTGTTTTTTTTTTTTTTCAATTTGTCATTTTAGGGAGAAATGCAACAACTTCGTGACAAGCTTACTATTAGTGAGCGGGCTGCAAAATCTGAGGCACAGCTGAAAGTAAAAAAATCTGCTTGCAATTGTTTGCTTTGTTATCATGTTCTGTAATTCCTATTGTGATAATTAAATTGAGTTATTTTTCCTCTTTTACAGGAAAAGTATCAATTGCGCCTCAAAGTTTTGGAGGAGAGTTTGAGAGGGTCCTCAAATATTGGTTTTCGCACAACATCAGATGAAAGAAATTCAAGCAACGGACCTTCTAGGCGTCAGTCACTTGGTGGAGCTGACAACTTATCTAAGTTTACGTCCAATGGTTTTTTGCCCAAGAGAACAGCTACCTCTCAGTTGAGATCATTGTCATCTAGTTCCACTACAGTATTGAAACATGCCAAAGGAACATCAAAATCATTTGACGGAGGCACGAGATCATTAGATAGGGCAAAGGTGCTCTTGAATGGAGCAAGTGCAAATAATTCATTTGACCAGCCTTCTGAGGAAAGCAAGGAAGGTGACACTCCTAATGCTGATAAACCAAATGAGTTCCAAAAAGTGGATATGGAGGACAGTGTCCCGGGGGTTCTTTTTGATTTACTGCAGAAGGAAGTCATGGCATTGAGGAAAGCTAGTCACGAAAAGGATCAAAGCCTTAAAGATAAAGACGATGCTATTGAGGTAAACAATACATTGTTTTTTATCTAATAGATCTGCAGCCTGTACTTTTATCTTTATCCTTTTCTGGGTAATGCCCTATCTTTTCTCATTTCTGCAGATGCTTGCTAAGAAAGTTGAAACATTGACAAAAGCAATGGAGGTTGAGGCTAAAAAGATGAGAAGAGAAGTTGCTGTGATGGAGAAGGAAGTTGCTGCCATGCGCATAGAGAAAGAACATGAGAATAGGACAAAGCGTTTGACCAACTCCAAGAGCTCTGTCAGTGCTGCTCAGTTACTTGCTGGAAGGTGTGAATTGATCCTATTCTCTCTCTCTCTCTCTCTCTCTCTCTCTCTCTCTCTCTCTCTCTCTCTCTCTCTCTATGTGACATGTAAAGATTGATCTGGGAGTTCATGATTTGCTTACAAGGTGAGATGTTAAAAAAAATATATATATATTTTAAGCTCCCTCCTTACACCGTACATACTCAAAGGGGGGAAAGAGTGAAAAATGTAAAATACTGCTTTTCAGCTTGAATGATCTGTTGTAATTGCATGCACGAAATATAAGTTAACTGCTCCTTTGTTCTATAAGTCATGAGCTATGTTGATGTCGACTTCTTACGCCCAGTTCAAGGGCTGGTGGAAGGGAAATTTTTTAATGTGTAATATCTGAGCTTGCAACATATTTTGCTGTGTGATCATATGGCAATTTAAGGGAAGCATGGGTAGGATGAAGTTGATTCAGTATGTACTGTTTTTTTTATAGATTTTGCATGCGACTCTCTCTTTGTTCAAGGCAGTTTACATTCTCGTTGTCTTGGGATGACAACTTTGCATACGGTCCATGAGCATGCTAGTGAACCAAGAAAAGTAAATACTATCTCATCCTATAATGTTTTGTCACTTTTTTCTTTTCTATGAAAATATGGATGTTGTGCCACATAAGCATATTGGCATGTTTCTCCAAAGTTACCTTCAACTGAAAAAGCATATCTACAACAAGCGGCATTCATGGGCTTTACATAATGGAAAGGGTACATTTGGAGGATGTATAGATATGGAGAAGTGACACATATTTTGGGGTACAAAAAATTGGAAAGGTGACACATATGAAGGAATGGAGGCATTTCTGCACTATAGCTTTTGTTGTGTTGTTTGCCACAATTCTTGGAGTACCAGGTCAGGTGTACAAGCTTCGTAACAATTTCTGGTTATCCACGTGCTATAAATTTTGGTGTGGTTTGATTGATTGCATAGTTCATTATGTTTTAATTTAAGGGTGCGGTTTGGTTGATTTGTTCTTTTGCCCTTGCAGAAGTGCATCGCGAAGTGGGTTAACACGCAGCACTCAATGACCTTAAATCAGTGGGACAGATGTAAGGAGTAATTTGCATAGGCCTCAGGTCTCATCAGTCTCATCAGTCCTTTGTTATATTTTTCATTTTAGCATTTCTGCCACCTCAATGATTGAAATATAATGTTTTAACCCGCATGCTGATGACTGTTGACTGAAACTTGAAGATGGCAGACGACCCAGGGAGAGCATCGAAAGTGAGGATGAAGTGGGTATGCTTCTGACATAGAATGTTATTCCACTGCTTAGAGATTAATCGACAAGGGAGCTGCTAACTGTTGGCTAACCTTTTGCCAAGTTTCAAGTTGAGTGGACAGTTGTGTGGTTGTATAGGTAGCTTCTTGGCTTTTGCCGTCGTCCCATTTCCCATTTTGCAGTTTTATATTTGTAATCACGGCTAGTGTGATTGTTGTCAAGTTTGTTAATATTATTGTACCAAAGGTTCTATGGTTGTGATAATCACTGATAGTTGCTTGATCATGTATGACTGTATCATTAATGTGGTTATCAGTTTGGGTGAGGAGCTGGAATCTCTCATTAACTTGATGCTTCAAGCTCATCGGTCCGGTCCTGGTACCAGAGACGATCAAAGTCAAGTCGAACCTCATTCCCCAGATCATGTGATGATGTGAGCCCATAATCGGGACGGGTAGAGCTCCTGAACGTTATGTGGTGCCCTGTTTGGAGCGAAATTCCAAAAGCATGAGTGAAACAACCAAATGATAACAACTAGCTCTTGAAAGGCTAGGCTGGCTTTGATTCCTTCTGCCTTTAGGCTTAAACAAGAAGCTCCCATATTGCAGTTCTACTAGATACAAAAAGAAACAAAGATTGGGACTTTGATCGGTTGACGGTGAAGGTGATGACGGCGCCAGGAATGTTGTTAGGACTTGGCATCAATCCAGGGGATGGATATATGCTTGATTGGTCTTCTATTGCATGGTTTTATCATATTCAATTGAACTTGCTAATGTGTCGTTACATGACAGTGATATCTAGATAAAATGAGGAGTAAATATAATGGCGGCTTAAATGCTGGTGGGGGAAAACTCAAAAACTGTATGTTGTTCTTCGGAAGGTAGGCTTCAGAATGAGTGGTCTTAGCATCGATATCGGATCTCGGCAGGTTCTGTTTGGACTGAAAGGGATCTAAGTACTGGGCTTATACTAAGGGGCGTACTGCAATCAGTTATCTCAAATTTAATTGAAATTGAATACCCATTTTCAATTTTTTGGTCTTTATAACTTAATATTAATTGCCGACTTCAGGCACCGTTCATGAACAGTGTGAGTCACTGTACAACAACAGTGTTTCAGTTTTTTATTTTTTTTGGCCTTTTAGGAGCTTGATCGTCTATTTTTGAACATCAGTACCCTTTTCGCGCGGTCGTCGAGTCTTAAAGTCCTAAGTTGCAATTTCTGCGGTTTCTGCGTGCTTTACTTTTCATGTTGGTTAAAACGCGTTCTAGTCCCTGAAGTTCTGATTCTTTACATTTCAGTCACTAATTTGACCCATGTTATGTTGTGGTCCCTAAACTTAATAACCTTAGCTAGATTTTTTATTTGCTCTCTTGGTTTCCAAATTTTTTTGTTATTTTTTATCTACTATCATCTAAAATAAAACAGTGATCACCTTGATATGTTTATTTTTTAGCCAAACTATTTCCTTTTCTTTTCACCTTTATTAATTCAATTGCTAAACCCTTAACACCTAATATTTTTTTGTTTCCTTTCTTGGAATCAAACTCTTTGCTTATTTTTTTTATTGATTTTTACCTCTATTAAGTTAATGGTTAAAATAAATTAAACATAATTTTATGTTTTGGTCATATCTTTTCATTATTAATGATTGGGTTTTTTAACAGGGTTATTTACTTCAAAAGCTTTATAGTTCAATAAAGTACTTAGGCCTATGATTCCTAAAATTGAACATGGACTTTTCTGAAAAAAATTTCTAACTGATATTAAAATTTAAAATTTGAGTTGATAGAAGATGAAAATTTTCACTGAATTATTTTTTAATAATAAAAATTATACATCATTTTGAAGTATGTATAATGTTATGTTTCGATCATAACTAGTTATTTTCATGATAAAAATATAACATAAAGAGAATCTTTTAATAATTTATTATATAACTTAATACTAATTGCTGAATTCAGTTCTTGTTCGTAAACAGTTACACATTTTTTTAGCTTTCACTGTTGAGAAAGTATTTGGTGGCCTAGGGACGTGTTTTACTATGAACATTGAAACGGCACCATTTTTGTTAGAAGTCGTGAGTTTTGCACTGTTCATAAACAATGCCAAATACTGTTCATCAACAGTGCTGATTCCTTTTTTTTTCCGCTTGTCCTAGAGGCCGATGTTGTAATTTTTTAAGTGTCCGCCTGTTTCACTTTTTCTTATAGTTGAACTACGATTTCAGTCCTTGAATTTCTTTCCTTTCCCATTTCAGTCACTGAGTTCGACTCATGTTATGTTTTAGTCCAAAACTTAATAAATAATAACTACTTAATTATATTTTTTCTATGTGCTCTTTCGATCTTTATTTTGTTGTTGTTGTTGTTTTTTTATGTACTATCTTCTAGAACAAAACATTAGTCACCACTAATCATTAAATTTGCATACGTAAAGCTTTTCCATTTCATCTCTTAGTCCCTCACTCTTTTTGGCCAATTTTTTCTTTTTCTTTTAATATTTATTAATTAAGTTTTGAAGAATGAGTTATTCAATTCAAAAGTTATAATGTTTAACAAAGTAATTTTGTCTATAATTGCTAAAATTGAAAGTAAATTTTTCTAACTAAATTTTTCATCAATATATTGGAATTTGAACTGATAGAAGGTGAAAATTTTAGTAAATTTTTCTTTAGTGACACAAAAAATATTTTAGTGATACAAAAAATATTCATTATTTCAAAGCATGTACATGTATTATGTTTTGATCATAACTAACCCTTTGAATGATAAAAACACGATATAAAAAACTCCTAACTTAAAATTAAAATAAAGTAAAATTTTAATTTATTAGCATAAGTTTATGGCTAAGAATTTTTTAGTTATTTTTTACTGATATTTATTTTAATGATAAATTTAAGAGAGAAAAAATACCCGCTACAACATGCAGGTCAAAAATAACCTTGTGTGTATTAATAATGGAAGATAGCGAGTTGGAAGGAGAAACCAAAATAATATATATATCAATATTTCATTATTTATTTCGGATAACTAAGTTTGTACCTGCACATGCAAACAAATTCCGACCACCTAAATCCTAACAATTACATCCAACTTCAAATATCTATTCTAGACATCAAGAATACATTCTCAAACATCCATCATATAGCAAATTACTTACAAACCCATACTTAAATGACATAATATCAATAAGTTTGGCCATTGGGATTGGGTTTCTCAACACTTACAAGGCCCACTAATTTATATGGTATCAATCTATGTACAAATACAATTCAAATAAGTCTATGATTGGACTTATTAACCAAGGCCACTAGAAAATGAAAAATTACGTCTTTTTTCTACGGCCGGATTTTTATTGAAGGATAAAAGTAGCCAGATCGTACTTATCTATTGATTTTCAGTTATAACAAAAAATTAATATATCACCCACAAAATTGTAACTGATAACAGAATTTTTTTCTAGTTATTCCAATTACAAATGAAATTTTACTCACCGCTACTGATACTAGTTTTCATTTGGCTATAATGACTTTCTTTATTAGTAATGGTCAAAGATTTTAAGTAGTCTGAGCTTGAACCATAGGTATTAAAATCCTAACTATAATATTAAAAGCTAACGTTTTTACGACTCTTGAAATAAAAAATGTCTCAAGTTTTAATAAAAATTTAT
The DNA here is from genome assembly GCA_005392925.1 of Aquilaria sinensis. Taxonomy (NCBI): domain Eukaryota; kingdom Viridiplantae; phylum Streptophyta; class Magnoliopsida; order Malvales; family Thymelaeaceae; genus Aquilaria; species Aquilaria sinensis. The sequence continues at coordinate 923,314 of SMDT01001070.1, forward strand.
ATGTAGATAGAAACGGATAGAGTCTCGATTTTAGTGTTAAAAATTTAGAAACTTTACGACTTTATGTTTTTATATTATTATGTCAAATTTGCTGAAATTAGGTTAAAAAATGATCGCAAACCAATCTAATGCCCAACTCAATATTTTTTCAATCAAACTCAGAGCATTTAAGGATAAAACAAAAAAAAACCAGAAAAATAAAACATAAATTATCTTTTTTTTTCCCTTAGTCTTTGTGTCACTTGATTACTTTTCTTTACTATGACTTTAATAATCATGGTTACCAAATTTATTTAGATGTGGATATAGACGGAAAAAATGCCAATTATGGTACAAATGTTTAAATAAATGAATTTGGCCTTTCAAATGATAAAATGACAAGAAAAGAAGATGAATATATGAACTTTAAAGATGATAATATTAATACTACTATTGGTAATGATGTTTCATGTATTATATAATTAGATTATTGAGGTTTTTTATGGCATGACACTTTTTTTACAGTATTAAAGTATTTGTAAGACAAAATATTATATAATATGAACTTTCTGACATAATATAGATGATTATTTTTTTCATCTTTTTCTAAAAAATTTGTTGGTAGAATCTTACGACTCTACGACTTTACAACTTTATAAAATTAAAACAATTCTAAGTAGAAACCCAACTTTGATAATCATTCGTTGTAAAAGTAGCCTAAAGGTGTTCACTAGGCTGTTCCTGCTAGGCCTGGGTAGGGATTGGTCAGGTCCAGGCACAGCCTAGGTAATATAGGATGGGCCTGGGCCAAGCTAGTGCTGGCCTGGACCTTGGTCGAGTTATTTTTTTAGAAAAAGAATTAAAATTAACAAGAAAAACCAATGTAGTTAATTTTCTTAGGGAAACACCACTAATGATGCAAATTCTATTGATTAAAAAGCCAAATGATACTTACGAAATTGGAATGTGCCTTGCATGAGGAAATCACAAACATTTTAAAAATAACTGAAATTTTTAAAAAAATCTAGGATCTATGCTTAATAGTATACTCAGATTAAATACAAACTAAAGTAAAATGGAGAAATTCGTGCTCTTTCTTGATGTCATTGCTAAAAAATGTGTGAGAGTGAAAAAACATGAGAGATTAAAAAGAGATTAGCTACAGATTAAGAAAAATATATGATAAGTGAGTTAGAGAGAATGTAGTAAATGTTTATATGAGAAAGAGCGGAAATGAGCATCTCTATTTTTAAGATAGTACAAAAGTTTTGTTGGACCCAAAAACCCTAAAAAAAACTAGTCATTTATAAGGGATGGAGGGGGGTAAAATAGTATTTTGGGCTAAATTAGCCTTGTTAGGCTGTTAGGAACTAATTCTGCAACCTTTTTTTTTAAAAAATTTCGGCAGCCTATCGGCTCTCAAACTTTAGGCCCGGATCAGCCCAACCTGGCCGGTTTGGGACAGTCCGTGACTCGTGCCGGGCTAAATGCAGGTTTGAGCAGTACTGGGCCTGTTGGTTTTTTCCTTCCCAGGCCGATAAACAGTAAAATTCTTCCCCTCCTCGGGTTTGCAAGCCCGCTAAACACCTATAAAGTGGCCCCCTTTTATTGGTCTTTTGTTTCTTTGTTTTCATTTACTCACCTCCAAAAAATAAATGAATAAATAACAAAGATTTTTTTTTATAAGCCAAATAACAAAGACTATTAGTTTAACTTAAGTTAATTTAATCTAACATGACTTATTTTTATTTTTTTTATTTAGAACCAATTTTATTTGATATATAATATTATGTAGATATAATAATCTATTTAAAAGTAAATTTTTATGCTATATTAAATTTTTATAATTTTTTATTTTTAACACAATATTAAAAATAAAAAATTATAAAATTCAATGAGATTATTGAAGATTGTGTTTTCAATAAGATTATTATTACACATACATAATATTAACAATATTAAAAATAAAAAATTATAAAATTCAATGAGATTATTGAAGATTGTGTTTTCAATAGATTATTACACATACATAATATTAACCTTTAAATAGAATTAGTCTCCAACAAAAAAAATAAAAAAAAACTATTTTAAATTAAATTAATTTAAATTAAAATGAATTTGCGTTAATTTTACGGTCTTCTCGATATAAAATTCCCTCTCGACCAGTAGCCTTGTGCGAAATCTAAAAAAAAGATGAAAGATTAGACTAGTTTCCTGATGACACTTGCTTTCAAGGCCCATATTGTGATGTAAGCCTCCTAGGCGTATGAGTTTCGTTGTCAAAGGGTATGAGAAGTTTATATCCAATCTAAATTAATTTAAAATAATTTATTTTTATTTTTATATTTTTTTTTAATCTTAAATCAATTTCATTTGAAATTCAATATTATACAGATATAATAATCTATTTGAAAGTAAATTTTTATGATATTATTAAATTTTCATGAATTTTTCTTTTTTAATACCTAAAGCTATAAAAAACCATAAAAATTTAGTAAGTTTTATGAAAATTTAATTTTCAGTGGATTATTATACCTACATAATATTAGCTTTTAAATAAAATTAGTTTTGAGTAAAAAGATATAAAAATAAAAATAAACCATCTTGGATTAAGTTGAAACGAATTAATACTTACTTTTTTTAGTGTTTCGGTTCATAGGCATTACAGCCAAATAATATTTAGATAAAATTGAAAAAATTGATTACATCTAGACAATATGTTTTGGTTATTTTTTAATTCACTTAGTTCAGATCCGGACCAAATTTCATGTTCGGTACAGATTGGTTATTGAATCATATACTTGAAACCGAATAAATTAAATAGTAATAAATATTTTACCATTATCTACATTAACCATATATATATATATAAAGCTATTTCTTACTAATATTGGACTATATGTTGTTTATCATTCTTTAATTTTAGGTGAGACGTAAAATTTTAAACAATTATCTTATTTTTTTCATATACTATATGTTTAGGTCTTAGGAAGAACCAAATAAACTGAAATGTTTGTAATTTAAACAATTTATATTAGTTCTAACATGTAATTCAAAAAATTTGGATACACTTTGCAAAAACTGAAAACTAATCAGATTATTGTGTTCGAATTGGTTCCAAACTGAAACAATTGAATGTTTACCCCTAGCTAAGAGTAAGTCTAATGTGCACCCTACCCCTTATGTTTATATATATTTGTATTCCAACACTACCCTTTATAACATAAAACAAGTATAAATATATTAAATCTTGTGCCTCCAAAATTGGATATATGTATAAATCAGATACTAAATACGTGCAAACTCTATATACAAAGAAAGTAAATGATCTATATAAATAATATGTGACATATGTATAAATGAGATCGAAAATATGCTTTCAATAGTATGTACGAGTTCGACCTTTCTTTAAAAAATGTTTGAAATGCGTGAAATCTCATTTCTTGCTAAAATTAGAAATATGTACAAATAGAATGATAGATACGTATGAAACTTGATGCATCAAACAAGTGATGGATATATATAAAATATGTGACACATAAATTAAATTAAATTGTAGAATTTGTTGCTGATATATTATTTTTGTTTGTAGAAAAAAATTCTTTCACTTTGCTTTTTACATGTGTACCTGTAATTAGAAATTTAGCTTGAAAATAAAATTGGGATAAAATTAGGTAACAAGAAGAAGCTTTGAGGGCCCAAATCAAATTAGGCAAAAAAGTTTTAAAAGAACATGCACAATTCACAAACACAGAGACAAGGGTAGCGTTCCTTCAATTGAGGATGGACAATAAAAATGAGGGTAGTAGCAACTTGGGTTCTGACGGTGGTGACACAGATAGCTTCCAAGTGTATTTATGAAGCACTGCAACGCTGGATGGTGTTGAATCGAAAATGGGAAATGTAACTGCAAAATGAGGTCGTACGATGACTGCTCATCCTCAATCGTTGACACTGGGGAATGTGACATGGGATGAGGTCAAATGGTTGAGGTCGGATAGACCAGCTAGCAAGGAGAGATTGGAAGGCGGCAATAGAATGGTATGACTGAAGGTGGTTGTGCACAACGAGAGGCAATAACAGATGACACAGTTAAGATTTTTTATTTTTAATGAGGGTAAAAAAGTAATTATAAGGATATGATATACATAAGGTATGGAGCATATCAGGCTTGCTGAAGTATGGAGGCATGTTCATTGTTTGATTTTGGCTTGCCAGGTGAAAATTGGGGTTGAGCATTCAATTGGTTTTGTTTGAAACATATTTGAATACATTGATCCAATTTGTTGTCATTTTTTTACAAAATATTCAAATTATTCAAATTCCATGTTAAAACTTATCAGAATCATCCGAGTCACATTTCGGTTTATATAGTTCATCTTTTCAAGACCTAGATATATAGTGACTAGATAAAACAAGAAAAATATTCAAATTTTCCTCTCATACCCTCGCCCCCCCCAAACACACATCACACACTTGTCATTTCTGGCTAAATCGGACTTTTTCTGGATCTTGTTTTTTTTTATTATTATCTCATTTTTTATGGTTAATCAAATCTCTTTAAATTTCTGATATTCAAAAGTGATTCAAGACTCTTATAGAACAGATCTTCAATTAAAGTTGGGTAATGATGGATCTAAGTTTTTTCTTGAATTCATTGGAATCTTAGCCCTACAGTTATAGAAACGATTATATAGAATAAAGTCAATCTTTATTTCTAGGTTCATAGTTAGTTTTTTTTTGTTTTATAGATACTCTTGTTAGGTAGTTTTTTTTTTTATAGACACTCTTGTTAAGCTTTTAATGTCTGGATGGTTTTATCACTGTCTGATTATTGTTAGCCTGTTCTGGGTTTTGTTCTAGTTATTTATGAGTTCTCTATTTTAGATTTATTATAGTTTATATGAAAGATTTAGCTTAATCAAATTTTGTTTCTTTCATTGGGTGGTAGAGAAATAAGTAGTTTTTTAGTGATTAATTTTATGTTATTATTATCATTCAGAATCTTATACCGTCGTTGTTTTGTAAAATATTGTTTCACTTACTTTTAATTGTAATAGAATGAAACATTTTTTTTGTTTGCGTAAGAAAAACCTATACATATACCGACACGTGGAATGACTAAAGAATTCTATGAACTAGTTTTAATACGTAGCATTTTTCAATGGAAGGTACATTGAGTTCTCTTAAATAATGGTTCTCTTTTAATTTAAAATTCGTTACATTCAATCAAAGCCAAAAATGCGTGGGAGAAATGTACAACTTAAACCATTGCAAACTAGTAGTACTGCTACCGCTTCATAGCAAGCATGCCCGTTATTTCAGTTCTCTTCCTCTCTCCTCGCAATTCCACACACACATACAAGTATTTTCAATCAATCAACACCTGCTGACGATCTCACGTCCTTCCTCTGCAACCACATTCGACTATTGATCCTTGAAAAATGGCGACCATGGAGAGCTTGATTGGGCTCATCAACAAAATCCAAAGGGTCTGTACGGTCCTCGGCGATCATGGCGGCGAGGGACTGTCTCTCTGGGAAGCACTTCCGTCCGTCGCCGTTGTCGGTGGCCAGGTCCCTGCCCTTACCTTGTTTTACTCCTTCAACTCTCTCTCTTCTCTCTGTTTTTCTTTTCGCGCCATTGTTGAATTCGTCACGTTATACCATTCCTCCTTGTCTTTGGCTGCGAAATTAGAGTTCTGGGAAATCTTCGGTTCTAGAGAGCGTTGTTGGAAGGGACTTTTTGCCTCGTGGATCTGGTAAATCTCTCCTTCAAGGCATCGACTCCTGAATTTTCTGCGTTTTTTTTTTTATTAGATATTCTTGTTTCCTATTTATTTGCCTCATTTGGTGATTAGAGGGTTTCAGAATCTGCTTCGATGTTTGAGTCACCTTTCTTTTACTACTGGGGGGAAAACGAATGGAAAGTTCATGTTTGGCATGTCTCAAAAGAAGGGCGATATCTTTTCCTTGGATAGTTGAACTAATATTTGGCCAGTGAAAATAACTTCAGTTGTGTACCTTGCTTGCATCTGCATAACTTGGAGGCCACACTCGCTTGAAATGATTCATGTGGTGATTTTATTTATGATTTTCTCGCAAGTTCTTTGGAGTAATTTGTCCTCGAGTCTTAATTGTGGGATATATCGACAATTTGTTAATCAGTTGTTTGGTATGTCACCTTTTCTCTAGATTGATTCATCTTAGTAGCTCCTTTCTTTGGAAGGTATTGTTACTCGGAGGCCATTAGTGCTGCAGCTTCATAAGACAGATGGTGGGAGTGAATACGCAGAGTTTCTTCATGCACCAAGGAAGAGATTCACTGATTTTGGTATGGGCCCTGTACATGTTTTGCTTTTGTCACTCATCTGTTCCTTTCGATGTCCAAAATTTTGCATGTGACATGACTAATACATCTTCTCTCATTTAAACTTGACTGGTATCACTTTCTCCTGTTTAAGATGATGTTATGTCAAATTCAAATTCAGAGGATGCATGGATAGAATTCATCAGATCATCTGAAGCATTATTTTCTTGTGATGCTTTCATTGATGTCCTTCTAATACATTGATTCAACTATGAGCATATTAACACCCAAAAGGTCTGAAAGAGATCGAGCCTGGATTTAGAGAAACAATCAATTCTTGTTGTTCCACTACTAAGTGACTCAACCATTATTTATAATGATCATATTTTTGTTCTTGACAACTGAAACATAATCATGTCAAAACAAACCACTCAAGGGGCAATGGGAGTTCATTTATTCTTATTTTTTTTTGTTTCTGCAGTGGCTGTACGTAAGGAGATTGCAGATGAAACAGATCGAATAACAGGGAAGACAAAGCAAATCTCCAATGTCCCAATTCATTTGAGCATATATTCTCCACATGGTCTGTATTGAATGCACCTTCATAGCCCTTTTTTATTGATTTATTAGTTTTGATCTTTTTTTACTTCGAGGTCATGTTTTCCTTTTCCTTTTTTTTTTCTTCTTTGTCAAATTTCCTGCAGTTGTCAACTTAACACTCATTGATCTTCCTGGCTTGACAAAGGTTGCTGTTGGTAATTATCACTTCAATCCTTTTTCCCAAGAGAAACATAAGTGATGTATGCTTTGATCTATCCTTTAGGATCAAAACAGTTTTTCTTAAACATTAATATGCATTTGTGCTTTTCAGAGGGACAACCAGAGAGTATTGTTAGAGATATTGAAGACATGGTTCGTTCCTATGTTGAGAAGGTAACATTATCTCATTAATGGGTAGGCTGTGCTATACTAAAATACTAAAGAAATGATTAGTATAATCTTGTTAAGCATGTCAAATAAATTTTACAGTCCTTCAGTTCCTCTGCAAAGTACTTCCATGCTTTAAATTGATGTCAATATTTCCAATGGCAAATTCACTAGGTGAGAGGGACTTTGAATTGAGGTTGGTGGAAATTTAATTTTGATGCTTTAGTGGATGCCCAGGATTGTTGTACAGGAGTGCTAAGAGATGAGCATGGAATTGCACTGGTTCCATTTCCCTTCTGTGTGGAATTTTTTTAATCAGATACGGGTGAATTGTTTGCAGTAAAGGTTGTTGGTCAATCATGGTCCTGGTACTGATAGGAAATTTGTGTTTGAAAGTGAGTTAGCTGTTCTGGTTTCATGCCTAAACAGACGGACTAAGTCCCTGGCACAGCTAATTCGTTAAAGAATGACATAGTCGTATTGGATGATTGCTCGCGGAGATTAAGATTGTTCATGTGCCAGGAATGGGCAACTGCCGAGCTGATATTCTTGCACAGCAAGGCTTTGATAGGACCCAGCCTTTCAAAGTCTGGCTCTATTATGAATGGTCTTTGTATACATGATTTTTTGTTAAACTTGTCTTCTAATTAAATGAAAAAAGAGTTCAATTTACGTTAAAATTATCTGCATTAGCAAGGCATTGGTTGAAAATTCATTTCCTATGAACACTGTTTTGATCTGTTCATCATTCAGTTGCTTGTTTTATAACTTTGACCTAGTCACTCAGTGCACATAATATGTATTCCGATTTTGTAGCCAAGTTGCATCATATTAGCCATTTCTCCTGCTAATCAAGATATTGCCACTTCGGATGCTATCAAGCTAGCAAGGGAAGTTGATCCTTCCGGTAATGAAAAGAAGTCTTTTGTCCATAATACTTATATATCTTGAATACTATTAGAAAAAGTTTGGTTTTTTGACTGAAGTAACTAAGAACAGTTGTTATTTGGTGTTTTTAGGTGAACGAACTTTTGGGGTTCTGACAAAACTTGATCTGATGGACAAGGGGACAAGTGCGCAAGATGTATGCATTCACCATACTTTAATTGATAAGTTCTCGAACTACTATTTTGTTGGTTATAGAGAAGGGTTAAGAACAACTTTAGCCATTTAAATCGAACAAACTTCAGAGCATAAATTGTTGGAAAGCATGAAATTGGAAGATTTTTTATTTGGTAGTTATGTAAATATAGGATTGTGTAAATAATCCCTGATTTACAGGGATTACTATAGCTGGTAGAATTCCTTAATTATAGGGATTGAATCCCTAAATTATAGGGATTGATTTACAGGGATTTTTTCCTTGTAAATCCCTAAGCAACTTGTATAAATTCACTTACTGTATTGGAATAGAACAGAACAGATTTTACCAAAAGTTGACATGGTATCAGAGCTTTAGGTTTGCCTTGAGATTGTCTTTTCTTCTGGCCTTCATTGCCGAATCATTGCTCTGTTTTTTTCCTGGCCTTCATTGCCAAGTCTTTTTTCCCTTCTGGCCTCTAGTGTTGATCTATAACCAGTACTAGTTCCTCATTCTTTATTTTCCTTACCCACTATCCTGACAATGTCTGGCAAGACTGTGACAAGTGCTCCTGCCCAAGTCGATTCCCATCTGCCCACAGGCGACCTGCAGACTATTCAGGCCGCCTACAGACTCAATGGCCAGAACTATTTGAAGTGGTCACAACTGGTGCGTACCTATTTGAAGGGAAAAGGAAAAATCAGCCATATTCTTGGATCAGGGCCTGAGTTGGACGACCCAAGTTTTGATGCTTGGGATGAAGAAGACTCCATGATTATGTCATGGTTGTGGAGTTCAATGACACTAGAAATCAGTGACACTTGCATGTTCCTCTCTTCTGCAAAGGGCATCTGGGATGCTGTCCAACAAACATATTCCAGAGCCCATGATGCTGCCCGTGCCTATGAGGTCAAAGTAAAGACACTAGCAGCCAAACAAGGGAGCAGGAGTGTTACTGAGTATGCAAATCTGTTGCAGAACCTATGGCATGAACTTGATCATTATCGAGTTCTTGAGCCTAAGTGCTCAAATGATGCTGTGATCTTGAAGAATTTCATTGAAAGAGATAGGGTTTACGATTTTTTGGTCGGACTGAATACTGAGTTTGATCAAGTCCGAATACAAATCCTTGGCAAAGAAGAGGTGCCTCCATTGAATGAAGTTATAGCTCTTGTCAGAGCTGAGGAAAGACGTCGTGGGATCATGCTTGAGCCTAAAGATCTCGAAGGATCTGCTATGGTGGCAAGGGAAGGAAATTATAGTGCCCCAAAAGGTAGAGACTCTAAAGACAACCTCTGGTGCACCTATTGCAAGAAGCCTAGACACACAAAAGATTGCTACTGGAAACTCCATGGGAAGCCTTCTACAACCAGCAAAGAATGGGGCAATCGAGGAGATCCAAGAGCAGTTCAACAGGCCCACAATGTCTCTACAATTTCACAGCAAAATCAGGGGCCATTTAATGAAGAAGAAATTGAAAGGCTGAGAGGTTTGTTGGGAACCTTGAAACCAGAAAGTGGCTCTGCCTCTGTTGCTCTCTCAGGTGAATCTCTACCCCTAGGATTACATGCCTCGGCTAGTGTTTTTCCATGGATTCTTGACTCTGGAGCCATTGATCACATGACACTCTCTTCACTACACTTCATTACATATACACCCTGTCCTAGCAATAGGAAAATTTCTGTTGCTGATGGTTCTCTCATCACAGTAGCAGGAATTGGAAATATACAGATTACTCCATCACTGTTGCTTAAAAATGTCCTTCATGTTCCCAAGTTATCTACTAGCCTTATTTCTATAAACAAAGTTACCCAAGACATGAACTGTCATGTTGTGTTCTTCCCTTCTTACTGTGTATTTCAAGACCAGGCTTTGGGGAAGAAGATTGGACTTGCTAAGGAAAGGAATGGGCTTTACTATCTTGAAGAAACCAGCAAAACATCTCAAAATATTATGCATGTCACACATGAGTCATTCCTTACTACCTCCGATAAAGATTTAATTTGGCAGCAGCATTTTCGTTTTGGCCATCCTTCTTTTTCTGTTTTGAAAACCATGTTTCTTTCCCTATTTAAGAGTATTGATATTGAGACCTTTCATTGTGATGTTTGTGAGTTTGCTAAACACAAAAGAGTGTCATTTCCATCCAGCAATAAAAAATCATCAACCCCTTTTTATTTGATTCATTCAGATATATGGGGCCTTTCTCAAATTCCCAACATTACTGGTTCTAGATGGTTTGTCACATCTATTGATGACTGCACAAGGGTCACATGGGTTTTTCTTCTTAAATCGAAATCAGATTTAAGCCACATTCTTCCCATTTTTGACAATATGATCAAAAATCAGTTTGGTGTGAGAATCAAAAGGTTTCGGTCTGATAATGCAACAGATTATTTCAATCAGACCTTGTCATCATTTTTCCAAAAAGAAGGAATTGTGCATGAATCTTCCTGTGTTAACACACCCCAACAAAATGGGGTGGTTGAAAGGAAGAATAGTCATTTACTGCAGACCACACGAGCCTTTCTTTTTCAAAACCAGGTCCCAAAACAATATTGGGGAGAAGCTGTCCTTACTACTGCATACACCATAAATAGACTGCCATCTAAAGTCCTTGACAATCAAACCCCAATGCAAACTCTCTCTCAGTTTTACCCTGATATTCGAACTTCAAATAATCTCACACCAAGAATCTTTAGTTGCCCTGCCTTTGTTCATGTTCACAGTAAGGGAAAATTAGACCCACGAACAATAAAATGTGTTTTCTTGGGTATTCTGCAACCCAAAAAGGTTATAAATGTTATCATCCAGTCATAAAAAAATTCTACCCCTCTATTGATGTCACATTTGAGGAAGGACTATCCTTTTTTTCTCAACCTTCTCTTTCGAGGGAGCCTTCCTTAATAGAAGATAAGGCCACGAATCTACTTCCTCTGGAAGTATTATCCTCTTTACCACTGCCTAACCACCAGCAATCACAACCTTCTAATGCCTCAGAATCTTGCACATCCGAGCCTCACCAAAATTCAAGCAACCCCACCAATGATGTGCATGATAATATGAGATATATGCAGGTTTACTCAAGGAGGAAAAATCCAGATTCTGAACTTAAGCAAGTCCAAGATTCAGCTCTTAATCCTGGAACTGAGGTACGTCCAGAACCTATTTCTTCTATTAATAAAGATGAACTGCCTATTGCCCTGAGAAAGGGAACCAGAGAATGTACTAAACATCCACTCTATCCCCTAGCCAAATCAGTAACATTCCAAAGATTTTCCCAATCTCATAGGAGTTTTCTAGCCAGCCTTGACACCATTCCAATTCCTGAAACACTAGCTAAGGCACTTTCCAATAAGGAGTGGAGAGAAGCCATGAGAGTGGAAATGGAGGCGCTGGAAAAAAACAGAACGTGGGAACTTGTGGATCTGCCTAAAAATAAGAAGGCAGTTGGCTGTAAATGGGTATTTACAATTAAATACAGATCTGATGGGTCAGTAGAAAGGTACAAAGCGAGGCTAGTAGCCAAAGGATATACACAAACTTATGGGGTAGATTATTAGGAGACTTTTGCTCCAGTAGCAAAAATGAACACAGTAAGGGTGCTGCTGTCTTTGGCTGCCAATTACAGTTGGGATTTGCAACAGTTTGATGTAAAAAATGCGTTCTTCCATGGTGATTTAGAAGAGGAGATATACATGGACATTCCACCAGGTTTTGGAGAAGGCATTAAGGGAAACAAAGTGTGCAAGTTGAAGAAAGCATTGTATGGTCTCAAGCAGTCTCCAAGGGCATGGTTCGGTAGGTTTACAAATGTGATGCTGAATTCAGGCTACAAGCAAAGCCAAGGTGACCACATTTTATTTATTAAACACACAGCCTCAGGGGGAGTTACTGTTTTGCTAGTCTATGTGGATGATATAATTGTTACTGGGAATGATGAAAAAGAGAAAGAAGCATTAAAGAACTGTCTTGCCAGAAAATTTGAGATAAAAGAGTTGGGGAGACTGAAGTATTTCCTTGGAATTGAAGTTGCGCATTCCAAACAAGGCATTTTTATCTCTCAACAAAAATATGTGGTTGATCTTCTGAGAGAAACAGGAAAGATGGCCTGTAAACCAGCCTCTACTCCTATAGATCTGAATCATAAACTTGGAGAAGCCAGTGGAGATGCAAGTGTAAATAAGGAGATGTTCCAGAGACTTGTTGGAAAATTGATTTATCTTGCACATACACGACCAGATATCGCATATGCTGTAAGTATAATAAGTCAGTTCATGCATGACCCTAAAGAAGTTCATTTGCAAGCTGCCCATCGAATTCTTCAGTATTTAAAGGCCAATCCAGGGAAAGGAATTTTATTTAGAAGAAATGGGGGGCTGGTTCTTGAAGCATATACAGATGCAGATTATGCAGGATCCCCAATAGACAGACGGTCCACCTCTGGCTATTGCACCTTCTTGGGAGGAAACTTAGTGACTTGGAGGAGTAGGAAGCAGAATGTAGTTGCTCGGTCAAGTGCAGAAGTAGAATTCAGAGCTATGGCACAAGGGGTGTGTGAACTACTTTGGTTGAAGATAATTTTAGAAGACTTGAAGATTCCACAAGAGGGATCTATGAGATTATATTGTGACAACAAATCAGCCATCACTATTGCCCATAATCCAGTTCAACATGATAGGACGAAGCACATCGAAATTGATAGGCACTTCATTAAAGAGAAACTGGACAGCAAGGTGATTTGTACTCCTTATGTATCTACACAAGGACAGCTGGCGGATATATTTACCAAAGGACTCAACAGTACAGACTTTCATAGAATTGTAGCCAAGCTGGGAATGAAAGATCTCCATTCACCAGCTTGAGGGGGAGTGTTGGAAAGCATGAAATTGGAAGATTTTTTATTTGGTAGTTATGTAAATATAGGATTGTGTAAATAATCCCTGATTTACAGGGATTACTATAGCTGGTAGAATTCCTTAATTATAGGGATTGAATCCCTAAATTATAGGGATTGATTTACAAGGATTTTTTCCTTGTAAATCCCTAAGCAACTTGTATAAATTTGCTTACTGTATTGGAATAGAACAGAACAGATTTTACCAAAAGTTGAGATAAATGCACTTACCAGTCGTCATCCCAAAATAAGGATTTGCCGCCTGAGTAAAATGCCAAATCAAAACTAAATCAAAAGCATAAAAGAATCAAGCTTCTACATGAAAATTTTTGTTCATTCAAAATCAGTCGGTTCATAATGGCCGAAGAAATTTCTAGTTTCACATAGAGAATTTTACTTTCGGGTTCAGTCACATTTTTAATTTGCGTATCAGATAGGAATCATTGAATGAAATGTCAGTCCAAAATATTCACATCGATGCTTCACACATAAAACTAGTAGCAATGCACTTCTATTTTAAAAGAGGAACCAATTCACTTTACAAACATAATATTTGCTTCAAGGAAATGTTGTCAGGTTCTTGAAGGGAGGGCATACAGGCTACAGCATCCGTGGGTTGGAATTGTGAATCGATCACAAGCTGATATCAACAAGAATGTTGATATGATTGCTGCCCGTCGGAAGGAACGTGAATATTTTGAAACAAGCCCCGACTATGGACACCTTGCAAGTAAAATGGGCTCAGAGTACCTTGCAAAATTATTATCTCAGGTATTTGTTGCTATCAAAATCATTGAAGCATTTTTATGCTCTCACCTTTGACAGATTTTTCACTGTTTTGCTGTTGACTGGGTCCTTCTAAGCACTTGGAGACTGTTATCAGGCAGAAAATTCCAAGCATTATCACTTTGATACATAAAGCTATAGATGAGCTCAATGCAGAGTTAGATCGCATTGGCAGGCCTATTGCATCAGATGGAGGGGTAACAAACAAGTTCTATCAAAATTTCTATTCCTTTCCTTTGCATGAAATTGTTTCATGACGCATTTCTATTGGAAGTATGCTATATGTGCAGGCCCAATTATATATGATTTTAGAGCTTTGTCGTGCATTTGACCGTGTTTTCAAGGAACACCTCGATGGAGGGTAATTTCATGAATCACAATGATATTCAGCCCTGCTAATAATCATTAGTATTGGAACTCTCTGCAGTTGTTCCTTTGATTTGTTATGGTATCCGTGGTGATGATCAGACACTGCATAAAATTCTTCTTTAATAAACTGAGTTAAGTATGTGCTTAGGAGAAGCATGCAACATGTCCTATTTTTGTTTCAGCTTGGCGGACTATTTTCTTACAGCAGAAAAAATACTAAGCATGTGATGTAATTTAAACGTATATAAGCCTGAAGGCAGATAAAGGGGAGAGAGTTCACCCATAAAAAAACATAAAATACATGTTTGGACCATTTCTTTTTGCCCATGGCTTCTTGTCTATGGCTGTTTGCAAGCCTCTCGCGTTTGGTGTTCCTTGAAAGTTGACCATCCCTGTGTGAATTCTCTTATAAAACTACTGACAAATCACAATGCTCAAAATAAACCAGTTTCCACCCAAGTTTTGCATAAGTGGGGTTTTCTCTCAAAAACTGGTTATACTTGGTTTGGATTTTTCCTATACGATAAATCCTACTAAAGTACTCATCTACTGGCTCAGGAGACCAGGTGCTGATCGTGTATATGGAGTTTTTGACCATCAGCTGCCAGCTGCCCTGAAGAAGCTCCCTATTGATCGCCATCTCTCATTGAAAAATGTCCAGAGGGTAGTCACTGAGGCTGATGGTTATCAACCACATTTAATTGCTCCAGAACAAGGGTACAGAAGGCTAATTGATGGCTCTATCAGCTATTTCAAAGGCCCTGCTGAAGCTTCTGTAGATGCTGTAATGTATCTGTTTTCTATTTTTATAGTTTTTCTTGATTTGTTCATAACTGAAACTGGTGTTCCGTTTCTGATCTTTTAGGTTCACTTCGTGCTGAAAGAACTTGTAAGAAAGTCCATAGCTCAAACGGAGGTACATAACTATTAGCTTTGTTCTGTATCAGTGAATTCATACCATTACTTGGTGTTTTTACGAAAAGTGGATCTTCATTTCTGCTGGGAACTCTTCAATCTCGACTCTAGCAATTATTTTTATTTACCATTTTGAATAATTTCACAGTTTCTGGCTGATGTAGTCGAAATCATCTGCATTAGCTTAGTTTTTCTTGCGGTAGTAATATCCAAGCCTCTGACGACCACAGGAGTTGAAGCGATTCCCAACTCTTGCAAATGACATAGCAACGGCTGCAAATGAAGCTTTGGAAAGATTCCGTGAAGAAGGCAGGAAAACAGTCATAAGGCTGGTGGACATGGAATCCAGCTACTTGACAGTTGAATTTTTCAGGAAGATTCAGGCAGAACCTGAAAAAAATCAGAAAGATTCAGGCCCCAGTACAGATCGCGTCTCTGATAATTATCTGAGGAGAATTGGTATGTATCCTTAGCTAGCATCATTCATCCTTTCCTGGGTATTTTAGCACTTCCCTTTCTGATACATACCTTTGGATTATCTGCATTTTGCTTCATATTGTTATTTGTTCCTACTAGTAACATAACACCTCCAATCCATCTCCACCATCATATCACGAATCACTCTACAATGAAGTCGGACTTTTTAGCCCCATTATGAGGTCGCTAGTAGTAACTATTGATGAAGTGGTTTCAACTTTACAGCCGAAAGTCACTTTTGACCCCTAAACTGGGGCATACTAGAGAGTTTTCCCCCTAAAACTATAAAGCGTTGCCCCAACCCTTCAGACTTGTCAGCTCAGCACATTTTGCTCAATTGAATTGATTCACTTGTAAGGGCCACAAATAACGATAACTTTTGTCCTTGGTCCATTTCGCAGCTATTATTTTAGGCATTGAATTGTTTTATTATGAAAGTTAGCCACTGCTAATAGGTTTATCTTATTTGATCACAAAAGGATTCTATTATTTCAATTTTGTTCTTACATGATTAACTGGTTTACATTTCACGTTCATAATTAATTAGTTTGGGTTTTAACTAAGATTCATAATTGGATTTGGCAAGAACTAAAAGTTCATTAGTAACAAAATAAAATAAATCTATTAAAAGTGAGTAGCTTGCATATAAAAATAACCCAATGCATGAAATAATTATTTCAGAGTAATAAGGACCAAAACTAGCATTATTTGTAGGTTTTACTAAGGCAACTGGATAAAGTATGCTGATCTCCTGAGTTGGGGGCAAAGTGTGTACCTTTTTAGTTTAGTGGGAGAAGTGTGTTGTACAGCTTAGTTCACGGGTTAAAAGTGACTTGAGGCCTTTTTTCACATAGCCTGATCTAAGGGTTATTAACCATGACCTGGTTTGAGGTTAAATTCGAATTAGTCTACCTTCACATGTGTTCTAGGTCAGAGTAATTTTGACAGCAGCTAAATGAACAGATAAATTTTCTATGAGCTCTTCCTAAGAAAAACAGAAAATAAAAAAGTCTACCGGCTATAACAAATAATGACATGTATTCTGTTCTTGTCTTCAGGATCAAATGTCAACGGTTACGTAGCAATGGTTTGTGATACATTAAAGAACACCATTCCAAAGGCTATAGTTTATTGTCAAGTGCTTCAGGCCAAGAAATCATTGCTTAACCATTTCTATGCACAAGTGGGGAGAAGAGAGGTAAAGTGCAGCCCTTCCGAGAGCTGCTTGCCTTTTTCTCTTTCTATTACTCTCTTAGTCCTAATGTGAGATACTATCATCGTCAATGAATATTCCTCCAATATTTAGCCAGAAAAGGTTTAGTCGGAAGGAACTGTAGGGAAGGACAGATTTTGACAACGTTGCCTTTGCTAACTGGGGAAGTCCCTTCCTAATATCTCTGCTGCTTAGCTTTGAATAGATTTTACTTTCCATTCCTTTAATCAATCTCCAATATTAAATTATGCGTTCTGAAGAAGCAAAGAACAGGAGACTTTGCCAAGATATGAAATATTAACATGTCCAAACGAGATTGGGAAAGGAAAGAGAACGCATGTAGCAGATGAAGTATGAAAATATCCACTGTAAACTCTAGTATTAAAATATTCCTGTTATAAAACTTCCAGGAACATTATAGACATCAATAAAGTTCTTGAGTTCTGCTCTTTCTCTGTTACGAAGCATGTCAGATATTTGGTTGTTATTCTGGGACTGCAAAAAAGAAGGAAAAGGATACTTTTCAATTTAGAAACTAGACACATATTTACATCTGGTGTTTATGCAGAAGGAGCGGCTTAGTGCCATGTTGGATGAAGACCCACAGCTGATGGAAAGAAGGGCACAACTAGCTAAAAGACTTGAACTATATCAGTCGGCTAAGGATGAGATAGACCAAGTAGCATGGAAATGAAGAAGAATCCTACGCACTTTAGATGGCGCATTCTTCCTGGCAGATTTATTCGTTGATTTTTCTTGTATGCAATGCAGCTAGAGGTAGCAACATTCTTTTAATCGCAGGCTAATTCACTTGTCCTATCAGCAATAATAACAATAATAATAATAATAATAATACTGAAGCTCTAAAAATCTCGGCTTCTTTTGTCCACTCCATTTTCTTTGACTTCCACCTTCTGATTCACAAATCATGGCCATGCATGATTTACAAAAGATGGCTTGATGTTTTGAACTAGCACTTGGATTCACATCTATAGGAACCAAACCTGGTGGCTTTTGATGTAGAATAAAGACAATGGCTTGAGAAGCACGGGTTAATAGTTAAATCGGCTTTTCTCCTAGCCAACTAAAGATAAATCCCCACCCTCTCTGTGCTTGGGACTAACTTAAGGCAGGGCTTGATGAACAATGACCAGGGCTATACATCATAGTTAGAATTCATTCAGATTAACAGTCAGGTGATTGGAGCAAACAAAGCAATATAAACGACCAGGGCTGCTGCAGCATTCAATCAGAAATCGAGAACGAATAAAAAATAAACGCTCATCACAATTAAGAGCTGAAACTACGTCCTTACTAGCTTAGCTCTATCGTAAGCGGCTCCTAAATGATTCCCAACTTATGCCTTTCTCAAGGTACTGTATATTGGCTGGATCAAAAGGACCTCTGATCCTGTCTATGGACCTTATTACCGCCCTTTCTGGAAGGACACTCTTTGATGGATCTGGTGAAGTCTCATAGCTCAAGCATGAGGAAAATCCCTGGAAGTGGAGATAGATAAATTCAGTCACACAACTTAGGTCAAGACAATACTTTTCTTTATTATCTCCAGCTCATACATACAAAAAACAACATTATTAATATATCTGCCTGATTATGCTGAAATTTCGACGGAACATTGTTTTAGTTCCAAAATTGTTGTAGCACCAACCTTGAAGATGAGCACTTCTACTTCCTGATCATCAAGTAAAGCGTGAACAACAAGTGCTTCTCGTCTGGAAGATTGGGTATAAAATTCCAGCATCGCAAGCTCCTTGTTGTCCCCATAATATCCTTCTTCATCGCCATTCTCATCCTCATGCTCATATCTCACTCTCCTCCTTGACCCACAACGGGTGGTCAAACCCCGTTGACCGCCCTGTCCTATAGTGGAGGCGATGGCCCAATTGTTGATTAGTGAAGGGTTGAAGTAGGGAGGAGGCGGACTAGGTGAGATCTGGGGACGTGAGGTTAATATTAGCCATTTCCCAGTGTGCTTCAACATAGCAGTAGTAGATGGTTGCCTCAGATGTACAGCCTGATGACTGATGAGGCTCTGGTAGTCGATAAGGGGAGCCAAAGCCCATGCCCATGTGATTGTGATGTGTTGGCCTTTTTGTGTTATTTTATTGGTATTTAATCAATTTATTTTAATTTAAGTCAATTAATTTATTTTTATTTTTATATATTTTTTCTTAAAACTAATGTTATTTAAAAATTAATATTATATATATATAATAATCTATTTGAAAATAAATTTTTATGGCATTGTTAAATTTTTATGAATTTTTTTAATGCCTTAAACTAGAAAAATTTATAAAAATTTAGTGTGATTACAAAAATTATATTTTCAATGGATTATTATGACTACATAACATTGAATTTTAATTAAAATTAATTTTAGATAAAAATAATATAATAATAAAAATAAATTATTTTAAAATTAATTGACTTAAATTTAAAATAAATTAGGTGAAGGAATGGAGACAATAAGGAGTAGGAAAACACAGCAAAAGTACTGCCTGTGTCGGCTTGTGTGCTTGGATTTATTTATTTATTTCCCTAAAGGATTTGGAAGGCAGAAATAGAAACTTTACCACAAAAAAGAAATTAAAGGAGTGAATTTCCAGGTCTAAATTTAAATTTACCACCAATAGCTTAAAATTTGGTGCAATTTTTTCACTGATAGGTGAACCAATTATTCATTGGACAAATAGATGAAATATTCCATCAATTTATAAGTTTCTCTTTATGGATTTCAGGTTGTGTAAGGTATGGGTTCTGTCAACATAAAGCAATTTAGGCCGGTTAAAAGGTGGCATTGGTGAGAAAACGCTGGGATGGTGCTGCAGAGTTGCTGCCATTTTAACAGCAAAATGACATTTTTACTCTACAGCGACAAATTTCCAGTACAAACAATGGTGGTGGGAAACCTACTCATCTTGGTAACTTTTACGTTGTTCGTGACCAGCTTTTATGATTAGCTTTAAAAATTTTGAATAATTTATTAATAATAGAGATAAAATTATTGAAAATAAAAATTAAAAGTTACCAATAAATAATTTTTAAAAAATTTAATACTAATCACCAATACTAATGTCAAACAAATTCACTATTTTAGCATGAGTTGAAATTAAATAAAAGGGAATATAGCCAATTAAAGGTTATTTAAGCACTCTTGGCGATAAAATAATCAATAAAAGAGTTTCTAGCCTTTGGGCATAGTGGTAAAAACACTAGGCCACCTTATAAGTCACTCAGGTTTGAGATGCGCTGTCCCCGCTCTGTCTTCTCTTACTCATAATCTCTATGCCCATCCCTGCTTCAAAATAAAAAATAAAAAAAAAAAAAATCAATAAAGGGGTGAAGTTTGTTCTCGATGTGCAATGGAGCCCAAAAAATATGACAAGGGAGGAAAAAGAAGGCGGAAAAGGACAAAATGACTTGAAACGAATAAAAAACAAGTAATGTCTTCTCCTCCGCCTTATCTTCCGATGAGACTGCCGTATATACACTCTCTACTACCCCCAATCATTCCCAAACTTCCATCGCCAATCCCCAATAATTCAACGAAAAAAGAACCGAACCAGAGTCTCACTTATCTTTCTCTTAGATCAGATCTCGTTCTGAATTTTCCAGCTACCCTCAATTTCTGGCTTCAATTTGCTAGGGTTTCTTTCCCACTATCCTTGCTTTTTCACCTACCCCGAGCAGAAATGGTCAAAGTTACTGGATAACTTGAATTCTGGACTTTGAATGAGTTGCTGCCATGGCTGCTCTTCAGAGATTGGCGCAGTCCAACTTCACTTCGAGCTCCAGCAGCTATAGCTCCTCCTCCTGCCTCGAAGCTGAAGCTGTGGTTTCTGATCAGTTTCCAGCTGGCTTGAGAGTTCTCGTCGTCGACGACGACATCACCTGCTTAAGGATTCTCGAGCAGATGCTTCGTCGCTGCCTTTATCATGGTATCTCGCTTTGATGGTTCCTCTGTCTTGTTGTGTTTGCGTCTTTGGTTTTCACCTTCTGGTGGTGGTTGTAGTGGAAGCGGCATTTTTGGGTCTTGTGTTCTCCCAAGTATAATGCTAGTGTTGAATGCTGAATGTAGAAACCGTTTGAGTTTGTAAATTGTTATCCTGACCTTGGAGTCGCTCCCTTTATTGTGCTTCTCCTGCTGGAGAAACTTACGAGTGCATCTTTCATTCCACTTTAGCATGACCATAAGAATATTTCCTTCATTCTTTAGTTTTGTTGAATATTATGCAGTTACCACTTGCTCCCAGGCGATTGCTGCATTGGAACTTTTGCGAGAGAACAAGGGCTGTTTTGATGTGGTTTTAAGTGATGTATACATGCCTGATATGGACGGGTATAAGCTCCTTGAACATGTAGGGCTGGAAATGGATCTTCCTGTTATAAGTGAGTAGCTTCTCTATTTCCTTTATCATGCTTAGTTTCTAATTCTGTAAGTTGACATTATATTCCCTGTTACAGTGATGTCTGCTGATGGGAGCACAAGTGCGGTGTTGAGAGGAGTTAAACATGGTGCTTGTGATTATTTGATTAAGCCTATACGTGAAGAGGAGCTGAAGAACATATGGCAGCATGTCGTTAGAAAGAGGCAGAATGAGAATAAATTGCTGGAGCATTCTGGAAGTTTTGAAGATACTGATCGGCATAGACGAGGAAATGATGACTTTGAGTATGCTTCTTCTGTTAATGAAGTGACAGAAGGACCACTTAAATATCAGAAAAAGAGGAGTAACTCTAAAGAAGAAGATGATGGTGAACTTGAAAACGATGATCCGTCCACATCCAAGAAGCCACGGGTGGTCTGGTCAGTGGAACTGCATCAACAATTTGTCAATGCTGTAAACCAGCTAGGGATTGATAGTATGATCTTTTACAGTTTGTTTGTTTATATTGAATGCCTAATATGTTTCCATTTCATTTTTTTATATTTTCGTGGTATCTGCATTAATGTTTTCTGTTGTTGTGGAATCAGTTATCCTCATAAATCTTTTTTTTTTTCTGGCTTTTTTCAGAGGCTGTACCGAAAAGAATTCTTGAGCTGATGAATGTGCCAGGTTTAACAAGAGAGAATGTTGCCAGCCATCTGCAGGTTTGACATCATTCGCTTGTAGCCATGTCTAGAGCTCCATATACTGCATCTTGGTTCTGTATTGGTGGGAATCTCAGAACTTGTCTCTGAGGTTATGTATTTCTGTATATTTATTCAATTAAAGCTCAAATAATGCCACATGTAATAATTAAGTCCAAATGCTGTATAGTTTGGGGATGCATTGGCATTGCCTTTTCTGAAATAAAAAATGTTAAGATGACAGAGAGAGGGAAGGGAGAGAAAGAGAGAGATTTGCAAAGTATCCAACTCCAAATTTAAATGATTGTTTGTGTATATTTTTGCCGAAACACTGAACCTACTGCATAAACGTGATTCATGTCTAAGCATAACTCAGTTCTGATCTCCATTTAGTGTCATCCAAGCTTCAGTTTGATTGTCCTCTTGTATGTGAGATTAAGTGAATAGCATCTTTTTTTCTTGTTTACTACTAGGGCTATTAGTTGGTCATATGTCATGTTGTATTTGACTTAGAATGTTGACTATGAAGTACTCCTAACTTGTTAATCTGGTTTCTGATTTTATTTTCTTTTTTCCAAAGTTAAGAGCTCATGTTTGCTTGTGATTCATAACTAAAATCACTCTTACGTATGGAGCTGATTCCTATACTGTAGTTATTGGTCTCATATGCTTCCATGCTACTAGTATTTATACTTTTGTGGGGCTTTTTGGGTTTATTGTTAACCATCAGAGAAATGTAACAGAATTTGTGAAATCAGAATAACAAATGCTACCAAAATTCTAGTAGCTGAGCAAAAAATTTGAGAGTTAGTTATCTAAGCTGCATTGTTTCTCATTACTGTATTCTTTTATCTTTGCCCCCTTGTATTTTTCTTGTTTTGGTTAGCAATTGTCTTTTTCCCTTCTACTTTTGGTTTTGGTTTTAGTGTGCAATTGGCTGCAATTTAATATGTTGAAAGTCTATGAAGGAATTCATAGGTGGGATTTCATCTTCAAGATCCATTCACTGGATAGCTGGTTGATATTTTTGGGGAAAGATGATCCCTGATACATTTATCTAGATTAAGGACTACCAGCTTCCATGCCATGAGTCATTATCACAATTTAGTGAATTTCCTGTGTTAACTGTATGCTGTATCATTTCTAGCAGAAATTCAGGCTATATTTGAAGAGAATAAGTGGAGTGGCCCAACAAGCTGGGATTCCCAATGCCTTCTGTGGGCCAGAACAGAATATCAGAATTGGTTCACTTGGAAGATTTGACATCCAAGCATTGGCTGCCTCTGGGCAAATTCCTCCACAAACATTAGCAGCCTTGCATGCAGAGCTTCTTGGTCGACCAATTGGAAATTTAGGCACAGCAACAGATCAGTCGGCTATTCTCCAGGCACCCCTGCAGGGACCTAAATGTGTCCCAGTTGAGCGTAGTTTGTCATTTGGTCAGCCTGTAGTTAAATGCCATCCAAGCATTTCAAAACACTTCCAGCAGTCAGTTATGCCTCTTGAGGATATTCCTTTGGGCTTTGGGGCATGGCCTTCTAATAACATTGGTACACTGGGTCCAAACAGCACCATTGGAGCTTTAGCTGCCCAAAATGACAACTTGCTGATGAATTTGTTCCAGCAGCAACAACAGAAGTCCCAGCCACAATCTACTCTGCCAGAATCCAGTCGTTCAATTAGTGTGCAGCCATCTTGCCTTGTGGCCCCATCTCGATCTTCATCCATCCTTCATTCAGGGAATAATCCTGCTTCTGTGGGCCGTAATGGCAACACTACTAGCAGCATTGTTATTGATTATAGTCTTCTTTCATCTCAATCAAATAATCCTTCTAATGTCAAGCAAGTTTCTGATGGGGATCTGAACTGCACAGGTGGTCCTAATGCATACTCGGCCTCTGGGTCTGTTTCGTCATCTGTGTCATCTTGCTCAGTAACTGTAGACAAAGGCAGTGGCCGGCAAGCTCAAAACTCAAACATTGTATTTAAAGCTGCCAGGCCATTGCCAGGTTTTGTTCAAAATTCTGATGTACAAAGTGCTTTTAGTACTACAAAGTCAGGCAAAGTACTTGATCACGGAGCAGTTTGGAATACTGCGTTTGTAGGTAAAGGGGCCTGGTTCCCAACCCGTCTTGGGGTTGACGAGTTTCAATCTTCATTACACAGCTCGAACCATGGAAAGATCTTAGCTGAGGACACTACTAGTAAGGTGAAACAGGAGCCAGTTGCAGAATATATGGATAATTCAAGAGTTGGAGTGCCAATGCTACCACGATTTCCGCCAAGTGATCTCATGAGTGTTCTAACTGAATAGGTAATTTAGCTGATTTTAGTCGACTTGGCATGTGCAGATAAAATTTTTCTGGGTGTTTCATTGATATTTTTGCTGTTTCCTTTTGCTTTTAGTCAGAAAATATTAGTCTCCAATATGTTTTCCATATTTTTTTTCCCTCCTCCTAGTGTGTTCGACTTTGCATTTTTGTTTTATGAGTCAAGTTGTTAATGGTCTGTAAACAGTTTTGTTAGTTGAACTTATGAGGTACCTTTCCTAGACACCTTTAATTGTGTTTCCACTGAGCCATTGCTAGCACCCACTGATTTCCTCTGAATCTTCCCTTGTTTCTGGAGTAGAATTAGCAGAATTTGGCAGCTTACAGGCATAGCTGCAAAGTAGGATCTCTCACTTGCTTGTGTGCCACCTGAATTATCTTTAGAAGTAATCACAGTTTTTTCCTGTGCAGGAGGAGGCTGTATGTGCATTGAACATCTTATTATCCCACGGTGACTAGGAGTTGTTCCAAAGCACTGCTGGTGAAGTCTATTATCACTTTCATGTGTACCTGATTCATCACTGGCACCCTTTGCTCAGGTGCACTTGGGAGCTTCAAGTGACTCCCTAAATGTTCTAGATGTTTGTGTTTATGTCTAGTCAAGCTGGTGCTGTCCTGGCTTGTAGCCTTAGCTGCATGTAGCAAAACATATGTATGTCCTATTTAATCGTTGGGAAGAATAAGCATATAGTGTACTCTCGGCAGCTTGAGATTCCGTGCAATGTAGTTGTCTAGTGATTTAGTGGCCTTGTATCTATTGCAGTTGTTTTAGTATTCGTTTATCTATCAACTGAGTAATGTATCTCTCTCCTTTTATGTTCCATTTTTCTTGTCATTAAGTAGTCCTTAGATACTTGCACTAAACACGAATTTAAATTGTTTATTTTCCACTTAAAAGTTGGAAATTCAACATTTTTTACATTGAGTGGTTTGATACAACCCAAACAAAGGCAGTAAAAATATGTACTTTATTTGAACTGATTATAGGGAAAATTTGAGTAAAATATTAAACTGCGAGGTCGGTCATAAAACACTAGCCTAAGCGGCTAAGCCTTTGTGAGGGGATTGTACCAATTTTAAGGAAATATCAAAGGTTAAAATGCAGAGGAGTATCCTGAACTCTGCCAACTTAGTCACCAAAGGACCTCAACTTAACCATAAATTGGCTCAACTCACCCCTCATATTTTGAAATTGAGGCAAATTAATCTAGACAGCATCAAATAAGGTCACATGGTGCGACAAATGTCCAACTCCAAAAGGTGGCTAATTGTGAAGTCATATATTAAAATGGAGGGTCATGAATTTGTTCAAGAATCCCCAAATTCGCTCAAAATTCTAGAGTTTAAATTCTAGAAATTGACAATGTGAACACAAGACTGTGAGTTTGAAGATTCAACTGTCCATAGTGATTTGAACACGTGATAGTGGAGATGGATTCCTTTGGTTCTACATTGTCTTTTTCACAAAACAAGACTACATCTGGTAACTTGTGATAGATTTATCATTCACATGACTTTTCATATGAGTTTGTGGAGTTAGCTGGCTCAATTCCAAAAGTATAAGTCTTGAGTTAAGGCGATTGATAGTCAAAGCTTTTAAGTGATCGAGTTGGTAAAGTTTAGGGTATTGCTCTCCCTTTAAGACAATATTAAAATGCACCTCCTTTACAATTTGAGGTCTCCAACTGAAGTTTTACCATTTTAGTAGGTTTATTATGCCGACTCCTCCACTCCTCCCGCCACCGTGTAATGTAATGTCTCTCAGAGAATCGAGTTAAAAATCTTTTTTGGTGTTTCTCCAGCTTTCTGGGTATTTTTTTGTCTTCCCCTTTTAACAGCTCACAGCATCTTAGTCATGACTCATGACTCGTGGGCTCTGTTGTTTGGACTGTCTCGCCATACAATAATAATAGGAAATGCTAATGTAATAAATAATTACCAGTACATTATTAGCTCCAACATTGGAAAATGAACGCTAAGTTGGATCCATGCGTTAGGCATATTTGTTAAAGCCAGACTGGACCTTCGGTCGAAACAGTCCGGACCATTCAATCGATTTAGGCCTAAGTGATGTCAAGTATCTAGAAAGTAGAAGTGAAAAAGGAAAATTATCACTTTTTAAAATTTAAACAAGTAAAAGTTTTATAAACATAAGAGCAGGAGTGATAGTTAAGAGTAGAAGCGAGAGCATGGGAGTGGGAGAGGGCAAAAAGTCTAGAAAAACTTTGAAAAAAATTAAGGGATAATTAAAATGTGCTCTTGAGGTTTTGGTAAAATTATATTTTGCCTATTTTATTTCAGGAATTACACTTTTTCCTTATTTTTTTAATATAGTTTAACAGCAACTTTTAAAATCTTAATTTAGACATTACGATAAATATCTTTCAGTAATTTCAATCTGTATGTTATTTTTTCACATTTAATAGACATTTTAAATTTTCAATTTTTTCTTTCTGTATTTTTTTTTATTTTTTAAAATATTTTTTAAATATCAATTAATTATTAAAAAAAATACCACAGATTGAAATTACTTGAAGATGATAACCATATAGTAGTTGCCGTTGGATTGTATTAAAAAGGTAAGGAGTAAAGTGTATATTTTTTAAATAGAAAGGGGTAAAGTGTAATATCACCTAAACCTCATATAGCAAATTGTAATTAACTTATAAATTAAACACGCCCAATCCAACATCCATCCAGCTTGCAAAAAGCAAACAGTAAGTTCATTACTGCCAAATCTTGTGTTCCAATCTATGAATAAATTTAGAAAAATAAACTAGTATCACTTATTTTGAATTACAGCATGTAAAATTTAATAAAATTCTTATAAAATAA
Source organism: Aquilaria sinensis (assembly GCA_005392925.1). Taxonomy (NCBI): domain Eukaryota; kingdom Viridiplantae; phylum Streptophyta; class Magnoliopsida; order Malvales; family Thymelaeaceae; genus Aquilaria; species Aquilaria sinensis. The sequence goes on from SMDT01001070.1 coordinate 950,524, forward strand.
ATTAACTACATATAGCATTACTTTGTTAAACATTCTTGAAATCATGCGAGAACCGGCAAAACCGGGACTTAGTAAACCCTGATCTGCTCGGCTTGCCTCTTCAAGCCCCATCGTTCTTAAATCCCAGAACAGAAAATGCAGTAACAAGCAAGCAAGAAAGGGACAAGACTTTTAGGGACGCAACTCTCATGTCATGGCCATTCATTATTGGCTTGAGTCTGGACTCGCATTACAGCGTAATAGTATATTATATTTATATCCATATCTATGTATATGGTAAAAAATGTAAAAATGTTAAAAATGTATATTCATTATTATCCCACGGTGACTAGGAGTTGTTCCAAAGCACTGCTGGTGAAGTCTGTTAATTTCCTGTTGGTTTTGTTATTTCTTACTCTTTGCTCTTTACTGGCTTTTCTTGTGATCATATTTTCTGATGTTTATTTTATTTTTCTTGTTTATGTTGTTGTATTAGCTATTGACTATTTAATATATAACTTGTCAATGGGACATGTTAATTTCCTGTTGGTTTTGTTGTTTCTTGCTCTTTGCTTTTTGCTGGCTTTTCTTGTGATCAAATTTCTGTTGGTATTTTTTTTTCTTTTGCTGCTCTTTACTATTCTATTTGTTGTTTCTTTTTCTATTGCAGCAAGATAAGAAGAACTTCAAAACATATCACAAATCTAGCTGCAAGCATTGCACCATGCTTTCCTAAATATTCAACCCCACCGCTAATACTGGAAAGCTTCATCATGCATCTACCTAAGTACCACTTACAGAGGAGGAAGAACATGAACTTGAGAATGAGTTTTTGAGTGAATGAGCTCAAAGCAGTAAGTAAGTCGGCAAAAAATGTGTTGCCAATGATACTTTGGATGAGCAACGTGCTAAAAAAGAAATAAGACATGAGAAATTTGAGAAATGTTGAGATATGTGGTCATCAAGCTTGAGTGCTAGAGCCAAACTGCTTGAGGCTAAAACTCAATCAAATAATAAATTGGTTACTAGTCCTGAATCTGACCCATATTCTTTTGAAAATGTGATGGATCTTCTTGAAAGTGTAAAAGATGTATCTTCCAACTCTTATAACAAGGTATTTATTCATTTTCATGACCTCATTTGGAGATGAATGTTCATTAAGATGTCACCTTTGAGGCGAAATGAATGGTTGAAGAGTTTATAGTGAATAATGATTCAGCGGATTAGCTCATGAATTTAGTTTTAAGTACTTTAGTGGCTTGTAATGTTTTGTTAGATGAACTATGAATATTCAAGTAGTTTGTATTATGTACTTTTATGAATTATTTATCAATCAAAGTTACTGGGTTTTTTTCTTCTTTCAGTTTCATGAGTTTCATATTATATGTTAATTTAGTTTCATATTAATTAGATGTGCAGCTATTGAGCCATGCTTGGGTTCTAGTAGTTCTATTATTGTTTGTTGTGATTCCAATAGTTTTAGGTCAAACGATTCTTGGGATGATATAGACTTTTTGGGAGATATGGTGTTTACTTCATATATGTCAAAATTTGAAAGATCTTTCTTTAGAAAGATCCCATGTAGAACATCAATACTAGCGCGTAAAGCTTATATCATAAAAGTCTTGCAAGGCCATCTAGCTAGATGTTTTGAGAACTTTCATATGAGGCCTTATGTATTTCTGAATTTATGTGATTGGCTCAAAATGTTGTATCTGTTAAATGATGAAATGAATATATCTGTGGAAGAAGTTCTTGACATATATTTATCTGTTTTGTATAACATTAATAGTCAAAGGCATGTGGTAGAGAGATTTCAACATTCAACAATCACTATAAGCTATTGGTTTAATAAGGTTTTGAGGGCTTTGGCAACTATATGGAAGGATATAATTCAGCCTGTAAACAAAGGAGGTTTAGTGCAACCAGGGAATCACAATTGGTATCCTTATTTTAAGGAATCTAACAAACTTTTTATATTTATGTACATATGAGCAGTAATTTTTAAATCTTCTAATCACCTTCTAATCTTTTCTTGCTACAGAACTATGTTGGTGCACTTGATGGCACTCATGTTGCTGCATCTGTTCCAGCTGCTAAGCAAAATAGTTTTTGTAGTAGAAAAAGTTCTACTGTTACACAGAATGTCTTAGTAGTTTGTTCGCATAACATGATGTTCATATTTATGTATACAGGATGGGAAGACATAGCAAATGACTCATGTATATTCATGGATGCAATTACAAGATAAGAAAATCAGTTTCCTTTACCCATGAAAGGCACATTCCCTTTAGCCCATCTCTTCTGTTATTGTAAGAAGAGACACCCGTTTAGGTTTGTTATTGATTGATATATGCATGAGAGACAGGTTAATTATAGTTGTTTTTTGTTTTATATGCTACTAATTTATATGCCTAGAGGACATAATAGTGTTATGATCATTGAATTGTTTCATGTACTGTTTGACTGACTTTTTTTTTTTAATGTCTAAGCCTTGTTTGGTGGGGGAACATGTCTAGGTTTTTGTTGGCTTAAATTGAGGGCTATTGACTTGCATTGCATGTTCTGTTATGTCTAATCCTAATTTTGTGTTTAGTGGTTTGCTTATGGTGAAACAGCTTACCTCTGTTTTGTTGTGTATGCAGAATGATGTTCAGTTGCAGTACTTTGAACTAGTTTATAGGAGTAGAATCTTTTATTTCAATTGCAATTTTTTTTTTATGTATTGAGGTTGATAAGTTTGGTTTATGCAAATCATTTTTATTTGGTGGATTTCTATTTTCTAAATATTCCGGATTTTTTAGCTCTTTATATAGGCCAAATATATCACTTGAAAGATATTTATGGGAGAACTAGATTTAGAGGGAAAAAATAGTTATTTAATCACTGACACTCTTCTTCTCACAATGTATTGGAGAGGGTTTTTGGTAGATGAAAAACCAAATTTCCAATTTTAAAACAGATACCCAGCTATCCACTTCGTACGCAATGTTTAATTCCTGTTACTTGTTGTATATTGCACAATTTTGTCCAATAATAAGATAAAACAGATGGAATATTTACTCAATTTAGAAAAGAAAAGGATGATAGTTGAAGGTGAAAATGTTTGGGTGTTGAACAACAAATAGTTGATATTAATGTGTCTCAAACAACCCAAATAGCTAATGTGAGAGATGAAATAGCCACTCAGATGTGGAATGATTACCAACGGCACAAAAATTGCTCATATATGCGTTGACTTTAGTGTATCTAGTTATATATGATATTATATTATATTTGCAATTGTATTGTATGCTAAAAAATATTATGACTAAGAAAACTTTATTTATCAGATGAACATGTTTTTTTTTCTTTTATATGAGTACTGCATTTAAATGTTTTATCAATGTAAGAATATAGAATTTTGTTGTGAAGAAAAATTTCTCAACTAAACATGGTTTTCAATTTTTCATTTCCAAAATATTGTTTTTTTGTAGAAACAATTAAATATGTTTTCTAAAAAGCATTTTATAAAATTGTACATGGAAAATGAAAATTAAAAACAAAAAAGGAAAATGAAAATTTTTTTGCACTTTCAAACGCCACCTAGGGGCTCCCACCCCCTAATTTCCTCTTAAATGGTGCAATTTGTACTAGTTTGGGTGTTTGCAGGGTCTCAAACAAGTATACACCTTCACTATTTCATACATATAAATATCTACTAAGCCCTTATATTTAGCAGTAGCTACTTCTGATTATTTTTTTTAATATTATTGATAATGTGTACCAGACATTTTTATCTAATATTATAATTTATCAACTAGTAAAATGATAAAAGTGAATGTATGTACGTTAATAAGCTTTACACAATAAATAATATATTTAGAAGAATTTTCATAACTAGAGAAAAGTTATTGAGATTTTTGACACAAAAATATGAAAAATGATTATTTTTTTTGTAAAATTGATTGTTATATTTACTATTAAAAAATGTACAATTGTTATCTTTACTGTTAAAAAAAATGTACAACGTTTTTCGTTAGAAAAGATTTGTTTAGTTGAAGTGAATTACTGTCAAAACATCGATCTATGCTAATACATAAGACTACGACTTTATTTGATATTAGCATTAGAATTTTTAAAAAGTTATATAAGGATAACTCTTAATTTTTAGTTCTGGCAATTTCATCTTCATTATTAATAAATTATCTAAAATTTTAGTAATAATTATAAAAAAAAATTTCTCAAACGGGACAAGATTTTGAGTTCAAATCTTATAAATAAAAAAATAGGTTCCAGGAAAGTTTCTCCTGTAACTCCTAAATAGTTTCCAATTGTAATATGATCTAGATTAACCGGGTTAAGACCCAATATATAGTTGAGACCTAAACGTATTTGCAAGTAGAAAAAACATAAAATACTAATGCATGAGATTCATTAGTAGATTTGACTCCTAATGTTTGCCCATAGACGACAGCCCTAAATGGCTGTATCTAAAGGTGTACATTGGGCCGGGCCTGACACGGCCCAGCTCGGGACCGGCTCGCGTCAGGCTCGGCCCAGGCTCGGTCAAGCCCAGCACGGAATGGGACCGGTTAAAGACCGGCTAAATGTGGGATGGTTATGGGCTTGGAATAGAGGAGGGCTGGATGTGGGCTCGGCATGGCCCAGGAAGGATTTGGGCCTGGACCTGCACGAGACCGGCACGGCGGCGGCGCAACAGTCGCCTCCCCTCTAACGTTCTGAAATTTTCAAAAAAATGGGCAAATTACATGTTTGGTCCTTCTACCGGTTGGAAGCGATTTTTGGATCCCAGAAATTACATTTTTGCCCCCTCCAACAACTATTTTGTAAGGGTTTTTTAGGCAAAAAAAATAAAATAAGGCCTTCCCCCATAAATAGGGAGGCCATTTCTACAATTTCTTCACACCAATCTTAGCAATCTCTCCTTCTCTACTACTATATTCTCTCATTTCTTTGAAACACTCAATATTATTTTCTTCATTCTCAATCAATTCTCAATTACTTTCAAGCCTCGTGATCTGCTCAATTTTTCATCATACAAATGGCATTAAGAGGAAAGGGAAATGCCTCAAGCTCTTCATCCCGCACCGGTTTGAGGTCATTTTTCCGTGGCCTTTCTCGACTGGTGACCCGTGGGACTCATATCCAACAAACTGACGATGACGAGCAATTCGATATGAGTCAATACGATTTGGGGCTTGACGATCAACTTTCTGATGATGACGTTGAGGAGGTGGAGCCAACGGCAGCAGGCAATGTTGATGGAGGAAATGGTTTTGAACAACCCCGACAAAGCCATCAAGCCGAACTTCCGCCACAAGGTAAGACGTCGAGGCTCACCGCATGGGTTTAGGAGCATTTTGACCAAGTTTTTGAGAAGGATGGTCATGGAAACGATTCGAGGTTCGCACATTGCAAGCAAAAGCTCTCGCACAAGAAGAACGCTGGTACAGGAACATTGAGACGTCACATGGAATCAAAGCATCTAACTTTATGTCCAGATGCAGCTACGAGTACCGGCGGTCAGACACAGCTTACAAGCAGTGCCGGCGGATCAAGTATTTTTAAATTTAATCAAAAAGATTGTAGAGAAGGGATAATAGAATGGATGATGTTAACTGAAAAACCATTTACACAATCGGAAGATAGACACATGGAAAAATGGATTACATCATACTTAAACCCTACTTTTAAAAGAACATTTAGGACTATTGCTAAAAGGGAGGCATTCAAAATTTATGAAGCCAGTAAATCAAACTTACAAGCATGCTTCTCTACTTTTGATCATTCTATCTCATTCACTAGTGACATGTGGACTTCACCGCTAGGACAAGATTATTATTGTATAACTGCACATTGGATTGATGATAGTTGGGTCATTCAAAAATGTATCATTGCATTTAAGTGGATGGAGGTCGATCATACTGGTTAGAACATATTTAATGTAATTTCAGAAAGTTTAAAAGAATTTTTTTGTCATGATAAGGTTTTTAGCATAACATTTGATAATGCATCAAACAACGATGTCGCGGCTGAGACATTGAAGGAATCACTAGAACCTGTCCGTGATGCCGCATTTTTTCATATTAGGTGTATATGTCATATTTTAAACTTAACTGTCCAAAAAGGTCTTCAAGTTTTGAATAATGAAATTACTCCAATTAGGTGGGCAATCCATTATTTTAAGTGAAGGACCAAAGTTTCTAAAGAGTTTAAACAATATTGTCTGGAAAATGGCCTCGATTTTAGTTGGAAACATTTTAAACTTGATTGCCCTACCCGATGGAACTCCACTTACGAGATGTTGATGGATGCGATGCCATTTGCTGCACACATGACATGTTTTATAAATGTCAGAGAAAAGAAAATGATTTTGAAACAAGAGATGTAGAATAAACTGTCAAAATTGGCTGCTGTGCTGCGATATTTTTATGATGCCACTGTGTTTTTGCTCCGGTGTATACTATCCCACATCGCACAAAGTTTTAATGCATATGGTCAACATTGCATGAGTTTTTAACCAATACAAAGATGACGAGTTCTTAAAAGACACAATTAAGGTCATGAAAGATAAATAGATTTTATATTTTAGTACTATACCCCCAATCTACTTACTTGCATATGCACTAGACCCGACCGTAAGAATCACGGGTACACAACAGCTACTTGAGAGTTATTATAGTTTCTTAGAAATGACACATATTTCTGTTCATGCTATAACTGCCTCTATTGATGAGCACTTGTGAGAGTTATTTAAGATATATGCCAATCGGCATAAGAATAAGGTTGCAAACACTACTTCATCTACCATCGGGTCTTCATCGGGCTCATTGTCATTCAATCTGGCTGAACAACTCCTCAAACGGCCCCGTGCTGCTGCATCCGGTCTTACTGAAGTGGACGCATAACTTAACCTTGTTTGGGAGAATAGTGAGACCGATATTCTAGACTGGTGGAAAGCAAGAAGCAACAATTTCCAATACTCTCCATCATTACCAAAGAAGTTCTAGTTGTTCTCGTCTCAACTATTGTATCGGAGTCCGCTTTCAGCACTGGGAAACGTGTCATTTCAGAGAAACGCGTGAGGTTATCACCAGATGCAGTTGAAGTTTGTATATGCAACCGTGATTGGGGTCTTGCAGCTTTAAGATTACAAGACAATAAGAGTTCTGACGAGGAAAACCCCGATGAGATAGATGCTTAAATCCACTGCTTCCTCATTATTTACTTACTTTGTATTTGATCTGATTTTGCTGTTTAGCACAAATCTTACCTTTTATTTTTCATTTAATTTTATGGAACGTTTCGCTATTGAGTAATGTAAAGCCCGTTCCATGGTATGTAAGTGCCGTTTGGCTTTAAAATTAATAAAAGTTCACACCGGTGGTGGTGTTTTACTCTTAAAACAAGTAATTATACAAAATATAAAGATAAGCTTAGAATAACTACTAATCTAGTTCTTCTATTTACTCTGTTGGTCCCCAAATTTTTTTTTTTTTGCTTTATGTACTATTTTCTAAGGTAAGACATTGATGAGCATAACTTTGTTATCTTTATCTCTAATTTTTTTGTCATTATTTTATTTATTGTCTTGTAAAGTAAAATCTTGATAATTATGGTTTGTTTCTTTAGCATTAATAAATAACTTTAGTCCTTAAGGTTTTAATAATTGACTTAATAAAAGTTAAAAAAAATGGTTTAACTCAAAATCAAATATATCATAGTTTTCAAACTTTTTGGTCAATTTCTTACATTTTATTTTTATTTTTATTAAGTTATTGATTTAACCTTTGATTAATTAACATAAATTCAACATAATATTGTATTTCATCATATTTTTTCATTATTGATGATTGAGATTTTTATAATGAGTTATTTACTTTAAAAGATCCATGGTTCAATAAAGTACTTTGGTCCATAATTGTTAAAATTGAAAAATCCATATTATAACTATTACTTTAAATCTTCTATTTCCTCTCTTGGTCCTCAAGCTTTTCTTTTTCAGTTATTGTTTTATGTACTATTTTAAAAGGTAAAACATTAGTTACCAAAATTTTGTTCTCTTTAACATACCGACAATAATATTTTTTTATTGTTTTATTTTAATATCAATTTGTTAAAATATAAATTGAAATTAAACTTAAAATTGAAGACTAAAAATTTAAAATTGAAGACTAAAACTTAAAATAAATATAAAAATTACAAATTTAAAATTTAAAAATTAACGGGCCAGCTCAGATTCGGCCCAGCTCGGCACGGGACCGGGTCAGGCCCGGCACGGACTCGGCACGTGTCAACCCGGGCTGTGCCTGGGCCCAAATATATTAGGCCCAGGACCGCCCGGTCCGGTCCGGTCCCGGTCCGGTCTAGACCGTTGAACAACACTAGCTGTATCTCGAACATGACATGACCCATACTCGGGTTTGAATCCCACTTGGTGCCAAAAGAAGGGTGAAAATGGGTGAGCGGAGTCTAAGCCTACTAAGCTTGAGCTTGGCCTGCGGCTCAACCCTTTTGTCATTCGGTACTACCTAGGCTCGAGCTCAAATTCTCGAGTCCCAATTTTTCAAGCTCGACCTTGGCCCGAAAGCTTGTCGGGGTCAAATGACACGTATAAATATTTAGTACCATAATTACAACTTAACTGAAAGATGGGGACTGAATCTATAATTTTCAATATAGATAACTAGAAAAAAAAGGTTAGAAAACATATCCCAAACTTTCTGATCCTTTGTTATTCTACCATAATTTTGTGAACTGCGCAACTTAGCCATCATCTTCCTCACTTTGACTGTGGAGCCACCGTAGTTCATCATCGGCCACTTGTTGAGTCGATTTATGGGCCACTATAATCCAACTCTTGGGGAATTCAAGCAAAAACCCAAATAATCAAGAAATCGAGGCGGCAACAATTTGTGATTTGGCATTGGCGAAGATTGGCGATTGGGCGGCAGTAAGTTTTATGGGTGGCTACTTGCTACAGACCTGGGTTTGGGTTTCCGGCGCTGGGGTTGATGTGGGGCTATCGTTGCTTACTTGCGTGGCGTGGGGTAGGCAAATGTCGCAAACTCGAATCGTTGGAGTTGGACCTTGTAACCACGGTGGAGATCATCGTCGACATAGGGCTCTCGTCGTCATGTCACCGGTGGTGGCCGCCGACTGGTGGGATAGTGGGTGGGTTAGTCAATGAAACCAAAGGGTAAGGTTGCGTTTGCGATGCTTAGCTGGGAGTAGGCAGGGAGGGTAAGGTTGCGATGTGTTGCGTTGCGATGTAGCCTATTAGGGTTAGGGACTTAAAAGGACTACTTAGCTCGAGCCCAATAGGCCCACGAGCTCATATGGCTGAATACCTTATGGCTCAAGCTCAGCTCCAAACTTACTCAAGCCCATTTTTCGGCTCGAGTTTAAAAAAATTAGGCTTGAAAAACCTTAATTCGAGCTCCAGCTCAAACTACCCAAAAAATGCCTGGCCTTTTTTTCACGCCTAACCAAAAGGTGTCACCACTATTTCAAAAAATAGATAAAAAGCTTTTTATTTTTTTTTAAAGTTTTTTAAATATATTATACTTACGATTAATTTAAAGATTTTTTTAATATATTATGATTATGAGTATAACAAAAACACATTAAGTAGTTTTTCTATTGTTGTTGTTCGTCGTCACATGGTTCAAATTTCAGAGGGCACACAACTTAGCAACTGCATGTCTGCATCCATTTCTAGAATTTCGTAATCCTTTTCAATTTTTTCAGCATACCGAAAAATTATTACGTGTCAAATTCAGAACGAGAAAGTCTTTCCTAAAATTTCTTTTTTCCCCTGTGGGACGACTTTTCTTTAAAATACTCCAACCCCTTGACTGCTAGCTGGCTCGCTCACGCTTCAGCTGAGATTCTACAAAACCAAAGCCCCTTTTCTTTATCCTTTTCTTTATTTAGAGAAGTTTAACCGCAGTGGGGTAGCAGAGCAAAAACTCTTGTCTTTGGAGCTCCAATGGAGAAAAGTCAACATATTCCTCTGACCCAGATGAGGGAATCAATCAAGAAGCTTGGTTTCTTCACAGAGGTGCGAACCTTGAACCTTTTCATTTTCCCAAATGTTTGTATTTGTTGATTTCTAGATTTTATCCTTAAGGTGTTTTCTCTAGAAATATGGGGATCCAACACTCACGAGGTTCCTGATTGCAAGATCAATGGACCCAGAAAAAGCTGCCAAGATGTTTGTCCAGTGGCGGCAATGGAGGTCTTCAATGGTTCCAAATGGGTGCATTTCAGACTCAGAAGTGCGTGATGAACTAGAAATGAGAAAGATTTACTTGCAGGGTTTAACGAAGGATGGATACCCAGTGATGCTTGTCAAAGCAAGCAAGCATTTTCCCTCCAAAGATCAGCTCCAGTTTAAGAGTATAAAGCTAATGCCTTTAATTTCTAGATTGATCTTATGACTCGGCTCATGATGCTCGAAAATGATTGTCTCGTGATTGGTTTTGGCTTCAAAAATTTGAATATAGTTTTAATTCAGTCATGCCCTTGACCCCATGCGTGGGGCATTAGATTGAGAACAACTTGAGAAAGTACAAAACGTTAAAAAGAAACCAGAAAGTTCCCCACAATTGAATGGCCCCCAAGTACTTCTCCAAATCAAAAAAATAAACTTTAGAAAGATTTCTCATGATCGAATGGCCCTAAGTGTTTCTCCAGATCGAATAATGAACTTTAGAAAGAACAGCCTTCAACTGATGTAGGTTATTTTTATTATTATTGTTATCATATTTTATAATCCAGTACCATGTGAAGTGTCTCCATTTTCCCTGGAAAACAGTAAAACAATTAAAAGGACCGACAGGATGCATATTGGTTAAAAAGTTATATATGAACGGGGTTCTTTCAGAAGAGGAATCATGAATGTTATGTTATTGTAAGATGTTATCCTTGATGCAGCTTTGGCATATAAAACGTGTTTTGTGTATTACCTGCTGATTGTTATTAGGACTAGGATGACAAACAATCTGAAAGAAACTACAGACTTCTAATTAGTCTATCATTCACATTAACAACTAATGACTAAACTTTGGCTTATTTTCTTGATGCAGAGTATGTGATCTACGTTCTAGACAAAGCAATTGCAAGGTATCTCTGGTTTTACTATTTTCATTAGTCTTCATAGATATCTAAAAATGATTTCCTTGGATAACATTGGGACTGGAAAGCTGCATGATTAAGTACTTGTTTGTGGTCTCATCTCATCTTAAAATGTTCATTATCTATCTAGCACAGAAAAGGCTGGGCAACCTTAAGAAATTATTTCAATCTGATAGATCGACTAAAGTTCAATATCAGGTGGCAAGTGGGACACTTTTATCTATGTTTCTCCTGTTGTCTTTTGACATGAGTACTGCACGAACAGTATGGTCAATGAGTCTTTCAAGAAGAAAACAAAAGTTTGAAATTGGATTTGGTCCAGTGTTTTTGCCTTTTCAAAACGTCTAGTGCTCTACTTTTTCTGTTTAGTTTATGCTTTCTGTTTCCAGTATGGAATTGTTTTACTACCAGGAGGGCATGTATAGACATTCTTTCCAGCTGTTTGTCAATGAAATTTCATTAATGGTGGTATTCCTAATAAATCCTTTTACCTGGAATCAGATTAGGCTACAATAAAAGCTGAGTTAAGTTCCCATTTTGCCTGCTCATTTTCATCTGGTTTGTCTTTTGTGGTTCTGTTTCCTTTGTCAGTAAATGTACGAAAGGTTTCCAACTAATGCTTTTCCACCTGTTTCAGCTCGTTTAGAGGAAGAGAAGTGGGAAATGAGAAGTTGATTGGCATTCTGGATCTGCAACAGATCACATATAAGAATGTCGATGCACGCGGTTTAATCACCGGTTTTCAGTTCTTGCAGGTAATGTAATGCACGAGTCTAGATGTTAAAAATAAGAAAAGACTTGAAAAAAAGAAAATAAAAAAAATAAGACTGTAACCATAAAGATGACAGGGAAACATTTTCCTATCATGTATTGAATACTCATTTGTTCTGGAAATCAAATGGAAAAAAACACTGAAGAGTAGTATATGGATATTGCTCGTTCTGCTGAAGGTTTCTACCATTTCCATAACCCAGATAGTTTTTTCCCCCTCTTTTCATGTACTCAAATGGCGTTTATATTAGCACTTACGATTTTGTCCTAAAACCCTTTTATGCAGGCCTACTACCCTGAGCGCTTAGCAAGACTTTACCTTGTAAACATGCCAAGTTTCTTTGTTAGCGTTTGGAGATTTGTGTCCCGGTTCCTTGAGAAAGCGACGTTGGAAAAGGTAGAAATATATTGTTGGCATTATAACTTCCTAAGAAGCTCTTCCATCTCTAAGCCCTAAAATTTTTGGAACTAAACCATGAAAGAAGGGACATTAATTATGGGTATGAGCATGAATCAGGTGATAGCCGATAGGATAGGAGTGGTGCTTATCTAAGTTGGTAATATCTCATTTGGGGTGTGATGGGTCCAGATTATGATTGTCAGCAATGAAGATGAAAGAAAAGAATTCGTCAGCAAGATTGGTGAAGAAGTACTACCTGAGGAATATGGTGGTCGAGAAAAGCTGAGAGCTATCCAGGATGTTGCACTGCCCCTGCACGGAGTTGAATGCTAATCCCATGACGGACTGCAGCAGCTAAGGTTTCGAAAACCCAATTGATTGCGATGGATGTTACTAGTATGTATGTAGTATACTCGATCCATATGGTTTCAACTCAATGTTGCAGTCATTTGGGGAAGGCCAGCCATGGGATGCGAGAAAGAAATGGCTGCTCTTCCTTCACCTTGGGACAAAGAGCCTTCCCATCATTCAGGGATGACTGAACTGGTGCTATTATTGTTTATCTGCCTTATTTGAAATTTGAAGTAGTACTTGATTCCAGCTGACAAAAATAGCAAAAAGTGTGTCCGCATCGTGGCTTAATTATGCTACAAAACAATTATTTTGGCCAAATTGACCCCTAACTTTAAGAAGTTGGCCAAGCTAAGCTATGCCACTTCCGTTAAATTTGCTGGGGTACCGTCAATTATGCAACTATTGTGGTGTTGAAGTCACAAACTTGAACTTTAGATAACCAAATTCGTCATTTAGCCAACTACTCTACTCCTTCCTGCAACTGAAAAGCGAATTAAAGTACGTGCCTCTGTTTGTCTTCCTCTCTCTCCATATAAAAGAATCGGAGTATGCTTCGGAGCTGTTTAATAGCGGGAACGACCTTTGAAAGAATCGGAGTATGCTTCAGAGCTTGGACAATGTCCTCGATGGCTTTCATTTGCGAGTGAATCTATTTCATCATTGGTTCCTAAATACAATAAAGAAGAAAATTTTATGTTACAAAGAAAAGAGGACTAAAAACTAATTCCAAAAAACAACATCAAAAGGAAGGTTTTGAAGAATTCATTCTTGTGACGGTAATAGAAATCCGGGTCATGGTGAGAAAGAGCTGATTGAACAAATCAGTGAAACCCAACTCGTCGACAACCCAGTTGTCGCTGTCGCAGTCGATGACCGCCTTGTAAAAATCGAACACGACCATGACTCCGGCCTTTTGCTTTTTGGACGTCGGATACCCAAGAAGAGGAGCTGCAGTTTTTTTTAACAGTGTTTTGCTGTCGAGGAGTTGAAAAAAACAGGGGAGGGGTATTAATGAGGGGAGCAAAAAACAGAGGGCGTGCCACAGTGGTGAAGCCCAATTAGGATTAGATACAATTTACCCGCTGAGTTTTAGATACAATTATATTTTACCTCTTTTATTTTAGAAGTATACACTTTACTCTTATCTTTTTAATACAGTCCGACAATAACTTCTAAAATCTTAATTTAAATATTACGGTAAGCATTTTTTGGTAATTTTAATCTATATGACATTTTTTTTACAGTTAATGGACATTTTAAATTATCAGTTTTTGTTTCTTTTAGTAAATAGAAAAATACTCCTTCTGTCCTGTTTATTTTAATACATTTGGGTTTGCACGTAATTTAGGCAAGTTTACTATTTTTACGTGTTTTTCGGATTTACCCTTCCCTTTTCTCTTTCCCTCGTTAATCTCCCCAAAATTTCACCCGTCGCCGCTATCACATCTCTGATGACACCACCGGCCATCTGTCTTAGCCTCCCACACTACGTCTTCTCCCTACCTTCGCCGCCATCCCCTTCCCTTTAGAACTGATGCTCATAAGGACGGTTGGAATCAAGATGAAATGACGGGGACAAAGCCAACTAAGACCAGACGAAACTCAAATCTACCATTTTCAAGCTCCTTAACCGACCCAAAGCTCTGATCTTTTTTTTTTTGCCTCTTCCTCGCTATCTCCGCTTGCTAATATTCAAGCTCTGATTTTCGTCATCGGTCGCATGTTTGTCCTCACTCGGCCTCCGTCATCGATCGGCCGTTTGTCCTCGCTCGGCCTCCGTCATCGATCACTGGGCCTTCATCTTTCTTGCTCGGCCTCCATTGTCAATCACTCAACCTCAGTCCTCGATCGGCCTCTATCGTCAATCGGCCTTTGTCATTGATTGGCCTTCATTGTCGATCGGCCTTAATTTGTCATCGATCAGCTTTCATTGTTGATCAGTCTTAATTTGTCGTCAATCGGCCTCTGTCAGATTCGCCGTGCAAACCTCACCGGGGAGAGAGAGAGGGGTTGAGATGGTAGAACGCAAGAGAGAGAAAAAGAGTGGAACTGTTGTCAGGGGATTAGTTAAGTTAGGGGTATAGTTGTAAATGGAATGTAAAAAAGTTACTTAAAAGGGAAATGGTGCAAGAGTTTTGGGACTACTCAAAAAGGAAAATGGTGCAAAATATATGGGACGGAGGGAGTATATTTTTTAGATATCAATTAATTGTAAAACAAATACCATTTAGATTGAAATTACTAAATATGAGTATCGTATAGTCTAAATTAAGATTTTAGAAGTTGTTGTTAGATTGTATTAAAAATGCAGTAGGGGTGAGCATTCGGTTGGATCGGTTTGGAATCGATTCGAATATAATGATCCAATTGATTTTTGGTTTTTAGAAAGTATATCCGAATTGTCCGATTATATGTTAGAATCGAATCGAACCATCTGAATTATATTTTGGTTTATCAATTTTTTTTAAGACCTAGAAACATAGTAAATGAAAAAAAATAAGATACATATTAAAATTTTCACCTCTCATACCCAAAATTAAAGAAAGATAGAAAACATATTGTCTAAAATTGGTAGGAAATAATTTTATATATGTAGGGTTAATATAGATAATAGTAAAAATTAGTAGGCAATATATATATATGTATGTAGTATGTATGTATGTATGTATGTATGTATGTATGTATGTATGTATATGATCATTATGGATAATGGTAAAATATTTATTGCTATTTGGTCTATTTAGTTTATTTGGTTTTAAGTATATAATCCAATAACTGATTTGATAACCGAATATGAAATTCAGTTTTGATCCAAACCGACCGAACTAGAAAAGAAACTGAACAATTTATCCGAATATAATAGGTCTTTTCAATTTTTTATATTTTATCTGAATAATACTCACCTCTAAAAGGTAAGGGACAAAGTGTATATTTCTGAAATAGGAAGTGGTAAAGTGTAATTTCACCTAAATATCATGGGGTAAATTGTAATTATCTCGCATAATTATTGAGTAAAAATTGCATATTTGGCCCCTAACACTTTATTATTATACCATTTTAGACCCTAACCTCAAAACTTTACATAGTACGTCCCCAACCTTATGTAAGTGTTTCATTTTGAACCTTATGTTAACTTGAGACCCTAAGTTAGACAGAAAAAAGTGAAAACCTAGTTTTAACCCTTAAACATACTATCTTTGTCATAGAAACCTTACAACTTTTCTTTCTAACAATCGAACCACCATCTCCACAACCCACCACACCTATGGCCCCCTTTGGTTATGGTCCTCCGCCACCAGCCACCTCTGGTTCCTCTTTATATTTTAAAGAAAAGTATTGGGTGGTTTTAATTTGATTTTATCTTCCACGATTTTGGACTCACAAAATTTGCAGCCACCAATTTGACCACCTTCATGTCATCTTCATGTCGTCTTCATTTCATCTTCGTCCCAGGGGCGAAGCTACGTGTTGCCAGCCCCCCCGGGAATTTTGGAAAAACGTAAATATGGGGTCTTAATTTGATGATTTTGTTAAAAGTTAAGGATTGTGTGTGCATTTTGCCCCCCCAAATATTGTGGTAAAATATAAAGATGGGGGGGCAATAAGGTAGGCTATGAAGAAAGTAGGGACCCAGTGAGTAGTTATTCCCTTTACATTAAGGGATATTCTATAATGGCCAAAATGCACTATTA
Source organism: Aquilaria sinensis (assembly GCA_005392925.1). Classification (NCBI taxonomy): domain Eukaryota; kingdom Viridiplantae; phylum Streptophyta; class Magnoliopsida; order Malvales; family Thymelaeaceae; genus Aquilaria; species Aquilaria sinensis. The sequence continues at coordinate 966,862 of SMDT01001070.1, forward strand.
GTCCTCAAACGTTTTAAACTCGTATGATTTGCTCCTTGATCTTTGAATTAGTATAAATTAGTCCCAATTTACAGCTTTACCTAATTGCGACGTCGTCTCTCTCCTCCGGGCTCCGCCGACTCTCCTCCGGGCTTGCCCCCCCGAACCAAAAATCCTGGATCCGCCACTGCTTCGTCCGTTGCCAGTTTGACTATTGCTTTGTCCATCTTCATGTCATCTTCCTCTGCCGCCTAGGTCAAGGACACCATCATCGACCATATTAAAGTTCTCACAGGAGATCTCTTCCAGCTTCGATCCTACCCAGAGACCAAGGCGTATGATAACTCAGAAATGCGCATTGCCACCCTCCACGTCTGCCGACCCTTTAGCCGCCCTTAGGGGATTCTCAACATTGGTGTCGCGCTCCTTAATAGCTGTATGTGGAGCTTGCTCCTCTACGCTGAGTCCAACATTTGTAACGCAGCCTATGATGAAGAATCGATCGAAATGACCGACACTAAAAAAGAACCAGTGAAAAGCTGGTGATCAAAGAACGAACAGACAAAGCTGACCACGGATGATATGATTTAGAAAATGGGAACTGGGTGCTAATACAAACAGGATGCAAACGTCGTGCAATGGAGGTAGCATGGTGAACGGAGAGTCTTTATGCTCAGATTTGGGGCCGTTGGCATTGATCGTGGCAGCGGCCAAAACATAGGTGTTGTACAAGCTGGGGAAGGCAGCGAAGGGAGCAAACTCTAATTCTGAGAAGAATAATGAAATCCTTGACCCAAATATGATTCAAACCAAAAATTAAAATAATCCAAGTGAAATCAAGTCCTCAATCCATAGGCTATTGTTATATAATCTTAACATTACAAAACCAAGCCACTCATCGGTAACTTTTACAAACTTTGGTGGCCGGAGAGGAGCGTAAGTGTGGTGGGTTATGGATATAGTGGTGTAATTATTAGATGAGAAAGTTTAAGGTTTCTAAGATAAATATAAAATATTCAGATGTTAAAACTAGGTTTTCAACTTTTTTTTTTTCTATCCAACTTAACACATCAAGTTAATAGAAGGTATAAAATGAAACACTTAAAACGATATTAGGGACATTATATGTAAAGTTTTGAAATTAGGGTCTAAAATGGTACAATAATAAAATATTAAGGGTCATGAATGCAATTTACTGCAAAATTATTGTTTAGGTGGGCGGTTTGTGCCATAATGGCACACTTTCCATCTATATATAACCGCAATTTTTACACTATCAATTCCAAAAATGCCCTAAAATCTTTAATTCAATATGACGCTGCCATGTGGGATATTTTCTGTTCAACGTTTTGAAAGTTCTGCTTGCTTTGTGATAAAATCCTTTTTGATAAGAATGAAAATTAATCTTGATAATATTACAATACGAATATTATATGTCTAAAGAATATTGACAGATCATTATCTGATTCATACTTTTATTTAGAAAAACCAAGAATCATGGCAATTTTATTTGATTAAAAAAGATAACATAATTATAAGACTTTTCTTCTTCTTTTTTTTTTCTTCAAAAAACCACTGATTAAAAGTCATTTAAACCTAAATCGTGATTGTTACAAACTCATTCTATTCACTGAAATTCTAATTTATCAAAGTGATGAATATTGTTTTAGATTGTTATGCAGAGATTCTAAAAGTAGGTGACGCTTTTACAAAGTATGTCCATCCATTTGAGTGGGAGATTCACAAATTCAAGAACCATGAGGCAAATTGAGAAACTCAAACAAAAACTTGTTGAAACGGAAGTACATTTTTTTACATGTATATCAATTTTGTATTAGCTTTTCTCTTTACTAATACTTGCAATATTCTCAAACTGTGAATTAATATCATATTTTTCATACATTCTATCAAGTTCTTTGATTCATTTACTGAACAAATTTAAATGACTTTTTCTGTTGTCCAATAATTGTCACCGAATACACGATAGATCTTTGACCTGTGATATTATTTTAAACAAATAAGTTAACATTTTTCTTCACATTATTTTGGTTTTCCTTAATTTTGACCTCCTTTCCTATTTGATCATGTTATGGTTAAACACATACTCAAAGTTAACTCATATCAATTGTATTATTTGGTTTCACATGGAAATTGAGAAAATAGAGAAAGATTATGCATTGTTTTCAATTTTGTCCTTAATTTTTTATATAAAAATTAAAAAAGTTAGAAAAAGTAAAATATTGAAATGATTGTTTAAATGATTGAATGTAAAGTAATTTACTAGATGTGATTGCAAATATTTGAGACTACCTAAAATAGACTATGTTGTAATAATTTTTGGACAAATGAGTATGTTTTTGCACATAAAACGAAGTGCTACTACAATTGGTGACATATCTTTAAACAGTGAGAAATTGTTTGCATCATCATCATGGAGTTTTTCAATATGCGGATATGATGTAAGCGCTATATCTGTCAATATAAATATTTACATTACTTGCAATGTATAGTGGTAAATGCTGAACACATTGAGACTTCCCGAAGTTTATATTTTCCAGTAAGATAATTTCTCATTTATTTTTTAAATTTAGAATCTTATATTTATAAATTCCAATGTACAAAACATTATTGTAGTGCACTGATTCTGGAGTGAGCTTAGGCGAAATATTATTTGTCTTGATGAAATTATTATTATTTGTAATAAAAATATTTTATGTTGATGGATAGATATGTCCACGATATTCAAAATAACGTCATTATAATTAGGTAATTTTAATGTTGTTGGTTGAATAATAATATTGGTGTTAGTTATACATATATATGTACATACATATATACATATATACATACATCTTAACTAAAAAAAAATTGAAATTGCAATGCAACACCTTATATGTAAACTAGTTGGGATAATTTTCAAAGCCAGGGTTTGTTTGGATTGAGGGAGAACGATGAGTATAGGAAAAGATAATTACTGTGATTCTTTTATTTTGATACTAGATGATACTAATACATTCCTCATTTTCTGTCCATTCCCCTTCTCTCCATTTCTTTCATTTTCTGTCAGCATTCAAACAAAAAGAATTTACTGATATGGAAAGGGGATGGCCTAATTTTTCTCAATTAACTCGGGGCATTAAAGAAAAAAATCAACTTAACGTGTTACCAGTTATATGATTTTTTTTTATTTATGTTTAACATTTCTTCTCCTTTCATGTGCAATTTTTATTCAGTTCTTTATATATATATATATATATATATATATATATATATAGAAAGAGAAAATGTTTCAAATATCAAATAAAAACATACTCCAACTTAAAATATCAAATAAAATTATATCAACACAATACAATTTTTCAGCAATGTCAACAGATATTTTCTCCTATGGATATTTGATTTTATCCTAGTTGGCAAATATGATTTTTTTTTCACAGTTAAGGGGAAGTTCTGCTGCATTTAATTTGATTAATTGAATTCCATTATTCGTTTGTTGGGATGGGTGGGATCACATGGGGTGGGTAGATATGGTACTAAGTTGGTGAAAATTATGGGTGTGCCATTGGGAAAAGAATTTTGTCCAAGTAGAGAGAAGGCAACTGTCATCTTTCTTCTCTCACTCGCGAATGAGCACCCCAAATTGTGCAGCCATCCCACTCTCCACAGGTAAGTATTTGCGTGGGTTCCGATGGCTGGGTGTCAAGTCTAAGGCATTTTCCCCCATCAAACCTCTTCGGATTTGCTTGTCTCTCTTTGTCACGTGGACTGTAGATCCACCACATGTGAAACATCGTCTCGTCTATTTGTTGGTCCCTACCGCTTGGCTAGGAAGCAAATTGACCAGTGAATCTGTGACAGAGTACCGATGATGCCGGTGTTCATCACCCGGGCATTCTTGACGGTGTTCTTTGATTCTCAGTCGTAGAAGGGCAAACCCACATCTGAGGTGAGGGGCTTTGTGTGAGTTGTTGTGTGTGTTCTCCAATTCCTAGGCATAGACAGCGTTCTTCGATTGGTGGCTCTTCGATGTCATCTTCTCGTCATGATGAAGGTTGTGTGGGTGTTGGCGAGGAGAAACCTCCGACGAGTTGGGTGGCACACTTTGTAAATACTACCAAAACTGTGACCAATTGCAACAGAATATTTAGACCCGCGTTAAAACCCCACCCCGACCCACCATTAATTGGATTAAACCGAAACGGATTGCCCCTAAATGGATTTGAAGCTGGATAATTTTTTTTTTTTTTTATATCCGCTGAACGTTGGTAGGATACGAATTTAGGTCTACTTGCTCTCTATCCTACCCGCATATGTGTGTGTATGCACTCAAAGGGGTGCGACAATATAATAATTTAACAAAACAACCTAATTGACTTTGCTACATGAAATTGTAGATAACTGTTATTATAAGACTAAGAGAAAATGGTTAAGGTTAAGCTCCATTGAAGGTTCTCACCATTTTCTTCACAATATTACACGCTTGTAGTTATACTATTAAGTGCGTATTCATTTCACTACTTTAATTTGGGCAAATTCTTACAATTTGTCTATGGCTAAACCAATTTCTAATTTTATTATTGATATTGTTTTTTAAAAAATCAAATTTATTGCTTTTATTATAGTACTCTATTGCAAGATTATTATTTTTTATCATAAGAGTATGCAATGGGTAGATGAGTGAATATGGTACGAAATACGTATTTAATATAATTAATAAGATGAAGGTTTAACAATATCTTATTTACATCCTCTTCATTATCATCTCTATGATTTTTATGAGTACTATCGTACTCACGAAAAAGGACTACGAGTATACCTGTATTATTTCTTAGAGGAAACTGAAGAGAGAAAGAAAAAGGTCAGAATCCATTGGCTTTCATCCAGCAGCAAAACGATCAAAACTCAGCAGCTGAAAACAAAGGATTTGAAAGAAACACGAAAAATTCCAAAATAAATAGAAGGGTACGAAACGAAATACAAACACTACACTGCCAGTGCCACTCAGCTCTCGAATTCAATCAGCCGCCGCACGGGGACTATTTGCCTCCTCCTATTCCTTAAAACCCTCCAAAATTCTCAGACACGACCATTAACAAACAAAGCCATGGCGACACTTACCCAGCAACTCCAATCCAATTTCCTCTGTAAAATCCCCAACAGACCCAAACTCAACAGATTCGCCGTCACCAGGGTCCGCGTGTCGCTCCAAGAATCCGGGCCCTCCGTCGCTGTGGTAGGCGTCACCGGCGCCGTCGGACAGGAGTTCCTCTCCGTCCTCGCCGATCGCAACTTCCCTTTCCGCTCCCTCAAGCTCCTCGCCTCCAAGCGCTCCGCCGGAAAGTCCGTTTCCTTCCTCGGCCGGTCATACACGGTGGAGGAGCTCACCGCCGACAGCTTCGAAGGCATCGACATCGCTCTGTTCAGCGCCGGCGGGTCGATCAGCAAGGAGTTCGGGCCCGTCGCGGTGGACAAAGGAACGATCGTGGTGGACAATAGCTCGGCGTTTAGAATGGTGGATGGAGTTCCGCTGGTGATTCCTGAAGTGAATCCGGAAGCAATGACGGGAATCAAAGCCGGGACAGGGAAGGGTGCGTTGATTGCGAATCCTAATTGCTCCACCATTATTTGCTTAATGGCTGCTACCCCTCTTCATCGCCAGGCTAAAGTAAATGACTTCAGCTTTAACATCATTGTCCCAGTTACCTACTTGATTTTAAAATGTGTTGGTTAGCAAGTGTTTTATTCAAGATTAGCCTTTTTCACAGCTGAAGGTACATGGTTTAAGTTTTCTCTGAGCAACTTAGATACTTCCCTCAATTATCTATGACTACATGCTGCAGGTAAAACGCATGGTGGTTAGTACATACCAAGCAGCTAGTGGTGCCGGTGCTGCTGCAATGCAAGAACTTGAGCAGCAAACTCGTGAGGTTTCCCCAATTCATTGCTTCTTTTCTTCCTATTCTTATTTATTCCTGAGTCAGTGGCATATCTGGGGTTTACTAATGTAACAGTGAAAGAAAATGTGTCGTCTTTCTTTCTCCAAGGTACTGGAAGGCAAACCACCAACCTGTAAAATATTTAAACAACAAGTATGTATATTCACTTCTCAATATCACTAATTTTATGATGGGTTGTCTTATACGACTGGTGTTAATGGAGTGATGACGGATGTTTACTTCTCCTGCTTTTGCAGTATGCGTTTAATTTGTTCTCACATAATGCTCCTGTACTGGAAAATGGGTACAATGAAGAGGAAATGAAAATGGTGAAAGAGACAGGGAAAATCTGGGTAAGTATGAGTCTATATTTGGCATATTACTTCATGTTTGTGCCAAAGTTGACATTTTGAGTGCTATTTCCATATGCTCAGAATGACATGGATGTTAAAGTTACTGCTACATGTATACGAGTTCCTGTGATGCGTGCACATGCTGAGAGTGTGAATCTTCAGTTTGAGAAGCCCTTGGATGAGGTAAAGCTTTTCTTACCTGAAGCTATGACGTAAAAGTAAAAACTGATTATTTAAGAAGGGGAAGTTTGATATTTTCTTCAGATGTCATATTCTGCAGTCTGAATCAATATCTGCAGAACATAAATTACGTAGCCTTATTCCTTTTCCTTGTAAAAAAACGAGATTATCACCCTTACTCTTTTTGCTTGACTAAATATAAGATTTTCTCCTTCTGCCAGTTTCTGAAAATTGTCTAAAGTAGCTGTGTTAGGTTAAGTGGTTGTTGGTGGATGTGGGAGAGGAAATGGTTGGTTGAAATTTTTGGTTCTTGTTTTCTTTGCATGTGCTGGCATATTTGAACTCCTGTTGAAGTAAAAGATTACATGAGGGAATAGTTTTGTTGTATCTACGATTCAGAGACATCCCCTTCGCACTTAATTTTGGCAAACATGGACTATGTGATGAATGACACAATATATTCACACTTGAGCAAGTCACCTGAATTCCCTCTGCATCTCTCAATATAAGTCAGATTTTCATCATTTCACTATCTATCAAAGTTCCAGACCTTAGAAAATGTTCATGCTTGAGCAGGAAACGGCAAGGGAAATTTTGAAAGGTGCTCCTGGTGTGGTGGTGATTGATGAGCGGGCTTCTAATCACTTCCCGACACCACTAGAGGTATCAAACAGAGATGACGTTGCGGTGGGTAGGATCCGACGTGATCTGTCTCAAGATGGAAATTATGGGTGCGTTTTATCTCTTAAGCTCCTCCCTGCCCATAAAAAGAAATGCTCTAGTACTTGATATTGTTTTCAGGGAAAAAAAATATATTCTGAGATGGCATTTTGAAACAGGCTTGATATCTTTGTATGCGGGGATCAAGTGCGTAAAGGTGCAGCGCTTAACGCTGTCCAGATTGCTGAGATGCTTCTATAGTCAACCGTTGGTTATTCTAGGGGATTGCATGGTAAGAAGACAACTTCATCAGTGTTTTTTTCGACCTACGGATTCTCGTATTCAGATTCAGGTGAGATCAAATGTAGTTTTATAGTGGAACAACGTTTAGGCTGCACTTTTCGGTTCTTATGTGCTCTCTTAATGGTTTGTTCTGGCTTGAGAACAATTTTGTTAGTAAAACATCCTTGTAATGTCTTAGGATCTTAAGCAATCGGCAACTAAACTATTCATGTAATGTCATATATCTATTTTTAAGTTGAAGCGCTTTGGGGTCTCATTATTGGTTCGCGTATGAAGAGCCTACAGGGTAGAAAACAAAATATACAATAGTCAAGCGGAGTATTGATTTTGTGTGATGGTGTAATTTTCACATGGAGAAACGGTGCAAACTGGTGGATCTCGGACTCGCTGTCAAGTACTATGAAACAAAATTTCAACATTCTGTTTCTCACCCAACTAGCACGGCAAGGAACTTGAAAGCGACGGATTGAGCTCATAGTGATGTAACATCACTTGGTCGGGCCCCGAATTCGTCAATAAGTATCAATAAGAAAAAGAAAGGAAAAAAGAAAAAAGTGAAAGGTGTCTCTCTTATTCTCAACACAAAACGAACTCCTTTGGAGGAAAGTTGAACTTTTTCAAAACCCTGTATCATGCCGCGTTTAAACCGTTAAGTCGTACCTTAACATTCTTTTCTTCCCTGCTTCTCCCCCAATTGAGTGTTCCGCAAGTCGAAACTTAAAAGAGGCAACTTTTAACTGCAACCATAAGTCATCAGTCAACAATTCTTTCGTTTTCTTCCTTACCTCCGCCCCTTCAACTGAAAGTGAACAAAAGAACTACGTGCCTGTCAAGTATAGTATTTTAGTTACTAATACTCATTACTAATAATAACAGGTACATATGTCCCTTTACTCCTACTTAGGAAGCAAATAGTTTAGAGGGTCCATGCTACTTTGTTACTACTTGTTTTGAAAGGAAGGACCTGGAGCCGGACGGCAATGATATATATTGGCAGGACATTGGGATTACAGCCCAACATTCGCTCCAAACATTTCTCACTGCTATCAGTTCTTGTTTTGGAAGTAGCTGCTGCTCAAGTCCCCTGCAGAGTTCAAGTGAGTTTTTAATGTAATCAACTGATCATTTCTTTTGCTGGTTATTGGATCAATCTAATGTATGCATTCAGAGAAGTAGCTTATGATATTTAGTTTATTCAATTAGCAAGAAAAACAATGCTTTAATTGAATCAAGATTTCCTGCTACTTTATATATGCATGACTCAAGGCTCCTAAATTCCATAGCAGTTTCTGTTTTCCCTGCTTCATGATTCTTCTGTGAAGGCTACACATTTTTGTCCGCTGATCCTGTGGCTCTCTCTGAAACTACAGATGGAACCAGGAATTAGCAGAACAATAAATTTGTTTGGATTTCCTTCGGAAGTCTCTGTGTCAGCAGTGAAGGAACTCCTGGAGCAATATACTGGTGAAGGCTCTATTGAAGCTGTGGAGGTTATGAAGCCCAAACATGAAAGATCGAGATGGCAAGCTAGGGTTCAATTCACAGATCGTGAAAGTACCAATATGATTATTTCCATGACTGACGAGAGACATTTATGGTATGGGAGTGCTTACCTGAAGGCACGGCATTTAGAACACAATATCACACCAGAGCCTAAGGATTTTCTGCATTGTGTGGATAATGCAACATTGTACTTTGGATGTCTGATTTCAAAGAACAAGTTTTCTGTTCTCTGGAAACAAGCAAAAGTCACAATGGAATTCAGACTGCAAGAAAGGAAATTGTTCTTCTTTCTCTCCTATCTTTCTGTGGATTACAAGCTGGAGCTCTTCTATGAGAATATCTGGCAGACTGAGCTTCATTGTCCGTCTGGTCAACCTAAGAAGTTTCTTGTGATTCAGGTATGCTTCTCAGCACTGTTAACCTCTGCAAAATTACGGGTTCATGATTTGTTTATGAAAACTAAGAAACTAATAAGAAGGCAATGCCATTTCTCCTTTAGTTTATTGGACAGAAGCCAAAAGTTGTTACTTCTCTCACTTCACTTCCATCTTTTCATATGCAGCTTCTTGGTGCTCCTCGAATCTACAAGAAGGATGATCCATCTCAAAGCTACTTTAAGAATGCTGCCAAATCCCATTGGATCAGGGATGTTGATTTTACTCCAGGCTCTTGCATTGGTCAATCTTCTGCGCTGTGTTTGGAACTTTCATGCTCAAGCCAGCTTCCTAATTTCGATGAGAGTTCCCTTTGTTACAAGAAAGTTGACGACAATTTCATTCTCGAAGATGGTACAACATACTCCTCTAACTCAGATTTTACTCCGATAGTAAGACCGCCTCCAGGTTTTTGCCTTCCCTACAGCATATTCTTTAAAGTTAACTCTTTGGTTCAAAGTGGCTGTCTTCCTGGGCCACTTCTTGATGACAGCTTCTATGAGCTGGTTGATCCTCGTAAGATAAATATTGCATACATAGAGCATGCACTTGAGAAATTGTTTTGCTTAAAAGAGTGCTGCTATGAACCCGTAATGTGGTTCAGTGAGCAGTATAGAAGATACCATAAATCAGGAAGAATTCCTAGGCCTCATACTGTAGCTTTAGATGAAGGGTTGGTATACATAAGAAGGCTTCAAGTAACCCCATCAAAAGTGTATTTCTCTGGTCCAGAAGTGAGTCTTTCCAATCGTGTGCTACGGAAGTACCCAAATGATATAGATAACTTTATTAGAGTATCTTTTGTTGATGAGGAGCTGGATAGGATACATTCAACAGACCTGTGTGCAAACATATCTGCAGATGAGGAGAGGTACACTGGGATTTATTATAGGATATTGTGCACTCTCAGAAATGGGATAGTTATTGGTGACAAGAAATTCGAGTTTCTTGCTTGTTCTTCAAGTCAGTTACGAGAAAATTCTCTTTGGATGTTTGCTGCTCGACCTGGATTGACTGCTGCAAATATCAGAGAGGAAATGGGAGATTTTAGTGAAATAAGGAATGTGGCTAAATATGCTGCTAGATTGGGACAGTCATTTGGTTCATCAAGGGAAACTGTAAATGTTGATAGGCTTGAAATGGAAATCATCCCTGATATTGAAGTGAAAACAGGTGGAACTAAGTATACATTCTCTGATGGCATTGGAAAGATATCTGCAGAGCTTGCTGCAATAGTTGCTGGGAAATGTGGGTGCAATTGCACTCCATCAGCTTTCCAGATTCGGTATGGTGGATACAAAGGTGTTGTTGCAGTTGATCCAACATCATCAGTGAAACTATCTTTGAGAAAGAGTATGCTGAAGTACAAATCCTGCAGTACAAGTTTAGATGTTCTAGCATGGAGTAGGCATCAACCTAGCTTTCTAAACCGCCAACTGATTACCCTTATGTCTACTCTTGGAATAAGAGATGGGATCTTTCTAGAGAAGCAGAGGGAATCTATAGCTCATTTGAATGCCATGGTAACAGATCGGTTAAAGGCTTTGGAAGCCGTTGAGTGGATTTCTTCATGGGACATCTCTAATGTTCTCAAGGAAATGCTCATCTGTGGTTATCAGCCAGATGCAGAGCCATTTCTCTCAATGATGTTGCAGGCATTTCGTGCATCAAAATTGTTGGACTTGAGGACCAGAACAAGAATATTCATCCCAAGTGGAAGATCTATGATGGGATGTCTTGATGAAACAGGAACATTACAATACGGGCAGGTATTTGTGCAATATTCTTCTACCTTCAGGCATAGGCAGTTTCCTGATGACAACAGAATGAATCAGAATACCTCCATTGTTGAGGGAAAAGTAGTCGTTGCTAAGAATCCGTGTCTACACCCAGGAGACATGCGTGTTCTTGAAGCTGTTGATGTTCCAGCTCTGCACCATATGGTGGATTGTGTTGTTTTCCCACAGAAAGGACAGAGGTATGATTATCATTCACTTATGACATGTGTCTTTTGAAAACTATTTCGCATTGGAAGATAGTATTAGAAACCGAATGTGTGAACTGTTTGATAATTGCAAGTTATGTTTCATCTCTTCTGGTTGTCAATCTCCCACAAATTATTTATTCTCCCTCTTAACAGGCCTCATCCAAATGAGTGCTCAGGAAGTGATCTTGATGGAGATGTATACTTTGTGTGTTGGGACAGAGATCTAATTCCTCCCTGCCATTTTCCGCCAATGGACTATACACCAGCGCCAACTACTGTTGTGGATCATGATGTAACTATAGAGGTATTTGTGTCCGCTTTTCCTCTCTTTCTTTACCTTAAAAGCTTTGAAATGGAAAACATAACTAGGATCTAAACTGTTCCAAGCTTAGCGATTAACTTTTGTTATAACTAATTTATTGTCGATCTTTGCAACTATAAGCAGGAGGTTACGAAGCATTTCACAGACTACATAGTGGATGAGAGCCTGGGAAAGATTTGCAACGCCCACACAGTATTTTCTGATACGGAAAGCAAACAAGCAATGAGTGAACCATGTCTTCAGCTTGCAGAGCTCTCATCTATTGCAGTTGACTTCCCAAAAACCGGTGTGCCTGCATATTTACCTCGAAATCTCCATCCCAGGGTATATCCAGATTTCATGGAGAAACCCGATAAACCAAGTTATAAATCACAACGTGTGATCGGGAAGCTTTTCCGAGAGGTCAAGGACATTGCAACAGGCAACGTGAGCTCTGCTACAGGTTTCAGCAGAGAAACAGCAAGTAAATTCTACGACCCTGACCTAGAAGTAGACGGCTTTAAGAAGTACGTGAGGGATGCGTTCTATTACAAGACTGAATACGACAACAAGTTGGCAAACTTGATGCGCTATTATGGGATAAAAACTGAAGCTGAAATGGTGAGTGGATTTGTCATGAAAATGGCGAAATCTTTTGATCCGAGAAGAGAAGGGGAGCAGGTTGCTCTTGCTATGAGGGCCTTAAGGAAGGAAGCTAGGGCCTGGTTTAATGAGCAGAGAGGTGATACAGCAGATTTGGGGGCCAGTGAGGTGTATGCCAAAGCTTCTGCTTGGTATCATGTCACGTACCATCCTAATTTCTGGGGTTGTTACGATGAGGGGACTAATCGGGAGCACTTCCTGAGTTTTCCTTGGTGTGTTCATGACAAGCTTCTCGAAATCAAAAGGGACAAAGCAAGTTTCAGAAGGTCTTCACGTTTGTGTATAATAATATGAATGTAGAGCTTCTGTCCTTGCTGGTCCTGTTGCTTGTTGTAACTGGTAGGGTTTATTTAATAACTGTAATTTCGTGAATGAAATGTTTAGTGTGAAATGGAATAAGGAAATTATCTTTTGTGCCGTGCAAAGGTAGTTTATTGTTTTTGAAGTGAATCAAACTTTTTTCCTTTCTAATAAGTGAATTAACTTAGGGTGGAAATGAGTCGAGTTGAATCCGAACACTTAAGATTAAGATTTAAAGCTCAGCTCGTTAAAGATTGGTTTGACTTGAGCTTGAGTTAGGAAAATGGGTATCGAAGCCTAGCTCAAAAAAATTTTCAGCTCAGCTCGGTAGTTTGATAAGTTCGAATCTTAATTTATGGTTTAAACTTGATTCATGCTCAATTCAAGGATTCGAGCTTGTTTTGTGGATTCAAGCTTGATTTAAGGAATAAAAAATAGAATTTTAAGATTTTAATTTTATTTTTATATTAAAAAAATATTATGCTTGTTAGGTTTGATAAGAGTTTGAGTCGAACAATTTCATATTCGAAACTCGACTTATTAAAATTTTGAATTTAAAATGAAACTTGAAGCTCATTAGTCTCAGCTCAATAATAAAAAAATTGAACTCAAACTTAAATTGTTCAATAAAATGCTTGACTTATTTCTACCTCTAATCAAACTTTTAACAGGATACACATCAGATATTAGAATTTGTCAATCAATTTTTTATTTTACAATTTTGACATGCATTTATTATGATTATTCTATAGTGAAGTAGACGTCATTTCATATGATGTGGGAAATCAGATATTATAAGTTAGATGACATTTACATTACAATTTTAATGGTTATGATAAACAATCTAATTATCATGAAGAACCAGCCCTAGTGTAGGATGACATAAGAAGTACTATATATTTGCAGCAAAATTTTCTTTGTAAAAAAGGATTCTTTTTGGACCTTAGCTGCAAGAATTGAGCAACGAAAACTTCACATGCAAACAAATCTTGCCCTTTTCTAACTCGAGCTTCGCCCCCGTCACCAACCAATGCCCCGGGATATCCTGCGGCCCTCTGCAAAACTGCGTCGTGTCTACGAATCTGAGCAACTTCGGCGCCTGCACCGGCACCGGCGGTCCCGACGGGAAAACGCTCGAATCAACCACAACCAGCTGTTTTTGTGTTCAAGTCCACATTCCAAAATGGAAAATTGTCACAAGAGAAGAACACATTCCACAGGGGCAAAAATACAAGCATCTTGCGTACAATGGATTGCCTACCTTTTTCTTCTCCTTCGCGGCGCTGTTGTTTCCTGTAAGCGATGTGCTGATCGCTGAAAGCAATCCGGACTTCTGTGACGAGAACTCCGACGATCCTTGAGCCCAAGTCGACTGGGCTACGTAGAAATTGGTGACTCTGGAGAAGAGAAGGCGGAGATGGAGGACGCTCTTTGAGTCGTGTTTTTTGACGAACAGCTGAGCGCCGGTGACGATGAAGGCTTCCCCGTCTTGCTTGGAGGACCATTCAGGATTGTACTTTACGGGCGCTGTGCAAATGTGGGAGAAATTCTTGCGGTGGACCGGTTCGAAGAATCGGTGATCTTCATTGCCGGCGGATTCTGATCCTTGCCAGAACTGGGCATCGTCGATCTTGTCTTGAAGCATCGTTGGAAGGTTCGACAGGTATTGCAGGTGAATTGCTAGCCTTAGATTAATGATTTTGTTTCTAACAATTATTATAGGACTGAGCTAGAAAAAGTCGAAAAGCAGATCTTGTCAAATAAGATTGGAGTTGAAAAAGGGGATACCTGTTGCATTTCATGCCTTCCAAATACAAACGCATCCCCGTCACTGGTCTCGTCTCTACTGTGACCTGATGAATGTAGTGTAATCTTGGAATCATTCTCGCTTGAGAAGTAATTACACTAACATGCTCAATGTAACCAATAAGATTGTTATTAGGGCTTAGGAATGCTAGCAAAAATGATTGAGCTGATAAAGCTGTCTGATAAACTACTGTCTGCCAAAAAGGGCAAGTTTAGCATCACCTGCAAGAGAAGGGTTCTGTTGGGAGATACATGAGTGAAGGCTAGCTTGAGGTTGGAAAAGATACCTGAGTTGTGTTCACGTAGAGCTTAGGGCCCATCAAGTTGAAGTGGAGAGCTGGGGAAGGAGAACTTCTTTTTGGTGAAGGACCCAGTGGGAGATCATTATGAATTGGAGCCCAGGCCTTGTGGGATTGGAAGTCAAGAAAATACTGCAGATCTCCTATCGGTGGCTTATCTGCATTTTCACTAATCGCAATCAACATTTAAATGGAAAATCATGAGACTGGTAATTAGCTATTTTGATTGCCGTGCGTCATATCAAAGAACTTTACCAAGGTTTGTTATTGTAGTTGGTTCTCAGAGATGAGTGGAAAGGGAAAACAGAGTAAAGAAACTTACATCTAAGATACAAGTTGATGGCATGTGATAAGAAGCCTCTTCCAGGGACACCTTTAAGGAGAGAAGTGATGGGAATGAAGTTGAAGTGAATGGCATCAGGCATTTCTGGAACTGTTAGGAGCCACTCACTGTGACTATTTGCCGATAAGGCACCGCCCCTTTTTGAACAAAGAATGGTTATCCCCTGCAAAAGCACATCAGTCTTTTGTTTCTATATTCTCGGTTTCATTTCTTTGATAGATGGACTTGTAGGAATTTCATTGCCTTGGGAAAAATTGGTTGTGACGAAGTAATTCAGACCTACATCTTTGGTACTGATGCAAGAGAAGCCATTGGAGGCAATAGGCTGTGTGTCAAAGACATTGAAAGCCTGTGGCGTCTGCAGCACAACAATGTAATATGGACAGTTCAAGTTGATTAGGATCAGAGAAAATTCCTAATGAAATGTAGTAGAAAATATGTACTAAGCTGATCAATATTCTCAGACCTTGAGCTTCTGTTGTCTGATTCTGGGAGAGAAACTACATGCTCCTGTAAACAGTTCATCTCCAAGGTCTTCCAGGTGTTTTCTGAGCTCTGAAGGCCCCAATTTGGAAGAGCTGTCTTGCTTCATTAGAATCACATCCTGCCCACCGATGCCTAGTCCCACAATCACATGTGTTCCATATTTCTCAATGAATCTACATCTCAATCAAGTGACAACTTTTAGGATTCATAGTTTAGTTTACTGATCAAAGTTGTGGTTTTACCGACCACAGTTTACACGAAAAATTGTTCTACCTACTAAAATTACAAATCAAAATTATATGGGTTATTGACTGGAGAATATGGGGTCAAAAATGTGGACAGTAGTCATATCAAGGTATGAACAAACTATTGGCATGATTTTGCTCCAAAACAATTCCATGCAATCTAGCTTTGCTCCTCAGTCTCAGTCCATCAGTGATTTGATGGCCTAATTACTTTCCTAGTCCGTAATCTGTAACTGTAATATTGGTCCAATGGTAGCTAGAAAGGATCATGTTCGCACGAGTTTGGTGCATAATCAGTCATTTTATTGCTACCTTTGAGAATTACTGATTATGCACCAAATTTGTACTGATATGTCAAATTCGTTGGTTCCCAAACACGAAATTATTAGGAGGTTAAGACCAAACTTTACATGATTTAGTGGTTGGTGACTAAAACATGACGACAATTATAGATTAATAAGTGTAACACACTGTATATATAGTTGGTTTTTTTGTTTTTTACCGTTGGTTTTAATAAATATATATCATTGATGTCACATGCATATCTTTATTATATTATTGCAGACAAGTTGTGTTGTTGCATAAGGATTTTCGAAAATTAAGAAGTTGCCATATAAGTCGTACAATTCGTCGATCTCCGCCCATGCAAGGATTAATAATCCCTTTTCTTTTTTCGGGCAGGATCGCTTTTTCTTTCTTGTCCTAGTAATTCAATTTTCTCCTACAACGCCAATTGATGCACATATACTTATAAGTACTGGGTTCCATATAGGAAAGGAAACGGAGATATGCAAATTAAGGTAGAAAATTAGTTTTAAGCTGGCAGTTGCCAGAAATAGTTAAAAAGGAATGGGTTCTTTTAGAGTTTCCTAATAAGATTTGTATTGAAGTGAGCCGAATGAAAGCACATGGTTTTCATGTGGTCATATTCAAACAATAAAGGAGATTTTGAACGTGGGATTTTGAAAACTTGGAATTAAGGATTCTTGAATGAACGTGATTAATTAGATGTACTTAGTCTAGTTACCAAGTTACTATACATACATACACACATACATATATAGACACACATGCACACACTAATATATAGATATACTAATAACTAAACACGTGCATTATACGTAAATCAAAATACTAAATTATTTTTTATTATAATATTTATTATAATATTTCATCATAACTATTCTCATTTGTACCATATATTATAATAGATTACTCATTGTCTTTTTATTTCTTATAAATAATAATAATAATAATATAATGTAAAATATGCTACATGTAATACTGGTTGAAAAGAAATGATAAAATTTTTTTATTTGTGATGGTAGAGTACTTATAAAAATTTCTTCTTCGTATATTTAATATCTTACACAAAATATCAAAATTTCATTTCTCAGTGTAAAATTTAAAATTAATAGTATGCAATCTATTAAGAAAAGATTTTAATTTAATGGACTTAATGATATTATGTTTTTAAAATTTTTATTAAAAGTTAAGTTAGCAAATTGTATCTTAATTTTTATATTTTAGATTAAGAAAGCTAATGATTAAACAATTAAATGGATTTACCATTAATGTATTAGCATAACTTTAGCTTTTTAAAGAAGCATAAGCTAAGTTTTTAAAAAATATTTTGTGGTTCTATTAAAATAGAAAAAAAAACATATGCTAAGTAAACAGGTGAGACATTCAATAAGAAATCCAAGCAAATAATAAATTTTTTTCAATAAGTATGGCACAAATATAAGTCATGATATTAAAGTATAGATTTGATAAGTAAACATTGAGTTTTCCAAAGACATGTAATTATAAGTAACTATACATTACTAAGAAAAGTTTAATTACCTGACTCTTGATTTTTAATGAAAAATACATTTACCCCCAAAGTTTTAAATCCACACATATCCTTTATTTTATAGTTGAGATAATGTGATTGTTCCAAAAATCAATGTCAAGTCTTATATAGTTTTTTTAATCTTTTTGGGTAATTAATGCATGTTTATTGTTTTAAAAATTATACTCACATCATTGAGATTTAAAAACCTAGTCTTACCCATTATTCTTATAATATACTTGGTCAATCATACGAAAACAATCTCCTTAAAATAGAATAAATTTCTAGTACTTAAAAGGAAAACTAATAACTTATAATTTAAGTTTTAGTCACTTTATAACTATGCACTATATATGTGTGTGTGTGTGTGCGCGCGCAATTGTGCTTCTAGGTTTTGATGAAAATATTTAGGTTTAAAAAGTAAATAAATTGATAAATATTATGTTTTTAGGCATGTTTAATAGTCATATAAATTAAAGACATGTTTGTTACAAAATTTTAAATTTAATAACATTTTTCAATTTTTTCCATAAAAAAATTATAGAAAACATAGAAAATAATCATTTTTTTATTTTTTATTTTTATTTTTCAAATACTAATCTTATTTTCCTTATATAAATATTTTTTAAATGGTATAAATTGTGTTTAAATTTTAAATATTAGAAATACATTAAAATTTTAATTAATCAAATAAATAAAAATATTAACTTAGTAAACTAAATATAACAATACTATTTTTTCAAAAAATTAGAAATTTTCAAAATATGTTTCATATTAAAAAAAATTGTATATCAATGTCAAATATGAAAGTATAGGAATTTAGTTTTAAAACAATAAAAAAAATGATAAAATCACAACAAAATTATATTTTGCATAAAATTGAATAAAATTTTGATCCAATATATATAGTACACATTGGGAATTTTTTTATTCTACTAAAACATATTATATGTTCTACAAAGAATCCTCAAGCTTCTTTTGTCATATAATCCCTCATGTGATCAAAACTTGCAGTTAAGACTTAAAAATATGTAATTTAAGTATAAATTTTGAACATATAGACTTCCAAACTTCTCTCCTTTATATACTAAATCTCAAATAAAATGAAAACTTGAAATCAAAATATAAAACTATTAACTTCATCTCTTAATAACTCCAAAACTACTTCTAGGCTATGAGTCTCTATCATGAAATATATATTAAAAAAAGATTACTTCTAATTTTTTAAACAACTTGTAATATTTAATTTTCTCTAAAAAAATTAAAAAAGAAAAAAATATTTTAATATTATTTAGCTCAGAAAAAGAGCTAAGTCATTAAGAATAAAAATTTGTATTACAATACTAAAAGGGATGACTGTGGAAAAAATAATTATTATTATAATTTTTTCAATATTTCAAAACTTGAAAAATGTAAAAAAAAATTGTTGCTAGAAGTCTCCTTATTATAATATAAGCAACTAATTATAATATCTAATAATTTTTTTTCCTAAAATTCTTCCCGACGATCTTTGCTATATTGATAATTTTTTATTTTTAACATTAGATGCTTGAGTCATAATTAAATTATATTATTGCTCTAAGATGGATAAGGTACGTAAGCTTTCATATAGTATATATTCATCCAAGTTAGAAAAAAACTTAATTGACAAAAATTTTATATTCAAAAAATATAGTAGAACGAACTTAGGCCACTTAATTGGTAAAAAGTTTTTATTCAAAGAATATAGTAGAACAAACTTGTGTCATACTTGTTACATTGAAATTTTAAGTTTTATAAAATATTTATGGTACTTGAGATAATTATTTGATAGTAATATAAAACCAAGGGCAGCATGTTTAATGCAAAAAAAAAAAAAAAAGAATGAAAACATTTGGTGGCAATTTAGGAGTTTAATGAGTCATTAAAGGTAAGATTAATATAAAAAAATATATACAATACTTGATTTGTGATATAGACTCAAGTACAGGCAAGTTTAAAGCAAAAAATAAAATTTAGTGGCAACATAAAATTCTTTTTAGTGTTTTAGTGATAATATAACTCTAATTAAATAAATAATAATGAAATTGAGTTTCATTGAAACAAAAAAAATAACTTATAATATGAGGATAAAAAAATTATTCAACATTTTTACATTTTTGTATGTTATATATATATATATATATATATGATTCATTGACTTGACAATATGTGGCAGTGCATCTTATTTGTCATTTATTTCGAAAAGAAAGTCGTCAGGCCTTCTGGGAAATTCGAATTCAGGCCAGGTCAAATATTGGTATGTGGTTAGGAATGTCAACCGGTTAGAATTTTAGGCGCATCGAAATGGAATAAAAAGTTCTGGTCTAAAGGCTTTTTCAGTTCTAAAACTTTTTGCGTTTTATCAAGTAGATTCTAAAATTCTTTGATTTGACAAAAAAGTCCTAAACTCTCTATTTTGTCATTTAGTGGATGGAATTCACATGTGGATGTAAACGATGGTTTTTTTTTCCTAAAAATGTCAACAAAAAAGGGGACTAATATAGTTGGCGGCTTAAATGTTTTATGACTTTGATAAATTGAGAAATTTTAAGACTAACATGGTAAAATGTGAAAAGTGTGAATTTCATCAATGACAGAGGACAGAAAATGGAGATTGAGGATCCAGTCATATGGACGATTAAAATGTAACAGATCAAGATAGGTTCAATCAAATCTTAGGGGTTACTTAGGCAACGAATTCGCTTGACAAGTGTAAGGAAATTTGTGATGATTGAGGCAAATGTCTTGACAAGCACAGAGGGTTTATGGGTTCATATAGTGCTTGTTAGACCTTTCGAGCTTCAATTGCTACAGATGCCTTTGGAAGGCGATTGAGGCTTTTAATGGGTATATGGGTGGGAAACGAGCAAGAAGTTCACTTTATCCTAGATGCCAAATCTGATATAATGTGTTGTTTTATCATTCGATGCCTCAAGAGCTGCCGTCTTTGTCTGTGGTGTCTTGAGTTGCTCCCTTTATCATGTTTTGCTCAATATAGGTATGATATCACAAGTTCATGAGGAAGAAAGGATTATGCCACTGGAGTGCTTATGATATTCTTGGAGCAACACCTGTTGCCCAATTTTTGTTCAATAAAAATAAATATTTCAACATAAAATCTCATAAGCACTTATAATTTTTAAAAAGAGAAGCAAGAATTTCTCACTCTAAACCCCAAACATCATTGGGAGAGATTTAATTAGTTGTTCAAGTTATCTTTAAAACCTACAAAACATATATATTATTATTATTTATAATTCATAAAAAGAGCTACAGATAGATTATCATGTTTTTATGGTCTAATTAGTAGTTCTTGAATATTCTTTAATTGAAAGTTTGATATGAAAAAAATTTTATACTGTAAATGTTAAGGTCTTAGTTTGAGAATGCCCTTTCGATGGACGGAAAAAAAAATATAAAGGATAAGGATAAAAAGTGATATTTCTCAAAAAAATTGGGACTTATTCCATCACATTTAACTTTTTTTGTCAAAATAAAAAAGAGATGAATATGAAATGTTTTTCAAATGTTAGGGACCTATGGAATGACTTGAAAGTTAAGGATTCAAATGGAAAGGAAAATAAAGATTAGGGACCATGACTTAAAGGATTGTTTTTCCTTGTTATCAATGAGATTCAAACTTTTCACATTTTACAAAGTTAGTCCTAAAATTCCTCAATTTGTCAAAGAAGTTCTAAAACATTTAAGCCACTAACCATGGTGGTCCTCTTTTTTGCTGATATGTTTAGAAAGAAAGCACCATTTATAACCAGGTGTGCATTTTGTTTGTTAGATTGTAAAATTGAAAATTTTAGGACTAACAGAGTTGATACGTTTAACATTTTAAGACTTTCCTGACAAATTAAGAAAATTTATGATTAATTTGATAAAATGTAAAAAGATTTAGGACTGAAAATGAAATTTTCTCGAATTTCTACGGGTAGCTAGAACTTAGAAGAGAAAAGATCAAATAAACACAAGGAAAACGCCATCCAATTTGGCCTAGAAATTGGCCGAAACAGGCATATAGACTAGCAGCCCAGCCAGAAGGTCTCGTTCAATTCAAGGGGGCTGAAATTGGTGGTCTGGCCATCATCTGATATCATATATATCAATTATAATTTTACAGCTCGTAAATTTTGACTTGGGCTTAGAGCAGACTGACTGATGCAGAGAGTCAGAGACGGGGCAATGAAATTAAAACAACCTGGATTTTCTGGTCAGACGGAGATGTAGTTTGATTTTTTTGGAATACGGATTACGGAAATCGGGGCCACAAGCCGAAACCAACTTTATTTTTGTCAACAAAGGAAGTGGGAAAATGATCGTAAAATTTACAAATATCCTTAGGTTTACCATAATTAAGATGTTAAATGTCATTATTGTTAGATATAGCGTATTTCAAATTTTTTAGGTATATAATGTTACACATTGCTATTATTTTTATAAAAATATTATAACATTATATTAAGATAATATAAATTTAATAATTTTTTTAACATATTTTATATGTATTCTAATTTTTTTCATCATAATTTATCAAGTATAAATAAAATATATATGATAGAAGATTTTTTTAATACAAAAAATATAAAAAAATGTTATATATAGAGCAAAATAAATAAAACTTTAGAAAAAAACTAATTTATTGATATAAGAGAAAAAAAAATACTTTAATAATAGTAATATATTTTCTAATACCACACTAGGTGATTTAAAGTGATCATTAAATTTTTATGTTAACTAAGAAAAGTAACTAAAAGAATAAAAGTAAATATTTATTTTATGATATATGTATTAATTATATTTTAATGTTTCATATGTTTACGATATTTTGATGTAAAATGACAAAAAAATATCTCAGATACATCCGTAAAAAATAAAATACTGTGATACATATATCACAATATTTGTTGTATATGAAATTTTTGGACAAAATGTACATAGAAAGTAAGCTGGATTTATCATACTGCGGTATATCGCACAATAAAATGACAAAATGCAAAAACATTTATACCATGTGCCACTTACCTGCAACAAGTAGTATATCACAATATATCGTGATATTTAATTTCATGACCCTAACATATATTTTGTCTTTTTTATTTTTGAAAACCTACACTTTGCCCTCTAATTCTTTTATATTGTTTGATAACAACTTCTGAAATTTTAATTTAAACAGTATGATTTTCATCTTTTAGTAATGTCGGTTTCTCTAATTTTTTCATAATTAATAGATATTTTAAATTATTAATTTTTATTTTCTGTAAATATATATTTTTTCCTATAAATGTATATTAATATTTTTTAAAGATCGATTAGCTATGAAAAAATATAAAAAATCTTAAAATTACTGGTACATAAATTTTAGATAATTTAATTTAGAATTTTTAAAGTTGTCAAATACTATAAAAAAAATATGAGATAAAATATAGGTTTTTGAAAATAGAGGGAAAAAGTGTATATTAGATCAAATCACAAGGCCAGGGCTTTTTTAATTTGCCAAAAATCATATGAGCAGCTCTCGAGTGTAGTTGAACTTGTATCCTCTGGAAGACTAATAATTGATTTTTTTCCTTGTCTAGGGTCGAGGATATTGTTGTTGTGGGTTTAATTATTCATTCGTTAGTTGCAGTGAAATGAAGTTCTTTTTAGTAAGAGGATTAAAAAAAAAAAAGATGGGGAATATCATATAGCAGTTAGTTTAATTAGTACCTGGCCAAGGCCGATGGATCCCAAGAAGAAGGAACTGCGCGAACAACTTCATCAGAGAGCTCCAGCCGAAACCTGTCGATCCGTATGTGGAAGAGCGTGATGAAGTAGCCATCGAGCCCCAAATACCTGGTCTTGGCAGCGTCGTTTGCCCACGACCCGCTGAACCCGAACATCGAATTGAACGAACCCGACGGGATCTTCCCCGGTGCCGAACTTTTCTGGTTGAAAAACTCGGCCATCTGCACGCATACTCATTTATTAATTATACACATGCCCTACTACTCCATCCTTATGAGGATTTTAGATTAAGGCCAGCTTGTTAATCTTATAGACAAGTACCTGACTGAACTCGAGGATATCCGACTGGTAACGAATCCGTTCGCCCTTGTCGCATCTTATGTCGGCGGAAATGTTTCCGATGGAACCGAATCCCGGCACCGCTACGTCCCGCCGGTCCGTCTCGTTGAGCAAGACGAGCCTTTGATTCCCTTTGCAATATTTGAGACGGAAGTCTGACGTCAAATCGAACCCTTTTCCCAGGCTGCTAAGAGCCGTCTCAACTATTATTGTTCCCTCTCTCATGTTTGATCTCCTAAGCCAAGCTATATTAATTTCCTTCGTTCTGGAGCTCTTCACGAGGACAGATACATATATATGTATGTTTGTATACGTACACGCCTATAAACTTGGATTTGAATAATTATTTAATTGAATTGTTTGGTGTGAATAGGATATAGTAGACTATACATAGAAAATAAAATATGAATGGCATGGAATGGAACTCCTGTTTTTCCACTGCTATATATAAATTGTTGTTATAAATTAAATTAAACAGTACCAGACGCTGGAAATTGAATTATCCGGTCGTTTCAACCTCTTTTTCTCTCTTGACATAAAGGTTTTTACTTGTAATTAAGGCGTCGCAAATACTTTTAGGGAAAGTTACAATTACTCCCCCAAGGTTTACCATAACCTACAATTTGTCCATTTGTTTTTGAAAACCTACACTCTACCCTAGTTCTTTTATATTGTTCGATAATGACTTCTAAAACTGTAATTTCAACTGTATAATAGTCATCTTCCAATAATTTCGGTCTCTCCAATATTTTTTATACTTAATAGTAATTTTAAATTATCAATTTTTCCTTTTTGTAAATATATTTTTTTTTCTCATCAATGCATATAAGTATTTTTTAAATGTCGGTTAGCTATTAAAAAAAATAAAAAATCTTAAAATTACTGAAACATGGTTATCAAACAATTTAATTTAGGGTTTCAGACATTGTTGTCGGACACTATAAAAAAATAAGGGGTAAAGTGTAAGTTTTTTAAAATAGAGGAGCAAAATGTAGGTTAGATTGAACTATAGGGGAAACTTTTGTAGTTTTTCTATACTTGTAAACCTGGAGGAGAAATTGATCGTGTTTTTGTTTTTCCTTCTACCTGTCCGCACCTGTTGAGCTAGAATTTGGAGGTGGTCATGGTGTGGACTACGGACTAGAGGGGAATAGTAGATGGAAGAGTTTGCTTGAACGATTCAACGCCAACCCACCAATTATATGCTATATACGTGCTAGTCATGCCCCCACCAATTATATGCCCCATATATATATATATAGGGCATGGACATATATACAAAGTATTTTTATCTTTTTCTTAATTCAGGGAACATTACGTGTCTCTTTTTAAATCACTCGTAACATAAAACTTCCCTATAAAAGTGATAATTTGGTTTTACCTATCATTAAACATAATGAAATTATTAATGGTGTTAAATTCTTTTAATATAATGGTACGTATCAAACTCAAAGCATATTTCCCAGCTCATTTAAGTCAACTTTATTGTCTAGATTGGAAACTAAATTTTCATAACAATTATAGGAGTTTTAACTATTTAGATGGTTTCATGCCCAGGAAAAATTTGTTCTTGCACAAAAAAGGGAAAAAAATCAAAATTTAATTAATGCATTGAAAAGGCTTATGAAAGAACATTTAATTTTAGAAAACCAATCCCACTAACCGCATCGATCATCCATAATGTACTTATCAAATAGGCATAAAATTAATTGGAAGGCTATTAATTAATACATATTCATGAGCAAGATGCCCATTGTACAAAGCAAGTTATATTTAAAGAAAAAATAAAGTGAGGTATAAGGCAGGTTATTTTAGTTTCAAACTTTTACTAATTTTGCGCTAATAAATGATTATTGTAAAATTGAAAGTAGAGTAAATTAAACTAAAATCAAGGGATTACAACATCATAACTTTCCATATTTACAAGTTGATGACTGATTATGCTTCAGTATCAAAAGACCAATGATAGAAAAAATATAAACTAAAATAAAGTAAAGAAATCTATTTTGCTTGTGTGCATGTGTGTACAAGATGAAATCTACTTTTTTTTTCCCTATAAATATAGGAATTCAGTTCAAAGCTTCCTATGGTGCCTGCAAGAAGAATAACTAGGTAAGTGATTTTAATATCACAAACTTTTTTTTACAATAATATTTTTTTAATGTACTTCTATTACAACATAATTTGTACAATTTTTTTTTTCTAGCAGAGCCCATTTAAGTTTTCAATCAAGCAAAAATTGTGTTGTTCTCAAATTAGTAACACTTACATTATGTTGCTTTTGCAAGAACAATTTTCATTCTACATGTTCTCTCAAGAGGCATAAAGTTGCAAGCAATTACAACCCAACGTGAGGCTTTATCCAACAAATATATATTCTAAGCCATGTGGTTATGTTGGGGTTTGTGACTTTCATTGTCATTAGAATTAAGCTATCATCAAATCATAAAAGAATTGGATCAAAAGCGACCCAAAATTCCTTTTTTCTATTATCCCACGCAAGTAGAAATATAATATCTATTCAATAAACTTAACTAGTAATCTACTTTTTGTTTTGAAACAACAATGTTTTTCATGAAACCCAGCTTTTACAAGCTTTAAAGCATGAATGTTGTACTAGAAGGCTTCACTAGCAAAACTAGAATGGTCTAATAGGAAAAAGGTGAAGAGCAACCAAAAGAGTAATATTTACTTGAGTTCCAAAAATGACCTCTTGCAAGTTAATCACATAAAAATAGAGAAAAACATCAAACAATGGTACGAATTGTGAAATGACCACATGCTCGTGTCCAATAAGATACAAAAGATGAAAGAAAGGCTAAGACAATGTCATTGACTCCTCAAATGCATTAAGGGAGCAAGGCAAGCCAAGTTTACTTATCATCTCAAGCAACAAAGTTATGATGGAAAGGGGTGTTTTAACGAATAAGTCATACCATTTGAACAGATTGAATAAGAATGATGTAAGATAACACAAAATGAAAAAAAAAAAATCATAAAAATCTACAATGACACATGCAAATTGTTATCCTTTTTTATTTTAACAAATAGGGAAAAAATAGAAAAATGAGTAAGGGATACGGATGGCAAAATGAAATGAATGGGAAAAAAAAAGCTGACAATGAACAAAGCTAATGCAACACTCCACATAAGAGCACGAATATGGTGTGAATGTGATGTCATAATCATTAGAAGTAATTAGGAATATTTTATATAGGATTCTTGTGTCTTATAAAAAAATTATGTAATAACAAGTCAAAATAGAATCCATCGCCATTCATTGGCACATTTTAACCACATGCCCATCAGCAACTGAGGGAGGGTTTCGGCTTGTCTCCACACTAAAAAAAACTAGAACCAAGCAAAAAAAAAAAAACAAACCAAACCTCAAAAAAAATTTAAAAAAAAAATTGGGGTGTCAAAATTTTAAAACTCAATTTACAAAAATTTGGTGAGATCTTAAACAAGTGGGTCTAGAAGAAGTTAAAAGAGGAACACAATAATGTAAACAAATCAATTTTTGAAAAATAAAAATTAAACTTTAAAGCCTAATTTACAAAAAACTATTAAGTTTTTTAAGAATTTTTTTAATGAAAAGTTAAAGAGAAGGAAAAAGCAAGCAAATGATGTAAGCCGTTTAAAATTTTGCAAATTCTTTTTCTAGTGTAGTGTCACTACCACTAGAAACTCATCCATGTAATGGTGACACCATCAAACCAAAAAACTAGCACTAGAACAAGAAAGGAAAGAAAACAAGAGATAGGAGAGAAAGAATAAAAGTGTGGATGAAAATGCATGAGACCTTTACTTAAATTTGGTATTTATACCCAAAGCCTAAATTACAAGTTTAAGTTCTAAGCTATCTCTTCATTGTCATATAAGGTCCCAATGTTTATAAATTAACTTTTATAATAGTGACACATATTTTTTAAATAAAAATGTACTCTTTGTATCTTAAGATCTTTAAAATATTAGGTTTAGCATGAAAATTAAGAAAGAGGAAAATATTTTATATGTTATTTTTTATTTTGTCCATTCACTTTTTGTATGTAAAACCAAAAGAATAGAATGAGCAAAATTTGAAATAATCGTTTGAAGGTAATATGTTAAAGTAATTTATTAAATATAAAAATATTATAAAGATTTGAAATTGTCCAAAATAGTAAATATTGCAAAAAAAAAGTGAAATAGATATAGTAATAAGTAAAATTTTCAAAGTTTCTCCTTTTATTTTTCTTTTACTTGTATTATTTTTATTGTATGTAAAATTTTAACCTCCTAATAATTACACTTAATTATCACTAAGTGCTTAAAATTATGAACATTTGTAATTTAAGGTCTCAAATTTTGATCTTAAGTAAGGGATTGCATATTAAAAAATTTAATAGTATTAAAGGGACAAAGTACTTTATAGTCAATACTTTGAGGATCATGCCACCTTAAGTCATAGCACAAAGATGAAAATGGCCAAGTTTGTTAGTATAGTTCAAGGGACCAATAGTGATTTAGGCTTATTTTAAAAATTAGGTTTATTATAGTCAAAACCTTTCATTGAATTTCATAGTACATTGTAGTATATTATAATAGCTTTTAATGTATAATATAAGTTTGCATGGATTTTTTTTTATTATTTGTGCTACGTTATTATATATTATAATGAATGAAGAAACAAAAATATAATTGACAAAAACTTTTTCAATCAGTTTTATGACAATTTGACTAATATATTATAAGTAGGATAATGAGATAAATACCTTTTCCTACTTATTACTATGTGGGGATGGTGCACATAGAAATTAATTAATATAGTACAAGTGACAAAGAGCATATGTATGATTACAATGGTTTTGTAATACACCATGTTTAGTTCTAATCTACACATGGTTCCATTATTATAATAAACTTAAAAGTTATAATATTTTTATTTAAGATGGTTCAAGTAAATCGGATTTTCATCAATTATGATAGCTGAAGGGCTATTGTCCCCGAGATCTCCTGATCGGCTAACTTGACGCCACCCTTGGAAGAAGCTTAGCCTTGACCTCAGGGCATTCTCCACACCACCCTCAGAGAGTAACATGTCCAACTTCGGGAAAATGCGCCTTCACCACCCTCAGATTTGCAAAGCCACCAACCCTGGAAAAGCTGATCCACCATCATCAGCAGAGGATAAAGTCTCCCGAAGATGGTCTGCCCTTCCGAAGGGCCTTCTCCAGTAGCCCTCGGGGATAAATCTTCGCCCAAAGGGATTTCACACCCCGAAGGGGTCCTACGAAGATACGATAAAAACAGTTAATGAGCCCTTGACAAAGAGACCTCGCATATGCCCCTGCCTCCTGTCCAGAACGGCCTACGACCAGTTGGAGATACCTGCCTTTAAAGATACGGATTGGATTTGACCATACACGTGTCATGATCTGGATAGGCTGTGTCAAATGGCCTCCTCCCTCTACCCTCCTATAAATACCTAGGAGGGACTTTGGTAAGGATAGTTGACTCTCTCTATTCTCCACTTTCTGCTCTTTACTACCACTCTCACAAATAATAACTTAGGCGTCGGAGGCTCCTTCTCTAGAAATACACTTCGGGGAGTTCCTAACCTCTGTTCTTCTAAGTGTTTCAGATACTCTCACACCGGAAGTCTATCCTGCAAGCCAACATGTCATTCAATGAAGATGCCGACATGCATCATTTGATAGCGTCTGTGGAAACGTGTTCAGCCATCCACTGAGCTTGGGCTCGCTCATCTGCAAAATCACGCCGAAGTTCAATTATAACGTTATCCCTTAGCCATTTATCTACAAGGTCTAAAATACCAAAAAATATCAAACCCATAGACGAATGGCTAAGGGATAAACCTGGTTGGAGTTCAGGGCCCTCTTTGTCAGACTCACTGACGTCCAACACCTTGGCAAGGATGTTCTTGCCTTTTATTCTTCGTCACTCTTGAGCCGCTTCGGCAGACATCTCCCCCATCGAAGTCCCTAGTGCCTCGACAGCAGCATTGGGACTTAGAGGGGTAGAATGGATGGCCGACGCCGAATGTGGGTCTGCGCGAATAGGGGTTTGATCAGGCACCGCGGTCTGATCCTCATGCGGAAGAGGAAGAGAGCCCTCCTTACTTTTCTTCAACCTCGGGGCCAAAGATGATGCATCAGTCACTTTCTTCCTCTTCGGTGCCTTTTTCTTCTGTTGCTCACCATTCTTAGCTTAACTGAGGAAGAGACTCTTGTAAAAAGAAGTAGACTTGTCGCTCATTTCTGCAAAAAGAGAAACATTAGTGTAAGTACGGAAAGGCATAAGCAACAAAATTGGAAATGGGCTTATTTTCTTTAAGTACCGAATATGTAAGTTCACCCCGAAGGAGCATGGCCAACCAGGACTTCTTCCTGTCCACTACCGGTTTTGGCATATTCAAGTCAGTGATGTGCTTCTTAATGACCCTGAGCTCCTGAAGTATTTCTTCGGTCATGAAGCTCCATCTAATGGGGAAAGGGTAGGGAGAGCGCTGAAAAACTTCGGGATCCCAATCAGCAATGCCCCAAATACAACTATCGAGTTCTTCAAACTAAGCCTCTAGTTCCAAGGTTAGTAGCTTCTTCGGGTCTACTACGTCGATGGCCAAGGTCCCGCGAAGTAGTTTAATGTCTTTCTATTGCTTATCCACTTTCAGAAAAAAATAGTTTTTCTGCCAGCCTCGCCAGCTATCCTTGGTGCTGAAAGTAAAAGTAAACTTCTTGCTCCCGGATCCCTAAGAGAGTAAGAAGTAGAATCCACTATTCGGGACAGGATGGAGTTTGTAATATTGCATGAAAAAGATGAAGTGGGGCTCTATATTGAAGACCTCACACATACAAAGAAAGGCATTAAAATAAGAGTATGAGTTTGGAGGAAATTGGTTGATGGCTATGCCATGAAATTAGCAGAAGTCACAAACCATCTTCGGTGAGGGATACCGAAGACCCGCCTTTAGCTGTGTTCGGAGGACGGTAATCTCGTCATGACAAGGAAGGTAGCTCGGCATAGTAGGTCTGGGAAGACAGGTGATGGCGTACGAGGAAAAGAAAAATTTGGCTCACCATTTCTTCAGCTTTTCCAAAATAGTGCAGCTCAAGTGAAAGTTGAGAGGAAGCCAACTCTCGGGAACGGGTTTTGCTAAGGCTTGCTCAGAAAACATATTCGGGGGCGAAGGTACTAACCTTGGACAGATGAGATGAAAAGCAAAAGAAGGACAAAGAAGAGGAACTACTTCAGAAACAAACCCACATAGTTCGAGAGGAAATGAGATTATGGAGAACGCCATAAAAGTTGCCGAAAATCGCTTCGCCATTAACATCGCCATAAAAGAAAGCTAGAAGGTGAGATGAAGTTTGAGAGCAAAGGAAATGAAAGTAGAAGAATGAGGAAACTCCTGAGGGCAAAGGCCTTATATAGACCAAAGAAGGCAGGTGAAGCGTCGCCATAATGACCCTTCGTAAGCGAAGGAACGTAACTGACATAACGGACGTAACTGATCGCCATTAACTCGATGACATGTGTCACATGATGCAAAAATCGAGGGCACGCCTACTGACATTGGCAGGCCTATATTGCCTAACTTGAAGTGACGCGACTGCGCGGTCAGATAGGAATGGTTCACTGACAGAAGACAAGAATATTAAACATGGAAAAAATTATGGCCCCTCACCTTAAAAAATGTGACTTCGGCTGCAGGACACGAAAAGCTTATTCAATTCCGAAGGTGTGACCTCGCCAAAAGAATAAGATACTGGCTCGGAACAATGTCCTTGTCAAGGGCTCAAAACTTGGTGCGAAGACCCTTAGAGAATGCCAAGAATACAACTTCGACAAAAAAATGAGGTCTTTGCTCGAAGAGTCGGCAAGAGTAAGGTCCCTTAGCCAAAGTACTGATTCAATTGCTAACGCCGAAAATGTAACTTTGGCTTCTCCGAGGGGGGCATGTGATAGTCAAAAGGCTATCGCCCTTGAGATCTCTTGATCGACTACTTGACACCACCCTTGGAAGGAGCTTAGCCTTGACCTCAGGGCATTCTCTACACCACTCTTGGAGAGTAACATGTCCAACTTCAGGAAAAAGGCGTCCTCACCACCCTCGGATTTGTAAAGCCACTAACCTTGGAAAAGCTGATCCACCATCCTAGGCAGAGGATAAAGTCTCCTGAAGATGGCCCGCTCTTTTAAAGGGTATTCTCCAGTAGCCCTCGGGGATAAATCTCCGCCCGAAGAGATCTTACAGATATACGACAAAAATGGTTAATGAGCCTCTGACAAAGAGACCTCACACATGCCTCTGCTTCTTGTCTAGAACGGCCTACGGCCAGCTAGAGATACCTGTCTCCGAAGGTACAGATCGGATCTGACCATACACGTGTCATGATCTGGACAGACTGTGTCAAACAGCCTCCTTCCTTTACCTTCCTATAAATACCTATGAGATACCTTGGTAAGGATATGGGACTCTCTCTATTCTCTGCTCTCTGTTCTTTACTACCACTCTCACAAATACTGACTTGGGCGTTGGAGGTTCCTCCTCTGGAAATACACTCTGGGGAGCTCCTAACCCCTGTTCTTCTAAGTGTTTCAGATACTCTCACACTGGAAGTCCATCCTGCAGGCCAACATGTTATTCAACAAAGATGCCAACGGGCATCAAATTGGACCAAATTATTTATGTTTATGTTAACACTAGTCTGATTGCTTTATCATTTTAAAAAAAATTTAAAATAGGTTAATCAAATTTTTATCTAAACTTAGGTTCACCCATTAGGTTTGTTATGATCAAAATATTTCAATGAATTTGATAATATAATATCACATATTTGTTTTAGATATTAATATAAGTTTGTTTCCATTTTTTGTCTAAATTATTGTATATCATTATATACAAAAAAAGGTCCTATTGACAAAAGTTTTTCAATAAACTTATATCAATCCTAATAATTTATATTATTTAGGGAGGTTGACATGATAAAGATTATATCATACCAACTATCTTAATATATGCATTTTTCAAGTTTCGTTGCACTTTAAAACTATTGAACTCAAAATATTACATTCTTACTGTTCATGTTTTTTTAATCATTTTTTAAAAATAAAGTAATTACTGTTATTTTTTATTCATGTTCCCAACTTTTTGGATCCCATGGCAATTTCGGGTATTTTAACTAGTTATATATATACACATATATTAATCTTTCATTAATTTTTTCAATACTATCAATTTTTGGTTTTCCAGAAATTTAGTTGGTTTTTTGTAAGGAAGGTTTTATGGATTATGCAGTTTCCTAATTTTTAGATAACTCTTATTATTCAGTGTATTACTATTGTACCATGCTCTATTTTGGTGAATGGATATATAGTATTAAGGACTGGTTAATCCACAAGTGTATTTGAGGCAAGTGAATCCTATTTTGTCATATCTTTTCATTTTGTGTACTAAAGCTTTGTTGAGTCATTTGTCCAATCTTCAATGTTTGGTTATGCATTGGGGTTGAAGGTGAGCCAGAATGGGCCTCTCATTAAGGCATTAACTGCACTTTGTTTTTTCACATATGCCTATTTGACCTTTTTTCACTCATCGAAGGAAGCTATTATGACTATTAAGAACACATTGCGATTGTTTGAGTTGGTGGCAGGCCAAGAGGTAAACTTCTCTAAGTTGGAATGAATGTTTAGCAAAACTGTTCCTGATTCTCTGATCCATGAATATTGTAACATCATCTCATTCCCTATTGATTTTGGAATTCTCAATTACTTAAAGGTCATCTGTGTCAGGATTTATCTAAAAATTACTTTTTCCAATTTTTCGAGGATAAGATCTCAAAACAACTATCGAATTGAAAACAAAAGTTGTTGAATAATACTAGTCGGCTTTTTCTCATTTAGTCCATGTTACCTTCTTTTCTACTCTATATACTATTTTTATGTAAGGTGTCAATTATAGTGTCAGACAAAATGTCAAGCAAGTTTATTCAATTTTAATGGTCAGGTTTTCAAGATAAATGAAGTTATCACTTTAAGAATAGGGTATTTTTTGATGTTTCCCAAAAACCTAGGAAGTTTGAGGCTTAAAGATATGCATCTATGTAATTAAGCTTTACTAGTTAAAACTTTTTAGAGAATTTTTTACGGTAACCCTAATAATCTGGCATATAAAGTTCTACTGGCCAAATATTTTAGTTCATAGTCTATTTTGTAAGTCAAAAACAAAAGTAACTCTTGTTTGATTAGGAGAGGTTTACTGTATGGCTGTAATATCCTTGGTCATGATCATGGTTGGTTTGTCCAAGATGGTAAGTCCATATGGATTTTGTATGACTCTTAGACTCCAGGTTTTCCCATGGATATTTTTATAGCTTTAAGCCCGAAGTTTTATAATTACAAAATCTTAAAATGGTAGATCCAGTCTCAGGAAACAATCAGGATTAGAATAAAGAACTTCTTAGTACTTTGTTTCCAAAACAATCAGGATTAGAATAAAGAACTTCTTAGTACTTTGTTTCCAAATTAAGTTAAGTAGTTGAGTTTTAATTTTTCCCATCCACAACTTTCGTGACTCTTGATATAATCCGTTGGCATGGTGTTCTACCTGGTCAATATTGAGTTAAAAAGGTTATGTTGCATATTTTGCACCAATCTTCTCTTCGCCAAAACCTAGATTATAGTAGTTAAGGTATGTTTTAAGACCCCATTTTTTCCTCCTTAAACAGCTGTGGGGTTCATGTATTCCACAAAAATTAAAGGTCTTATTATAAAAAAACTGCTTAATGTGATTCCAACGGTAGCAAATTTAGAAGCTCATGAAGGCAAGATTAATCCTATTTGCTTGAGACGCATTCTTGGGTAGAAACTCTTCTTCATTTGTTTTTGGGTTTTTATGTGCTCTTCTGATATTTAGGGTTACTTCTACATTAGTCCCATTACCTCTAACTCTCCATCTCTAAAGGCCTGGCTTTTGAACTTACTAGCCACTCAGAAGACATAACATTTAGATTGGCTTTTCTATTTAGTCTTGTTCCTCTGAACTATCTAGCTAGGCCATAATGAGTTAGTTTTCCAAAACTTAGCTTTTAATGTGCAATCCCTTATCTCACAATATGATGCTCCCATTCAATTTTTTCACATCTTTAAAGGCTTTACGAGTTAATCTTCTACTTTCATGGCTTCTCTGTTTAATTCTTTAATTCTTTATGCCATACATGAGGTATTAGTAACTAGGGTAGTCAATCTACATCTTCACAGTTTCTTTATTGTGGATGTAGCTTGGAGACATTTTTCAAGTTTAGGGGTGCCAGCTTGGCTTTGAATGGTTACTAATGTTCCTCCAAGACTTCCAAAGGGTAAAGTTTGCCTAAGATATGCTTCTGTGCTTGAAGCTGAGCTTCTTGCTATTCAACTTCAAGGCAAGGTGAATGTAACTATAAGGTTATCTCTATATAATATCACTATTTTAATATATTGTTTTCAAGTTTTGGCAGTGCTGTAAGGAAAGATGGATCCAACTGCTCATGTCATCCATGAAAAATTTGGATCGTTGTATTCTAATGGTCATATGAAGGCAGTGTGTATCTTCAGCTCATACTTCCGCCATTGTCCTTCTTTCTCTAGTACTCTTATAAGCTGCTGCTTTCTATCTACCAAAAAAGTAATAAGCTAGTAGAAATGATCAAACATTTAATGATAAATCTTTCATGGATTAATCAACTATTTTATAATATCATGATTTGTTTTATTTTAAATATTGATTTAAAAATAACTTGTATAAGAATGTGATTCACCAGATGTAGCTAAAGATTACCAATAAATTATTTTTCTTAGGGTAAAGAGTACCCGTCATCCCTAAACTAAGACCCATGTTTCGGATTCATCCAGAAACTACAAAATGTTATACCATTTATCCTTTAACTATAAAAATGTTGCACAAGTTGTCTTGTCGTTAACTGCAACCGTTAAAATGAATGGAAAAAAAGTAAAAAACTAGTTTTAACCCCTAAAAACCTTCCATTTGTCATAAAAACCTCACAATTTTTATTTTACAATAAAACCACCTTATCCTAACTGCTTTCCTTCCTCAATGACCACCACCATCCTTTGTTTTACTTATTCGGTTCTCATGTCCTCTATCGTTGATTCAAAGCCGACCTCCCTATTTATAAGCCACATTCCCTATTTTCTTAATTGATTATTGATGGTCGTTTTCCTCAGGCGGTGCACGATCATCTTTATCATGTGGAACGCAATTGTAAATTGTCGTCTTCCTTTGACAGTGCGCAATCGAAAAGAAACAAAGATGTTTGAGTGCGATTGAAGGGAGATGTCCAAGTAGGATTGACGGGACATGTCAATAGAGGACGGTGATGGGCAAGATCGGAGCGCAACGAGAGAGCACTATGAAAGGGGACACTTAATCGATAGAAGAGTGCGATAAGCAAGGTGTTAAATATCGTTATCGCTAACTATACCGCATCTCATATTTTTAATGTATACCGCACCACATATCATTACCTTTTTGCAAAAAAAATATTAGAATATTATTTTAAGATGAAAGAAATTAAATAAATGTTTTTGCACATCTTTATATGTATTTTAATTTTTCTCTTCATAATTTTTCAAATATAAATAAAATATATATGATAAAGGATATTTTCTATACAAAAAACAGAAAAAATATTATATATAGAGCAACATAAATATTACTCAGCAAAAAAAACTAATTTATTAATACAAGATTAAAAAAAAAAAGGAAGCAATACTATAATAATAACAATACATTTTCTAATACAAAAAAAAAAAAAAGAAAGAAAAAGTAAAAGTAAAAGTAACCAAAAAATAAAAGTAAATATTTATGTTAAAATATGTGTATTAATTATATTTTACTATTTTATATATTTATGTATGACATCTTGATTTAAAATGATCAAAAAAATATCTCACATATCCGCAAAAAATAGAATACCGCAGTATGTACCTCACGGTATTTTATGGTATACCTTGGTTTTTAGACCAAATGTACATAAAAAGTTACTGGTATACAAAAAATCGTGAAATATCTTGGTATACCACATATTTCATGTGAAAAAAATAATAAAATATAAAAATATTTGTACCGCATACTGCTTACTTGTGGTAAGTGGTATGCGGTATACTGCAGTATTTAATTCCATCGCGATGAGATGGTGACTGAAAACAATGACGATCGACGGCGATTGATGATGAAAAAGGCCACATTATTGTCTCAAGGGTCTCAGCCTTTTGTCCCTTGATTTATCATCAGTGGTGGTTGTGACGTAGGATGTCGGCAACAGGATAATGATGTGACGGTGACAGATCAATGCTGGCCATAGCTGAGTTAAAGGTCATGAGGGGCAAAGGAGTGGAGGTGAAAGTCATGACAAGATGATGGTTTTATTGTGAGACATAAAATTTTTGAGGTTTTTATAACAAATGGAAGGTTTTTTTTAAGGTTAAAACTAGTTTTTTAGGTTTTTTTCCCATCCATTTTAACGATTGCAATTAACGGCAAAACGATTGGTATAACATTTTCATAGTTAAAGAATAAATGGTGTAATATTTTGTAGTTCCAAGATGAATTCAAAACATAAGTCTTAGTTTAGAGACGACGGGTGTTTTTTACCCTTTTTCTTAAATACTCAAAATAATGTAGAATCATTACATGTACAAGCTTTAGAAGGTTGCTATACAAAATATTGGAAGACTCTAGCCGTAATTTGACTACTTTTAAAATATGGCATTAGTGGAATAAAGGCCTTTTGTCTAGGAGCATAGCCAGGAATTAGACGCCTACAAGGCAGGAGAGGGGGCATGGGCAAGAGTGGGTTGTTTGTAATCAATGATAGAAAATATTAAATAATATTATATATAGACACATAAAATTTGAAAGTTTACAGTAATTAAGTTTAGTTCAAAAGTTTATAACATAAAATTTAACACGATACTCATTCAAATTTCTAAAATAATAAAACATTGAATTTAAACTAAAAGTCTCTATAAGATATTTTTTAATATACAAAAACAGACTATTACCAAGAAAGTCATTGTCCATCATATTTTTCATTCGCCTTCAAATCCCTAAAATAATAAAACATTGAATTTAAATTGAAAATCTTTACAAGATATTTTTCAATATACAAAAACAGACTATCAACAAGAACGCCATTGTCCATCCTATTTTTCATCCGCATAGAATTTCACAACAACTTTAAATTATTTTTTGTCGATCTAATACCAATTCCAATATGCAATTGAGTTTTACTTTTACTTAGAATAGACCACTTCATAAAGGACCATAGGAGGCAGCAGACCAAGAAAATAGAACATTTACACATATCATTATCAACAGCTCGAAAAGAAACAGACTTTGAAGAAAGATCGCAATAAAATATTAAAAGGATAAATAATATGGGAGCCCTTATTAATTATAAAATTTACCAATAGGTACCTAACTTTGATTTTTCTACAACTTTATAACATATTTAACAACCCAATGGAAACTTTTAAAATGCTAGCCACCTCATCCCTAAGATGCTACGCCTTTGCTTCTGTCTCAGGTGTCCCATTGTGTTGTCAATTAAACTGGAAACAAAAGAAGTAATACGGTTTATCAATATATAGAAAACATTATAAAATTACAAGATAATACTAAGCTCTCCTTTTCGCAAAAAAATAAAAAAATAAAAAAAGAAAAAAGAAGAAGAAGAAGACAGGAAAACAAAAAACAAAAAAACAGCAACAAATCGAGCTATGGGGTATCGCTTGCAAATCCGCTTGCATGAGGCACCCTACTCCATCTCAAAAATTTTGATATATTTAATTTAATTTTATTCATATTATTATTTATTAAAAAAAATTAAAAAATTAAATATTTAAAAATTATATATCTTAAATTATCATTCATATATAATTTTTTTTATTTATATATTAAAATATTAAAAATAAAAAATTTTAAATTAATTATAAAAAAATAAATAGAGCAAAACTTTAGAAACGTGGGGAATATATTAAAGAAAACCTGTCCTCAATCCACGCGCTAAACTCTTATATACTGTTTTCTCTTGGGTAAGGAGGGCCCTATTTTTCTGGTTTTTCTCGGAGCTTTCCTCTGTTTCGTCTACATCCTACGCGGCACCGTGTACATGAAGTTGCCGATCTTGCTGGTGTTCTCGACGATCACCGAAGTCGCCGGTCTTGCCAGCGTTTATCTTTCCCATTGCGAGGATGGAATTTTTTTGGTGTCAGGGTTAATTTCGCCGGCGTTCAGATCCAGCTCAGATCAATCGAAGCATAAATGCACTGGAGTCGCGAATTTTCTGAAGGATTCTGAAGGAAGGCCTACCATTTTCTAGTTTTTTTCTCTTTCTAGAAATTTTTCTGCTGGATCGAGCATGACATGATCCGAAGCCCAGATCTCACAGGTGGGAAGCAATCTTAGCATCAAGAAAACCTTGATCTAAATACTGGTCAATTTCTGGTTTGAAGCAGAGGGAAACAAGAAATTGATTCTCTGTTTCCTTCTGCTGGCGGACCTTAAAGGAATCCAGTTGTTATTAGCTCATCTTTGCCTTTGGATCGATTCAATTTCAAATCCAATATTAAAAGGTAGAGGAGAGCTAAGATGCTCTTGTTAGTGAGATTCTCTGGGTTTTTACCCCAGATATCACGATCGCCCTTTCAAATTCACTTGTCTTTTTTGCCAGCTAGAGCCGCCATGGTGTAAAATACTGTTATTGTTGATTATACTACCTTCTAAATTTTTAAGGTATATTATATAATATATTGTACTGTATGTTATTATTATTGTGATAAAAAAATAAATATTATAATATTATTTTAAGATGATATAAATTCAATAGTTTTTTTACATTTCTTATGTATTGTTATTATGAAAGTATTTTTTATGTTTTCTATATAACAAATATCCATTATCATATATATTTTATTTATATTTGACAAATTATGATGAGAAAAATTAAAATACATATAAAGATGTGTAAAAAAATTTATTTAATTTCTTTCATCTTAAAATAATATTCTAACATTTATTTATTTATTTATTTTTTTTTTCAAGAAGGTAATGATATATGGTATAGTATAGCTTAAAAATATAAGGTGTTGTATACATAACAGTAATGATATTTAACACCTTGCTCGTCATATTCTCTTGTTGATTCAATATCATCTTCTGTAATGCTCTCCCGTTGCACTACGAACTTGCCCATCACCATCCTCTATTGTCATTTCCCTTCAATTCCACCTGGACATCTCCTTTCAATCGCACTACTAGGGCTGAGCATGGTTCGGTTTGGTGCGGGTTAGTAGTGGAACCGCACCAAACCGAAAATCCTTCGGTTCTGCAAAAATGCGAACCAACCCGAGAACCGAGAACCGACCAGAACCAGAACCATGGTTCTGGGTTTTCGGTTCTGGGTCCTCGGGTCTGACGGTTCCACACCAGATTTCTTCCAACTCAACAGATCAACATATACAGCAAGAATGAGTAAGACTCTAATACAACAAATCAACATATACAGCAAGAATTTTACAATCTTTCTCATTGCCTCATCTTTTTCATCTATCTCTTGAAGAATTTGGCACTCTACTTGAAACCCTAACCCTTTCTCTATTTCGAACTTTGAAGAACAGCTGAAGAGAGACGAATCACGGAATCGGTAGCTGAGAAATGGAAATGGAGTGACAGATCAGACGATATTGAATTAAAAAATGGTAATACCCAATGTGGACCATTCATTTTTGTTTAAAAGGATATTCAAACCCCTATACTTTCTAAACTTTCATATTTACCCTTACATTCTACATAATATATAATATACATGTAAACTAACGTATAATTAAGCTCGGTTCGGTTCCCCTTCGGTTTGGTTCCACATGGAACCGAAACCAACCCAAAAACCAATGGTTTTTTTACAGATGGAACCAACCCACGAACCATGAACAATTTTTACCCAACCCAACCCTACCCACCCCTATTGGGTTGGGTAAACCCATGGTTCTACCCGACCCGTGCTCACCCCTACGCACTACAACATCATCATTTTTCTTCGATTGAGCACTGCCAAAGGAGAATGACAATTTACAATTGCACTCTACCGAATGAAGATGATCGTGCACCACTGGAGGAAGACAGCCACTGATAATCTAGTCGGAAAAGAGGGACGATGGGCTCACAAATGAGGAAGTCGACAACGAATCAACGACAGAGGATGTGAGAACCGAATGGGCGAAGAAAAAGATAGTGACAGTCATGGAGGAAGGAGGGCAGTTAGGAGAATGTGGTTTTATTATAAGATATAAAAATTTTGATATTTCTATGAAAAATGGAAGGTTTTCAAAGGTTAAAACTTATTTTTTACATTTTTTCCATCCATTTTAAAGTTACAATTAATGGCAAGACGACTGGTGTAACATTTTTATAGTTAAAGGATAAATAGTGTAATGTTTTGTAACTTCGGGATGAATCCGAAATATGAGTCTTAGTTCAGGGACGACGGTTGCTTTTTATCCTATATGTTATCATATATATTTTATTTATATTTGATAAGTTATGGTGAGAAAAATTAGAATATATATAAAGATGTGCAAAAACAATTTATTTAATTTCTTTCATCTTAAAATAATATTCTAATATTTATTTTTATTTTTATTTTTTTGGAAGAAGGTAATGATATACGGTACGGTATACCTTAAAAATATGAGGTGCAGTATATCTAACGGTAACGATATTTAACACCTTGCTTATCGCACTATCTTGTCAATTTAGCGTTTTCTCCTGTAGTGCTCTCCTGTCGCAGTCCAATCTTGCTTATCGTCGTCCTGCGTAACAACATCATCGTTTCTCTTCGATTGAGCACTACCAAAGGAAGATGACAATTTACAATCCCACTTCACCAAATGAAAATGATCGTGCACCGCCGAAGGAAGACGACCACCGATAATCCGGTAAGAGGGAAGATGGGCTCAAATGGGGAGGTTGGCTTCGAATCAACGACAGAGGACCTAAGAATCAAATGGGTGAAGAAAAGGATGGTGGCAATCATGGAGGAGGGAGGGCAGTTAGGAAAATGTGGTTTTATTGTAAGATGTAAAAGTTTTGAGGTTTTTATAACAAATGGAAAGTTTTCAGGGGTTAAAACTAGTTTTTTATATTTTTTCTCCGTCCATTTTAACAGTTGCAATTAACAGCAAGACAACTGGTGTAACATTTTTATAGTTAAAAGATAAATAATGTAACATTTTGTAGTTTCGGGATGAATCTGAAACATAAGTCTTAGTTCAGGGACGACGGGTACTTTTTACCCTATAACATATATATTATACTATAATATAACCCAGCTCATATATATATATATATATATATATATATATATCATAACCTACCCCGCTCCCCTCTCAAACCCTAATTTGCTGCCCCTTCTATCATTCTCAAATCTCCTCATCTCTCTTGGCCCTCCCCTCATCTTTCTTA
This sequence comes from Aquilaria sinensis, assembly GCA_005392925.1. Taxonomy (NCBI): domain Eukaryota; kingdom Viridiplantae; phylum Streptophyta; class Magnoliopsida; order Malvales; family Thymelaeaceae; genus Aquilaria; species Aquilaria sinensis. The sequence continues at coordinate 1,009,087 of SMDT01001070.1, forward strand.
GCTCATCGTACGTGCCGCCTCTCCATCTTACTGTCTTCTTGGTCGCTCTATTGCCTCGCTGTCCCTCATCCTTACTTTGACTCACTGTCCTTCGTCCTTTCTACGGCTTTCTGTCACCGTCTTCTCTTCGGCTCGTTGTCACCGTCTTCTCTTCGGCTCGCCGTCACTATCTTCTCTCTGGCTCACCATCCCTCATCATCTTTCGGTCTAGCTATTTGCGTGTTCCTCTTTCACGGATAAAGCGACAACATCCTCTCAATCATCTATGCATGACTTCCTCGCGGATGAAGCTCGCTGGCCCTCGTCCTTTTTTGGCCTAGCCGTTTACTCATTATTCGTGCGTAGATCTAATGGTCGTCTCTCGGTCCTCGTTTTTCGACCACTGTCCGATATAGGTTATTTCTAATTAGATTTGATTTTTCCAATCTTGGACCTGTATTTTTAATTTGATTTTGGATTGTTGGATTTGAGTTCGAATAAGATCTGATTGTTGGATTAGAATGATTGGTGGAGTTGTTGGATTAGATACACTTGTTAGATCTGAAGTAGAGTAATTCGGGTTTTATTTTGTGTTTGTTATGATGTTGTGATTGAGGATCGATTTTTTGATTTGGTGATTTTTTTTTATTTTGAATTTTATAATTTTTTTTAAGTAGCTATATAAATTTATGAATTTTTAGATTTTGTGAATTTTAAGATTATGGAAAACATAATTGTTTTATACTTATTTTTGTTGTAATATAAATTATAATTTTTAGTGTAATATATATATTTTTAGTAAATAATATAAAATATGATTTTAGTAATAATATAAAATATTTTATTAGTGTCTTTTTATTGAATTTTAGTTAATTAAATTTTTGTGAATATAAAGTATTAAATATGTTTTTAGTAATTATAAATTACAAATTTTAAAATAATATAAATATATTTTTCATGTGTTTATATATTCTTTTTTTTTTAATACAAGTTTCCAATGGCTTACTCGTTGGAAATTTCCATTGGCTTGAGCCGTTTGAAAATTTCCATCAGCCTGATTTCCAATAGTTAGGCCGTTGGAAAAGGGTTTAGCTATTGGAAATAATTTTGTGAGGATTGGCCGTGGAAATTTTTAATGACTCATCTTCCAATGTGACGATCGTTGGAAAAACCAACTGCCAATCCTTTAGCCGTTGAATTTTTTTTTTCTTACGCATCATTTACTAATTGTCCTGTCTGCAATGACCAACTGTTGGAAAAACAAATTTTCCAACATGAGGCTGTTGGAAAAGGCTATTAAAAAATCACATTTTTTTAGTAGTGCTTGCCAGCCTTCATTGATCATATAGTCCTAGTTTCGATTCGATTCATTTCTGGTTAAGATGCCAAGGAAGAGACTTTTATGGTCAACAGAGAAACAAGGTCTTTCTAGCAGTTTGAAGTGACCAAGTTGTCCCACTCTTAGGTTCACGAGAAGTTTTCCCAGCAAGATCAAATGTGAACCCTCAGTCCTAGTTAAATAATTGAGAAATGAGATGAAAATATGTTAAACCTGAAAAACAAAGAAAAAAGAAAAGATCAATTATTTTCTTTATTTCTCTATTCGGAATTACTACAATAAGCAATAAGCCTAGAGGAATTTTTACAAAGAAAGATCAATGAAGGCTTTTTACCTAGAGATCATATCTATTGGTGATAGTTAATGGGATTGTGTGAATCTGGCTCAAAGGCTTGGTGATCTGTAGACTGGAATCCTGCACACAAAAACAGTGTTAGAGCCCTCAAGATGTTTTCCTAAGGATAACCCTTCGACAATCAAGTTAGATTTTCGGTGAGCAGAGAGGAGCAAAAAGGTAGAGAATCAGAATGTCATACCTTGGGATTGGCGATTAGGCTGACTTATATAGCTGAAGGAGATTCGAGGGAATCGCTTTTAGATACGAATCTTTTAGCTCATCTTATGATTTCGAGATATCATATCTATCTAGAATGAGACTTACCTTAATTTTTCTATTGGGCTTTTCATTTTCAGTTTACTACGTGTGGATTTGTCCGTTATGGGCATCATGTTGGGCCTATTTCCTACCAATAGGTCCTCCCTTTTAAGAAATGTAGGTCAAGGTCCTGCATTTTCTTAATCACGTCGTCTTTAAAAATGAGATGGTCCATGTTCGCCCAAAAAGGATGTGATCCCTCTCATCTTGAGCCAACGTGCCTTATTCGGTGTCGTTTACTAAAAGAAGTGTGACACCTGTCTAGACTGCTTCTTGAAGAAGCTTTAAAAACGCCATCACTTACCCTTCACCCTTTGTTGTTGCTATAGGTGGTAGGTTTAATGGTCGAGGAAGGAGATGAAGCGATGTCTAATAAATACGGCTCAGAGAAATGACTAAGTGTGACTAGTTTTTACGGCTATTTGTGGCCATGATTGCAGCAATAGTTTTAAAGAAGTAGTCCAAAAGTTGTGGGATTTTTATATATACACTAAGCTTTTTTCACCCTTTTTTTTTCAACGTTTGACTGCCTCTTGCTCTGATGCATCCTTGTGGTTTTTGCTTTTTCCTGTTATGAAGTTTCTCTTTGCTCTCAATCACTCTCACTTTGCACCGCTATTTCTAGTCAAACCTCTTATAATCAGGTAATTGGACTTATATCTTCCATCTTTATGTTAATCTGTAACGGTGATTTTTGGTGTTTTGGAACTTTTTTCTTTCTACTGTTTGTGGGTTTTTTCTGGTATTTTAGGTTTTCATTAGACGTTCTTTCACCGTTTCTCTGCCACCCATTGTATGCTGGTGGTAGGCTTGATGTGTTGTGTAACAATTTTTCCATATTGTATCTCTCAGATCATCGTCCAGGGTTGCTGCCGGGGAAGTCAATTCATGAAAAGTATCATTCTTACCCAATATAGAGTTGTTAAAGGATGCGGTAACAGAGCTCACCAAGGGAACCCTAATGATGAATTTACGGTGGTATTTTTGGCCTGATGGCATGGTGGCCACCTTATCCCACTACTAAGCATTGGAAAACAAGGCCATTGTAGACAGTGATAAGAGGGCTGATGTCTTTACTGTTTTCACCCATCAACTACACTTGCTTGTGGAACAATTCTGCGAGCATTACCAGGTGCCAGCCATTATAGCTAACTTCAAACAATTTCTTGCACATCAACAGGTTAATTCTTTGCTTCAAGGTGAAGATGGTGGTCCCCTTGTGGGAAGTGTTCCTCCAGTTCTACATGTTGGATTTGAAGAAAGACTTGCTTTTTTTTTTCCACATTGCCCTTGTCAATAAGGGAAAATAAGTTCTTTCCCTTTGTTTCCTGCAAATATTCATGAATTGGTTGGAAGGATTGTTTCTTCTTCATTTTGAGGGAGCCAGTGTTGAGGCTTCCATTGTGAGTTTGCTGAGACCCCCCAATAGGCCCTAGTTCAGCAGTTGCTAATATACAAGGGCTCCAAGGCCACTGGGCATACTTCAAGTTGGTTACTTGGTTGGAGTCAATGGTAAGGAATAACAATTTTTTGGAATTGTTTTTCCTTCATTACATAGAGATTGATAAAACAACGCTCCGGTGGGCAAGGATAAATAAAGCCCACCTGAGTTATCTAGATGTAAGGAACCCATCCAACTGGAATGAAGGTTAGAAGGGATTTTGGTGAAAGCTTTTAGGATCGCCTTCCAAGCTTAGCAAGATCCCTTAGATACCAAAAATTGTATTTCATGTAGACACTCGATCCTATTTAACTTTTGTGTGTCTGATTGGTCTTAACCTTTTTTTTTTTATAGAGATGAGTGATGGAGCTAAGAAGTACATGAAAAGGTGTAAGAACATCACCAACAGCTTGGCTGATGCTTGAAAAATCCTCATTCTTCTAGTTAATGTGGCTTATGCTTCGGGGGCAGTCGAGAAGGCTCTACGTGCTTCGTCTTCCTAACCAGCACCGCTTGTTGTGGAGCTATCTAAGTCTCTTCCAAAGGCTCAATTGGTGCATAAGAGATCACACTCTTTGGCCTCCAATGAGGTCGATACCAGTCAAAGTGAGAGTGACGGTAAGACTTTTATAGACAACTTTTCTTCCATAATGTTCGTTCTGTTGACTTGATGTCATTTTGTGTTGATTGTGGGTATTTTCATCTAGCCCCTCCCATAAAGCTTTCGAACATCCTTAGTACTACTTCTAGCATAAACCTCAAGTCCCTAGTGGTGTCGCAGAAGCAGAAGTCAACCAGGGAGGCACCGCAGAAGCAGAAGACGGTGGGCTTTTTGCTTTCTCCTTTTCCCGCCAAGATTCCAGTAGGGGTTATTCCTGAGAAAGCATCGCCACTCACAGGGGTCCTCTCTAGCTAGTTGTCAACTAGCTCCTTCAGCTCCGCAACTTGATCCCTAAGCGTGATCAGGCTTAGAAGCATAATTTAGCACTGAAAGAGATTATGTCGGATCAAGTCTTTGACCCTTTATACATGGTAAGTGTTGGCAAGTTGGTCCTCAAGGATCAAATAAATATTAGTTACTGAATCCTTGAAAAGTTGAAGAGTTTAGAGTTCAGTAACATCTTGCTTACCTGCCTTGAAGGGATGGCAGCCAATTGATGAGCATAGGGTATAGCTTACTTCGGGTAGATTCTCGAATGGTAAAAAATGCTTTATCTTTTACTTGGTTCTAACCAATTTGGTTTGGAAGAAGGCCATCATTACCTATGGTATTATGGAATGGTGAGTAGCCTAGGAGAATGCCATGTAGTCCGTTTGTTCATAAGTAAATGGCCTATGGACTGCTAGGGACTCCTTAAGGACAGAGTTGGAAAGCGAGCGTATTGCTCAGGAGGCCTTAGCGAAAGGTCCTCCAAGTGATAAAGGAGGCCAAGGAAAAGGTAAAGGCATGTGCCCAAGGGCTCAATGAAGAGTTGCGAAAGGTGCCAGAGCATATCAAATTATCCATGGAGAAGGAGGCTGAGGCCACCAAGGAGGCCAATTGGCTAGCATTACTGTTAAAGGCCACTGAGGATAAAATTGGTGATGTCTAGGTGACCCTTCCTAAGGACCGTTCAAGGCAAGACTAGTTTTAGCTCGACTGCTTCCACGATGCCTCTCGTGGAGCGAATCGTGCGTGTTGGCTTTGTGGGGCACGGGGGCCATGTAGCATACCAAAGTCTCAAAGCCAAGGCCAACACGTAAGTGAAGGAGCTTGGTTTACACTTTCGAAAGGAGGAGAGGGGGCTGGGAAAGGATGCTTTTCTTGAGTTCAAGGAAGGCTTCACTTCCTACAGCTTTTAGGTAGGGCAAGTCCATCTGAACCTAGACCTTTTGTTTCTATTAGCTTACGATGAACAAAGTCCAAACTATGAAACATGGCTTAAGGAAGGGAGAACAGGGAGTCTTACCTTCAACGAGAATGCATCAACGATGGACACTGAATCACTGATGAGGCTCTTTTTCAAGATAAGTTTTAAAAGGCCCCATTGCCCATCCCATCCTGTATCTTCTTAAAGTTCTTCTGTACAAGGTTCCTTCCATCTTTTTTACAATTTTTAACTATCTTGTAATCATTTTTCAAGCTAATAAAATATTAATCTCACTTAGTGAGTTTTGATGATTAGTCTTTCTATTGCTTCAATTTCCCACGTATAAAAGTAGATTTCTATAGAGATCATTCAATCGTGATGCTTCGATTGTCAACCTATTGTAGATGAACTTTTAGGTATTTGAGAACGCTTTCCTAGATCATTCGGAGAAAAAGGTTTTTTTGTTTTATTTTGTGAAAGCTGTAAGTCATTTAGGATGAATGCTTTCATCTTTATTTCACAAGAAAGAATAGTAAGGTACATTATAGTGGATCCATTAAAGTGAAATGACTTCATCATGTAAAGGTAACAGGTTATCCGAATGATAATTTCTAGACAATTTCTTCCCTTTAGGGCCAGATAGCCTTTAGACTCTATCTCTGATTTTCTTTATGACCAAGTAGGATCCGTCCCATTTGGGTCTCAATGCTCCGTGCCCTAGTTTTATTCCAGTCAATTGCTGCACTTTAGCAGTTCTAACCCAAATGTAATTGTCGCAAGTAATAAAATCTTAGGAATCCGAGTGTCGAATCACATGGAAGTGAATTAAGAAATACAAATTACAAAAATAAAGGAATATTTGACAAAAGAGTGTGAACAAATTCTAATTAAAACTTAATTTCAAGAAAATAGCTAAGGTTAGGGGGATCCATTTTTAGTATATTGGTTATGATTAATTTTAGCTTTTCTTGCCACTTAACTAGGATCCACACATAAAGGAGGTCCTAATCGAGGAATTTAGTTAGCATTAGCTTTCATTGATCTTAAAACGCCAACACTTGCTAATAAATTTAAGTATTCATCATGTCAACCTTTGTCTACAATAACTCAAGATTCCAATATAGTCGTCAAGCCATGTTCCATAGAGGGAATCAAGTAGTCTTTGTGCCAATGATTGACTACGATGAATCAAGACTCCCACTTAACAAGGAGGAAAATTAAATAGATTAAAAAAGAAAATACCGCTAACGTTGTGATCTATTCAAATCAATCATAATCTTTATACCAAAAGCTTCACCCTTTCACCTTAGTAAAAGAAAGATTAGTTAGCCATGATAAAAGTAAACAACATGTAAAAAGATGAAATGAACATGGATTGAAAAATCAAAGGAAGAACAAGAAGAAGAACGAGAAAACACTTGGACAGAGCTTCGGTATTGAAAACAAGAACAAAACTAAAGAAGAAAAACTAAAGATGATACAAGAACATAAAAATGGCCTAAGAAATGGCATGAATTCATTCTCCCCCCCCCCCTAAGGTGCATATTTATAGAGTTTTGGGTTAGGTGAAATGATAAAATAGAATTATAAAATATAGGTAAATACAAACCAACAAGGCGGGTAGCTTCTTATTTTAATTTTTTGACCACTGTACATATCGAATCAGCTTTTCCTCAAAGCACAAAATTTGTAGATATTTTCTTTATCTTCAAAATGATAGCTTGCTCATTCAAATCGGACATCTATAGCTCAAGTTATAATTTTTCTACCGAAACTGCTCCTTAGCATACAAAAGAACAAAGGATCTCATCTATAATTAGATTTCGGCAATAAAAATGATCAAACTAGCTATTGGAATGAAGATGGATCTAAGATCTATGTTTTGGCTTCCGAATGAATTTGGAATCACTCAGTTCCAACATCTACAACTTCAGATATGATTTTTCTAGTGAAGGGTCGCCAAGTGATGATTTTACCTACATAAAAAAATAATTATTTAATATATATATTTTAATATTAATGAACAGTAAACCACATATGTATAGTAAATATGCATATGAACAGTAAGTCAGTGAATCGTAATTGCGAATAGTAAAAATGTATGAATAGTAACTTGGAGAAAAAATGCTCAGAATATAGAAATTAATCATGCTTAAAGTGTATAATGATGATTTAAACCCTTAATAGCAATACACTTATGAGAATTCATCATCAACTCTGCCTTAATGAGGGCCATGCCTCCTACCTATAAGTCATTTTTCTTTACCTTTCCGTCATGAGTTAAGGTGGCTTATTGTTTAAAGGCTTTCATATGGATGTTCGCATGTTCTCTTAGCTCTTCCAAGAGATCTAGGTTTCCTTCAAGTGTCTTGTCGTTGTTACTTGGATGATAGGCTTAAGTCCACAAAGTTGGACAGGAAATTTTTATTGGGATAAGGGCGTCAGTTCCATAGACCATAATAAAAGAAAATTCTCTAATGGGTTTACAAGACATCATTCTGTAATCCAATAGTACACTTGGCAATTCCTCTACCCAATTGCCTTTGGCCTCTCTTGGCCTTTTCTTCAGGCCTTTTTTGATAGTCCTAGTTTCTTCATAGTATACTAGCCACTATTCTACCTTATGTTCTTTTATAAGCACAACATTGACAAAGCCTTCTGTTACCGCTAAGTAAAGCACAAGGGGTTCATCAGGCTTTGGTTACTTTAACGAGGGGAGGTGTCGTAGGTAATCTTTGATCTACATGAAAGCTTTGCACCAATCATCAGTCTATTCAAATATTGCTTTCTTTTTAAGCACTTGAAAGAATTGCTTGCAATGATCTTCAAAGTGCGACATAAAACATCCAATGGCTGTTAACCTTCCCGCTAGTTTTTGGACATCGTTTTTATTCTGAGGATCAGACATCAAAAGAATAGCCTTGATCTTATCCAGGTTAGCATCAATTCCTTTTTCACAGACCATGTAATCGAAGAGTTTTCCTGCCCTTACTTTGGGGTTGAGCCTCATGTTAAATTGGAGTGTTCTCTAAAAGGTTTCATAAAGGTCATCGAAGTAATGTTTTATTACTCTACTTTTGGCTCGATCAATGAACTCTTCTATGTTTCTTACAAGATTCTCGTGAAGGCTCCAGGCTAACCTCAAGTCTTGTGTTAGTCCCTAAGTGATGGTGACCAAATGTAACTCTAAAGATAGCTTTTGTACTTACACGACCTCGGCATTAAATCTTCAAATGAAGTCTCTTAAGGGCTCATCACGGTCTTGTCGAATCTTCAGAAGGTGAGCCATTGTTTTAAGGGTCGGTTTGTTGCCTAAGAAGTGACGTAGAAATGTCTGAAAAAGGTCTTTAAATGAGGAAAAGTGATGCCCTTAGTTAGTCTCGAACTAGGAAACAACAGTTCCTGTCAACATTGAGCTAAAGGCTTTACACTTAATCATGTCCATGTCCTATTTTAACCTTATAAAAGTTAACATATCTTTGTATATAGTTAACCAAGTCGGTGAGGTTATCGTATAGGCCAATCTTGGGTATGCAAAATCCCTTAGGGGCAGGGGCATTAGTTATCTCATAAGTAAAAGGCTGGAGCCACATGTATTCTACATCAATGCCAAGACTGAGTCCTTTCTTCGAAGGCTCATGGGGCTACATGTGCTGCTCAATATGATTGAGCCTTTGCAAAATAACTCTGATATCACTATTCCCAAGGCTTTCGGATTGATCCAAGGATATCGGTGGTTCAGGGCCCCTGGCCCTTAATGGGTGGGTTTTGTGGTGGCGCTCAACAGGGCTCTTCAGGTACCAGATGACTATCGATAGCTTCTTTTGGAGCTCTTGGTAGCACTTTTTGAATCTCCCGCTGCAACTTTGTCTTTAGTTGCTCAAACAAAGGATTCTGTAATGCTTGAAACTGCTCATCATCGAATGATGTAGGGCTTTTCCTTTTACGGGGGTCCCTGTGAGGTTAGCTCTTTGGTAGGTCTTTTCGGCTACGAGCCCTATGGACCGTGCACGGCAACGATTTTCCTGTTCATTTCCCTGTTGATTTTGATTTTCTATGCAGGACTTCTGAGTGTTCACTATGTTTCCCACAGATGGCGTCAAATTAATAGTTAATCGGATCATGTGGATCTAGCATAAAGGCTTGGTGAACTGTAGACTAGAGTCTTGCACACAAAGACAGTGTCAGAGTCACGAGATGTTTTCTCGAGGGAAACCCTTTGATAATTAAGTTAGATTTCTAGTGAGCAGAGAAGAGCAAGAAGGTAGAGAATTAGAATGTCATACCTCAGGATTGGCGATTGGGCTGACTTGTATAGTTGAAGGAGACTTGAGGGAATCTCTCTTAGATAGGAATCATTTAGCTCGTCCAGTTATTCCGAGATATCCTTTCCATTTGGAATAAGGCTTACCTTCATTTTCTATTGGGCTTTTCATTTTCAATCTACCTAGTGCGGATTTGTCTGTTATGGGCCTCATGTTGGGCCTATTTCTTACCAGTTGGTTTTGTTAGCTCAAATCCAAGAAGCTTAAGAATTTTTAGTTTGTTTAGGATTTTGTGTTAGTTTTTCTATTTGTTTAGGATTCAGCTTTTATATTTGTTTAGGATTTAGCTTTTCTATTTTGATATAGTTTGGGTTTGTGTGTAACCTATAAAATGACTTGTTATGTTAGAGTTTTTAGTATAAAAAAATGCCAATATGGTGAAGTGGCAAGATATGAGGGTTTCAAAAAGGAGAAATGCCCGAAAGAGGAAAGGAATATGATGAGAAACTTTTTATGATTATCATATTTTGTAATTGTGTGAGGACAAGATATTGAGGTTATTAGTAATGTGTAAGGGATTTATAGGCCAACATGAGCACTAAGGGCATACCTTTATTGTAATCTCTATATTTTGTTTGAGTGGATTTTTCTCATTCGTAGATGTAGCCTAATTAATAGCTAAACCACATTAAATTTGTACGTGCACAATTGAGCCTGTTTGTTGTTCAACTGTGCAAGATGGGTGATCAGAGAATTTTTTCTCAACAAGTGGTATCAGATCTTGCGGTTTGGTCCTGACATGATGCATTCTTGGCATTGTGGAGCTAGTGGTGTATTTATAGCATGGTGGAGCGTATTGTTCGATGCTTGGCATGGTGAAGCATTTGGATTGTTTGGTAGAGCCCTAGGCAATCATCTTAGGGATGTTTGACAGTGATTATAGTGTGAGAGAAAAGCCAATCTGGTGAAGAGGCAAGATGTGAAAGTTTCAGGATGGAGGAGAGGTCCAGAGGTCGGAAAAGGCTACGACGATAAACCTTTTATGATTCTCATATCTTGTAATTGTGCGAGACCAAAAAATTAGGATTGTCAGTAGTGTGTAGAGGATTTGTAGGCTAGTGAGAGCACTAAGGCCATACCACTACTATAAGAGCATTAAGGGCGTACTTCTATCACAATCTATATATTTTGTTTGAGACCGTGGATGTAGATTAGTTAAGAGCTAAACCACGTTAATTTTGTGTATGTTTGTTTGATCGTATTTGTTATTACTTGCATGTGATAGGTGATTGGGAATTTTTCCAAACAATATCCTATGAACTTGTGAATTAGTTAATAATTTAGCCTAGGCCTTCTGTTCAACAAAAATGTTCTTGTGGCAATAATGAATTGAAGCACAGCAAAACTAACTTTTATCATATTTATTTTTTATTTTCTATGAACTAGCCTTGTCATCAAATAAAAATAAGCATGTCCACCATTTGAAATTTTCATTAAAAACATAAAAAATGAATTATTGATGGCCCAAAGGATTTTTAACAAAAAAAAAAAACAAAATAAAATTGAAGTATTCTGCTATGAGGCATCTCAACTAAGAAGTAAGAAACTCATTTATTTGTATTTCACGATTTACAGCTTCGAGAAATTGCAAGAAATTGGCAAGCACTAAAGCAAGAATAGTACTTGCAGCAGCAGCCCAAATTCCTGAGACCCGCAACAACACGTAAAACTAGTAACTTTATGATAAAAGCAAAAAATTAAGACACGAAATTTATGTGATTCGACATTTCGACTAACCTATATTCACGAGAGATAAACCACCATCAATATGTTAGTGTTATGCCCAAAAGCCAATCATGAGATGATTATATTTTTTGCACATTGAGTCATGATATTTTATTAAGGCATTAATCCAGCAATTATGTTTATTGTTTTGTTTCTGCGTGATGTAATAAATATAATTATAACCCTAGAATAATGATATTCTCAAACATCCCTGGTCTAGTATTATTGTGGAGCGGGTTGTAATGATACATAACGACTAACATATGTGGAAATTAATATGAAATATGTAGTCTACATATGGGTACAAGTTGGAGAACTTGTGTACTGGACCGACACACCATGAGAACACTACATGGATCGTTATATGAGTGTCATAAGTGATTCTCATAGTGATCATGGTATATGTAGTCTTTCGACTTAAGATCATCAAGGTTCCCTACATGTGAGTCATATACTTTGATACTTTACTTTGTTGCTCGTAACTAAGTGAACTTAAATGAGGTCATTGGATATGTCACATATCATGCGGAGGAATTTGTATGATCAAGATGAAATTTGTCCCTCCTATGTAACGGGAGTGATATCTTCAGGCTCTTTGATAGAGTAAGACTTAGAAAATACATGGTCATGCCCAGATGAGTTAATATACGATATCAATGTCATTAGTTTAAGTTGGTCTATTCGGTAATCAAGAAACCAAAGATTGGGCTATACGAGAGTAACACATTCCATGTCTCGTGTTTAGTCTTGATATCTTGGACAAATGGACAATGACATATATCGGTGATAATCATAAAGGTTTAGTCGAATCACCGATAATCTTATCACTTGGGTAGCAATGATGTGTTGCTAGACACCGCTCATTAATTATGATCATAAATGTGATTTATGATCATTGCCAACGTGGTAAGAGCCTATTGGGTCGCACACATAGAGCTATTTGGATCATTCGAGTGCATGGGTTAGTAATTTGGGTTTTGGTTTCACAATAATTTCGTATTAATAATGGGCTCAATAGTTGAGCCATTATTAAGCCCGAATTAAAGCCTAATTAGATTAGGGCTTTGAAACCTATTAGGCCTAGAAGTTGAGTCTCACTATAAATACAACTTTTAGTGAGAAATTCGCAGCTTCTTGCCCTAGCCTCCCAAAAGAACAGCCGCACTCTTCTATTGCAATTCCTTGGAGGATGCAAGCTAGCACTGCAAGCGCAAGATAAATGCATCTACCAAGACGTAGTGGAAGCGTGGTGATCCCGAGAGGCTCGTGTGGATACCATAGAGAGCTTGAACACGTCAACTGTTCAGGTTTTGTGGTTTCACTCTACAGTTCGGTGAGAGATCTCAACCGAAAATTAGATATGAAAATTTTCGAACACTCGATTTACCCCGTTTTACCTGGATCCTGGAGGGTTTCGGTTAAATTCGACTACGCTTGTTTGGCTTCTGAAACCCAGCACAATATCAACAAAATAATAAAAATTACAATAAGCTTCTACTATAATCGTTCACTTTTAGCATATAGTCTTCATCTCTCTCCCTTGGTAACTCTTATATTTTGTTGTTCATGCTTTTATCCTTTCTCTCACACATGTATCTTACTTGTACACATGGTATACTTCTACATGATTCATAAAATATCCTTTCCACCATTTGGTGTTCGAAGGTGCCCCTTTACTTGGTGCATGCACTCTCAAACAATATAGATACCTTTTCTATTTGGTGATACCCAAGAGCAAACACACCTCAATCTTTTTTAGTGAGCTTATTTATAGACTTCACTCTTGACTAGCTCATATGACCTTAACTTCAAAATATATAGTAGATTTAAATTTTCTTTTTCATGTGAACACATTAACTCAATTTTAACTTTCCACATGAAACGTTTAATTGACTCATGTAAAAATCACCATGCATTAAGGCCTTGTGGAACTTTGTCAAGTTTTCTCAAATCTGAAGCCCTTAGTCTGATGACTAAGAGCTTGGATACTACAAGCAACACTAGAGATTGAATCCCACCAATGGACTGTGCGCTACTACAATACCAAGTTATGGTTGGCGTTTTTCAGGTTTCAAGAAACAAATAAATTTCCCCTAACTTTAAATAGGCAATCTCTCAAATCATAATATACTTGTAAAAGTGTTTCCAGGTACAAAAACAAAATCTCAATTTCTAGTCATACAAGTCAGTAATTCAATTCACCATTTGGCCAACCAACCAATTACCATATCTCGTGCAAAACCTATAATTGGTCTACGTGTAGAACTTAGCCATTTTTCATCATATCATAATTATTTTCCAATCATCTTTGTCAATTTTAAAATTCAGGACAAATTATTTGACTTAAATATTCTACCTTTGTAAAATTGAAGACAACTCTCCACATTGCCACAAAAGCATTTATCATTCATCAACTCCGCCTTGTTGGGGATGAACTTTCAACTCTTTTGTGCCACATTGCTAAGAATGAACATTCAACTCCAAGACACTACAATTTCTGATACCAATTGATACAGCCTAAACAGCTGATATATGGAACAAGCAAATTAAAATGAAATTAAGATATATGATTTACATGATTTGCCTCTTTAACATACGTCCACGAGAGAGACAACCGCTAACATCGACAAACTGATAAAAATTATAAAAGACCTCAACTATAGCCCTTTGCTCTTTGCATATGACGTCCTATCTCTTAATAACCCCTTATGTTTTGTCCTTCATACATTTGATTTCTCTGTCACACAGATACATCTTACTTGTGCACAAGACACACTTCTACATGATGCATAAACCCTCACCACCGCTTGGTGCTCCAAGATCACCCTCCTACTTGGCACATGCACACAATATTAACATACCTTCTCTGCTTGGTAATGCATGTGGGCAAGCATACTTTAATCTTCTTCTATAAGCTTATTTATAGACCTCATTCTTAATCAACTAATCATATGAAACCACCTCAGCCTCCAAATAAATATCACATAAAGTCTTTTACTTTGAATTCTCTTTTTGGTGTGAATACAAAGAACATTTCAATTTTCCAGACGCAACTTTCAACCAACTCATTCAGAAGTCAGAAGTCATTATTTGTTCATGACTTGTAAAACTTTGTCAAATTTATTTAATATTTCATCAATCAGCCAATTACCATGTTTTCCAAAAACCCTATACCCGACTAAAGTGTAGAAATCAGTCATCTCTCACAAAACCATAATTATTTACCAAGCCTATTTTGTCAATTTTAAAATTTCAAAGCAAATTACTGAACAATAGCCAAAGGAAGACAGTTCTTGACGGGAATTGAACCATTCAAGCTGCTGATAATGGAAATCGCTCAGTTCAGCCAAAGCCACAAACTACTCTTAATGTTAAATGCCTCCTACACTTGCATACGTATACGATCACGAATGCATGTAAAGCTAGCATAAACCTGTGAGGCATTCAAGTAGCAAAAAACCTTCGTACCAACTTCACGGACAAGGCACATAATAGGACCCACAATCAACAGATCAGACACCTACGAAGATCTTCCTTCCACAAATGTCTAGTTAAGAATACAAATCGAAGTATAAATCCAGAAAGCTACAGCCAAGGCAGGGAACTCAAGAGACGGAGAGCTTTGTATTATCAACCTCGAATTCAAAGACACATATGTACATCTCTGCTTGAGAAGATTAAGCGCAAAATGGTAAAATCGGTTTCTTTCAGCCTTACTAAATTACTGTACAACAACAAAACAAGCAAGAACGGAGCAGGTTTCAACTGGGTCTCCATGCTTACAATCTCAAGCACAAGAAGAAATAACGCACCTTTCTTTGCTGTGCTTGATTCTACGGTAAAACTATCTGCTCCGAAACAGAAGCCAGGCCCTGCATTAACCTAGCGATTTCTACTGTGTCATCTAGATAGTATTTGGCCTTACTGGGTTTTTTACCCACAGTACACGCAAATACTTCTGCCCTGGGAGCAATAGACGTGCCTGCAATTGAACTGATGATTACCTCAAACATATCTTCATCTGATCGATCATCTCCTATGCACAGAACAAAATCAGGTAACATTCCTCGCTGTTCCATGGTGGAGAGCAATCTTTTAGCCACAAGACCCTTGCTTACACCCTGCACATTGTCCCTCAGAAATCAGATATCCACTATTTGTTATGAATGACGACTTCATCAAAAAATTACAACCTAACAACTTGGTAGAGATGTGGTGACCAGTGGGGCCATCAAACAAGCAATCAGGTTCAAAACTATTGAAAAGCAGTAAGAAATGCCTTGAAATCCCTAAGTATGATGCCTTTCCAGGTTATAGATTTAAACACCTCATTAAAAGGAAACCCGCAGACCCACAGATGCTAGCAACATAAGGGGTCACTGGTCTTAAAACTCCTACAGTCTTTTTTTTTTTCTTTTTACGGTTTGTTTAGTTTGGGGGGGGGGGGGGGGGGGGGTGGTTGTGCAGCAAAACCAAGAGAGAAAAAACTGAAAGCCCCTTCATGCAATCAGATCTTCGTTACAACTTACAACGATGATTCAAACCCGACAGTCTTTTGAGGTTTTGCATGTGGCGGGACAAGAAAAATAAACAACTTCCTCATAGGAAACATGATCCATACCTGTGGTTTGACTTCCACAATACTTTGTCCCCTTTTCACAGTAACTGGCTCATTAGCCAGCACACTTTCAAGATGATCAAGAAGCTCCTTAGCTTGACATGATCCAAAATCAGGATCTGCATCTTCATAAGACCAAACCAGTGCAGTTTCCTTATCTTCAATGGTGGAACCGTCGGTTGTTTCTGTGTAAAGCTGCATAACTGGTTCTGCAATCTGCTTCCAAGAAGTATCTACTGCTGGTATGCATGTTTCCCATTCTGCATCTTGTTTCAGCCTGTACCCATCAACAGAATTCCAGTCAACAGAACTATACTCAAAATGGAAAAAAAATGATAAAGTTGTTGGTCAATTGTACCTGAAGAAGCAGCCATGCTCCGCAGCAATCCCTAACTTCTCACAAGGAGAAAACCACTCAGCCAATATCTTTCTCGTCTTTGCACTAACAAGGAAAACCATATTGTTCTCATCTCGGCACAAGCTATTTAGGATGTCAATGGACTTAGAAGAGGGGCTCTTGTCTATGGAAGCTTGAGGCATCAAAGTACCATCATAGTCAAGAAGGATGGCTCTAGTTGTAGTCCTTTTGTAGGCTGACACTATGTGCTCCATAGCAAGCTTCCTGAAGTTTGGATCAAGGGTCACAACTCGAAAACTTAATCCAAACCCAATACCCCAACACCTTCTCCTTCCATGCTCCCTACATGTCCTCTCTAAATCCTGAAGAAAACTGCGAGCCCAATAGCCAACATCATGGGTACTTACATACTTATAATGTTTCTCATGCCTAAGCTGCTTCTCAGGCTCTGGAATCTGCAATGCAGAGTCCATTGCATCGGCCACCGCATCAATATTCCATGGGTTCACTCTAATAGCTCCACTAAGAGATGGAGAACAACCAATAAATTCTGAGACAACTAACATGCTCTTCTTTGGCGCTGATGCCTCCAAGCCCAAAACCTTATTCAACCTGTCATTACCTTGCCGGCTGATTATATATTCATATGGGATTAGATTCATTCCATCCCTCACAGCTGTTACTAAACAACACTCTGCAACAACATAATATGCCACCCTCTCATAGAACTTTAGAGGTCTGTCAATCAATACAATAGGGTCATATCCAGGCTTCCCAAAAGCTTCATTGATTCTCTGAACAGTAGAATATGTCTCCTCCTGCACTTCTTTCACATCTTTTCCGCGACCTCTAGCTGGATTTGCAATCTGAACCAAGACCACCTTACCTTGGTATTCTGGATGCTGCACAAGTAGCTGCTCCATTGCTAACAGCTTCAAACTTATACCTTTGAATATATCCATGTCATCTACCCCGAGTAACATTGTCCTACCCTGGCCACAATACTGCTTAAGCAGCTCAGAAACTTTGGCTTCAGTCTCGCGAAGGCTCAAAACTGACTGAAGCTGACCCATGTGTATTCCCACAGGTAAGATTTTAATACTTACAGTTCTCCCATAATACTCCAGGCTTATATACCCTCTCTTAGATTCATAAGACAGACCAAGCATCCGGCTACAACATGACAAGAAGTGCCTTGCATAATCAAATGTGTGAAATCCAATCAAATCAGAATTTAGCAGTGCTCGTAAAAGATCCTCTCTTATGGGCAATGTCTTGTAGATCTCTGAGGAAGGAAAAGGACTATGCAAGAAGAATCCGAGTTTCACTCTGTTGAACCTCTTCCTCAAGAAAGTTGGGAGTACCATTAGATGATAATCATGTATCCACACGAAATCATCTTCCGGGTTGATGACTTCCATAATCCTATCAGCAAAAATCTTATTGACAGATACGTAAGCTTGCCATAACGACCGACTGAACCTACCACCAAGATCAGGTGACAGCGGCAACATGTAATGAAACAAAGGCCACAACTGTTGCTTACAAAAACCATGATAATACCTGCTAAAAAGATCAGGAGGCAAAAAAGTGGGTACACACTTGAAGGTCTCTAGAAGTATTTGAGACACCTCATCCTGTTCATTTGCGTGGATTTCTTCCTTTAAACAACCCACATAAATCACTTCAATATCATCATTTCCCAACCCATCTTTTAATTGGAGAAGCAGTGAATTATCATCCCAGCTGAAAATCCAACCCTTGTTACTCTCATCTGATTTCCTCTGTGCCCTGATTGGCAGCTGATTGGCTACAATAATAATCCGGTCTTTCTGGACTGACGAAGAAGATGGGTCAGAACATACACTATCCGACAGATCATCATCAATGTCGGACATTATTCCAGCCACCGTCATGATTCGAGGAATTCGGCGGCTCATCCGCCCAAACGACGGAGCCTCCCCAGAAGCAAGCTCCAAGAGATTTGAATAAGATCTTGAGACCATTTATTCTTTTCGGTCCTACACCAATAAAAACCTAAGCTTCGCCGCTCAGAACTGAACCGCCAGAAAACTCTAATTAAAGGAACAAACTTTTTCCCTCACTAAAAGCTTATACAAAAACAAAAACAAAAACGAAGGAAAGGTTCTGAACAAAAACCGGAAACGGAAAGGAATTCATGCTATAAAAAATTGATAAACTGAAGTAGTACGGAAAAGAGGGTCGGCATAGAAAAGAGAGATGCTTGGGGAAATGAATCAATCAAAGGCGTCAAATTTCAGGCCAGATAAAAAAAGAAAAGGAATGGAATAGATTCAAGATCACCCCAGCAAGAAAACATATTGCAACCAAAGCGAACGCCCACTACAGATTGTCAAAGCCGCAACTTATTCCGAAATCCAGAGTTCAAATTAAACACAGCAAGTGAAAAGGGAAAATAATCCGACCTTGGAGGCCCAAAATCGAGAACAGTTCCAAGGAATTACCAGTTGTTTCTGCAGTTGCTGGACGTTGATTCCGAACACAGCTATTAGACGGGTCGGAATATTTGTTGGAAAGTACCCGGAAAAGAAAAAGATCAAACGAAACTCGATTTTCACTAATCAGATCTCTCCAGAAAGTTTATAGGACTAAGTGTACTCTTCTGTCTTCGGCCTCTCACCAAAAACAAGAGTGATGTGGTTTGGGGAGCAACTCTTTTATCCTCCTTCCTGGTTTGGTTTGGGCATTGGCCAAATGCCGGTTCCACTATCAGCGATATTAAAACCAGAAAAAATAAAGAGCCGTAGGTTGAGGCATAGACCGATCGGACGATGGGGAGGAGACAAGGGTCTGGGTCAGGAACCACAAACCTTATCCTCTGTCCTTTGGTAAGTTCGCCACCAGGCCACATGCGCTGGTGGGACCGGAGGAGTGGGGTCTTGTCTGAAAGTCTCTGTAGCGGCTCGCGGGAATTCGCACGTGTCAACCCTTCCGCGCCGATTCGGCCAATATCTCGTCCTCTTCAGGGTTTCAAGCCTCCAACAGTGGGACCTGCCCTTTTCCTGTTTTGTCAATTTGGCTCCACTTAATTAACTAGAACAATTTCGCACCTCTCCTTTTAGGAATCCCCGTCAAAGTTTGACGATTGACGCTGCCTCCATTCCATCTATTGGGTGTTTTTCCTGGTATCACTTACTTAACTCAAAGCCTTTAACAGGCAAGTTTAATGTTAAAAAGAAAACGCTGACAGAAAGATTCTTATGCGCCTACAACTTAAAAAAGTCTCCCACTAGCCCATTTTCAACAGATGCCGAAGAGTTGGGTAATGTTTGCTGAAATTCATAAGCCAGAGACAGATCCTCAAATCGCTTTTTGTTTCTCATATGCTTGAGTTGAAACCAAGGTTTGGTGTACTGGTTAAAGTTTTTGAAAAGGAAAATCCTACAATAACCATTTATAATTATGACGGACAAGAGCGTCATATGGCAAGAAGAGGGCAAGAATAGGAGCCAACAAGTGAAATGAGGAAGGTTTCCAGGTAGGTATCATATCATACTCATAGTCATAGGATCAAGCCAAATTTAAGTGAGCTTGAATAATACCGCAATTTCCGACTATACTGATCTTAGATTTGGTAGAGATTTCTCATAGTTTGAGTGTCCAATCTGATGAATAAATTGAGAATTTCCTTTCCATATTCAACTCGTTCGTCTTGGAATGGTCAGACTAAGGAAAATCTTGCAGTTAAATTTTCTAGTAATACTATATGTATTAAGGAATTTATAATACGATATTATTATAGAATTCTAGTTGAAAGTTAAAAACGTTTAGCATGCTTTGGTGAGTGGACTGACACGTGAATCCCAGATTTTTCCTTCTCATGTCAATTCGGTGCCACTTAGCTCATTAGTTGGGGAACTCAGCACCTCTCGTCTTGTTTACAGGAATCACCATCAAAGTTTGACGATTGATGCAACTTCCATAAATCTACTATAGCAGGACCTAGAAAAGTATTCCAATTCTCCTGGTCAATGTTATATTTATAACAAAATGTTTGCCAATGTTTGCTCACATTTGTAAGTTAGAGATCCTTGTTCGCTTTTCGTACCCGTTGAAAGTTGAAACTCTAACTTAGACGAGGACAATCATGTCCGAAACTACTAATTTGGGTCCTGTCCCCACTAAGTTTTAAAACGTTTTGGTTATTTATGTCTATAGTAAATAAGTGTAAGTTCTTGATTTGTAATTTGCCCCCTCAAATTCTTTGTACTTTTTATTTTTATAGTCTTATGACACTCATGTTTACATATTCCAAGCATCGGTTCCTAATTTATGATTTGCTGCTTTTACAATCGTCTACTAAGTAACAACTTCTGTATATTTTTTATAATTTCAATATTAATATTGCGATTGCTGTACAAATAATTATTCTATTTTTTTTCTCATTCAGTTCAACTCACCAGTTAATACATGAGTTCTTTATTTTCATTTTTATCTTTTAAATTTTTTTTTATATGTTATCATTTGTTTTTTATTTGTACATGTTATAACTTTAATCGTTAATTGCTTTTTATTTAATTTTCCATTTGTGTTGAATCTTAACTTTCCTTTCCTTTC
This sequence comes from Aquilaria sinensis, assembly GCA_005392925.1. Taxonomy (NCBI): domain Eukaryota; kingdom Viridiplantae; phylum Streptophyta; class Magnoliopsida; order Malvales; family Thymelaeaceae; genus Aquilaria; species Aquilaria sinensis. Next base: position 1,029,976 of record SMDT01001070.1, read on the forward strand.
ATTTCATCGAGTCATCTATATGTTGTTTTTAACTAATAGTCATATTACAATAAAATTTATTGAAAAATCTTTCCGTCTTATAAGATATCACCCTTATTATTATTATTTATTTATTTTATAAAGAGTTTCAAATTACTTGTCTATATTTTTTGAAAGGTAAAATGTTACCACTATTTCTCAATTTGTTTGTTCCGCTGACTCATTAAAAACATAACTGGGTTAAATTCCATGACAACTTGACAAGTCAAATAGCTATCACTTGCATTATGGCGGCAGTGTTATAAACTTTATTGTAGCCTTATACCTATTTCACCCTACCTAGATCCACTCTTTGACTGCTTATAGCAACTTCTAATTTATACTCCTTCATCCCCAAACATAATGAACAATAACTTTTTTTTTTTTTACTTTTTGAACTTAAATATGACTTAATTTTATTGAAAATGTTTAAAATATAATATTTCAACATTAAAAATTTTATCTATCATATATGTATGTATGCATGTATGTAATTTAAATACTTATATTGTATTTAATTATAAGTTAACAAAATCATTACTAAAAATGTAGCTAAACTACAACTACCTAAAACCTATGCAAACTACATAAAGAAAAAGCAAGAGTGAACAACCTAACAAAAAACTCCAAGTAGAATTTCTTCTCTCAAACTTATAATAAACACTGTCCTTAAAGTTTACAAACAAAGAAAAGAAATAGGAATCTTACCCAGAAAGCAACGTAGTCTCCGCTTCGGCTACTCCTCCAAACTTGTCATAGTGGTGGTAGAAAGATGATGGAGGTGGTAAGTAGCTCCATGGATTCTAGTGAAGAAGTATGATGGTAGTTGAAATGCTTCATTAATGATTTCTATATAGATTTTAACCTACAAAGAAAATCAAGGGAAAAAAAATACTCAAAGTATAGGCAAATTTCTCAAAACTCAATCCATACTAATCCACTAAGAACTCATGCAACATTAAGACAATAACATATCTTTAATCATCCATATTCAAAGAACAAAGCATAAGGATACTAACAAAGATAAATGGTGATATTTTTCATATCCAAATGCTAGTCTAACCTAAAAACAATCACACAACATCACTTTACTCTCCCTACAATTCATAACATCAATCCATGCATATCCATATAAATCAAGAAATCAAAACCAAGGCAACTTTTTTACCATACAAGGTAAATCCATTCATCAAGCAAGAATCCATCTTCATACTCCATAAAAATAAAAAATCACAATCCATACTAAGACATCTCAAAGCATGAATTTGAAGAAATCTCTATGAAGTATGAGTTGAAACATTTACAAAGATAGTTTTCAAAGAGGAGCAAAAACTTAATGCATATAGCGCAAGGAATAAAGTTTTGGTTGATTGGAAAGAAAGCAGTTGTGTGTGTAACATTGGTTTGTTCCACCATTTACATTGCAATTTAAGAAAAGTAGTTAAGAATTCTAGCTTAAACTATTAAAATAAAATAAAAGAGAGAATATATACAAATAACAAACATAACTCTAGTATAAAACAAACTCACCATAAAGATATTGATCGAACCAAATACCAAGTACGATGACCTCACTTTAGCTAAAGCAAACAAACTATGAAAAACAATGAATAAGAAGCTAAACTACCAAAATTGTGGATTACTCAACCACTAAACCAAACAAACATAACAAGTAACAACTATCTTAGACATATATTTACAAAGTTTTTAAGTAATTCAAACCAAATGAGCTGTTACATAGACATCGCTTTGACACAAGTACCTACCTAATCCAAATCATGCTCCTGAAAGTTGTAAGACGGAAAGCACTATAGTATCAACCCTCATCTCTCAAGACAGGGCCAATTAGCTCCTTGGAACCTCATTAAACATTTTCATGCTAACCAATTATCCTAGAAACCATTAAGCCCAAGTTCTCATCCAAGGCCTCATAAGAACAATAGTTCTCTTAAATCTACTCATTACCCACACTCTATTAGCCCTCTTCCAACTTTGGAAAACTTTCTCGAGCCTTTCATAAGTCTAGTAAATTGTTCAACACAAGTGGTAAACAGATGAAGAACACATTCAAGTCACGAGTCATACGGACCTATCATTTCTTCATCCACGCAGCCATCGTGCCTAAACACGCACATGGATTGCTCCCTGTACCTAGTACCTAGCAATCCTAGCTGTTCCTTCTTTTGTTTTTTTTTTTAATATTCAGAATGTTATAAATATTATTCCCTTGTCCCGCATTTTCTACATTATTTTTATTTGACACGTAGTTTAAAAATGCTTGTGAAATTACTAATTTATCAATATTTTCCATTGTATATTTATTGATTTGTCCATGTTCTACCTGAGCAACAACGCACAACAGACGACTTGCATATCACTTCTTTCTCATTGATCATCACCTCATCACGATTCATTGCCTTAGTTCATCGCTTGTCGCTGGAGTAAGATTCTACATCTATAGAAACAACAAATCTTTCTCGAGCCTTTCTTAAGTCTAGTAAATTGTTCAACACAAGTGGTAAACAGATGAAGAACACATTCAAGCATAAGCTAAAAGAGCCAACAAATCATGGAAATATTCAATAGGTTATGTATTTACAAGTATCAAATCATCCTAAATGGTTCACAACATCTATAGAAACAACAAATCTACACATATTTACAAGAATCTTAAACTAAAGAAAAAGATGAACCAAACCCATGTGGAAATTTTTATTGTAGAAGAGCTCACACTCCAATCCAAGCAATAATCTCCATCAAATTGGCCTTCTAGCTCCATAATCCATGAAAACCCTAAGAAAAACTATTCAAAAAAAGTTTAGAGGGTTTGGGATTGAAAAGGATCCTCTTTCACAACCTTTCACCAAGGCTTTTTATAAACAGAGCAGGTCTCAACGTGCAGTGCCACTCCTAGTGATGCCAAGACTTAACAGCATTTATACCCTTTAGTATTTTGACCATAACTTTTGTGTACAGATGTCCGATTAAAATGATTCAATAGCCCATACAAAGCTAAGAAGAAAGGCTACAACTTTTATTCTTTCACCTAAGCTTGAATTTGTCAAGAATATATCCAAAATGGCTTGAAAGTTACCCCTCTTCTACTCCAATTGTCTTCATTTGTAAAAACATAAGAATAATACTAGAAGGACCCTAACTTTAGCAATTATTGTCATAAAGTACATCAAATGAGAGTAAAACAATAGACATATCATGCACTTAACAATCAATAAATGGAGAGGATCTAATCAAAGCTCCCGTCAAGTTTGACTCTTGTCGAACTTTAAATTACTTCACTTCAAAATCTCGAAAAATAACAATAGTCACAAATTGTAAAATTTCTCCAAAAATAAAAAATGGGCCTTACATTTTTTAAAATTTCAAATTAGTGCCCAAATTTTTTTAAATTACAAAGTGATCCATAAACTTTGATAAAATTTTCAAGTAAGTCAATAAAGTTGAAAAGTGTCTAATTAATAACTAGAGATAACGACACTAAGTGTTACATCAGTATTTTTAGTTGGAAATAAAAGTTTTAAGATTGACTTGGCAAAATGTAAAACTTTAAGGAGCAATTAAGTTTAATGGTTTCAAATTTTAAGACTTGTTTTGGCAAATCAGTGAGTTGTAGGACTGATTTGGTAAAACAAAAATTTTAAATTAATACTTAAAAAGTACTTTCTCCAAAGTAATGACAACAATTTGTGTGTGTAGGTGCTTTGAGAGTCTGTTTCTTTTCTCTTTTTTTTTTTTATCTTTATTGTTTTTTTATTGGCCAAGCTGATCTGTTTGGTTTGCTTTCGTTAAGGATGTGATCTGTTTCCTTTTTGATCTATTGCTATCTTAAAAAGTACTACTAATTTTCACTGTAATTAAAAGAATATACAGGAATGGTACACTATTTAGTTCACCCGATGTTTCACCTTATTAAATCTAAATTAATTACTTTGTAGCGTGAAAGTGAAGAAATGCATTGCACGAATTATAACCGAATATATCATGAGATACTTATTGCGTTTAGAAAATCTTACCTTATATATTTCTATGAAACATCTTATCCACCGGTAGTAGAAAAAAAGTTTTACACCATCATCTTTATGTAGAAGCTCCTATTATCTTGTCAACACTTTTAACTTAGCAATACTAAAATTTAATGATCATGAACAATTTTACATGGCATCACTTGTGAAAAAGGAAAAGTTATAACCTTGAATCAACTTCTTCCGGCGACAGCAAAAAACTTGTTCTTCAGTTTTCACCCAAAAAAAAAAAAAAGATCTTGTACCGTTGAGTGAGAAGGAAAAAACAAATAACTAGTTTCGAATATTGGTGCATCTCCTAGTTTTGTTCTAATCCTCTCTCCTCCATTCTGTTTCTTTCATATGGGACTTTTTGGCACAAGAAAAAAAAATGGGGCAACTTGGTTGATTGCCATTTCTAGTTCATGGGAGGAGGCGAAATCATAAAAAGGCTTTAACAAGATTTTTTATTATCTCCGAACAAAAAAAGAAGATTTTTTTTATTATCAAATCTGCTCTATGAATTTTTTTTCTTTTTTTTTCTCTCTTTTTTTTTTTTACACTTGAATCGCAAAATTCATATTTAGCTTAAAAGTTAAAGTTTTTTAAATCACCATTCATTTAAAGAACTAAGTTGACAGCAGAAGTTTCTAAATAAGAATGATGCTGGAATTTTTTTTCCTACCACCGGTATATAGAATATTTATCTTATTTCTATCAGGCAACTCACTTTTTTTCTCGTATAATATAGTACTAGCAATGGTAACTAGAATACCATATATGATAAAAGTTAGAATGTTTTTCAAAACTTTTCTTTAAAACAATGATACATTATACAATATAATATAAAAAATAAGATGAAAAAAAAGTAGAAGCTTGGTGGCTCAAATTAATTAAATCATTCGTGGGGACCCGCTCTCCATATGTGCCGTAGAGGAGTCGGACCAATACACTAACTTTGGCTCTTAAAAATTTTTGTGATCTATTTGGTTTAAAGTTTGTTGTGATGATCGATATCGAACAATATTACTCTCCAAGATCTTATATAAAGAACATCACAGGAAGACATGTTATTATGAGTTATTATTACATTGTACTGTGATAAAGTGACAGTTGGTCACTCAAATATATCCAGCAATACTCACTCTGAATATATGGTTGAGATAGTGGCCTATTGTACACGCACTAACACTTTTATATGATTATCTCTTATTAAAAATGTACCAATTAATTAATGGACGACTTTGCAGCAATGGAATTGTAGCATTAAATCAAAATTATAGAGTGGCTATTTTACAAGCCTTTTGGCAGCAGAATTTAAGTTATTTAGGCAGGGGCAATTTTTGTGAAAGTTGATTGTTTTTTTATTGTTACAATTTTACCGGATTATATGTATATTTTTTTTAATATTTCACATTTCGAGGGTTAGAAGATTGCTTAGTACGTAAGTTAAACGCATATTCACCCGCATACAACAGGTTATTTTTTTAATTGTGCCACATGAAATAGAAGTAAAAGCTCACTCCTTTACTTATTCTCTTCTATCTTAGCTATTTTTCATTTTTTTTAATAAAAAAAAAAAACTTAATTTAAATGAATCTTACTTAAAATTTCATATTCGAGAAATTTTGAAAAACGTTTAATTTTGATTCTGTGAGAGAACAGCTGGACGCTAGGTTGACTTTATCCTAGCATGTCATCTAAAGGCAGGACCCAGAGTGGGAGTGGATAAGAACGGCGGGGGACACGTGAAGGTGGGGCCGACACAACTTGACACGCGTCTTTCTCATTTGACTCGGCTCGGAAACGGAGCGGGGCGGCGGCACTGAACTTGCACGCTCCCTGAGGCAAGAGATAAGGCTCATCAATTGGCCAATCATGTGGGGATTAACGGTCAATTACAAGAACATTATCCTGTACGCATAAAAAAAAAAGGAAAAAGAAATAGTGAAAGAAATTTGCTGCAGGACCACCAGGAAGAGAAATACGCCTAGAATTTATAGTTTTATACCTGAGTGGGTGAAACCTTGCTGGCTGAAAGTAAAGGTGTTCAGTGGGCCGGTCCTGGCACGGCCCGGCTCGGGACCGGCTCGCTTGGAGCACGGCCCAGGTACGACCAAGACCGGCTCGGCCCAAGCCCGCGTTAGAAGACGGGCGCAATGTGGGCCGTTTATGGGCCTGGAGGAGGGGGGAGGGATGTGGGCTCGGCACGGCCCAGGAAGGTTTTGGCGCCTGGGCCCGGCACGGCTCGGACACGGGACCGGCACGGCGGACCGGACGGGCACGGGACCGGCACCGGCACGGCGGCGCAACGGTCAAAAACCCTCCAACGTCTGAAATTTTCAAAAAAAATGGGCAAATTACACGTTTGGTCCTTCTAACGGTTGGCAGCGTTTTTTGGACCCCAGAAATTACATTTTTGCCCCCTCCAACAACTATTTTGTAAGGGTTTTTTAGGCAAAAAAAAAAAATAAGGCCTTCCCCTATAAATAGGGAGGCCACTTTCACCATTTCTTCACACCAATCTTAGCAATCTCTCATTCTCTATTACTATATTCTCTGATTTCTTTGAAGCACTCAATATTATTTTCTTCATTCTCAATCAATTCTCAATTACTTTCAAGCCTCGTGATCTACTCAATTTTTCGTCACACAAATGGCATCAAGAGGAAAGGGAAATGCCTCAAGCTCTTCATCCCGCACCGGTTTGAGGTCATTTTTCTATGGCATTTCCCGACCGGCGACCTGTGGGACTCATATCCAACAAACTGACGATGACGAGCAATTCGATATGAGTCAATACGACTTGGGCCTCGACGATCAACTTTCTGATGACGACGTTGAGGAAGTGGAGCCCACGGCAGCAGGGAATGTTGGTGGAGGAGATGGTTCTGAACAAACCCCGACAAGCCATCAAGCCGAACTTCTGCCAGAAGGTAAGACGGCGAGGTGCACCGCATGGGTTTGGGAGCATTTTGACCAAGTTTTTGAGAAGGATAGTCATGGAAACAATGCGAGGTTCGCACAGTGCAAACACTGCAAGCAAAAGCTCTCGCACAAGAAGAACGCTGGCACAGGAACACTGAGACGTCACATGGAATCAAAGCATCCGACTTTATGTCCAGATGCAGCTACGAGTACCGGCGGTCAGACACAGCTTGCAAGCACTGCCGGCGGATCAGGTATTTTTAAATTTAATCAAAAAAATTGTAGAGAAGGCATGATAGAATGAATGATGTTAACTGAAAAACCATTTACACAATCGGAAGATAGACACATGGAAAAATGGATTACATCATACTTAAACCCTGCTTTTAAAAGAACATCTACGACCACTACTAGGAGGGAGGCATTTAAAAGTTATGAAGCTCGTAAATCAAACTTACAAGCATACTTCTCTGCTTTAGATCACTGTATCTCATTTACTAGTGACATGTGGACTTCACCACTAGGACAAAATTATTATTGTATAACTGCACATTGGATTGATGATAGTTGGGTCATTCAAAAACGTATAATTGCATTTAAATGGATGGAGGTCGATCATACTGGTTGGAACATATTCAATGTAATTTCAGAAAGTTTAAAAGAATTTTTTTGTCATGACAAGGTTTTTAGCATAACATTTGATAATGCATCAAACAACGATGTCGCGGCTGAGACATTGAAGGAATCACTAGAACCTGTCCGTGATGCCGCATTTTTTCATATTAGGTGTATATGTCATATTTTAAACTTAGCTGTCCAAAAAGGTCTTCAAGTTTTGAGTAATGAAATTACTCCAATTAGGTGGGCACTCCATTATTTAAAGTCAAGGACGAAAGTTTCTAAAGAGTTTAAGCAATATTGTCTGGAAAATGGCCTCGATTTTAGTTGGAAACGTTTTAAACTTGATTGCCCTACCTGAAAATGTTTTAAACTTGATTGCCCTACCCGATGGAACTCCACTTATGAGATGTTGATAGATGCGATGCCATTTGCTGCATACATGACATGTTTTATAAATGTCAGAGAAAAGAACACGATTTTGAAACAAGAGATGTGGGATAAACTGTCAAAATTGGCTGCTGTGCTGCGATATTTTTATGATGCCACTGTTTTTTGCTCCGGTGTATACTATCCCACATCGCACAAAGTTTTAATGCATATGGTCAACATTGCATGGGTTTTGAACCAATACAAAGATGACGAGTTCTTAAAAGACACAATTAAGGCCATGAAAGATAAATGGATTTTATATTTCAGTACTATACCCCCAATCTACTTAGTTGCAGCTACACTAGACCCGACCGTAAGAATCACAGGTACGCAACAGCTACTTGAGGGTTATTATAGTTTCTTAGAAATGGCACATATTTCTGTTCATACTATAACTACCTCTATTGATAAGCACTTGCGAGAGTTGTTTAAGATATATGCCAGTCGGCATAAGGATAAGGTTGCAAACACTACTTCATCTACCATCGCGTCTTCATCGGCCTCATTGTCATTCAATCCGGCTGAACAACTCCTCAAACGGCCCCGTGCTGCCGCATCTGGTCTTACTGAAGTGGACGCATACCTTAACCTTGTTTGGGAGAATAGTGAGACCGACATTCTAGACTGGTGGAAAGCAAGAAGTAACAAATTTCCAATACTCTCCATCATTGCCAAAGAAGTTCTAGCTGTTCCCGTCTCAACCGTTGCATCGGAGTCCGCTTTCAGCGCTGGAAAGCGTGTCATTTCAGAGAGACGCGCAAGGCTATCACCAGATGCAGTTGAAGTTTGTATATGCAACCGTGATTGGGGTCTTGTAGCTTGCAGATTACAAGACCACAAGAGTTCTGACGAGGAAAACCCCGATGAGGTAGATGCTTAAATCCACTGCTTGCTCATTATTTACTTACTTTGTATTTGATCTGATTTTGCTGTGTAGCACAGATCGTACATTTTATTTTGCATTTAATTTTATGGAACGTTTCGCTATTGAGTAATGTAAAGCCCGTTCCATGGTATGTAAGTGCCGTTTGGCTTTAATATTAATAAAAGTTCACACCGGTGGTGGTGTTTTACTCTTAAAACAAGTAATTATACAAAATATAAAGATAAGCTTAGAATAACTATTAATCTAGTTCTTCTATTTACTCTATTGGTCCCCAAATTTTTTTTGTTGGTTTATGTACTATTTTCTAAGGTAAGACATTGATAAGCATAATTTGTATATATTTATCTAGTTTTTTTTTCATTATTTTATTTATTGTCTTGTAAAGTAAATTCTTGGTACTCATGGTTTGTTTCTTTAACATAAAGAAATAATTTTACTCCTTAATGTTTTAATAATTGACTTACTAAAGGTTACAAAAATGGTTTAACTCAAAATCAAATATATCAAAGTTTCCAAAGTTTTTGGTCAATTTCTTACCTTTATTTTTATTTTTATTAAGTTATTCATTTAACGTTTGATTAATTTAAAAGTCTAGTAGAATTGAAGATGAAGTGGAATTTAAGATAAACTAGATTATAAAATATCACTTATAAAAAAACTCTCAGACTCTTGTTTTTATTAAGTTATTTAAAAGTTATTGATTATAAAGTTATTGATTATAAAATGAAGACTAAAAGTTCTTTAACATAAAGGAATAACTTTAGTCCTTAAGGTTTATCCCACATCTTGGACTAAAACATACAAAGTTATTGATTATAAAATATCACTAAAACATACAAAGAATTTAAGATATACTAGATTATAAAATATCACTTATAAAAAAACTCTCAGACTCTTCTTTTTATTAAGTTATTGATTTAAAAATGAAGAATAAAAATTTAAAATTAAAACAAAAAATTAAAATTAAATTAAAAATTATAAATTTAAAATTTAAAATTGAACGGGCCAGCTCGGATTCGGCACGGGACCGGCCCGGGACCGGGTCAGGACCGGCATGGGACCGGCACGTGTCAACCCGGGCTGGGCCCGGGCCCAAAAAGATTAGGCCCAGGACCGGCCGGTCCGGTCCGGTCCCGGTCCGGTCCGGCCCGTTGAACATCACTAGCTGAAAGTGAATGGATATGGAACTATGTTCCTGTATAAGATTATATTTTTAAAAAGTGAAATTTTTTATGCATGTAATATTTATTTCTTTGAAGTGTAAATTAGTTAAAAATTAAAATTACTTTTGAAATAATTTTGTAAAATGAAATGTTATTTTTTATAAACTTTTAAGTCTGAATAAGGAAACGGAAATATTAGTTGGGCAATGTTAAGTGAGTTAAGTACTGGCTTTTAGCTGGACCGTGCCCTAGCTAAAATTTAAAAACAACAGGAATAATATTTTTTTTGAAAAAAAAAACAGAGGCTATAAGTTTTTGTGCGAGTGTTGAGAGGTAGAAACTTGTATTTTTTAGCATCTCTAACAATTTGTTTATTTTTTAGATTTTTTCTATTTTGAAAAAATATAATTTTTTTTTCACTCTATCTCAATTTTTAAAATATGAAAAGAGATTAAAGAGAATGATCAATTTTTTATATTTGCGGAAATTATAAAATTTATTATTCTCTCTCCTTTTGATTTATTTTTCATCTCTTTTTCTCATTAATTTTTTGACTGTTCTAACTTATCCTCAGTATAATTTTTTTTAAAATATAGAATATTTAATTATTTTAAAAACTAAATTAGCTATTATGTTGAATTTACTTAAATGTATAATATTTAATTATTATGTAATAAATATAGGATTCTAAAAAATAAAAAAAAATTATAAATATTTTATTTTTTTTACTTTCTTAATTTGCAGAAATTATAAGAAAGCTGTTATAGTAATAACTATAAGTCGCTATCACTAAGCTAAGACGTTGATTGCTCATATACTAAAAACGATTTTTTACGTAGTATACTACTAGAAAAGGAGGTCTATTCCAGACAACTAAAAGCAGTTTGCAAATTTCTGAAGTTCACTACAAGTGGCCGTGGCTTTTGCAAACTCACTCGTGAAGAATAATTTGTAAAACTTCGGCAATTCAAAGTGCGTGACAATCTAGAATCATATCAGTAAAAAAATTTCAGGTTTCACAAAAAATAAAAAAAGTGCTGCCACTCATCTTCTCCGTATTCAGCTATAGTATTCGGCAAGATTTGGACTTCAGTATGAGACTTTGGATCTGGCTAGTTCTCTTTCAATCTTTTTATTTATTAATTAATTTTATTTTATATTATTTATCAAAATTTATAGTGGATGTAATCTTCTTTAGACCCTAGTATTTAAGAGTGATCTTCAATTGATGATAGAAAATGATAGATCTATGCTTTCTCTTGGGTTCATTAGAACTATGGATCTACTGAGGTGTCTTAATACTTGGTAACAGATATAGATATAATTATATAGAATGAAGTCAGCATTTATTTTTTTTTAGTTTTTATACGTAGTCCTTTTGTTTTCATAGACAATCTTGTTTAGGCCTATAATGTCTGGTTGATTTTAGCGCTATTTTGTTATTGTTAATTTGTTTTGAACTTTGTTTCAATTATTTGTGAGTTATGTACTTTAGATTTATGATAGTTTATCTGGTATGTTCGGCTTGATTCAATTCTCTTCCCTTAATTCGGTATCGCAGAAAGGAGTAGTCTTTTTGTAGTTAGCTTATGTTCCTGTTATCCTTTAGAGTCTTATGTCATCGTTGGTTTGTAAGATACCATTTAGCTCACTTTTAATTGAAATGAAACATCTTTTATAAAAAAAAAAGAATGTGTGCGACAATCTAAATTCACCCTAACTAACTACGACCTTTATCTTCATTTTTTATTTAAAAAAAAACTACGACATTTATGTGATTTCTTTGACACAAATTTTCAAGAACAATGTTACAATCATACCATGATAATTGCAGTAATTATAATCATCATAATCTTCCGTATTATTTGGCACCTCCCGAATGCATTCTCCCTCATTTCTTTCCACTATTGCTAGCATTTCTCTTACAAAACTCATATTCTTCACCTTTTGCACCATCACGCGCATTTTTGATGAGGCACCCCATTTCTCCATTCCTTTGAAATTTGTAAAATTTTTTTATTGCTTACAGCATTTGATTTGTGATCTAGAGCTGTTGATTTTTGGGTTATTCTATTGACTAGTATGAAATTCCTTAATTTATTTCAATGATTATCTTAAATTATAGATAATTTTTCAAATTTTAGATAATTTGTGTGTTTTTTTTATGTAAATTTCATGATGCTTAATTAGTTTTTTCTAGCTAACTTTTCAAAAATCTAAGGACTAAAACTGTAATTTTATGTTGATGCTTAAACTACCATTTATCAACATTTAGGAACTTGATTGTAAAATACTTAAAAGTCAAAGGACTAAACTTTCACCTCAATAAAAGTGCATAAAAGTCATAACGGGCAACTGAAAAGTGACTAAAATATTCGGTTGATCTTCCCTTAGCCGCTAGTGGATAATAACTGAAGAATGACTAACTAAGGCGACTGGCTAGCAATTGAAAAACCAGTTGCTTTTGATATTTTTGTTCTCTTTAAAAATAAAATTCTTTGTTGATTTTTATTACTTTTAAATAATTTGAATTTATATTAATACATATATTACATAATTTTTGTCACATTCTTTTCCTTCATCTTCATCTGATGACAACGAATCCCCAAGAAACTGGCAAATGATTTCTATTACCACCAAAACCTTTATCTTTCTCCATCTCTGCCATCGCTGCTTCCTCACAATCGGCCGAACAAAAACAATCCCTTTTAATAAAAGAATTGATGAGGTTAAAAAGATCGACATTAAAACCTTTCCGCGAATGCTAGCTTTTACTAATCTAGGCAGTCTTCACCACTATGGATATGGCCAGTGTGTTAATAGATCTAGTCAGTGGGGTGGTATGACAACAACAGCGAGGGAGGGGCTTGTAGCCTTCTAGAAGGAATTTCTGGGCTAGGAGCAAGAGAGAATCAGGGATGGGAAGAGGGAAATTGTAAGAGGAATAAAAGATGAAATAAAGGAATAGAGTGAGGAGAATTGTGTATAATAGAAGAAAAAGGAAGAAGATGAATATCAAACTGATTAAGTGGCAACTAACTAGTGATTAACTAGTGATTAATTGTGTAGCAATTGACTAGCGACTAATTGCATGGCGATTGACTTTTTCAATCCTAGGGTACCCATGTGCCCACATACAAGCGACTGAACAGTGATTGAAAGTTACTGTAACTGAATTTCAATCTCAATTTTTAGTCACTTTGTGTTTTTATTTTGTAGTGTTATGATTTTTTGACACTGATTAAATTGTCACTTCAAAGTTTTAATGGCTTGATTGTAAAATTTTTAAAATTTTATGAACTAAACATGTAATTTTGTGATGCTAGTGACTAAACTTTATGGACTTGATTGTAAATTAGTTAAAAGTTAAGGGACTATACTTGTTATTTTACATTAGAGTTTTAGAACTTGTAATTTATTGTTTTCAACATTTTTTATGTTTTGTGTAACATTTTTATAAATTTTTCTTTATGTTTGGCTGTAAGAGGGATACATCAGATGAATCTTACAAAAGTAACATGGTCAAGACACACATCATCAATTTAATGCTAATGCTTGGCTTGAGGTGGCTAGTTCCACTAATGAATAGTCACCTAAATGGTCTTCTACCTCCCCTCACGAGATCCTACCACTTTTGGATTGCATAGGGTAATTTTGGTTTTAATTCTTACACCATTTTTCAAATTAAATAACTTTCATTTAAAAGCTTACTAATGCTTTTTTTTTTCTTACCTACTTCATTATATGCCACCACTAGATCAGTCAGCTGAGATTGTTGAGTTAAGACCAGTCAGTTAGATGCCCAAAATGGATAGTTGTGCACCAAGGTACCCTAGTTAGAGGATTGGCTTTGTTCTTACATTCAAGTCAAGACAAAGTGAAAGGTCAATGCTGTGTTGATTATCACCTTCAATCAGTTAGTATAGAGCAAACTTCTACTAGCTAATAGTTTCCCAACAGGTTTGTGGACCGATTCCTCCACTTCAGCCAATCTAAGTGGAAGGATCCAAGATTGTCAACCACCTTCTTCAACATGGTGATTAAGGGTGTTTTAAGGATATTTTTTGGGACTTTTTTTCTTTTATGTAAATAGTCACATTTTTGTATATATGTCTAGTTTTAATTAACTTATTCTCTTATTAAATATATTTTTATTTTTAATCTAATTATATATATGTGGCAACGTGGGAGTTTTGGGGGAATTGCCACCAATCGGTTTTCGCCTAGGTCGCTTGGACACCTAAAAATGGTTTATAAGAGTTCAAAGCTTCGGGAGTACGGTTACGTTAAAATAACTCTATTTTAACACCCAAAATTGGTACCTTAGTTGATTTCAATTTTGTTTTGCTTGCTTTTAAATAATTTCAGTTAATTTTCAAACCATAAATTTTAACTGAATCATTCAGATGTGAATTTTTAAATTAATATGGATTTCAAAATCTCGGTAATTAATTTGTATAATTTTTTTTTTTTATAACAAACTCGATATTTCCGAACCATGAATTCTACCGAATCACCCGGATACGGAGTTTAATAAAAATTTAGTTTAATATTAAATATTTTAATTAATTAATAATCCATATCATAAATTCTGCCGAATTATCCGAATATGGATTTTTATCCTGATACTTAATTTTTATTTATTTTTTTATTTTAAATTTGTTTCCAAACCATGGATCTTATCGGACCACTAGATGTAGATATCTAAAAAAACTTAACCTATCATTATTTTATCCTTATTTATTTTTAAATATTTTTTAGTTGATTATCAATCCAAACCATGGATCCTATCGAATCACCCGGATAAGGACATAAAAATTTTATTTATTATCCTAAATTTATCATAAAGTTTTTATCAAACCCACGCAGACTGAAATTTCTTAAGTGTGATTTTTTTTTATACATTATGTCAAACTAATTTTAGATTATTTATTAAAATTGTCTATCTAACCTAATTATATAATTATGCTTAATATTAATTCCTAAGCTAATTCATAACTTTAGTAAACCAAACAAACAAAACTATAAAAGAAAAAAAAATAAGTAAAACAATACTGTCAGTGGCCAAATTGTAAATCAAAACAACATTAGAAACTCAGATGAACAAATCAAAGGAATCCAGGGACTAAACTAGAATTATGTCGAAATTATGGACTTTCAGATCAGATTCGGGTCGAAAACGGGTCGGGTTGCGATCCGGATTTGGAGGTGTGGGTTGCGACGGAGGAAATGGGATTTGGCCTTATTTCTTCCTTCACTGGCTGCGACAATCGACCGGTAGGGGGTTGCGGTGCAAAGGGGCGGCGGATGATGATGGCAGCGAACGGGCACGAAGCGTCGGCGTGAGGACAAGCTAGAGCAATGGAGGGTGCCGCGACGGAGCAGACGGTGGGCTCGGCAACGGACGGGACAGGCAGAGACTGGATGTGGCGGCGATATGGCTAAAGTGACGGACAGAAGCGGTGGGCAGAGGGCTAAAGTCGTCGGGCAACAGAGGAGCTGCTTCAGGGGTGCTGTGCGATGGTAGTTGCGGCGGGGCAGAATTGGCGAAGCGGTAGACGGCGGCGAGGGAAACAAGGCCGAGGAAAGCAGAAAGGAAAAGAGAGAGAGTTGTCCGGAGGGAAAGAGAAGTTACCGACGAGAGAGAGAGAGAGGAAACAGAGCTGGGAGTCGGGAGAGAGGAGAGAGGAGAGTTTAGAGAAGGGGCTATTTATGGGGGAAGAGCGAATGAGAGAGTTCCAATGGGGAATTGTTTGCCGTGGAGTACCCTCCAGAGAGCGTGAGAGCTGAGAGTTTATATAGGCCGAGAGAGTCCCAGTCTAATTGGAGGCAGGTAAGAGTGAGTAGAAGAGAGTTCTGAGCAGGTGAGAGTTGGTAGTTGAGTTGAAGAATCCCAGCTGAGAGAAGGGAGAGAGATAAGGGAGAGTGAGAGCGAGATTGATGATATTGGGAGAAAGACGTGAAAGGAGATGACAGAAAGTCTAGGAGCTAGTGAGGGCAGGTGAGAGTTGGTGTGGAAAACGCGCTTCCCCCATTTTTTTTTAATTTTTAATTTTTAATTAATTAGTTAATTAATAATAAAATTTTTATACACACACAATATATATATATATATAATATTTTAAAGATAATCTTATAAAACAAAATGCCCCTAAACTAATAATATATATATATTTTTAATTAATCAATTAATTATTATAATTATAATTATAATTATAATAATAATAATAATTATTATTATTTAATTTTTTATGTTTAATGGTCGGACGAAATTGGGTGTCAACAATATACTAATAATAATGTGAGATAAAATTAAAAAAAATAATCAACTCCAATTATTGTTGGAATCATGTAGCAATAAATAATCGTCATAATTACATCACACATTTGTGATATTTTTTTTGTCATGCATAGGGGTGAAAGTTTAGGTTAACGGGTTGGGTTCGAGTTGAAACCCAATTTTCATAGCTTGTCTCTAACTAAGTTGACCTTAATTGTACGTATAACCCAATTTGACCCTAACATGAAATTTTTCAGGTTAGGGTTGAGTTTCTACTTGTTTTCTCCTCTGCTCGCGCTCTGTGCTTGGTGCCCTCCCTCCGCTTATTTACCACTACTCCTCGTGCCTTATATTCAAGGGCTTGCTCATACAATATGCCACCTTTACCTTCACAACATAAAAAAAGGTCACTATGATGAAAGTGACCACCAAGAAGATGAGTCGAGAGATTGATTGCCGAGAAAAGGAAACTGATAGCAGCAAGCTGAGAAGTGAGGTAAAAGAAAGGCAAAAAAATAGAGGCGATAGAGTGGTGGCTAAAAGGGTGAGGCGAGAGAAAGAAAAGATAAAGCGATGGCTAAGAGAGAGGGAGGGGGAAAAAGAGCAACAATAAAGATGTCAAATAAAAAGAGTGATGGCGAGAGAGCAATAGTGAAAAAGGGAGCCGATGAATGCAATGCACAAAACTTTTAGGGTTAAAGATGACAAAATTAAGGAATGAGTTTGGGCTTCTAGGGAATGTGTTGGTATACATATAGAATAGACTTAGTTAACTTATGGGCTTGCAAGGAGTGGGCTACAAGTTATATATATATACATCATTTCGGGTTAGGATCATGTTTTTTGGGTTCAACCAAATCTTAACCTGAATTTTGGCATATATTTTCAGGTTAGATTGGGCGAGCCCAAATATACCTTTCCCCATGCAACAATCCAAACTAAACCCAAAAATTCAGATCAGGTTCATGTCAGATTGTCAAGTTTGGGCCCTAGCTTTCACCTCTAGTCGCACGATTTGTGACATTTTTATTTTGTGACTAAGGCATCTACACTTATGACTAATTGGTTTTGAATTTGATGCTTTAACAAGATTAAGTTTATTCAGGCCTTATCGAGTTCAAGCTAGAAATTAATGTTGATATCATTTCAAGCTTAGGGTGCTTAAGCTCAATTCTACTAGAGCCTTATTTAGTCTTGTAACTATTATGAAAAAAGAGGGTTAACTACATCTCCTTATAGTTATGTCATGCTTTCACATAAACCCTTAAGGTTTGAAAACTTTCACTTATCCTCTATCCAAAAGAAAGTATCATTGCACGTATGATTAATTATATTTTATCACATATTGTCACACAATCCTTACGTATAGTTCCCTAAGTTTCCAAAAGTTACAATTTGCCTTTGTTATATCAAGCCTTCGAGCTTTTAGGTTGAGCTTGAGCCCATATTTTGGGCCTCATTAAGCTTAAGCCCACCCAAACGTATTGTGCCATAGGGCTTGACTAGTTTGTGCCTTTAGTTGGAGGTTCATTGTTATAAACATTGGAAATAATTCTTTTAACTAGTTTCAAAGTTGTGATAATTTATTAAGGGTACATTACATTTACTCCACCGAGGTTTGGTACTATCTACAGATGTTCGCATATTTAATTAGAAAATATAAACTTATCCTCTAAACCACTAGTTTTGTTACTTCATCACTTACGAGAAAATATAAAAGATCTCTATTTTGATGTGTTCAAACATAATGAACCCTGTTTGGCTAGAAGAAGAAATTGAGTTTGATAAAACTCCATTTCATCCCCTAGTTCATTTTCTTTGTTTTTTGGGGCCAGGAGTCAAGCACTTTAAGCTAGGTAACATAATCATTCTCTTTTAAGTCAACTCCCCCATTCATACTCTCAATTGTTGCTTTTGTTATAATTGCATTAGCATTTTTACTTACTTACACTACCATAAAAAGGGCTTTAGTGACGGCCAACTGTTGCGAAGCCAAATATAATAATGGCTAAATATGTTACGACTAATTTACTCACTGCTAATAATTTAATGATGGCAACCATCACTACTTAGTGACAATCAGCCTTCGTAACAACAATAGTCACCAATTTTCTAGCACCAGCTTATTGTTGGTGAGTTAGTAACGGCTAATTGTCACTAATTTAGTAAAGGCTACTTAGCGAAAGCAAACCAATACTAAGTTAGCAGTGACTGGCTACCTATATTTAACGACGCTTTCTCACTCTTGCTTCTTCCCCCTCTAGGGGCTCTAAGGATGCTTCAAGGCACTTTTTTAAGCTTTAAGTGATATTTTAAATGGGAAAAAATATAGTACACCTTCTGTTTCACAAAAGTTGTCCATTTTACCATTCACGGTAATTAATTTATAATTTTATTTCTTTCAAAATTTATAATAAAAATATAAAATTTTTATATGAAAATGGAACTTTAAAGATTATAGTTTCTAAATATCATTTTTTTAATACATATTAATACGAAGATATTTAAGGCAAATTTTAGTCAAAAAAAAGATAAAAAAAAAGTTCAACTAATATGAAATAGAGGAAGTAATATGAACGGTTTTGTTTATTTCTATCTTGTGTTAACTAATTGTAGCCCTATTTAAAACAACATTTTACAAACAATTTGCCATGTTTAGTATTAGCATCAATGATTAATGTTAGAGTTTTGAAAAAAACTATATAATAGTATATTTTAGCTTTTAACTTCTGCATTTTCATATTAATTGTTGAATAAATTATCCAAAATTTCAATTTCAATAGCAAAATCTATTCCCAAACAAAACCTTATGTATTTATCCATTTTTTTCAGCTCGAGTAAGTTTTGTGTTGCTTTTTTAGTATTTAGAATAATGAAATGGAAAGTAAAGTAAAGTGTAGGAAAATCTAAATTATTTTCCTAATAGTGTAGTGGAACTATTGCACACAATAAAATAAATACAATAGTGATAGAATGAGACCCCATTTTAGGTAGCATAGTGATGCTAATGATTTGTTGGTTAATTAATATGATGTTGATAATTTTTTGTGACCAGTTAAAGTTCAAATTCTTACTTATGCAAACGGTTTGTAACTTTCTTTTATAATGTAATTTTGAGGTTTATAGCAATCTATTACAATCTAATTCAGAGTAAAAACAAAAAAAAAAATAATGGCTTCTAATATGCCTTGAAGCTTTGTGAACACGGTGTAAAGACCATTAGAAATCAGAAGACCTTGTCTCTCATCACCTAGTCCAAGTGGTAATAGGGATACTCGGCCTTGGCAATAGCTAGGGTTTAACCTTCCTTTTCCCTCAATCCCAAACAATGCTATTAAATGTTGGTTCAGTTACCTTTGACTTAAAAAAAAATATAGACATTCCCCCAGTTCTCTAAACTATATGAATATCTACTTAAACCATGTATTTACATACTTGATTTTGAATATATATATATAAAAAAAAGAAAACCTTGGCTGCTTCAATACCAAACAATTAATTCCATGCACCATCCACTAACCTAGAATAGGTGAAGAGGAGTTGACATAGCTACCAATATGATTTTAGATTTGCTTGGATTAATTTTTTTTTCCACTATATTATATATACTAGGTGGATTGGTCGCGTGTTGTAGTGACAATTTTTTGTTTGGGCATTTGATCATAAATAAGCAAAGTTTGTAGCTTAGGAACACAGATAATAATAGTTTAGGAATTTAAATACTACAAATTAAGGAGTCAATTTTCTTAAAAAAAATTGATGATAAAAAAGGAAAAGCGCAAAATTCTTGAGTTACAGCAGTTCAATCTGTTGTAGCATTTAATATAAATATAGTATAATAATCATTAAATAATAAAGTTTGGAGATTAAAAAAATTTAGAGTTCTATTAATTAAAAGTGGGCTTAATTATTGATTAACTAAACTTTTCAACGAAAATAAAAAAAAATTGAGATTTGAAGTTGACCTAACATCAGTTTTTATCTTTATACATTAAAGTTTTGAGATTAATAGGGTAAAAAGTGAGATTTTAGGAACTAAAATTGGTGTTTTATTATTGACACAAAACAAAGTAATAAAAATGGAACAAATCTATGTTTTTAAATTGAAAAGTCTGAGTAAAATCTGGGGACAAGTCAAGCAATGACCAAAATCAGACACATCATAGTGACTAAAATTTCTCCTTAAAAGATAAAAAATAACTTTTCCACAAAAAGATGATATTCAAGTATTCGTATAAAAGTAAAAGTAAAGTTTTAGAATCAATGGAGAAAATGGAAAGACTACATGTAGTAATAGTTTAACATTAATTTTGCAAAAAAAATAATATAATAAATAAAAGAAAGAAGAAAAGGCAAAAAAAGGACCAAAAGGACAAACATATAAAATTTAAGGACTAAAATGAAAAAGATTAATAGCTCATGGACTGAAAAGTTTAAGCAAGAAAAATGCTAAAGAAACCAAAATTAGAGAAATTCCTTGTAATTCTTCACTTTGGAAGCTACAATCCTAAACTTGTTAACCCCGCCATTGTTCTCGTATTATCTCTAAATGTCTGCTTATTAGATAGAAAACTTTAGGGACCAAAACCAGAGGAAGGAAATATATAGGGATTGAAAGAGAGATTATACTATTACCTACGAAAAAGCCAAACAAAAGATAGTGTGGCACTGTAGATCTACAATACAGCTAACTTTGATGTAGTATATATGAGGTCCATTTACCTCGTGCGTTGCAGCAGATCCATGGTGGTGATATCTGTTGTGTATCTTCAAAATTAGAAATTACATCCTGTGAAATCAATAACTGGAAGTAGAACTCACCAAAATATCCCAAAACTTACACATTGCATATGACATAACAAAATCTTCAGATTTTAGCACCATGACTTAAAAATATAATGAAAAACAAAAAACAAAAAGAATAAAGATAAAAACTGGTAAACAAACATGGAAGCACAACTTTGAGGGAAACATAATAAAGAAATTGTTGCAAAATCAAACCTTACATAAATTATTGAAACAACACAAAATGAAACCTAAAATATATGATGCATTATAACTCATTATAGCTAATGTTTTGGAAATGGAATTTGGATGAAATATAGATGAACACGAATGAATAAAATAAAGATAGAAGCAAACCTTATGCGCAAATACTCACCCAAAGACCACATAGTTGCTCTTATAAAAAACTAGTGTATATTCGTATGAGCCATATAGATATGCACTTAAGCAATTGACTCCAAGGATTCACTTGCCTTCAACTGTTACTGGCAACTTTTCCTGGCAACTTGGACAGAATACAACCTGTACACATATAGATCAGATTCGACAAATAACTTTAGATGTGATTGATAGTTAATTAAGTTGAGAAACAATCCTTGTACTTTCAACAATAGGATTACTATGCTCTTTGAATAAATTAATTCGAAACAAAAAAATTACTGAACAACAAGAAATTACCTAAACTATGAAAAATTCAATTTTTCTTTGTAGGCAAGTTGTGGTAAAATTTTCTCACTAATTTACCTTTTGTGATTTACACAGACATATCAGACAAAACAAATTTTAGGGAACTACAAACTTGAGAACATGGCATGAGATTCTACGGTGCCAAGGAATCATGGAACTAAAAATCAACCAAAGAAATCAGACATGAAAATGAACTAAAACCCCAAAGGATAAAAATTTCAGATTGTGAGAGAAGAGGCCTGGAGTAATCCTGGTAAGAATAACAACTCTAATCCTCAGATGAATCATCTTACCGAGATCATTGCACTTGATTAAACCCAAATGATATCTTGAATCATGTCTCATTCAAAATCACTATCCTTAAATTCGTTCATTCTTTGCATGCAGTCTATTTGCCTCTACTTGCTTACCTTTTGAAAATCAAACAAATCAATTCAAATTATATTGACAAATATAATTAGCATATAATGCAACACCACTAATATCATAGTAGTATTTTTGCTGAAATGCACTTGGGTCTCTAATTCAAGTACAACTGTTCAAGTGCATCACTGAAAAGGCTTTAAGTGTAGCTCACTCATTTTTAACGCTCAGTCAAATCCAACAATTCCCAATGTCAATGGAAAATTGCCTTTCACCATTGTATTTATTTTGTTCTACTAATGTAAAATGTCCAGAGAGTAAAAATGCATAGATGATGAATGCTAAGATATGTAACCAAGAATAAAAAGTAATATGTGTTAACGAATAAAAAAGAGAATGTGAAGCTCACCCTTCTTTCTCTTCCTATAGCCTTCTCTTTACATTCAGCGGTAAAAAGCCAAGTCATTGGCTCCTTGCAAAGCTTGTCTATGCATTTAGGACAGAATGCCTCAAATTTTAAACAGACAGTGCCATTGTAAGTAAACCAACATAAAAGGGAATCAACATGCTACCAGTACCACTGAGCAAGGATTCATCAATAAGAAAAAACTCCATACCCAATCGCACAGATCATTTCCCTTGCTTCTGCCCTTTATAAATCATCTTGCCTCTGCTCTGTGCTCCATCATCCAATGGTGAGCTGTCTCCCAAATTTCCTCAGCCAATGTCCCCGTCATCGGTCGCCAACAGACGATGTCCTAACTTAGCGGATCTATTAGGTGTAAGCCGAGAAGCTTCTGATTCCATCAGTCCGATGGTGAGCCATCCCTCAGCTTTTTGCAGCCAACGTCCCCGTTGTCCGTCGTCGACGCACGATCGATCTTGGATGCTCTAACAGAGCAGATCTCTCAGGTGTGAACCGAGAAGTTTCTGATTTTTGTCAACCACATGTTAATCTGCGAGCGTGAGGTAGGTAAGAACCGAAAACATGCCCAGATAATTCAAAATGACACCATTCTAAGAAATGACTGACGAACTTTCCTTCACTCAATCGACACATGAAAAATTTTAGGGATCAAAGGAACAAATACAAAACCCTTAGGGTTTAGGGATAAAAAAAATAAAATTAAAACGATGGCATTTAGCCTATTGTTCAGCCAAATTGGTCACCCAACTATGACATAAATTTCAAAATGACCCCAAAACTTGTGAATTTTCTCACGTGTTTGTTCATTTTTAGAAGTTAGTATTAGTAATACATAATGTGGTAATCATAGGAAGAGTTGCAGTTTCTCTGTTTCACATAAGCCGGCCCTTTTACCATTTACAGTAATTAATTTATAATTTTTTTTAAAAATTTATAATAAAAATATAAATTTTTATATAAAAATAAAATTTTAAAAATTATAGTTTAAATATATTTAATTTAAACTTTAATTAAAAAATAAAATAACGAATTAATACGGCACGGATGAAGTATTAGATTATTCATAATCTAACCCATCGCGTAATGTAATGTTTTTAGTGTGGAGCACTCGGGGGCTGGGCGTACTTTTAGGATTAGGTCGGCCTGCTATTGGGTCCAAAGTCCAAACGTATATATTCCTCTCTCAACCCACCAACGCGACGGAGGCGGGGATAAAGCGCAAAATATCTGCTGGAGCATATTCCAAACTTGTTCACTTCTCCTACGCAAATTGACCAGCAAAAACAAGGTCTTATGGTCTTCTCGTTTCTTTCTTCTCTTCATCCAATTTTCACTTTACCTGCGGCTGCAACTTCCTTTTTTCCTTCGCAATCATAAATCCTTCATATTTCATCTAATCCTTTCAATTCAAGGGATCAATTGCCGACATTATGGTAAGATCAACTGATAAAGATGGCGAGTTACACTCGGTTGCGCCCTTCCTCAGGAAATGCTACGAGATGGTGGATGATGAGTCTACCGATTCCATAATTTCATGGGGTCAGAGCAACGATAGCTTCGTCATTTGGGACATGACCCAATTCTCTGTTCAGTTGCTGCCCAAGTATTTTAAGCACAGCAACTTCTCTAGCTTCATCAGGCAACTTAACATCTATGTATGTGCTTTTTTCTTTTGTGATTTTTCTTGATTTCTTTTGGCCCCTTAGAATGGTATTTCAGTTGGGTTTTGAATCTCTGCCTGCAATTGGGGTTGTCCGATCAGATTTGTAAAGAAATTCGCCAATTTGGATTTGCTTCTTGTTAGCACTGTTTGCTTGTGGACTTCGAAACTTTCTTTTTACTGGACAAGTGTTCTTCAAGTGTGTTTTTAGTTAGTTCTAAATGAGAGAAAGCACGAGGCAATGCTGATATCTTTCCAATTTAGCTACACATGGATGGACTTTTTCACAGTAGCAATTGTAGCCATTAATCTCCAGGGCGATGCTGATCACGAGTTTTGCTATGCCAGAGGAGTAGTTTTGAGATTGTTCCATCAGTTTTAAGGATCTGACAATGTTTTCGAAATCAATGTTTGTCGCAGTGGATTCAGATGAAAGTAGCTGTTCTCTTCTCAAACCTGTACTTTGCATGGCATGGCACTTTGTGATTGATTTCTAACTAAATGTTATCCTTGTGATGTCAATGCTCTGGCTCAAAGTTTTATTCTCTTAGGCTTAATGTTTGAGTCTTAAACAACACATATCTTGCTCTTTTATCCTCTTTGTTTGACTCCTCTAACTAACATGAGCATTAGAGTGGCAATAAACCCAATTTCATGCAGAAAGAGAAGCACACTATGATAT
Source organism: Aquilaria sinensis (assembly GCA_005392925.1). Lineage (NCBI taxonomy): Eukaryota > Viridiplantae > Streptophyta > Magnoliopsida > Malvales > Thymelaeaceae > Aquilaria > Aquilaria sinensis. Next base: position 1,054,924 of record SMDT01001070.1, read on the forward strand.
TCTTAATCCGATGAGCCTAATTCCTCACTGTTTTCCCTTATTCCTGTCATTCTTCATCCTCCCCCGGTTCCCCCTCCCCCTCCATCTTCTGCAATTCAGAATGTTTGAGACTTTCTTAGTATTTCAAGTGGTTGTGATGCACGAAAGTAATTCTACGTTTTTTTCTTGTTTTAGGATCATATATAATAAAGCAAGCTTCTTTTATTGCCGAAAAATTTGTGTATGGATCAGTTTCTCATCTAACATGAAAAGTCTAACATGCAGCAATTGTACTTTAAGTACATGAAAGGAAAACGTGCATTGATCCGAGATTCTGAATCTAATGAAAGAGAAGATCAGAGTCAGCTGCACACTTCATTCCTGATGTTACTTAATCTGGGTTGTACCTTGCTATGAGAGAGAGAATTAAAAACTCAGTGAACTACATAGCATATATGCCTGTTCATTCATGCGACCTTGTAGCTTTCTTTATGTGCATGCATTACACGTCTTTATGTTTGTGCTTATGCTTAGTTCCAGTCAAGTAGTTCTGCTGAAACTCTGGTTGTTCTAAATGACTAATGTTTTCTGTTTCCAGGGTTTCAGAAAAATTGACACAGATCGGCAGGAATTTGCAAATGATGGATTCATCAGAGGTCAAAAGCATTTGTTGAAGAATATTCCTAGGAGAAAATATTCTCAGGCATCTGATCAACGTAGAGCACCAGAGCAGCAGGACACATCTGTTGGATCATGCGAAAAAGTTGATAAAGTTGAAAATACTGGTCTGTGGAAGGAAGTTGAGAGCTTGAAGACCGACAAAAATGCACTTAGGCAGGAAGTGGTTAAGCTTAGGCAGCACCAGGAGAGAGCAGAGAACATGCTGATCGTGTTGAAGGACCGTCTCCATGGGATGGAAACAAGTCAGCAGCAACTGCTGTCATTCTTGGTAATGGCAATGCAAAACCCTAGCTTTTTGTTTAAGCTGCTTCAGCCAAAAGAAAAGAACTGGTGCATGGCTGAAGTGGGCAATGTATTGGACCAAGCTTCTGAAGATGGTGAGACAGTGACTTCTGATGGTACGATTGTAAGGTACCATCCACCAGCAGATAGAATGTCAATGCCGGTCCTTGCTCCAGTAGCAGACACCGATCAGTCTCCTGAATCTAGTGCTGAACCAGGTGGGGAGAAAGATTTTTGGATGGGTATTGATTTCATGAAAGTGCTCATGGATGAAAGTCACATACCATTTATTCCACCAGATTTATATGATGATGGTGCATGGGAGAGGCTTCTTTTAGCTAGTCCTCTCCGAGAGGATAAAGAAGACGGCAGACTCGAAACAGAAGCGCTGCCTGGCTGTGAAACAGAGGTAACAGAGGCTCAGAGATGCCTTGAAAAATCAAACAACTTGGAAGTTCTTCTGCAGCATATCGGTACTTTGCCGAACTTGGAGTCAGAAAAGATGATCGAAGAATCAAAGCTGGATTCATCTGAGAAATTGAAGCTGCTGACGGAAGAAATGGGCCATTTGAGTTCTATCAGTATCCAGAGTTACGGAAATTCATAGGAGGCAGCTTATTAATAATAGTAATATTATTATTATTTTGGGAACGGCATTGATACCCCGGTTTCGTTATACACTAGTATGCCTTCCTCTCTATGTTGGGTTGATGCAACCCTTTTCCTGTAAAACATTAAGAAAAAATGTAAGTGACAAGGCTTTCTACGTCTCTCTCTCTCTCTCTCTGCTCGCACTCATTGTGGCTTATCGGTGATCTGTGATGGTTACTCGTTAATGATTCTGTTTATCACCTGGGTACATTTACTTGATTCAATTTCGAATTGATTTTGCAGCGAATTCTGTTCTATCCTACAGCGATTCAACAGACGGTTACAGCTGTATTAATATGTTAATACTTTAGTACATCTCTTAAAGGTTACAAATTTTCACTTGCTGATTAATCCTCTGAATATGTTCAGCCTTCAGCAAGTAAAATATGTTCAGCTCGAAGATTGCGCAGAGCAGGAGGGGACTTAGATGACTTCATTTTTAATGTGGGGATGGGACGTCTGGAAATTTAGGTTGAGATTACTGTAGATCCCTTGCTTTGCAATTTTTTTTCTTTTTTGGCCTCACTGAATGAGATCTAGAAACCCCATTTATTGGACAGTGAAAAGCGTGGCAGCAGTACATCTCAGAAGTACCAATTGTAGATTAGGGATTAAGGGCGAACAACCTTGGCCATGCCAAAGGCAGCAGCGGAGGCGATGGCCCCAATGAAAGCAGTTTGTAGGGCACTCCGAAAGGGCTTGTTGCCCGTAAAGTGACCCTTGGCATAGCCGAATACGAGCAGCGCCAGCAATGTGACGATTACTGATGCAACCACTGCATCTGTTGCTCTGGGAATGAACATGTATGGAAGCAAGGGAACGAGCCCTCCCAATATATATGCAACCGCAATTGTCACTGCACTCCGAAGTGCTCTTCTTGGGTCTGGTTTCTCCAGCCCCAGCTCAAACCTGCCATTGTAATCAGCAAATATTTAAAAAGCTTTGCACTTGTAAGTATATGAGAAAAACGCGACTACCACATATTTCCCTTCTTTTCTAGCAGGAAAATCACTGTTTCTTTGTTAGTGTTAAATGAGACGTATTCTGGAGAAGAAAGAGATTGCCGCAAGTTCTCCAGTTTTCGTGACGTATATGTGGAGACGTTATTAGATTGGACAAATTATGAGATGCAACAAAATGAAAATTCCAGGAACAAGATTGGTCCTTCTGATTCAGAATTCAACCTACTTAAGAACCACTTGGTTCAATGCCAGGCAATCGCAATTCGCAAACGGTATTTCCCATTTCAAACAGCAGGTGCTAAACTGCTAATTTCTACTATTTCAAATCCGTCTGCATGTAGCTAAGCTACTATCAAGGCCTACCCGGGACTTTGGACCACATGGTCCACATCATGCCCTTGGGCATCCATTTCGAAAGTAACACGGGATTGCTTTGCTGCTTTTGGGGTGTGAAGGTAAGAAAGGTCCTTGCTGAGAACTCTGTTTACCAATTATTGACAATGCCTACAGGAAGAAGGGGATGTGGACAATCCAACACAAGTACCTAAAACTGTACATGGGTCATCGTCAATGATGCGTCCCTCACTATGAGGACGGACGGTCACTGTTAAATTATCACTAGAAATGCGTTGATGAAAGTTCAATCCAATGGCACTGCAAAATTATGACGCCCCCTACTCATCTTCGATGATGCAGACCCAGGATCAAATTTATGCTACTCCTATTCCAAGTACTAATATAATGGCTCCTTCCCGGAGAAATAGATATATGGAAAAGAAAAGAAAACTAGAAGGGAAATTAATAATCATCAGAAGTAGGGGTAGGTGGTTACTTCATCATGAAATCCAGCCATGCTTGAGGCCTCTTCCTGAGAGCATTCACCACAGGGGCGTACTCATGGGACTCTATGCCATACTCTGCCAATATCTCTGCCACCTCCGCCGCCTCTGCCATTAATTTCATTAACGACGTCAGAAGCATCAAATCCACCTCACTACTGTGCAAACAAACAGATCCTTTAAGAAACCAAACTAGATTGACCAATAACAAACAAACAAGGTGCTCCCACCCGGTTCACTTGCCTGTGTCAGGAACCGAGATGATCTCTTCTTGCTCTCTCTTTAGCTCCTTCGCGTAGTGATCGGCTTCACTTTTAGCTGCAAGATATCTTCACATTCACTTAATTAAATGCATTCGCCGCTTCCACATCAATCAACCCATTACTTATTTGCAAGTTAGATAGCAGCCAGTAACCAGACAATGTCATGTAGGTTTCTTAATTTGTTAGCTAGCAGGAGTGTGAGAAAAGGGGGAGGAGACTAATTAACCAAGTCGGAAACAGACAGTTGTGTATATATATACCCGCCGAGTCCCATGGAAATGGCGCCCGCGGCGACCTCAGCTATGCCGGCGGTGAGGACGATGGAGGAGGTGGCATTGGCTCCGGATAAGCCGGCGGCGAGGGCGAAGGGGACGGTGAGGCCGTCGGAGACCCCGATGATCATGTCGCGGACGACCTCTCCGGCGGTGAAGTGCTTTTCGCGGTGCTGATTCAGAAGTCTCTGCTTTTCGGGCTCCATCGCGTCTCGCGCCATGGCTGAACCGAACTAGCAGGTAGTAGCTCTTACGATTTTTTCTGTTGGCGAGATATATATTGTTTGGTGGTGTGGAACAGAAAGAATAAAAAAAAAGGAAGTGGGTGACGATATGTGTTTATGCTTTGTAGTAGTCCGTGTTCCACTGCCAGCGACACGGAGAATTTGGGAATTGTACTAAGCTGCCTCTATGCCTTCTTAACTGAAAGTAGCAAATATATCCTTGATGTATTTGTTTGTTGAAAAATTGTCATTTCATTGAAGACATCTATTACATTACACACCAAACTAGTGAATATAAACAATTCAAATAGAGTATGATTCTATAGGGAAATAAAAAATAATAATAAAAAAATTAGATGAATATATAATTTTTTATATGAGTAATTTACTTACTAAATTTTTAAACTCTGTCTATTATTTGTTGACTATTCAATTATCAATATTTGATCTGTTGATAACAATTTGTTATATAAAATGAATTTTAATTAATTTTTTCCATTTATTTATGAACTTTTATGTTTACAGTTTGACGCCTAAGAAAAATCTACAAATGGAAGGATAATTTTAAATAATTGGACAGATTTTTCGTTCATTAATTTAGGAACAAATTTATAATATTGTGTATATTTAAGTGCAAGTTGGGTAATTTAGCCCAAAAACGTAGTATTTTTTCCATAGAAAAATAAAAACTACTGAAATGATCAATAAAGTACTCCATTTATTAAATGTTAAATTATTAGTACTTTATAGTAATTTTTTTTGCACCTTATATTTTTTACCCCCGTTTCATATTGCCTAAAAGCAAATTTTAATGCAACAGTCTTTTTTCGCATGAACCGCTTTCGTCATATTAATGAATTTTTTTCTTATTTCAGAAAAAAAAATAGCAACAAGTGATCAACGAGTGGAACTCTGGATCCCGACTGTCATAGGTGTCATCTTCTTATTTGTGAATTAGTCATTTCAAGCTCACTAGAGAAGTTATAACAATTAATTAGCTATAAATATTATTATGTTACTTAGTATAAAAATATATTTCATTTCTGCTGAATTCTTTGAAACATTTGGAATTGGCATCAAGATTAGAAATTAGAAAAAAATTTGAATGTTGTCTTTATTTTTTTCCATTCATTTTTATATGTAAATCAAGAAAGATGAAAAATGAACACTAAAATGATAATTTGAAAGATAACATAATAGAGAAATTTAATAAATATAAAAATCTTGTAAAATATTGAAATGGGGTAAAGTTCATAGGAGTACTCTAACTTATTTTTCTATCCTAAATAGGTACCTGACCTTTAAATTTGTTCTATTGAATCACCTAAACTCATATTGTGTATACCAGTTTGATACTTTGGGTCAATTTCACAATTAAATCAGATGAAAAATACTAACATAACATTAAATATCAGTAAAAGAAAATTTTAATAACAATTTTAGTCTTCAAACCTTTCCATAAATAATACTAAACCCTAAACTTCTAAATCTCCTCCTCCTCCTCCTCCTCCTCCTCCATCCTTTTCATCTCTAATGGAAGATTACCTACTATAGTCTCTAACATCTCTCTTTTGTCGTTCTCTGAGGCTAGCTGTTGAGGAAAAAGGTGGATTCCGATTAGATCTAGAAATTCTGCACAATTACTTCTTTGCATAATGCATAAGGTAACTCTTTACGATCTCGATGCTCAAATCTCAAGCTCTCATGGTGAGAATTAACCACTTGGATGTCGAACGACAAACCTAGAAGTGCCAGATCTTCAAACCACAAATCCACTGTTTTCTCCCCTGGCCAAGATTTTTTGACCCAAGTTCATCTTGATTCCATTCCATATGGCTTGGTTCAATGCTCCTCGAATAGTGTGATCGGCACGGTTCACCAGCTAGCCAAATAGTGCAGGATTAGCAATGGAGGCTCCGAAAGCAATAAAATCAATGCACATTTATAAAAATCCACTAAAGCTCTAATTTTGCTCTCCCCCCCCCCCTTTTTCTTTCTCTTCCATGGCAGGTCTCTTCGGTTCTCATCATACCAACCTAGCAATGATACACAAAAATATAATAACTAATTTAAACCTAAAATCATTACTATCGCATATATGCTCATCACATACACACACAAAAGTTGTCCCATTGTTACAAGCAGTTTCATTTATAATTATCATTTGTCGCATTATTTCGCACAAAATGTTGAAATACATAAAAGAGTAAAATTCACAGTGGATCGCCTAACTTATTTTTATGTCCTAATTGGGTATTTAACCTTAAGATTGTCCTAACGAGCCACATTTCTTCTTATTGCTTGTGTCATTTAGGTACTTTTTGTCAATTTCATCATTAAATCAAATGAAAAATACTTACATGACATTAAATAACACTAAAAATAAATTTAAAATAACAACTTTAGTCCTCAAAACATTTTCAATCACTAATTCTAATCTTTATACTTCCACTAAAATCAATTATGTTCTCCATCACCCGATTCAACCCCCCCAAAACCCTAATATTTCATCTTTGCTGTCGTCACCTTAAAATCTGCCCACCCAATCACCGCTGCCATTGATCACCCTTTGACGGAGTCTCAGATGAAGGTTTTGAAGTCACAAGTAGATCAAACTGGAAATTAGTCAAGTTCCAATTGATTAAGCTTAGTAGATGAATTGTTATTTGTTATTAAAAAATTACTCAAATTTGCCATTAATGGCTCCAAATCAAGTATATTTACAAGATTATCATTGGTATGTGGTACTATCAAGTCGCTGGTCAGGGTTTCAGCCACCAGTGACATAAACAAAATAACCATGGCCGCATAGATCCCACCACCCATATGACCAACCAATTCGTTGAAATATGATCTTATTGCCTTTGAAAAATTCAAATTTCAAGCATTTTTTGCTTTAGACATGGAAGAGAAGTGGGTGAATTCATTATCGCCAATTGCTGGGCATTAAGGCGGTTATTCAATAAGTATGGGTGCCAATTGCTAAATCCCTTGTGGAGATACAGGTCCAATGTTGTGGCTTGCTCTAGAGATTCTTCAACGCCTCCGAGGGTTTGTGGACAGTGGCAATGCAGCAGTTAGGGGGAGATGGAGTAGGCGTCGAGGGAGAGATGGACGGAGGAAGAGGTTGCACTAACGGCTAAAGGGCAGTCAGCGGTTGTTAAGGGCAAGGCCAAAAGAGAGCATTCAAGAGAAGAGGCATAGATGAAAAGGAGAAGAGTAAGGGCTGTTCAATTGAGCAAAGGATGATGTTTGCTTCGTCAAAAAATTGGCCATTGGCATAAAGGTGAATTTGATGAAGAAGTACAAACAATAGATTTAGAAATTTAAGACTTAGAATTCATATCCTAAAAAGTTAAAGGACCAAAAGTGTTAATTTAAGATTATTTTAATATTTTTATATCATAATAGTGATTTCCATCCAATTAATGCTTCAATTAATGAGAAGTAGTTAAATGGGACGTGCAATAGAAGGAAAGGTGCCTCACTAAGACAAGATGAAGTTTAGATACACATCAACAAGGATTAGCACATGAGAAAAACCCCACTAAACTTTTAGTATGGGTAAAACTTGTCTTTGATTTTATAGCAACAATATTGATTATTTTGGAAAATTTGTATTCTATCCATGTCCCATTCATCATGTCTAAACTTATATATACATGTAAAATATAGCTAGGTTGTGAGTTATAATAGTCGCAACTAAGTAATAGATTTGGAAATAAAAGAAAGTACTTCATCCCTCCTAAAACTATTACAACATATTTTATTTTGAGCAGTTTCGAATCTTTGCAATATTTTCACATTTAATAAGTTATTTTAATATACTACCTTTTAAACTATAATTTCAATATTCATTTCTTCTATCTTTCTCAATTTACATAAAATAAGTTAAGGGCAAAAATGAAAATAATAAAAACTTTTTCTAATTTCTTAATTTTGCTTCAAACTAAATGATTTAATAAATATGGGACGGATGAAGTAGATAATAAGAATCACTTTGGTGATACTCATATATATGGCCTATATCTAACATAAATCCAAGCCTTCAAAAATAGAGATAATGAGTATACTACACTTGAGATTTAGGTGAGGTCATATTTTACCCCTTCTATTTAAAGATATACACTTTACTCCCTAAATGTAATATCTTTTTATGCAATGTCTACATCAACTTCTCAAAATATAATTTAAATTGCACAGCACCTGTTTCTCGGAGAATTAAAATTTTTTAGTAGTTTTTTTGTAGTTAAGTGATAGTTTAAATTATTTATTTATTTTTATTTATCTAAATATCAAACAACCATTAATTTCTCCTTAGTTCAAGGGAAAAATATATATTTTTAAAATAAAAAGAAGATAGGATGTAATTTCACATAAAGCTCAAATGAAAAATTTTAATTACCCTTCAAAAATTGGAAGAATACTAATGTTAACTAAGGAGTATTGGAAAGCGCTGTATCCTCAAACGATTAACTAATGGCGACATTAATTAAGGAATATTTCTTTTTTTCTTTTACATTCTGTTAGAATGATGATGGAGACTTGAAGTCAGATAATTACTAAGAGCAATATAAAGAAATGCTTTTCTTTTTAACTAATTAATTAGCCACAAGATAAGTCAAGAAGAAAGTTAAAATAGGCGTGTGGGAGGCACAAGCCTCTTTCGACAGCGCCAAAATAGAGAGAATTAATTAATTAGCTAGCATATAAACATAAAACATTATTCTATCGACAATAATGATACAAGGACAAGCACAATTACAGGCCAGAACGTGGATTAATCTAAAACCAAGAGAAGGAAAAAGATAGTAATACTGGTAGTCACTAGTTCTTTTTTGTAGAGAGAGAAGCGTTGTAGAGTAGTAGTGAAAGTGTAGAGTACATATTAATATGCTAGTGCTTGAAAAGCTTGGCCAAGAAAAAAGCAGCAGCAGAAGCGAGGGCGCCAATAACGGCGGTCTGAAGAGCGCTGATTAAGGGGCGGCAGCCAGTAAAGTAGCCCTTGGCGAAGCCAAAGATGAGGAGGGCCACGATGGTTATTATCACGGAAGCTGGCATGGCTTCTTTGGCCGCCGGCAACACCATGTATGGAAATAATGGCACCATCCCACCAATTGAGTAGGCACTTGCTATTGTTATTGCACTCTGTAACGCCCTCATTGGATCTGGCTTCTCTAATCCTAGTTCAAACCTGTTTAATTATATACAGGCGAAATATGAATAATTTGACACCCTAATATTAATGAAATGATTAGTTACTATTATATATATGATATTCCATCCACCCCATTTATTTGCAACCTTTTAAAAAAAAAAAACATAAAATTTACGAAAATTTTACAGTTCTTGAAAAAATTTTGCATGAATTTCAAGAAATAAAAAATGAGGGTAAAATTAGAAAGATATTGTCACTCTTAAAAATGTAACGTCTATATGTTGGGCCTCCTTAAAATTTTTTATGTGATCGATTAGTTTCTAGTAATTAAATTTAGGCATTATAATCATATAATATAGAGGTAACAATTAAGGGATTAATATTAATTCATCAACAGTACTTCATCATAAAATCAAGCCAGTGTTGAGGGTTCCTCCTAAGAGCTTTGACCACCGGTTCATATTCATGTGGCTCTACCCCATACTGTGACAATATTTCTGCAATTTCAGCGGCCTCTGCATATGCGCATTAATTAATTTGATCAAAGTTCTGATCAATATAGATTATAGCTACAATAATCAACCACAACTAACATGTAGTTATTGATATTTTATGTATGAATTAAGTGGGTATTTGGTACAAGTTTCTAGCTAATTAAGGATATGTACGTATGCACATATGTATGTATACCAATATCAGGGACGTTGATGATCTCTTCTTCTTCTCTTTTAAGTTCCCGATTGTAGTGATCAACTTCACTTTTGGCTGCCAGGTATCTACAATATTCAACACAAAATCAATTATACTATATATAATTCTGCTTAGTAATTGATATATAGAGTAATATCTAACAAGGGCTGGTAAGTACAAATGGAAAGCTTCAAATTAAGTTCAATCGGTTACATAATATATATGAAAGACACAGGGGTGAGGGGTGGACAGGAGACGACAGGGAGGTACTCTTGCTCGAGCTGAAATTTTGTACGTCTGTTTTCAATTAGTACAGATATATATCTTGCTTCTGTTCAAAACATAATGTATGTGTGTGTGTGTGGAAGACACATCTAAAATTAAAAAAAATAAAATAATTTCCTTGCTTATCTTTCCCGGATCCTTCTCCTCCTTCCCATCCCTCTGAAATGTTCTAGTTAAATTATGTTTATACGTATATATACGTAGAATTTTAATACGTACCCTCCGAGTCCCATGGAGATAGCACCGGCGGCTACCTCAGCGAATCCGGCGACAAGAATGATGGCGGACGCGAGATCGGCACCGGAGAGACCTGCCGCAAGGGCGAAGGGGACGGTGAGGCCGTCAGAGACACCAATGATGATGTCCCGGACAATCTCACTGGACATGAAGTGCTTCTCTTCATGGTACTCGAGAAGCAACTTCTGCTTCTCCACATAATTTCCTTTTTCTGCCATTTCTATAGCTAGCTAGCTAGAGAAAGAAAATTCAAATAAGTACGATATTTATTAATTAGCTATCTATTGTGAAAGAGTTTGCTGTGGCTGAAGGTTTGTAACATGCTTATATAGAGAGAGAGGAGTACCTAGTTATCTTAGTTTCCCTACGTACGCCTCTATATAAAATTGTACCTCATATATAAGGGGCACTCGCTTAAAATATACTAAATGTTCACGTCCCTATTGGAAAATAATGTTGGTATAAGATTAATGCCAGTAATCGAATAACTTTGTTCACATTACACTACTAAAAAAAATAGATTTTCCAACTGCCAGCCGTTGGAAATGGGCTGTTTCCAACGGCAGGTAGTTGGAAATTAGTCCGTTGGGAAATCATTCGTTGGAAGTTAATTTTCCAACTGCCCAGAATTGAGCAGTTGGAACTTCCAACTGTCAGCCGTTGGAAAGTCAGCAGTTGGAGAATTTTCCAACGGCTTTATTAATTTTTTAATTTTTTTTATTTTCCAACTTTCAAGGCAGTTGGGAAATTTTCCAACTGCCTTGGCAGTTGGAAAATTTGCCAGAGCAGTTGGAAAATTTTCCAACTGTTTGAGCAGTTGGAAATGAAGGCAGTTGGAAAATTTTCCAACTGCTTAAGCAGTTGGAAAATACACTAGACAGTTGGAAATGTGGCAGTTGGAAAATTTTCCAACTGCCTGACAGTTGGAAATTTTTGAAGTAGTTGGAAAATTACACATTTTCCAATTGCCTCAGCAGTTGGAAAATTTTTCAGATTTCATTTTTAGCTTCGAATTATTTTTTCATTTATATTATTTATCTTTATACTGTCCATTTCCAATCAAATGTTTTGTTTAAACGTTAACCTCGTATACCACCGATACTGATATCGTTTGTAGTCAATTTTTAAAACTCACAAAATTTGATAAATTAAAATTACTAAGTGAATGTTTGTTAAAACAAACATACTGAATAAAAATTACTAAGTCAAGTTGGAAATGCACTACTAAATCCACATGAACTTCAGTATAGTTTAAATTACATGCTTTCATAATCCAACGGAGTGAAAGTTTGTTAATAAATACATATAAAAGCATGATATACCTGATCTATGCGTCATCCGATCCCGAGTCATCATCATCATCTGCAGGTGGTGCGGGCGGGGGAATGCCAATTGATGCGCATATGTACTCCAGCTGACGTCGTTGTCTCCTCTTCAGACGTTCTAGCTTCCGATCATAATGTGATGCTTGCTGTGCAGTTTGCTCCGCTACGACTCGCTCAATCCCTGTCTCCCACTCCTCTGTGTACCCAACTCGACCCGGTAAATACCGACTACTATACATCCAACTACGTTCCATGTCGTCCTAGCAATAGATTTATTTTTTTTGTCAATATAAACCATGTCATTTAAAACACAGAAACTGTAATTACTAAGTTACGGTTTACGTAAGGTGCCCAGGCAGTTGGAATTTTATTTAAGGTTTACTGTTACTACGTAATAGGAAGAAATTCATAATATGATATCCAAATAAGTTTAGGGTTTAGGGGTTACTTAATACATTTTATGTAACGTGTAGGGTTAATGCTTTTACTTTTACATATAAATATTTTATCCATATATTTACTTTTTGCGAATACTCTTATTATTACTATTACTTTACAACAACTCGTCTCATAAAATTTATTGTTTCAATAATTATATATTTATTATTACTATTACTTGACAACAACTCGTCTCATAAAAATTATTGTTTCAATAATTATATATTATTAGTATTTTTTTTCTAATTATTATCACTCTGAATGGATTGCTTATTATAATAATAAGAATAATACTTATTATTATTATTATTACTATTACTATTAGTACTATTTCAATATACAATTATTATTATTAATATTATTATTAATATTCTACGTAAAAAATTAACTTAAAACTAATTATTATTATTATGATTATCGTTATTATTATTATTATTAGTGTATTATTGGGGTTTATTATTATTATTATTATTATTATTACTACTCTGGTGGTGGGACGATTATTATTATTATGATTATTTGATTATTATTATTATTATTATTATTATTATTATTATTATTATTATTATTATTATTATTATTAATTCCAACTCTGAAAACATTGTAAGAATAAATACAAATTAAACATTATACACACTAACAATATGTATTACCTAAACAATTGACTTCAAACTAAAGATTTCGCATTTTTAAAATATACTAACTACTTTCACACATAAATATACTACCTAAACTATGTGCTTAAAACAGTAAGTTTATTAATTTATAAATATACTAAGTAATTTCACAAACAAATATACTACGTAAACAATTAACTTAAAACTAATTATTCCTACGCTTAAAGATACTAACTAATTTCACACCAAAATATACTACCTAAATAATTTACATAAAACTAATTAATTATTATTTTTAAATATACTAACTAATTTGACACATAAATATACTAACTAATTTTACACATCAAAATACAAACTAAACAATTTAGTTACAACTAATTACTAACTATTTTTTATTATACTAACTAATTTCACACATAAATATACAACCTAAACAATTTAAGCCCAACTAATTATTTATTATTTTTATATGTACTAACTAATTTTACACATAAATATACTACGTATAAGCAATTTACTTAAAAGTAATTATTAAATATTTTTAATTATACTAAATAATTTCACACATAAATATACAACCTAAACAATTTACTTAAAACTAATTATTTTCTAATTGTAACTTAATCCCGAAATTAAGAAAAACAGTGAGAAAATTCACATAAATGTTAAATTATAATGGGTAACCCAAATACTTCACATCCAACAATCAACAACTACAAATCATTAATATTTCACTATTTCAAACAAAAATACCATGAAATTAATAGGAATTTTAACTATTATTTGCAAAAAAAAATTAAAAATACGGATGGTAACGAACTAACCTCAAATCCCAGAATTTGATTCCTTTAAATCCCTCCAAATAGCTTCCAATCAGCTAAAACAAACAAAACATCAACACATTATCAACAAAAAATCAAGTACGCAAATCTGGCGAAAAATATTGAAAAAAATTCAAAATAAATACAAACTACGTACAGATCAAGCAAAATTCGTCCAGATCCACATTAAACTAACCTTGACGTACTTGATTAACCCCTTAATCGAAGAAACCAACGTGGTGTGTGTGCTTGTGAAGAGACGAACGCAGGAGGAGAGAGATGAGGAGAGAGACGAGCCTGGTTCTGGACGAGCGAGGAAGACGCCGCGCTGGGGGGGGTAATTTAAAAAATTTCAAAAACCGGTGCGTTTTGGGTTAATGAATTTCCAACGGCTTTAGCCGTTGGAAGAGTGGCGAAATTAATTAAAACTTTATATTTATTTCCAACGGCTAAAACCGTTGGAAATACTAAAAAACAAAAAAAATTACTCATTTCTTCCAACGGTTTTAACCGTTGGAAAAGTGTAAAACCCAAGTGTAAAATGTACCATAACACAAAAAAACCAAATTAATTATAATTATATATTTTCCAACGGCTAAAGCCATTGGAAATATTATATATATCTAGATTTATATAATTTACGCAAAAAAGATCCATATTTTGTCCCGTTTCCAATGGTTTAAGCCGTTGGAAAGATTAAATATTATGTAAATTATATAATTTACCCAAAAAATCTATATTTTTTCCATTATCCAACGGTTTTAGCCGTTGGTAATATTATATATTATCTAAATTTATATAATTTACAAAAAAAATCCATATTTTGTCCAGTTTCCAACGGCTTAAGCCGTTGGAAATATGATATATTACGTAAATTTATATAGTTTACAAGAAAAATCTTTTTATTTCCTTTTCCATCGGCTGAAGCCGTTGGAAATATTATATATATCTACATTTATATAATTTAACCAAAAAAATCCATAAATCCCACATTTTCCAACGGCCTAAGCCGTTGGAAATATTAAATATTATGTAAATTATATAATTTACCCAAAAAATCTATATTTTTCCCATTATCGAACGGTTTTAGCCATTGGAAATATTATATATTATCTAAATTTATATAATTTACCAAAAAAATTCATATTTCCCCCATTTTCCAACGGCTTCAACCGTTGGAAATATTGTATATATTATGTAAATTTAATACTCGAAAACTTCCAACTGCTAGGCAGTTGGAAAAACTTTTCTCCTCATTCCAACGGTTTTTTTCCAACTACTTGACCGTTGGAAATAAGGGCAGTTGGAAATCAAGGGATTTTTAGTAGTGTTAGTTTTCGAGAAAGGATCGATCAGTGGTATAATTTTTTTCTCCTTTCATCATCTCTTAATATTTTTGGTATAATGAAAAATTGCATTATCGATCACACAGCCCAATCAAATCTTTGAATTTTTTTTCCTGCAATTTTTTTTCTGTATAATATCATTGTATTGAATATTATAATACTGAAATATTCATAATAAGGTCACTTAAAATTTGAGATTTTTCACAACTTGTCCTATATATATAAGATCCGGTAAGTTAAATTTTGTGATCTGGAATATTCTTTAGCTAAACTCTGCTTGATCTGCAAAATCAACTAATTTTATAATTAAGTACATTGAATCTCACAACTAAACTGGCAAAACAAATTTGGACAGGAAACAACTGAACACACAATGTGCTTCCTATAGCAATGTAGATGAAATGAAAAACAAGAGGAGAAAATGAAACATGATGAAAAGAAACCTTAGAATTAGAACAAGGTTTATTTATGTGTTAAAAAGGAGTCCTGCACGTTGTTTCTTACGCTACACGTTGGTTACCAGTACTATAAGTAAACTGGTGATAAATGCTCATCTTTGTGTAGATAGAAGTCTATTGGCTTTGTAACTCTTGTATGTATTAATTGCCCAAAAGCTGGTCATCATTGTACCGTAATTCTTCAATGAAGTGATTTAAAAAGGAGTCCTACACGTTATATATATATTTCTTACGCTACTCTGAAAATCCTAAATCATTTCGGTGGATCCAAAGAAGAAGACAAGTTCATCTTTGATGCCACCATCCCACCACCGAATGATCCTTCATCTCCCTTCTACCTCAATCCTTATGACAATCCTGGAACGTACTATTCTTGTCAACAATCTACTGAACGGCGAGAACTACCATACATGGCAAAGAGCGATGCAGAATGCGTTTTGTGCAAAGAACAAGTTATGGTTTGTTGATAGAACCCTAGAAAACCTGAAGATGGTTAGGAAAACAAGCAAGCCTAGATGAAATGCAACTCGAAGGTGATATTATGGATTTAAAACGCATTAACACGTGAGCTACATAGTAGTGTAGCATTCGTTGACTGAGCTCGAAACATGTGGAATGACCTTCAAGAAAGGTTTTTGTAAGGTAATTAATGCTCCAAATGTGCATGAATTGAAACGAGAAAAAAGCATTGTTGCAAAAAAAAGATCAAATTGTCACTGCATATTACACAAAGTTAAAAGGACTCTAGGACGAGTTGGCTATTTATAGCAAAATGCAGAGTTGCGCTTGTGAAACAACAAAATCAATTTTGGCCGAGAGGAAAGGTGAGAAATTGCACAATTTTTTGTACTGAACATCCAAATAAGTCAGAATATTCATTTTATAGGAAAGTCATGCTCATAAAAATTAAAAAAAATCATTTAAGTGTAAAAAAAAAAAATACAATTAACTCTATTGTAAAATATGACAAAAACAAAGATAAAATTCATATATGAAAATATTAGTCAAAATAGAGCAATTCAAGAAAAAAAAAACAAAACATAATATTTTTAATATAAAATATAAAAATAGTTCATAGAATGTATAACGTAAGGGTCAAGCAAAAGTAATTCTTACCAAATAATAGGATAAACATCACATAAAAAAATATTTGAAAAGTTAGACGATAGTCATTGTAATAACAATTATGAGAACAAAATAGATAATATTTTTTTAATAAAAATTATTAACCAAAAATAGAACATTTCAGATCATATTGACATAATAGACATTTAGAGCAGATTGAATGGAATGATCACTATAACTAAACTTAAACCGTTGTATTACATCTAGAACCGAATAAGAATTGCCATCAATCAAACGCTTAAAAGGCATAGTCCTAAAAACAATGTACTTTGAAATAAAACAAAATAGAATGTTTTATCTGAAGGGTCTAAAACTAAACTTTCCAATAGTACGGGTACAAAACCAACACCCACCAAAACAAAGTCAAAACACATTCAAAATATCAATTTTGTATAGGCATGAAATCTCATTATAGAATATCTAAAATAGAATTTTGCTTGAGACATACTCAAAATCAATAGATAAAATAATTTAAGCTAATTTTGATAATAAATAATTCATGGCATAAAAATAAGAACAATGGAACATATTTCAAAAGCCAAGAGTACAATAAATTTGGTTGCAAAGCTGAGTCAATCAAACATACATTTAACTAGAGTAATTTTGAAAACAAAATTTGGAATATCTAACACCTATAAATCATTTGGCATGTGTAGCAAAATAAATACAAATCAAATATTTGGAGCTCAAAGGTTCATAAAAATCATAAAATAATATTAGAATAAAAACACAAGTAATACATACTTGATCCCATAATTATTGACACATAACTTACATACTAAAAAACATAGATAATGCATGTGTAATTTTTCAATATATTTAAACGACAAAACTTTAAAATAAACTTTCAAATAACAAAGGCAAAATCAATAGAAGAAGTCGAAAGATCAAATTATTCATACTTTAAAATCAAAGCTTCATATAACTAGAATTCAATATAATTCAATACTTTAAAATCAATAAAGTGAATAGCAAAATAATAATTTAAGTTTAGAGTAGTGGACAGCCACTTACCTCAAGTTGCAACTTTTTAACTCCCAAAACAATGGTTTTGTTACTTAAAATAATTATATAAAATTCTATGTCAAAACTAAAAAAAATTAAGAAATAATCCAAAACTATTGTCTATTAGTGGCCTAAAATGAATATTTCTGGAATCTAAGAACTCGTTGAACTAGTGTGGGATGCCCCAAGGATTGATATTGTTATTAACCTGATTCTCTGTATATACCTTAACTCCCACTCTCCCAGTGATCAAACTGTAAATACTTTTTACACTTTAGGATGTTGATGCGCCCACCTGTAAACGCTAGGGAACTACGTGTGATTTAACCCAATTATTGCCCAGAACATGAATTCTTCGTTCCTCCTTCAAAATTCTCCTGTAACTCACGAACTCTATCATTAACGGGCCAACCTGTCCCTAATTCATTCTAAACAATCCTAATCATCAAGTATATTTTCCAATATCTAAAAACTATCAAAAATTTTCTCAAATAATTTTATTTCTTCTTCAATTATAAGAACATTTTTAGTATATATATATATACCGTAAAATTTTAAAATAGAACTTATCAAAATTACCTTTTTTAAAGAAGAAACTCTTTAGCTTAGTCTTAAACACACACACACACTAACACTCTCTTATTGTGTTTCTATCTCTCTCTCTCTCTCTCTCTCTCTCTCTCTCTCTCTCTCTCTCTCTCTCTCTATTTTCCCCCCTCTTTCCTTCCTTTCCAGCGTTCTTTCCTTATTTTTTTCTTCTTTCTTCCGGTTTTAATTTTCGGCTTCCTTTTTTTTGTTTGTTTCTTTTTCTTTTATTCTATTCTCTATTTATATACATACGTAGCCGAATTTCAGTCTTTATCCCCAAGCAAAATCCGCAAATTTTTTTTTCGTTTCTTATTCTTTTTTCTGTTTTGTTTTCTCTTCTAAGTAATAGGCACCAAAATCCTACTATGCTTAAAAATCCTTGTTTCTTTTTTCCTTCTTGTTTCACATTATTTTATTTTTATTTCAATAACCTAATTTTTTATTTATTTTTTATTTCTTTCATACATCCTTGAATGACCGGCCAAACTTCAATGAATTATTATTTTTTTAATTTGGTATTTGTACAATTAAACCAGATAAATTATATTTAATAAAATTTTGGAATAGTTACAGTAATAAGTCATCAGAATACGACATTTCATTCACAGATAGGCAGGTCGCATTTTATGACCGAATGCTTTTAATCTGCATGTGGGTTCTATCATGTCGTTTTTGTTTGTACTCAAAAATTTTGACGATTATGAAGAAAACTGTGAGAGAAGAACAGGATAGGGGCCTTTGATAGAGAGGCGGGGTAGGCGTGTGTGCGGCACAAGACCAAGCCGTCAGATCGGACAAATTAAACCGATTAGGCGTTGTCCGACGCGCAGCCGTCAGCCCCACCCACGATGAAGAGGATAGGGGCCCAGAGATACCACTAGAGATGGCGAAAAGGAATATTAGGGTTGGCAGAAACAACCAAACACAAGTGCGTGTGCTGGCCACGGGTCCTTATCCTATCACGCGGCTGTACTTCTCATGTCCAAAATAAAAAACTGTCGATCTGGTCCGATTCACATTCGATATTCCCCCTTTAATATATAGTACATCGGCCTAACAATACACTTCCTTTATTTTTTAGGAATTATTTTTATTACTTAAAAGCATGTGTACTGATATGTATAGGATTTAGTGGATACATATCTAAATGGAGGCTGATACATGTTCTTTTGGGATCCAAATTGGAAGTCCGCCGAGCCGGTATACATGGCTTTTATAAAAAAAATGACTGAGGTGAGGTTCAAATCTCTGCCACATGTTCAGTTTAGTTTAGGCGATGGCAAACCTAGAATGTTTTTGAAGTGTGGCTCATATATAAGCCAAAAGTACAGTAGAAATTTGAATTAAATAAAAATTAAATTTTAAAGTCAATTTATTTTAATTTAAGTTAACAAATTTATTTTTATTTTTATATTTATTTTCTTAAAATTAATTTTATTTTAAAGCCTATATTATGTAGATATAATAATCTATTTAAAAGTAAATTTTTATGATGTTATTAAATTTTTATAATTTTTTTTTTTAATGCCTTAAATTAGGGAAAAATTCATAAAAATTTAATAAGATTATAAAAATTATATTTTCAATGGATTATTGCAGTTACATGATATTGAATTTTAATTAAAATTAGTTCTGAGTAAAAAAATGTAAGAATAAAAATAAATTATTTTGGAGTCAATTAATTTAAGTAAAAATAAATCGGGTATTAAAATATAAAACAATTATCTAAAGAAAATACATCTCTTACAATCACTCTCTTGTAAATTTTTTAGTACAAAAAAAATCATCTAAACAAAAATTCTTTCAATTAGTTACTGATAGTATATGCACAAATAAATATTATATTGAGTAACCTTTAATTTTAATTTAACATAAGCTATTAAGATTTATTGATTTCTAAATAAAGTACTTCTATAGTCACTAAATATATATGCATTGTATTTAACTTTAATTTGAATAGGCCTTTAGGATTATTTAGAAACTTTAAAAATAAATTTTGAAAGAGAAAAATCACTGTTACTTTTACAGGTAAAGCATTAGATATTTAGTTTATTTTTCAAAAAAAATTAAAGGGCAATCTTCCACTTTTCAAAGGGAATTGCCTATAAATATACGAATTCTTATTTTTTTAGAGAAAAATAATCCAAACATAGAGGATAATTTCTCACTAAAAACAAGTTGAGAATAACATATTTTTTTAACACCATTGGTACTTTTATTAGGAATTAATATGACTCATTTGTAAATTTTGAGCTTAACTTGATTTATAAAGTTCAATGATTATAGGCTGATTAGTAATTTAAGAGCTAACTAAACCAATTAAGTAAACTACAAGAGCTAAAGTTGCATTTAGCCATAATTTTAAGATAAGAAAGAAGAGCAACAAGAAAAAATATATGGTTTGTAATAAGTGACTCAAATTTGTGTCAACAATTTTTTTTTTTTGTGAAGATATTATGTATTCTTTTTTTATTTCTAGAATTTTATTTGGAATAGTAGGATCCAATATAAAATTAAAATGAAGTCCACATTTAATTTTAAGGAAATTTTTCAAAAAAGGCCCCTTGTGGTTTGTTATAACCTCCCCCATGTATTAGGAAACCTAGACTTAACCCCTTCTGACACAAGCTCCATCTGTCTTTCCGTTACATACTTACTACCCCTCTAAACTTTACTCAAAATCAAAGCACTTCTCTCTCTCTGTCTCTGTCTCTCTCTCTCTCTCTATTCAACCATTGTATCTCCCATTTAGCCATTCTTTTGTTGGATCACCACAGGACCGAGGAGCGCTAGTAGCCCAACCCTGTCTATAGATCCAATTTTTTGTTGCCAAATCCACCATTTTTTAGCTTCCCATCCCAGCTAGGTTTGTTGAATCACCACACAACCAAGGAGTGCTAGTTGCCAACCCTTCTACCGAGGAGAACTGGCTGCCGACCCCGTCTACTGAGAAGTGCTGACTGCTGACCCCATCTACTGATCCAATTTTTTGGTGCGACCACCGATGCTCTAGCTTTGTCTCCATCCTTAAATTTGGCCATCATTGCCTTGATTGCATATGGGAATCAAGCTTAAGTATCGATCAAGGTTAACTTGCTGTGAGAATTTAGTTGACTATGTTTTTGTTTCTATTACACCTATGACTGGAAGGTTTTAATCATCAAGTTTCTTTACAATAGCAAGTGAAATTGTTGATGCTTTTACCAACACATATGCTTCATTATTTTTGGTTGTTTACCTAATCCCTTATGTTGGTGGATGGTAGAGATTAGCTTTAAGTCTATTAATTGCTGAGTTGTGTATGATGCATTGAAAAATATTTAGGACTGAGGAGATGATAAAGCAAGGGGAGATGTTGTTCGGAGGATATGACGGGGAAAAGTTTAATTTCCTTGTGAGAGTTTTTTAAGGGGTTTTCTAGTCTTTTCTACTCCATTAAACGAAAAGCCAGATGGAGGTCGAGTTTAGAGTGGGGTAATTATAGATTTCTCAAAATACAGGGGGTAAGTGTAGGTTGCATCGAATTACATGGGAGTTTTTTTTGTTTTTTAAGTTTTCCTTAATTTTATACATATTTTACTTGCATTCTGTAAATAAAAGTGGGGTCTGTAGACATCGATTGTATACGTGTGAGTCCACTTATGAGTTCTGCTAGCCCCTCTTCAAGGGAAACCTGACTCACATACCAAATGCACACAATGTTGGATCCACATAGAGGCAAGAATTTTGAAAATGCCAAAAATCATGTACTAACTTAGTAATTTTGTTAGAAGTTAGGTGCCATGTGTGAAATTTTGCTCTCCTGGATATGGTGGAAGATTACAAAGATGACGGATACTAGGGCATGTGGTAGGAAGATGAGGACCACGTGTATAATTTTCTTGCTTTCACCTCAAGCTAATATTTCTAGTTATGCACAGCAAAAAATACCCACATGGTTTGGATCAATTACTACAGAGGTAGCTCCATTTTTTGGTTTTCCTGTTCATTTGAATACCCATAAGAGATAAGATGAATAGTGAAATTGCCCAGTACTATTTTTGTTAAAGCGTATGCATCACATCGGGCATACTATTAATTACTCAGTTATATTGCATTTTATTCAAATTTTAAGTGCTTGGTACTTCATCTATCCCATATTTTTTGAAACATTTTCATTTTCTTATTCAATTTTGACTTGATATTATTTATATTATTGTTTTCTAACAAAATTTTAAAAAATTATATTTAAAAATGAAAAGCCTTCATTTATCGTTAATATATGGAAGCATTTCAATTATATATTAAAATTTTAAAGATAAAAAATTATATATTAATTACTATAAATAGTGACTGTTAAAAAAAAATGGAATAGGGGTAGCATATGCTAATCCTTACATCTAAGTCCAACCAATTCATTCACATTCCTTTTCGCAGCTTGACCAATCTTTGTAAGATGCTCTTCCATTCCTGAAACTAATTGAATCACTGACCTTTGGATTAGGAACTAAGAGATTTGATTAGGTAGAAGCTGTACACTTTCCATCAACTTGCTTAGTGCATTTTACCACTACTAAAAAATCAAGGTTTTCCAACGGCCAAATTACCAACACCACAAGTTGGTAAATTACCAATGAGTTAGGCCATTGGTAAAAAAATCTGCCAAATTACCAACGACTTAACGTGCTGATAATTTACCAACGGCCTAACACTTATTTATGTATTTACCAATGGCTCAACATGTTGGTAATTTACCAACACCTGGCCATTGGTATTTACAATACGTTAGGCTGTTGGTAAATACTATTATTAATATATTATTAGTAATATATTATTATTATTATTATTATTATTATTTAAATATCATATTGTTCCATAATATATAATGTATAATAATAATAATATAATAAATAATAATAATAATAATAATTTTGAAGAATAATAATAATAATAATAATAATAATAATAATAATTTAGTGTGTGTATGTGCGTGCATATATTTGTAATAATAATAACAATAATTATAATATAGTTTGTGTATGTGTGCATATATAATGCATAATAATATATTTAATATAATGTATAATAATATATAAAAACACATATATCATATATGATAATGTGTAATAATATATTTAATAATTTATCAGTTTGAATTTTTTTTTTGAATTTTTTGGTACGACAAAGTAATAAAATTTTTAATTCTATAATTTTTACTAAGTATATTTGTCATTATTATATAAATAATATATATATTATATATAATTATATATAATGCTTATTATATTATTATTTAAAAATATAATCATATCATGTATCATAAATTAGTATCATACCAATATAATGAGTAGGAAACTGATTAATTAACTAAATTATTATATTTGCAAGTCAATTGGTTCACTTTTTTTAATTGAAGAATTAATAATAAATAAATTTTTTTATTTTTATAACTCTTTAGTTGTAATAATGTTTTTAACTGTTTCTACAATTCCTCAAAAAAAAGGTGTTTCTATAAAATACTATCAATATACATAAAAATATTACAAACATATTAGATGATACATATTATAGTTAAAGCCTATATATATAATATATATATAATATAATATATATATATATATATATATATATATATATATATATATTCTCTTCTATATATATATATATAATATATATATATATGTAGATGTTGTATTGTGTATGTATGTATGTATGTATGTAAAAGTCCATAAAGCCCAAAACATTCATAACTCTAATATAACCCACATATATACCCTAATAGACGCCCCCTTTCTCATTTACCCTCCCATCTCGCTGCTTCTCACCTTCCTCTCCTTATCTGCCCTCGCTTGTCTCTTTCTCTCCCTCTCCTCACAGCCTTCCTTTCCCTCTTCATAGCAGCCTTCCCCTCCTTTTCTTCGAGTGGCTTCCTCTACCTCCCTGTTCTCGTTCGTCCGTCTCACCCCAACCTCCTCTCATAGCCGCCTCTTATGTCGCCGGTCACTTATCGTCTGGTCTCCACCATCCCTCGTCGTTTAGACTTCGTTGTGTTACCGTGGGCTGTTCACCGTTATCTTTTTGTAGGCCGTCATCTCGCCGGAACCCTATTGCCTTGGCAGATTTGCTCATCACCGTTTGCCGTGCCCTTTCCGTTGCCTCGCCATTGTCCTCTCCATCGCCTCTCCGTCCTCTCGCCATCCTCTTCGTTTGCCGCACTTACTTTCCTCATTTTTGTGATTTATGTTTTTAATTTTTTTGGATTTGGTATTAACTTGTGATTTTGTTGTAATATTTGCATTTTATGTGATATTCTTGAATATCTATTTTGAGTTGTGATTTTGTTGGTTTTTCTAACTTCTTGTGATTTTTTTTTTAATTTAAGTGATTTTGTCATTTTGTTATTTCTATGATTTTTAATTAAGTGATGTTCTGATTTTGTTTTTTTTTCTTATTTTTTGTAATTTTGTAAATATAAAATATATTATCAAGCTATTATTATTTTTTAAAATTTTTTTAAAAAACATTTCCAACGGCCCAACCTGTTGGAAATGTATCAACGGGCAAATTTGCCAACAGTGAAATCCGTTGGTAAATTTACCAACGACCTAATCCGTTGGTAAATTTACCAACGACCTAATCCGTTGGTAATTTACCAACTTGCAAGTATTGGTAAATTATTATGATGTTGGTAATTTACCAATTGCCATATTACCAATGTCTAGGCATAGCAAATTACCAACGATTAAGGTTAGACCATTGGTAAAAATTTTCCAACAATTAATTTACCAACAGTCATTTACCAATGTCTGGGCATTGGTAATTTCAAATTTACCAACACACAGTCCAAAAAGTATATTCCAATTTTTTTTGTGAGAAAGCAAATATTTTTTATTAATTTTTATTTTTTAGGTTAGTTAAGAAAAAAATAATAATAAAATACTTAGTTTTTACAAAAATAAAATATTGTAAAATTACTTTCTAGACTTCTTAAGCTGTAAATTTCAATAAATTTGTAATTTAAAAAAATAATTATTTTATTTAAAAATAATGTGCAATGCAGTAATATATTAAAATTAAAACAAAAGGAACTGACCCGCCAAAATGGATTGCTTCCATAACTTCTTTTCCTGATAGACATAATTATCGATTTTGGCTATTTGACCCGGTTTATGGCTACTTGACCCGGTCGATTTGCATCATGCTTTCAAGAGGATGGTGTAGTGCAAAATACAGGAAATTAATGAAACGCATGATTTTTACGGCCCTCGTTTTTTATATCGTACATATGCTTTTATATCGTACATATGCACAAGGCATCAGTTCAAGTGGGATGAACCACTGACCTTTGGATTAGGAACTAAGATATTTGATTAGGTAGAAGCTATACACTTTCCATCAACTTGCTTAGTGCATTTTACCACTACTAAAAAATCAAGGTTTTTCAATAGCCAAATTACCAATAGCTGCAAGTTGGTAATAATTACCAACGAGTTAGGCCATTAGTAAAAAAAATTGCCAAATTACCAATAGCCTAACGTGTTGGTAATTTACCAACGGCCTAATGCATTGGTAATTTACATATTTACCAACGGCCTAATTACCAATGGCCTAATGCGTTGGTAATTTACCAACACCTTGCCATTGGTAATTTGGCCATTGGTATTTACCAATACTTTAGGCCGTTGGTAAATACTATTATTATTATTATTATTATTATTATTATTATTATTATTATTATTATTATTATTATTATTATTATTTAAATATCATATTGTTCCATAATAATAATAATAATTTAGTGTGTGTATGTGCGTGCATATATTTGTAATAATAATAACAATAATTATAATATAGTTTTGCATGTGTGTATATATTTATATATCATATATATAACGCATAATAATATATTTAATATAATAATATAATAATAATATATATAGCAATATATCATATATGGATAATGTGTAATAATATATATTAATATTTATCAATTTTTTTTGAATTTTTTGGTACTAATAAAATCTTTGTTCTATACTTTTACTAAGTATATTTGTCATGAATTAGACTAGCTATTGCTTATTAAGGAATTTATACTTATTTAAATATATATTATTTATATATATTATAATAATAAGAATAATAATAATAATAATAATAATAATAATAATAATAATAATAATACTTATTATATTATTATTAATAATATAATAATGTATATTTAAAATATAATCATATAAAGTATCATAAATTAGTATCATACCAATATAATGAGTATGAAACTGATTAA
The DNA here is from genome assembly GCA_005392925.1 of Aquilaria sinensis. Classification (NCBI taxonomy): domain Eukaryota; kingdom Viridiplantae; phylum Streptophyta; class Magnoliopsida; order Malvales; family Thymelaeaceae; genus Aquilaria; species Aquilaria sinensis. The sequence continues at coordinate 1,081,439 of SMDT01001070.1, forward strand.
TTAACTAATTATTATATTTGCAAGTCAATTGGTTCACTTTTTTTAATTGAAGAATTAATAATAAATAAATTTTCTTATTTTTATAACTCTTTAGTTGTAATAGGTTTTTAATTGTTTCTACTATTCCTCAAAAAAGGTGTTTCTATAAAATACTATCAATATACATAAAAATATTACAAACATATTAGATGATACATATTATAGTTAAAGCCTATATATATATATATATATATATATATATATATATATATATATATATGTATGTATGTATGTATGTATGTATGTATGTAAAAGTCCATAAAGCCCAAAACATTCATAACTCTAATATAACCCACATATATACCCTAACAGACGCCCCTCTCTCATTTACCCTCCCATCTCGCCGCCTCTTACCTTCCTCTCCTTTTCTGTGTTGTGGAGAATAGCACAAACAAGGAGATGAAATGCTTGCGAGAGCTTTTTCTGTGTTATTGCTTTATGAATAACTAACTCTTACATCAATAGAGAAGACTGTACTTATAACGTTAACAAGCAACAGAATAAGAAATCTAAACTAACTCAGCTAACTTAACGCAACAGAACACTGACTTTGCTAACAGACTAACTAACAGACTAACTAATAGAGATATCTGTTTATTTGACTTGCTCTTCACGCATTCTCAGGGACTCAGGCTTTGAATCACCTCTTCAACACTCCCCATTGATTCAAAGCTGGTGATGCAAAGTTTCCTTCGCATATCTTCAAACTTTGATTGGAATAAGGCTTTAGTGAACATATCAGCCATTTGGACCTCTGTTCTACAAAACTCCAGTTTCACTTCTCCTTGAGCAACTAAATCCCTTATGAAATGATGCTTGATCTCTATGTGTTTGGTTCTTCCATGCATTACTGGATTTTTGGTCATGGCTATAGCTGATGCACTGTCACATAACAAGCTTGTGGCTTCAGTCTGCTTATGCCCAAGATCACCTAGTAAACGTCTGAACCACACAGCTTGACAGGTAGCTGTACATGCAGCTACATATTCTGCCTCTGCTGATGACAAAGCTACTGTACTTTGTTTCTTAGATGTCCAGGATATAAGTCCTGAACCGAGATTGAAGCAGTTTCCTGTGGTGCTTCTTCTGTCATCTTGATCACCAGCCCAATCACTGTCAGTGTAACCTTGTAACTGTACTTTGGGTGCTTTAACATACCCGATGCCAAAATCTCTGGTGGCTGCAACATACTTTAAGATCCTTTTGGCTGCTCCAAGATGATGCCTTGTAGGAGCATGCATAAATCTTGATATTAATCCAACAGAAATGCAATGTCTGGCCTTGTGTGAGTAAGATAGATCAAGCGTCCAACCAAACTTCTGTATCTCCTTGAATCTGCTACCCCAGATCCATCCTCCTCTTTCAGTTTCTCACTGGTATTCATAGGAGTTGAAACAGTGTTGCATTGAGACATATGAAACTGTTCCAGCAGATCAGTAACATATTTTTGTTGAGACAGAAAAATACCATCTTGTGTTTGTTGTACTTCAAGTCCTAAAAAATACTGCATCTCCCCAAGGTCAGTCATCTCGAATTCCTCCATCATATTCCTTTTAAAGTCCATTAGAAGCTGCTGTGAAGAGCCAGTGTACAGTATATCATCAACATACAGACTCACGATCACAATGTCTTTCGAACTGAGTTTCTTCAGGTAAAGTGTTGGCTCATTTGGACTCCTTTGAAATCCTTTAAGATAAAAGAAATCATCAATTCTGCTATACCAGGCTCGAGGAGCCTGTTTTAGTCCATACAGAGCCTTTTTGAGCCTATAGACTTTGTCCTCTTCTCCTTGAATTACAAAACCAACTGGCTGATCAACATAGACTTCCTCCATCAGTTTCCCATTGAGAAAGGCTATCTTAATATCAATTTGATGTACTCTCCATTGATGTTGGGCTGCCAATGCAAGTATTAATCTTACTGTCTCAAAGCGTGCAACTGGAGAAAAGGTTTCTTCATAGTCTACTCCATATTCTTGAGTAAACCCACGTGCCACCAGTCTTGCTTTGTGTTTCTGGATTTCACCATTCGAATGGAACTTAGTTTTGAAGATCCATTTCAAGCTCACAGTCTTCTTTCCTTCTGGTAGACTTACTAGCTCCCATGTTTCATTTTTCTTTATTGCTGCTACTTCCTTTTCCATAGCTTCTCTCCAAACTTTAATCTTCATGGCGTCTTCAGCATTTATTGGATCACCAGTAAATAAGGCAAAAGTTGAAGAGTAAACATCACTGAGTGACCTGGTTTTTCTTTGGGCACCATTTGAGGTGCAACTACTGGAGGAAGAGCGAACTGGAGTGACTTGATCATCTCCATTTAATTCTTCATCATGCTTTTCTTCTTGCTCCTCATTGTTGACTTGAATTGTTGATGGACTAGTTTTTTCCACTTTCTTCCAGCTGCTGCATTCATCAAACTCAATGTCCCGACTAATCAGAATTTTCTTATTCTCAGGATCAAAAACCCTGTAAGCTTTGGACACTAGGCTGTAACCAACAAAGATGCATTTCTTGGATTTTTTATCCAATTTAGTTCTACCAGAAGGAGTGAGTACATAACATACACAGCCAAAGATGCGAAGATGGCTTACTGAAGGCTTAGAATCATACCAGGATTCATATGGGGTTTGATTCAAAACTGCTCGTGTTGGTGACAGATTTATGAGGTAGACAGCAGTGGCCACTGCTTCAGCCCAATACTCATCAGAGAGATCCTTGTTTTTTAGCATTGATCTTGCCATTTCTACAATGGTGCGATTTTTCCTTTCTACAATTCCGTTCTGTTCAGGTGTATATGGAGCTGTCAGCTCTCTTCTTATGCCTTCTTCGTCACAGAACTCTTGAAACTCCTTTGAACAGAATTCTCCCCCTCGATTTGTTCTCAGAGTCTTTAATTTTAGTGAGCCTTGTTTCTCAACCAAGGCTTTGAACTTCTTGAAATATTTGAAGGCTTCTGTTTTCACAGTAAGAAAGTACACCCAACTTAGTCTTGAGTAATCATCAACAAAGAGAAGGAAGTACCTGCTCCCAGCTAATGGAGTGGTCTTCATTGGTCCACACAGATCTGCATGGACTACTTCGAGTTTGGATGTAGCTCTCTTTGCCTGTCCAACAGGAAATGATCTTCTGGTTTGCTTTCCAAATGCACATCCTTCACAGACATGATCTGACTCTTTCACAAATGGTAAGTCAGTTACCATTTCTTTGTTGGTCAGTAACTGTAGTCCCTTGAAATGCAGATGGCCATAACGTTGATGCCACAACTCAGACTCCTCAATTTTACTAGTGATCATACATTTCTCATAACTGGTAAAATCAATGGGAAACATTTTATTTTCAGTCATCTGAGCTGATAGCACAAGCTCTCCTGAACTTGTTTTTACCGAACAAGTTCCTTTTTCGAAAGTGACACTTAATCCCCCTTGAACCAACTGACCAACACTAATTAGATTGTGTGTCAGACCAGGAGCGTACTGAACATTTCTAATTAGCTTTTCCTTACCATTTATAGAAATAACAACCGTACCTTTTCCTTCAATTTGAACTTGATCATCATTGCCAAGCCTCACTTGAGTTTTGATTGAAGCATCCAAATCTTTAAACTTGTCTTTGTCTCCTGTTAGATGATTGGAACATGCACTGTCCAGGAACCAGATATCTTTGGAGGAGCTGTGAGTGTTTGCATGGGTCATGAACAAATAATCATCTTGTTCTTCTGGTTCTTCTGTGAATTTTGCTTGTCCCTTCTTGCTCCAGCAATCATCTTCCTTATGGCCAAATTTCTTGCAAAATGTGCACTGTATGCTACTACCACGACCTCTTCCTCTGAATCCACCTCTACCTCTATAGCTCTTCCTTTCTCGTTCTCCTTGAGTCTGGAAGGCTTGTTCCTCCTCCTTGGCTGCAGATCTGTTGATTCTGGTCTTATGTGCCTGAAGCGACCCCATGAGTTCATCCACAGTCAAGATGGATAGATCTTTGGACTCTTCAATAGCAGCTACAACGTGATCAAATTTGGAGGACAAGCTTCTGAGAATCTTAGCCACAATTGCCTCATCGCTTATCATGTCACCATATGTTCGCATCTGACTCACAATCTTTGACACCCTTGCAAGGAAGTCTTGGACTGACTCATTGTTCCTCATGTTGGATGTCTCAAAATCTTTCCTAAGGAACTGCAGCTTTACTATCATCACTTTGGATGATCCTTGATACTCAACTTTAAGGATATTCCAAGCTTGTTTTGCTGTGGTTGCAGCAGCAATTCTAGAAAAGATGGTTTCATCTACAGCTTGTTGGATGAAGAAAAGAGCTTTTGCATCCTTTTTCAGAATTTCTCAATTTGCTCCTTCTTCTGATTCTCCTTCATCGTATCCAGTTTCTACAAGATCCCACAAATCCTGTGATCTGAAGAGAGTCTTCATCTTTATGCTCCAGTATTCGTATGACTCACCTTTGAAGATGGGGATTTGTGGCTGAGCCACATTCACTGCAGAATTGGCCATTGCTGACTGGTCTCGCAAGAAGCCTGGATTGCAACCTTGCTCTGATACTACAATGTTGTGGAGAATAGCACAAACAAGGAGATGAAATGCTTGCGAGAGCTTTTTCTGTGTTATTTCTTTATGAATAATTGACTCTTACATCAATAGAGAAGACTGTACTTATAACGTTAACAAGCAACAGAATAAGAAATCTAAACTAACTCAGCTAACTTAACGCAACAGAACACTGACTTTGCTAACAGACTAACTAACAGAAATATCTGTTTATTTGACTTGCTCTTCACGCATTCTCAGGGACTTAGGCTTTGAATCACCTCTTCAACATTCTGCCCTCGCTCATCTCTTCCTCTCCTTCTCCTCATACCCTTCCTTTCCCTCTTCATAGCAGCCTTCCCCTCCTTTTCTTTGAGTAGTTTCCTCTACTTCCCTGTTCTCACTTGTCCGTCTCACCCCAACCTCCTCTCATAGCCGCCTCTTCTGTCGCCGGTCACTCATCGTCTGGTCTCCGTCGTCCATCGTCATTTAGACTTCGTCGCGTTATTGTGGGCTGTTCACTATCATCTTTTTGTAGGTTGTCATCTTGCCGGAACCCTCTTGTCTTGGCAAATTTGCTCATCGCCACCGTTTGCCGTGCCCTCTTTGTTGCCTCACCATTGTCCTCTCCATCGCCTCTCCATCCTCTTGCCGTCCTCTTCATTTGCCACGCCTTCTGTTATTCGCAAATCTGCTTTCCTCATTTTTGTGATTTATGTTTTTGCTTTTTTCGGATCTGGTATTAACTTGTGATTTTGTTGTATTATTTGCATTTTATGTGATATTCTTGAATATCTGTTTTGAGTTGTGATTTTGTTGGTTTTTCTAACTTCTTGTGATTTTTTTTTAATTTAAGTGATTTTTGTGATTTTGTTATTTTTGCCATTTTGTTGGTTTTTTTGTAATTTAAGTGATTTCTATAATTTAAATGAGTTTTTTTGTTTTGTTATTTCTGTGATTTTTTATTAAGTGATGTTCTAATTTTTTTTTGTTTTTCTTATTTTTTGTAATTTTGTAAATATAAAATATAATTTTAGTGAATAGTATAAATTATAATATTTTGTTAATATAAAATGCAATATATATATATATATATATATATATATATATATATATATATATATATATAATTTAGTAATGTATAAAATATATTATCAAGCTATTATTATTTTTAAAATTTTTTAAAAAATGTTTCCAACGGTCCAAATTGTTGAAAATTTATCAACAGCCAAACCCGTTGGTAAATAATGGGCAAATTTCCCAACGGTCAAATCCGTTGATAAATTTACCAACAGCTTAACCCGTCGGTAATTTACCAACTTGCAAGCGTTGATAAATTCTTAGGCTATTAGTAATTTACCAATGGCCATATTACCAATGTCTAGGCGTAGCAAATTACCAATGGTTAAGGTTAGACAGTTGGTAAAATTTTTCCAACAATTAATTTACCAACAGCCATGTATCAATGTCTAGCCGTTGCTAATTTCAAATTTACCAATGCACAGCCCAAAAGGTATATTTCCAATATTTTTTTGTAAGAAAGCAAATATTTTTTATTAATTTTTCTTTTTTAGGTTAGTTAAGATAAAAATAATAATAAAATACTTAGTTTTTACAAAATAAAATATTGTAAAATTATTTCCTAGACTTCTTAAACTGTAAATTTCAATAAATTTGTAGTTTAAAAAATAATTATTTTATTTAAAAATAATGTGCAATGCAGTAATATATTAAAATTAAAACAAAAGGAACTGACCCGCCAAAATGGATTACTTCCATAACTTCTTTTCCTGATAGACATAATTATGGATTTTGGCTGTTTGACCCGGTCGATTTGCATCATGCTTTCAAGAGGATGGTGTGGTGCAAAATACAGGAAATTAATGAAACGCATGATTTTTACGGCCCTCATTTTTTATATCGTACATATGCTTTTATTAGCTGGGTTCCACCTCGACTCATATCAAAGATCCTAAATGTCTAGGAAATTTGGCCGCTTAGGCTCAGATTACAATTATGTTAAGAATAACTCTAACAACTTTTTCATTTTAAAAAATATGACTTTTTTTTATTTCAACAGCTTCATCATTTTATTTTTTAAAATAGGGAATGAGATGAGAAAAAATATATTATTTTCTATATTTACAGAAATGCTAAAAAATTTGGTAAATGAAAAATTAATAATTTTTTCACATTTTTTCACATTTATTTTCATTTTTATTAATTTTGCTAGCAAACAAGAGATAACAACTACAATTGGAAAGAATGCTAGTAACAAATCAATAACCATGCATAAACAAGAAAGAACAAACTATACAATATTTTGAATTTAATTCAAATATAAAATATTTGATTGTTGTAATAATTTAGTTAAATTTAAATATGTAATATTTAATTATTATATAATAAATGCAAGATTTTACAAAATAGGGAAACGATTGGAGTTGGTGCAAAAAAGTTATAGAGATTTTAATCTTTACTTCCCTATTTTTTAAAAATTATGAAGGAGTTGTTGGAGATGCACTAATATATAAGCACAAAAAATAACACAAGGTAAATAATACTAGCAACCAATCATTGCGCCCCGCAGAAATAATTTTGAATAGTAATACGGACTCAGATCCAAACATCCAACTTGCCAAGCCAAATGCACACTAGTGTAAAGCTACGACTTCATATCTGACAATCTTGTGTAGAGTAAAAGGCATGCAATGCCTTTTCTTGCCTTAAACAGTCTTCGGCACTTGCACAAGGCATCAGTTCAAGTGGGATGTATATACTGGACTTGACTAAGGACAAGAGAAAACTAACCTCGGTCCACATGTCTTGACATTTTCCAAAACCAAGTTGCAGCGCCTCTCAAGTGCCCTCACCAAACCAAGCAGCTTTCTATTGTTCCTACAGTACAGATTATGCGAACCTGTAGAAACCATTGCATTTGACTAGCTGCACTCCCTAATTGTAACCTTACATATGCAATATATACCAGCAAGTGTTTTCCTAATAGGAGTTCAGTAAAACCAGAACGCCATAAACATTTACAGAACCAGGACATACACTTAAACCCATGATACAAGCTTCAATCTTACTTATCTGTCCCAACGAGAATGAGACTTTTTGTTATTTTCACAAAGTTTAAGCATGCTGGGCCACATAAAAATTGCAGAAAGTGCTCTTCTATTTGAGACACGTACGGCATGTAATACTCAGACAACAATAATTAGAAAGGATGCAACATTATTCTCACCATCCCTAGGGTTGCATTTTTGCTGGATGTCAAAGAAGTTGGATCGGATTACCATAATTAATTTATCATTCCCACAAACTTCTTTTACCTTTTTCATATATACTCTTACCCATCTGCACGATAACCAGAACCGAAAGGCATGAAATATATTCGGGACTAGGTCAATTATTTCGGGACATAAAACTTTATAGCATATACTACCTACTCCCCAAGTCAAAGTGATTAATACCAATGAGAAATTCATAATTATGCTAACCAACAAATACAGCAAAGCGAAAAAGAAGATCAAGAGCTCCCAGGTATACTTGCATCTTCTTCCATTGGTCGACTGCAATAACAATCAACAGAAACCATTTTATTTGCACATTCACGCAGAATAAAGAAATAAATTGTATGCATCAAATGTTAGAAACACGTGGAATTGTAGCTTTCAGGCGAATGTTTAACAATATTACCGACGAAACTGCAAAGACATTCATTGAAGGAACTTCAGAAAGCTTCTTAAGCTCAGGTCTCAATAGATTTTCAGCATTAATCAACACAGGAGAACGAAGCTTTTGATATAAATATCATAAGGGAGACAGAAGACCTCCAAAGTAACTGCCGCAAGATAAAGGGAAGAAAAAGAGAAGTCAATAAATTAACAAAATGTAGCACCAAATCAACTGCAAATCAGATCAAAAGCCCAAGGATTAAAATCTAAAAAAGCATAAACCAAGTCTCAATAAGAAATAGAAGGTCAAGCCTCCTCAGTTCAGGTCTCCAGAATCTTTCCGCATGGACCATCTCGGAAGAACGAAAGTTATAATTTCAGTCATCATCAGAGGCACCGCACAACAGGGACCAGACCCACCATCCTAAACCCAAGCGTCAACAAAATAAAAAACCCTAAACCCGAAGCCTAAAAACATTAACAAGCCATGAATCTATCGTAAAAGACAAAAATTCACCTGATTCTAACTCTGAATTACATAGCCGAGAGCTCAGAACTGATAATTCGAATTGCATTTTTATTATGGACATCACACAACCAGCCAACTAGGGAGAGGCGAGGCTTCGACAACCAGAAAACCCTACTTCACTACTGGCTATTCTGTGTTGTTGGGCTTAGATGATGGCCCGATTTATTAGTGGGCTACAGAACCTCTAACTTTGTATATATGGGCTCTTAAGCCGTTATAGAAATTTTCTTATCTCACACATAATCTAAGCGTTCTTTTTAATTTTTATTTTTATATAAAGAAATAAATTTGACTCTACTTTGAAAGAAGTGATTAAAGTGTGTGTCGGTGTGTGTGTACATGTATATAATATTTTTAAATTATTATTTGCTTAAGTTATACACCAGTTTTTCTTTTTTTTGGAATAGGTGAGGAAAAAATCCAAAAAAAATATTATTCAAGTAGTTATTAGACAAATTTATTACTAATTTTTAAATTATATTTAATTTTAAAATCTAAAATGAATTGTCTTTTTAGGGTTTAAGATAGGGAGAGAGAGAACACAAATACACTTATGCTTTTCATGACACTTTACACCCGAAAATAAATGACACTTGGAAAAAAATGCACTAAACAAAAATCTACACAAAAAGTAACGATTCAATATAAAATCCTTAACAGACGAAGGTTCTTTTCCGTTTGAAATAGTTTGATCTATTTGCTTCTACGACTCTAATGATCAATGCATTAGATAGACGGCCGGTAAACCCGACAATGTTAAAACTTGTTTATGTTAGTTTACTTTTTTTAATTAATATAAAATTTTGAAAAACTTACAATTATCTCCTCAAGTATGCTCTAACCTACAATTTGTCTCCTTTATTTTTATAAACCTATACTTTGTACCAGTATTTTTTACATTATCTGATAACAACTTCTGAAATTATATTTAAACTATACAATAGTCATCTTTCAGTAATTTTAATTTTTTCAATATTTTTTATAGTTAATAAATATTTAAAATTATCAGTTTTTTCTTTATATAAATATATTTTTATCTTTATAAATACATATCAATATTTTTTAAAAGTTGATTGGCTGTGAAAAAAATTAAAAATCTTGAAATTATTGGAACATTATTATTAGATAATTTAAATTAGAGTTTTAGGAATTATTATCCGACACCATAAGCAAACTAGGGGTAAAATGTATGTTTCTTTAAAATAGAGAGGTAAAATATATTTTAGACCAAACCACATGGGGGCTTTTGTAATTTTTCCTAAACTTTTTTCCATAAACCTTCTTTTAATTTCTGATACTCAAGCCAACAAAATTTAAACGACCTGATATTCTTTGTTTAGTTGTTTATATCCTTAGAATATGTACATAATGAACTGGAAATAATAATATTTTTCTCGAGAAATGGCAATGCAAATGCAGGCCCCTTAATTCGTCAAATGAGGTCATGTACGGACGTGACCCCGAAAATGGAGATTGCGTGGGCTCGACTCACCGACGTCAACTGAAAGTATATAAACCAGAAACTTCCGCCCCCTCCGAACTTCCATAACCGCTCTTTCCATCTGCATCTTTCTCTCTCTCTCTCTCTCTCTCTCTCTCTCTCTCTCTCTCTCTCTCTCTCTCTCTGTACGCCAATCAAATTTCAAACTCAAATGAAGCTCAAGAGCACTAAATCCTCCAAGAAGAAGAAGGTGGAGATGAAGCCCGAGCTCGTCATTAAGAAGAAGCTCCGCTCGAATCTCACTCGACGGAGACGATCGGAGATCTCGCCTGTCGTCGTCCGGCGCCCCTTCGACAAAGACGCAGCTCTCTCAGTCGATTCCATCTCCAGCTCTCACTCCGGCGGCGGCATTTCTTGTTGTTCCAGCAGGGTCTCCAATTCCAAGAAGCGGCGCCTTACCACAACTAGAGGAAATGACGATGAGGAGAGCGAAGTCTCATGCGTCGATTCTAATTTCCTAGCTGATTTCCGCGTTACAGTAGGAAGCAAGAATTCACGGAAGAAGAAAGCCAGTGAGAATGCGAAGGAATTTGAGATTAACGACGCCGTTTCTTTAGGAGCAGCTACGCGGTCCGATATTTCGTGCATCGAGCAAATCCCCGCCAGAATGTCGTCCGTTTCCAACGATAATGACGCCGTCTCGCTGACTTCGGGCGTGGAATTCTTGTCCGATCCGAAGTTGAACACGGAAGCTGAAAGCAGAGGAGCTGCCAAACATGATTTCTCTGAGATCTCCAGAAACGACGTTGTGGATGCGAATTTCTGTGTCTCAAACTCAGGGCCCATTGTGGACCAGGAGCGGAAGGGAGGATTCGTATTGGATTCTTCCGCCCTAGCTTGTACTGAACAGTTATCGTACGACGACGTTGCCGACTGCTCTTCCAGTCAGGAGACCGCTTTTCCCGAGCTCCAATCCGACTTGTTTCCAGGGTCCTCTTACTTTGATTTGTTGGATTCTACTCCGTCGATTTTTCTCGACTCAGGAAGCGAGTTCTCTGAGCGATCCGATGACGGTTCTGCTCCTTCAATCACTCACTCTCTGTTCCTCGAATTCAAGCAACAATTCTCTAGATCAGCCGTCTCATTTGATTCCTCGTCTAATTCTTCGGAAATTGCGGAAAGCGATCAATGGAACTTAACAGTAAGTTCAATTCTCTAATTCATTTGGAACTCTTAAATTCCTGTTTGTTGAATTAATAAGCCTGTTCGGTTCATGATTGTTTCATCTTCATTTGTATCAGAGAGTTGCAATCAAGCTGTTGCAAATTCTTCATGATTTGTTTGTTTATCTAAATGTTTTAGTCATCTAAATTCGACAACGAAGAAGACGAAGATAGCTACAAGTCGCTGAGGGAGAGAGAAAGAAGGCAAGCGTATCTGCGCAACTTTGGCGACGATTTGCCCTCCTCGAACGAGTACGGTGATCTCGTTCTCCGACAACGCTCATTTATGCTTCACTGGATCGTGGATGTAAGTAGCATTATGGATTATTTACAGTTGATTAGCGTGAAGAAATTAAAACTCGGTTGAGTTAATTATACTTAACGAATGCAAAAAGGAAACCGACTTCTCTTTGTTTTGTTTTTAATTGGGGAACAAATATTCTCTGCGCTGCACAACCGATATTTCACGAGCATCTTATTCCCATTCGTTTTCTTACACGCCATAATGTGCCGGCGACTTTCACAACTAGAACTTTTTCATGCGGCGGTGAAACGGTAACTTTCCGGTGAACTGAGACTCGTCCTCGTCGCGTCATAGTTCAATTCATAACTGTTTTGATGAAAGGGGACAAATAACCTCCTACCAATGGTAAATAAACTGGGTATCCAAATTACGTGGACTTTTCATCTTAAAAATAGATCATTCTGGTAACAACAGTATATTTAGCCACTTGCAGTTAGTACGGCATGGATCCTCTTACCTTGCCAGACAAGTTGCTTATATCATCTTCTTTTTGCTTATTATATATTTCTGTCCAAGATTATAGTTAAACTCAAGCCATTCCAGAGTTCTGACTATTCCTGAGGCCTTGTTTCTCTTCAGAATATTTAGTTACGCCTCATCACTAGTTATGGTTCAGTTTGTTGCCAAATGTTGGACCTTATTATCATCACTACTTAACTTTGCTCTATCCTGAATTTTCCAGCAATGTAAAGCCAAGGAGCTTCAGCAAGAGACCCTGTTCCTTGGAGCTAGCCTACTTGATCGATTCCTGAGCAAAGGGTTCTTCAAAAGTGAAAACTGCCTGCAAATAGTTGCCATATCTTGTCTTGCGCTGGCGACCAGAATTGAAGAAAACCAGCCGTTTAACAGGTGATAAACTTCGTTCACAGTTAATCTAGCCACCAATGACGAGGAATGGAAATCACCTCGTTGTCTAATTAAAGCCGCAGCATAAGCATGGCGCTAAAACAATTTTTGTGCTGCTCTTTTCTTACTCCAACTTAAGATGTTACTATATCTTCAAGTGAATGGCACATCAAGTAAGTGAATGCTACTTTATGTAGCTGAATCATGTTTCCTATCAAAAGACCACTGAGTTCGTATGTTGATTGATGTTTATAAGCTTTTAGGAACCCCATAAATCCCGGTAGGCCAGAAGTCGAGTCAGAATTTGCTATCTCCAGCTGAAGATCAGAACAATTCTGAGTTGTCTTCTTGTTTATCAGTGTGCGGCAAAGCAACTTCAAGGTAGGAAGCAACACATACGGAAGATGTGAAGTGGTAGCCATGGAATGGCTGGTGCAGGAGGTTCTCAACTTTCAGTGTTTCCTCCCAACTGTCTACAATTTCTTGTGGTATATACTTCTTTTATATTGTACTGTTTCTAACATGAATACTCTTTCTTTTTGGTTTGGGGGGGGGGGGTGTGGTTTGTCATGATTTACATATTAAAGCTGACAAATGAACTTCCGCCTGAGAATGCAATAGGTTCTACTTAAAAGCAGCAAACGCTACCGCAGACATGGACAAGAGGGCCAAGCATCTTGCAGTGCTTTCGCTTTGGGACAACGAGCTTCTTCATTATTGGCCTTCAACTGTTGCTGCTGCTCTTGTCATGCTAACCTGTATAGAGAGCAACCAAAATTCACCATATGAACGAGTAATTGAGGTAAAAGCTGCCGCAGGGTGGCTCATTCTAAACATGTTTGGTCATCAGCCTGTGTTCTCATTAAATTTCACCTGTTTCCCTAGGTTCATATGAGAAGCAAAGATGATGATTTGCCTGAATGCATAAAGGTATAGTCATAATACTAAGTGATATTCTGATCGATGGAGAGCAGAATGATCACAATTCTGACAATTCAGTCATTTTGTTTCTGTATTTTTTAGAAGCTTTTCTAATTGCGCCAGTGGGCAGAGCTTCACCTGGTGAGCACAGTACATAAGCTGAACAACTCCAGGAAGCAACCCGGACCATTCTTTAGTCAGACAACAAGACAATCGCCCTAAAGGAGCGAATTACAGATCTTAATAAAGACCAATCAAGCGTTGGTAATAGAAAGCATAGTTCCTCTTTCAACAAGAGAGCAATTTATAGCAGGTGGTTGATAGTAGTATAAGATGAAGCCAAAATTCATGTAGGATAGCAGACAAAGCTACTCTTCTGGAGTCGCCCAATAATTGGGAAGTATACTTTGTCTTTGTTTTGTTGTTTCATTTTTATACAATGGCAAAGATACAGAATATTCCAAACTTAAAAGAGTTTTAGTATTTCTCTAAACATATCATTGTCATCGTCTCTAAACGTATTCTCTGCTGTTAGATTTCATTACTAGCAAAACCAACATGAAATCAACGCCGCAGGAATGCATTTTGTTTCAAGAATTCGTAGCAACTTGCCTACTTGCAGTCCTAACCCCTAATATTTTCAATCAACCATAATGCCAACGTTGGCAGTATTTTATGTTTTTGTAAAAACAAAAGGGGCCCATTCATTCCATAAACACCAGTAAGATTCTAAAAGATAACATTGCAAACGAACAATTATCGAAAATGTTACTTACATCAAGCTGTTTATCATAGGCCATAGTGAAACAGTAACTCAGGGACGAACATAATAAAAGAATCATGTTAAGCTCTTTTCACAGGGTAATGAAGTTCACAGTGGCACAGGTGAAAGTGCTAAACAAAGCAAAGAAAACCCATACCATACTGCAAGTGGAGGGCAAAAACAACGTGATTTAAAATCAAAAGCGCTCATATAATCCCAAGCTTACTGTCAGTTGAATCAACTGGAACCGTTGGAGGCCCAGTTGCTGAATAGTCATCGAGATGAATATGTGCGAAACTATCGATGATTGCAGTTCTCTCCTTGTAAATCATCTCCTTTCTTTCCTCCTCAGCCTTTTCCACCTTGTCCTTCGTCATTGTACTGACATCCTCAGCCGCTCTAGATACTGCATTAAATGCATTTAAAACCCACAGTGCTCCTGCAGAAACATAGCGATTGCTCATGACTGCAGATCCTGCATCACTTGCCTTCTGCTCAGCAACTGTAATGGCTGATTTTGTTCTCTCGGATACCTGGTACCACTTGTTAATCTCCTTCACTTTCTCACTTACCACAGCTGTTCCAATGCTTAATTTTTCACTCAGACCAATTCTACGATCAATTGAAGCAACTGTAGCAGAAGCATTAGACGTCAAGTGATGCTGCTCATCAAGGGCTTTTGCTTTGTTGATGGCATCCTTTCCCAAAACAAATCCTTTTGCAAGCATGGTGCTCACCACTTCCTCAGCCTTCCTAACAGCAGAGTCAGGTGCAGGCCTTTTTGTATCCTTCATAAAGCAAGAGGGATGACAAAATGTTAAATGACAAACCCAAAACAAAGGAATCTAGGCCACTGATAATGGAAAAAAAATGGCCATCAATCACCTAAAGAGAAACCTCAGACAACTTATGGCTGACAGGAAACAACTAAATGAAAACCAATGATTTTCAGCCTTTTAGCTACACAAGCCTCAACCAACAAGTTGCATAGCTACTTCCTAACTGCACAGAGCAACTGGGATGCCACCAGAGACGTTCACAAACATACTACCAGCATCATTATTTTTCATACCCTTATATCAGAATTTAATTGCTATGATGATAATCTTTCTTGTCTGAACAACTAAATGGCTAAGCTCACTAACAATAGAGGCACTTTACCATATCCCTTGGAAGAGCATCAGGGGGCAGCTGGTAATCCTCAGCAGGTGTGATATCAACATAAAGATCACCTATCATAGCTCCCTATAATCAAAATGATAATTACAATGAGCTCCCTGGTTTATATTGCCTGAGCCTCATCAAAACTGATGCTTTCTCCCAAGTTTGAATTATTTACAGCAGGTTACAATTCTCTACACTGTTTTCCTTGTTTAAGTGAACATTATGTAAATCTTATCAAATCTTAGTGTTCTACTATTTTGCTATTCCAGTTTTATTTAGGTATAACCAACAAATCTTTGAGTGGATAATTACTAAATGTAGCATAAGGACTGTGTCTAACTTCTCCAAATGTTACCTTTCATCCATCAGTAATAAGTTTTCAAGAGTTCAGGCACATGAATTTTCCAAGATTCATACATCTCCTTGCTTAGATGTACCTACCGTGAGGAGCCTTGCTGTATCTGCCCCTTGCACTTCCTTGAATGTAACATAGGCAACCTGAGTATTTTTGCTCTCCCTTCAACACATATCAGAACAATGTATCAGGATCAAACTCCCAAATAAACCTATTGATCCAATTTCTAGAGTACTTACCTTCTCATTTCCAAATATTGAATGTCACCAGAGAACGAAAAAAATTCTTTGATATCCCTCTGTGAAGCGGTTAGAGAAACATTGCTGACCTTAATCGTTCTTATCTGCAGATAAAAGAGGAGATTGGTATTAATATATTTAAGTAGCAACTTCTTCAACAAATCATGCCCAAGAATATACTTTAAAATCTATGTAACACTTGACCCTGTCAGACTTCAAAATGACATCTGTAAGTTAACACCAATGAAAAGTGAGAGAACTTTCCATGGACATTGAAGGTGCAAAGTAAGTAAAGTAAATTGAGACTAGACAATTAAAATCAGCATTGAAATTTCTGTTTCTTAGACTTATAAACATCTAAGTCTTATTCTCTCATATCTGGGCCTAAAAAAAAAAAAAAACTTAACTGTGTAAAAATAGATGCAAAAGAAGAAGAAAATTTACACACAGAGAGATGCTTGAAAGTTTCTTAATTGTGGGAAAGGCTCAACTGTTAGTAGCAACCACCCAAGATCTTTCTGGATGTCAGTTATTTCTCACCTCTGAGACATTGATGGTCCAGTTTGGCACAACTGTTGACTGAGGAAAAGCTATTAGACTTTGATCAGTATGGCCAACCGGGATCTGCACAGAGCAAAGGCATAACCCAATCAGACACAACTCTATGTGAATATAAATACTACTTGAAGGAATGAGTTCAAAACGCCAATTTGAGCAAAATTGGTGAGAATTAAAAGTTACATACAAATAATAGGTGGATCAATAGATTCACTGGGCAATTTTGAAAGAAAGGGGTAGGTTCAACACAATTACAGAATTGAACAGCAAAGGGATGCAACAGAACCCCTTGCCTGTCCAGAAGAAACATTTAGTTAGTGAAGGTAATAGGACCACACCAAAAAATTTCGAAATCTGTCATGGACCCTATCTGAGTACCTCAACAGGATAAACCTTGACAGAAAAAACTCTGTTTCCATCATCTTTAAAATTGTTACATAAGAATAGATGCAGCTGGTACTTGAAATCCTAATCTGATTGATTAGCATAGTGCACCCTACACTGTGCTCTACAGTTTTTTCTGGTGACCTGAATGGTCAATAGGGACATTCCCCGGTTCTAAACCAAAACAAACAAACTAGACAAGTGAAGTATTGAAAATTGAAACCCTTCAAATGATCAAAACATAAACAAGCATTTAGAAGCAGACATCAAAGAGAACAGGAAAAAAGATAAGAATATAATGGCCAAACAAAACAATTAGGGGGAGTGCGAACTTAGTGCTAAAGTGAGTGGCAAACTTGTTGCCTCGTGTTAAAATGTATCATGACTACTTAAATCTAGTGAGATTACAGCCAGAATTCATCCATCACTTTCCTACAATGAGATTAACAACCAGAAACAAAAAAAACTGAAACATGACCAGCCAAGCAATACATTTCTGTTTCTCAGACAGGCTCATTGACCACCATCTCGGATGCTAAAATCCTGATTTTGTGTTTCCCATTCCAAAATTTCCTGAGAACCAAACAGCTAAAGCAATACCCAGATTCCCGTTACAAGACTGTAGGCTTCAAACACTTGGGCATAAAAGGAACAGTGACTTATGCAGAGGACCAAGGAAAACACATAAGATCTAAGCAGAAAAGGCGACATTTATCGAATCTATGTGACAGCCAGAAGCTCAAAGAGAGAATAAGTGAGTCATTCACTCACCGACATTTCTGATGTCGCAGGGAGAGCTCCACCAAGAAGAGATAACTAATATGCAAGCTCCTGAATATGCAATTCGAGGTGGCTTATGATAACGAAAGGGAAAGAAAATCCTGCAAGAAGGAGAGAAATTGAAGGGACAGATTCTACTCGCAATTCTCGGAGAGAACAGGAACAGCGACAGGGAGGCGAGGAAAAGAAAGGGCAAATTGGTCCTTATGAAGCGGGAAAATTCGCTGCTGATTCGATGAAAGCGCGTTGATCAACATCCAGTCCAGTTTCCTTCGCCACTTCTATGTAATGACTTTTATGCCCGTGTCAGTACAAATTCTAACAAAAATGCCTCGCTTGGTAATTGGGATATTGCCAAATCGTATATACCAAGGATATAACGCGCATATGTCTAATTATACCTTGTGCTGATTTTAAAATTTTATTCTTTTTTATTCAAAAAATTTTCTCATGTAACGAATAGAATGTTTCTAATTCGATCCACAGCTTCAATCAACACTGGTCCTTGTTATGCTATCACGGTGACGGTGATGGTGCGGTATGAAGTTTGTGGCGACAGCATAATGAGAGGTGACAATCAGAGACAATTCAAGGCTAGGCGACAATGAGAAGCAGCAATCAGTGATGATTCAAGCCGACAATCATCGGAAATTTGAGGTGATCCCAAACTAGGTGACGATCAACAATGGTGAACGACGGGAGATGATGAGACAATAAGGCTATGGAAGATGATCAGTGATGATGAGCGACGGTGTCAAATCCAAAAGCGGTTGAGTATGCGGTTTACAGCGACGGTGAACGGTGATGGCAGATTCAGTCTTTGATCTTCATTATTCGATCTTCGTTCTTCAAATCATTGCCAATTGAATCGCGCATCTCTAATCTCCATTGCACTACTCCAGACTTCGATCTCCAAATCACTAGTGATCAAATTGTGCCTATTGATCGCCTGTTTCCTTGTATGAAAGTCAGAAAATAATTCTTGTCATTTGTGCTTTTTTTTTTTTTATGAACTGATAAAGAATATTTATTATGATAGTTTTATATATTTATTTAGATATTTTGATTTATTTTATTAGACACTTTTAAATTTGAAACTAACAATTTTTCTACATATTGTTATAGTCACTTTTACATTTTGAATCATATATTTTTTCATATTTATCCATACACTTTTGTTTTTTACCTCAAACACTCTCAATTTTTGTAGATCAATTATTTGTGTATACTTTAGACATTTTTATATATTGTTGGAAACACTTTAACATATTTATTCATATACTTTTACATATCATATTTAGACATTTTTAGATAATCATTCAGACACTTTTTATTTATTGATTTATACA
Source organism: Aquilaria sinensis (assembly GCA_005392925.1). NCBI lineage: Eukaryota > Viridiplantae > Streptophyta > Magnoliopsida > Malvales > Thymelaeaceae > Aquilaria > Aquilaria sinensis. The sequence continues at coordinate 1,100,551 of SMDT01001070.1, forward strand.
TTTTTATTTTTTAAGATAATAAATTATTTGCATATTACTCAGACTCTTTAAAATATTTCTATAGACGCTTAAACATATCTATTAAAACACTTCTACACGTTTACATATTATTTTGGAAGAGAATAAATAATTTGCATGTTATTAAAAAGAACAAACATTTGTATATTATTTCAGACACTTAAACATACTTGTTTACAAACTTTTTCCAATTGCTTTAGACACTTTGCTTCTTTGTCTTTGACATTTATGTAGATGCGAGTAATGATGGAAGATCTTGTGGTGGCGGCAGTAACGATGATAACCTTAATAGCAGCAGGATTGAGGGTATGATTTATGATGGGAGAGAGAGAGTTTTGGTAATGAGCAATTTTATCAATTTTTTTATGGAAGTAGATTATATAGAGAGAGTTAAGAGTGTATTAGTATGTTTAATTAGACATAGGTGCATAGTATAATAATTAGTTGTGTTGGGTAGCGATTTTTTAAAATAAGTTATTAGGAGTAATTATTTTGATATATAGTGATTATAGTTGTTTGATTTATACACTAATTGAAAGTTTGTATGTAACGAAGTTCAAAAATTACCTTTTTAATCATTTTTTGTGGAAAAGTTAGACATTTATTATTAATTTTTTTTTTCTTGGTTGGATACAAAATAAAATTTATAAAAAATTAATAACATTTTTAAAAATTTTTATTCATTTGATTATTAATTAGATAGGGATTAGACTTTAAAATGATATTAATTTTATATAATAAAAATAAAACTAATGAAATTATTTTGAATGTGAAACTACAAAATTTTCAATAAAAAACAAATAGTACGTGCGATTTTATAGATGATCTCTTGACTTTATTGTCATGATACTTATAACTTTTGTGATAAGTCAATATTTTTATTTATTTATTTATTTATTATTATTATTGTTGTTGTTGTTGTTGTTGTTGTTGTTATTTTGAAAAGGGATGGAGAAATCAGTATTTCAATTGTAACCCATTTAAGAATTTTCTCTTGTTTATAATCATAATGTGAGTTTGCACTCAATTATGTGGAATACAAAAAAGTATATGGGAATTTATTGAAGTGAACCAATTAAACAAAATAGTATAAGAGCATCATGTGTATCAATTCTAAACGTTATCTTCATTTTTTTGTCATTTTTTTGTTACTCACAATCGAACACAAAAGATAAAGTAAAGGATAAGAGAAGTAAATAGAACATAGGTTGAAGAGACATGTTTCTCAAGGAACAACGACCATTGAACAACAATCTATAGACGTTATCTAATCAAAAGCTTATTGGAACATCAACGTGAGATTTGAAAGTGTGCCAATTGATTTCACAGAGCTTAAAAAATCATCAAGATAGATTATTGAGTCAATGCAAACATCACCACTTAAGAAAACCTGAAATTCTCACTAAAGCATTTGAGATGACATACTCCTTGGTAGGGGTGTGCACTATTTAACCAAATCCGAAACCAAAAAAAATAAAGGAACCAAATTAATTAAGTTTTTTTATTTGGTTTTTTTGGTTTTGTGTTCGGTTTTGGTTAGAACCAAATTTTTTAAAATCAGTTTCAGTTGGAATGGTAGATCAATTCGGTAACCAAATTAACTGCTTTTTTTTTTGTGTGTTTTGGCCTTTTACTATTGACCATAGTCTGTCCTTCCTTGTTCAGGTTGAAAATATGGGCCAAGTGATCAAGTCCAACTCAACTTTTTGTGAAGTACATTATATTTTGTTGAACTATTATGTTGAATTTTTTTAACTAGTGCATTTTTAATGGAAGTAATAAAAAGCTTCACAAATTTTGATTATTTCGGTCCAAAACCAAACCGAACCAAATAAGTTCTATTTGGTTTTGATCGGATTTCATTTCATTTTTGGTCAATTCGGTTTCTAATAGTCAAAACCCAAAAACCGACTTAACCAACTAATTCAGTTCAGTTAAAATTGAAATGACTGAATGTTTAGGTTTACTCCTTGGCGAGATCATTTTCTCCAAGGAAGCGCTTAAAGAAGAAATATGTTGCCTATTTGAGAGTAACTTATTGGTAATTGAACTCTTACGCTTACTTCGCCAGCTTGCAACAGTTGTAGAATTCGCCATGTTAACTTGTTACTTACCAACGCCAACACCAACACCAACTACTGAGAAATGCTGCCCTATATCTAACTTTGCCATATTGGAAACAAAAATCTTCAAAGCTTTGGAAAGCATTGTTAAGAAAGTGTCTTGTCTAGAAGATAAATGAACCCCAAGATTTCCATTGGTCACTTTCCTTTTAATGTGACCATTTTTCTTATTTAGATTTGTTTTCTTCATCTCTATCTTTTGACCAAAAAACTAAGATTGAAATTGAAATTGCTCATATGGAGGAAGGGGAGCCTGAGATACCATAGAAAAGGTAAGAGAAAACTCATCCACATCCAACTTTGAAACACCAACACTAGGACAATGAACTATAGCATGTTCTACCCTACATTATTGTTTTGTGTTCCAGACAGGCTTGGGGACATCTACCTTGTGATTATTGAACATACTAAATTAAAACTTGAGGTCTAACAACAGATTGTCCTTTTGATTGAAAACAAGATGAGTCTTTTTGTAAGGTGTTTTGACACTTTAAACAAATGGCTTTCTTCTCTTTTTGATGAAAACTCAACCAATGACCAATGTCACCAAAATGTGAAACCAAAACACCTACCCGTCTTGCCTTTAAAAGTTTTCAAACATCAACAAAAGCCAAGGTAGCTGATTTATTTGGTCATTGTTCAGTGCGAGGTGAAATTATTGGTGCTTCCCTTTGACACACATCTAGCTTTTGTTGGAAGACTTGATTAGAGTTCTCCAACTTTTCTAAGTTTTTCTCTAAATTGTTGATTTAAAGAAGATGCTTTTCCTGAGTTTTGGCTAACGCTTGTCTCATGCTCCAATTATGGTGCTCCAACTCCTTAATCAGATTTTCAACTTCCTTTACCTTACATTCAAATTCTTGCTGGTAAGCTACTAGTTAATCTTTGACATTTGTCATTTTCTAGCCTCGAACATTGTGCTTCCCCAAGCTGAGTTGATAGAGATTTGAAAGCTGTAAGGAAATGCATTTGCCTCACTTAAGGGTGAGCAAAATTTTAGTTATATCCAAAATGACCAAATAACTGAATTTTTTTTCAATTTTCGGTTACCATGTTTAGGTATAATTTTGGTTTTCGGTTAATATAAAGTTGATATATAATTTTGGTTTGGTTTCCTTTTGCTTATTAAAATTTGGTTAACCAAAATAATCGAATTTTTACTCTATTGGTATTAGTGTTTGAGAATTGAAAAAGATTACATATATAATAAATGTTTGTTATGTGTATGAATGTGATGTTTGAATTTGAAATGAATTATAAATGTTTACTATGTGATTAGAATGTATTTTTAGATCGAAATATGTGATGGATATTTGAGGTTTAAAATACGTATGCATAAAATTCGGTTATTTTGGTTGAAAACTGAATAATCAAAATTTTTTTCGGTTATTTTAGTTTTCTCCTATAATTTACACTATTCAGTTATTGATATATAAAACCAAAAATCGAATAAATTTGGTTATTTATTTTCGGTTAAAACTGAAAAAACTGATTGATCACCCTTACCCACTTTAATGATACTTCCCGAGAAGGATGGGCTGAAATATGATGAACCTCGAGTACTAGAAATCCTCTGTTGAAAATTGGACCATTTCTTAAAGCAATCTTCTCCAAAAAAATTCAGTTCAGCCATAAACTTGGACAATGGATCAGCTGTAAACTCATTATTAGATTCCAGTTAAGCTTTGAGATTCGTCGTTTTCTAGCCTCGAACATCATGCTCCATCAAGCTGAGTTGACAGAGATTTGAAAGCTATAGGGAAGTGCCTTTGCCCCATTTTGATGATAATTCCTGAGAAGGATGGTTTGGAATATGATGATCCTGGAGTGCTAGAAATCATCTATGGATAATTGGACCATTCATTAAAGCATTCTTCACAAAAAAAATTTCAGTTTAGCCATAAACTGAGGTAAGGGATCAGCTGCAAACTCATTATTGGATTCCACAAAGGAAAATCCTTGTTGTTGACTGCAACACTCAGACAAATCCTCAAAACTAGAGCAATTTGAGGACCTCTCACCAATTGAAGTATTTCCAAGACTAAGATGCATATTTCTATTTCTAGAATGATGGACCAATTGGGTAGAATTTGCCTTGGTATCATTGGAAAGAAAATCCTTTTACAAGCCAAACATTGAGTACGGGGGCTAACCAGAATAAAGAGAAACTAGATAGAAAACCAAAGAGTACAACACTATAGAAACCTATAATACAAACGGCCTTGCTAAACAATAGGCAAAGAACTAAAACACATAAACCAAATAACAACAAAACAGACTAATTGAAGTGAAAGACCGATACAACAACATGATAAAACAGATTAAAGAGAAAACACAAGCCATCTACACACAAACCGAAAAAAGCCTAGGAAAAGAAAGAGGATAAATAAGAGGATACAGACAAAACTTAAGAAATAAACAAACCAGACCCGTTCTTGTTGCTAAGAATAGCAACACAAGCAGGGGTCGGATCTGCTCGCCATCGATAACCGAACGAAGAAGAAAATCCATTCGATTTCACCCACGGCGCAAAAGGCGCACAATGAAGAACAAATAAAGAAGAGGATACTGACGAAACAAAGAAACCTAGGGAAAAAAGAAAGGATAAAGACCAGACCAATCAAAGTTTGAAACAGCCGCAGAGTAAAGGGTAGAAGCAAAACACTAACGGAAAAGACAGGGCGACGACGTCGAACGGACAAAGAAGACCAGAAACTTCGGCACGAAACTCGACCAGACTAAAAAACAAAAAGCTAACAAGAAAAACTAACCAAATTGAACACAAAAAGGCAAAGAATAAGGGTGAATAAACGCAACCCTAGAGAGAGGCGAGGCAGAGAAGCACCGGAATTGCAATTTTAACGGTAGTCAACGGAACTAGTACTGAGTCAACATCTCCAAAAGCTTCCTCTTCCATCGCTCCTAGTTTTTCGATTTTGCCTCTTTTTAAATGTGGAAGTTAATTCTAAACTATATAGAATCGTATCTCTTATAGTAATATTTTGAATGCCACAATGATATCTCTTATAATTTTTTTGTAATATTTTAAATACCGAAACCAAGGGGTTAATAATTGGAGAAAATGTTACCCGGTGTTGGGCGTGGGGGTTCCAAGTCTCCATATAAAATGTTATTTTTATTCAAAGGGAAAACATAGAAATGTCGGTGCTACGTACACATCCGAGTCTCCATCCATGAGCCGTCGGTTGGTTGTGCAATGATTCTGTTGAGAGATCACCATCAAGCAAAGAAAGAGCCCCTAGCTCCAGGAGTTTACAGCCCATAAATAGGCCCAAAAAAGTGGTACAGAAAATGAATAGAGCTAGCACTTGATTTTGGACTTTAGATTTGGGTTTACCAACATGTGAGGCTAGCTTAGCCCAGATATAAATAAGAATGTGACAGTGACACACCAATCCAGCATCTGAAAAAGATTCATTCATGTAAAAAACAAAAAAGATGCAGGTTTTGACAGAAACATGGGTTTTTCTTGATGGCTATAAATGCAATGTATTCTCACAATACATGATGCAGCTCTTTTTGTCTGCCACATTTCACATGAGAAAAATTAAACAAATCTTTTCGCCATAATGCAAGGAATGAGGCCCATAATTGTATTTTATCGTTCAGTATTATTTTATTTTGTTATTGTTATTTCTGACGCGCACATTATGGTATATATAGCAACAAATTTTGAGAAAAATCAAGTCTAACATCACTCGGCCGACAAAGATACCGACAAGAAGAAAATTATGAGGAAGAAAAAAGGCAAAAGGAAAAGGAGGTAGAGAGTAGTCCACCATGCCAACTGGATTAGAAACATTCCTAACAAAATGAGGCCCCAAACATAACCAAATCAAAGTGGAGATCAACAAAACAACAATATCTGCTTTTCTTCCTCTTCCTTTTTTTTTTTTTCTCTTCCTTTTCTTTTTCTGTAGTACTCCCATATTATTTACTCCCATATTATTTGAATTATTTGCTAGCATACCGCAAAATTAAACGATTTGAAATAAGAACGCATAATTAAGGTTAGTCGAAACCCGAATCTCTCGACTTTTTTTATTCTATGACAAACTTCAACACCTACCGCTTATAATATTACATTAACCTCCTTCCTTAAGCCAATTGTGCTTACATATTTTATTGATGAAAATAAATGATCTTTTTTTCTTGGAGGTGATAAACAGTTTGACGGTATAAATATATATATATATATATATATTTATACAAAAGTATCTTTATAAGTATACAAAGGCAAAAAGTACCACGTACAGGAATGAGGAATGTCTATTTTTTTCGAAACCTAAAAAACTACCAAACCAACAATATTAATATTATAGGGGAAACGGGTAGTGGCCAAAGTCAAACTCTAGATCTTCACCTCATGTCCTATATCATTCTGTCTAATTTCATATCATACAAATTTTATTTGTATTAACTACTAAGTTCAACAAATGATGACGTTAATATGTCTTGGAATAGATACACATGTATCATCATAAGACATAAAAGGGCTTTGATGTATCTAGCTATATGTCATATGTGGCTAGAATCTAGATAGAGGAAATTTGATATGGTAATTCTATTTGTTTTTTCTCGACGAATCACTCATATTATACTACAGAGACTTTTTTAAAATTTTACTATACAATTTTTTAATATATATATTGCACAATTCTATGTGTGTGTGTGTGTGTGCGTGTATATATAGGAAAAAGATGCAAATTTACGACCACCATTTAGGCAATAGAGCAATTATGTCATTGATCTTTTTTCATCATAAATTTGCTATCCACATTTTACATTGGGAGCAAATCTACCACTGCTTATTAAAATTGATTATGTAGCAAATGAAAAAAAATGAGAAAAATGTAAGTGTTAATTCCAAATTTTCTTTACCTAACATTATGGCTTTTAAGTTTTTAAATGTATCATTTTCACTATGATTTTCAAAATGATCCTTGCTCCAGTAACCTTTTATATTCTCCATCGCCCTCCACTTTTTCTATCACCAATACTACCTTCATTTTTCCACACATCCCAATAACACTCATTGGAACAAACTTGAACAAACAGGGGTTCAATTGATATTTAATGGACTAAACCAAAAGGTGTTGCAGTTTTAGAATAAAGTAGTCAATGGCAGTGTTAGTGAAGGGTTGCTTGGCAACAATGACGAATGTGAAAACAATAAGGTTTCAGTAATGAGTATGTATGACCAAAAATAAAATTATGATTTATTTGGGTGTTATGAAAGTTTGGGTAACTAGAGGCTAAGAAAAAAACTAGTTTAATAATTATTTTATAAAATATTTTCTGAATAAATAAAATATTCTCATTATTACTTGACGGAGTAGTTACATTGCTCCAAAGTAATACTACACTAATAGACTTGCTCCAACATAAAACATTAAATGCCAAGTTTGTGACAAAAAAAAAGGTCAATGGCGAAATCGGTCTAATGCACAAACGACAACAGTAAATTTGCAGCCTTTCTCATAAATATATTACTTGCCAGGAAACATAAAAGCAAATTTTAGGCAGCCATTTTCACTCCCAAATCACTTCCACCTCTCTCCATATCTTTGTACAATGTCGAGTGACGAGTGGGGCTCGAGCCTTCCAACTAACCCAACCAAATCCCAAAATTGGCATGCTCAATTTCGATTATGACATCTAATTAAAATATGGCCAAGAGAATAAAAATAAGCAAAAAAAAACATCAGATATTTTTTATGCAAATATCAGCAAGGGAGGATAAAAATAAGAAGAAAAAAAAACTCTTGTATGTGTTTCTGGGCATAGTGCATCAACGGAAAGGAGCTCTTCGCGGGACGCCCTTTCTTTTAAAGAATCGCTTACGAGTAGGCTTCAGAGCTGAGGTGGACCAGTTGTGATGTTCCTGATCAGAAAAATCCGCCCAAGAAATAGATGATTTCTTCTCCTCTGTACTTGTCTCAGCTTCTCCAAATTCCTCATCTTCTAGGACTGATCCTCCTCCTAACTTGTTATTTTTCTCAACGTCTCTAGGTTCCATTAATTGAACAGCTGAGACCTAGCAAATGTTATTGCAGGTATATTGTTACTTAGTGATGAACAAATATATGTACATAAATAGTTGTTCGTATTTAGTTTCCGAATTCATTTTCCCCGGTCGAGTTAATTTACTCAGAAGTAATATACTTGGTAATTAAAATAAATAAACAAATTTAGTAGTAGTAGTAGTAGTAGTAGTCGTCGTCGTCTTCATTAATTGCTACCTTGCATGCGATGGAGCAAAAGCGGTTAGGCTGGTCTTGTAGGTATCTTCCACAAGCTTGGCAGGTAGCCCCAGTCTTCAATTTCGTGGATGGCTTGGACTCTCTGGATTGAGGCCTGGGATTTAAATGTACAGCTTTTTCTCCATTGATTTTGTATGTCTGCAAAAATAAATACATATATATATATATATATGTATACATCAAACTAGTACTAGCCAGCTAGTTGGATATTAATATCAAACTAATAAAAAATTAAAAAGTATCCAATTAACTCAAAACCATGGAATTAGCTAGCTAGCTAGCCAGCTTTAATTAAGAGTACACATAAAGAGGTGTCAGAGGAAAAAGAAAATAGTATAAAACCTGGATTTTGGAGCAATCAAGGTGCTTGTGGATGTCTTGAAGGCGAAGGACGTCGCGATAGACATATTTGCAGATCTGGAGGCAGCGGTGGAGGCGGTGGAGGTCGACGCAGAGCCTACAAAACCCTAGATTGCAGTCGATGCAGAAGACGTTTTTCTTGAGCTGCCGGTGGTTCAGGTTGTCGCATGAACCAAAGAACTTGCTCTTCAACAACATCTCCACCCAATCCACTGTCTTCTTCTTCACTACCAACTTGCAACCTCCCTATAGTTAATCAAATCCATTAACAGTAGGTGAATTTCATGATCAACTAATTTCCAATAAAAAACTGAAACTGTAAAGACTGGCGATGGTGAAAATTAGTGAAATACTAGTATTTCTGACCATGAATATGTATTCTGGGTCTGGGAGTTGAACTGATCTGGCCGGGGAGTTTAATAATGTGATGATGAAGAATTTGGCAGAGAGAGGAGATTGAAAAATTAAAAGACAAAAGGAGAATAGAAGCAGCACGGCAAACGGGCCCCGGAAATGAGATGCATGTGAGATTTAATTATACTAATAGAATGTGGAATGGAATTGTGGGTAAACTAGAAAAATAATAAGGGAAAAGATAAATCTTTTTGTTGTTTTTCGAGCAGAAACAGAGAAGTTGCCTACCATAGATTCGGCAGGAAGGAAGAGCAAGTATGATGAAGCTTTACCATAATAATGCTTCATATATGTATATCACCTCACCAGGATAATTATGCTTTATTTAATCTACCGGGGTACTATTAATATTATTATTGGGTTTGGGCCCCAGAATTTTTTCTGCCTTTTTTGCAAATCAAACTTGTGCACTTATATGTATGTTTCCTATGATCATTATAATAACCATAAATTTTCTTAATTTCTGATTTATTTAGCGTGAACACATATCTACTTATTTGATGGAATTGCTCTGCTAAGTTTTGGCTGGTGGTGCGGTTTATTAATGTATTAAAGCTTTGATTGGCTTTTCTTCGTGGGGTCACATGGCTAGTGGAAACAAACCATTTCCCTGTGACGACTGCGAGCTCAAGGCGAATCCCTTCGGCTTTGGGATCCAATCCAACCTTTCCCTGTGGCCTTTCCATGCGTAGAGTGGGCTGGGCATGCATTATTATTATTATTATTATTATTATTATTATTATTATTATTATTATTATTATTTTGTTCATACGCACAATTAATTATAATTATGAGAATATATTTATGAGATGCTGGGAGAAATCTGCCTAATTTTCAAAATTCGGGGAACTCTCTCCAAGTTACAAATTAACACCTTAATGTGGAGGCGAATCTGAGTTTGGACCAGGGAATGTCCAAGATGCAGCCTTGTTGCTGGCTTGTGCGGATGGAGACATGGTTTTGTTCCAACCTGTTCTCCTCCTTTGTATTGTTTGATTCATTGTTATCATTTTCATAACTGAAAAATAGAGCTATAACGTTTCCTTCTCAATATATCCTCCATAAAACAAACCAACTAGTTTTGGAATTAGGGAGCAATCTAAATCCTCATAAACGTTTTGCGTATAGTTCGTCTGAGAGAGCAGCACAGCAAAAAAAGCTGACAAATTAAACGAGCTTGACATTGGAAAGGCGTCTTTTTTGGTCAGTTGATTGTGTAAGCTTTTAAGGTCTCTTAGCCGAAATTTTCCTCAATTTACTCCGAAATTTCTCTTATGTATGAAAACGATCCATTCTTGGGATAAAAGAAAATCAGAAAGACCATTAGAAAAAAAAAAATGAAGAAGTCAAAACTAGTGTCCAATCTCATATGAAAAATGTGTTTACTAATTAATTTTCTTAAATTATAACTGACGGTGACATGACCAATTTCGATTTTAGTATTTAACTTTGCCATCCGTATCAAAGCATGAATCATTAGTATATTTCAATACAACTAATGGATATTGTTGCTCCCCAGCCATCACATCAGCTTAACTAATAGCTGTACATGTGCACTCGTACGTCATTTTTCACCCGTTTGATACACCAAACCAATGCCATAATTGGTAGAATTGAAAAAACGCATTGAAAAGGCACATAGAGAGAGTCCATGGTTGGTACAGTTTAAACATGGTGCCCTCTCTTGTTTTTGTGTTACGCCCTAGTAAAGATTCATTACAACTAAATCACAACTTAATTATAATTTAATTATACAAAATATGTTTGGTACATGAAAGTACTATAGAATGATGCCACATTTATTGGTTACTTTCTGATGTTTAATAAGGCATCATTTTGGTTAGAATAAGATAGTTTGGTTATAGTTACTTACTGTTATGGAGTACCATATATGTACAACACTACTGCTTCTCAACAATCTCTTTAACCTGTAAAGCAACAGACTAATTGGGAACGCCTAGCAAGGAATCAGAGTGGAGATGTTGAACAGGACGCGCATAGCTGATTACAGGTAAAAGGTTGTGTCATTCATCTTTGACCAAATTGTTTCAATCATGACTATGAACAGCGCTTTAACTAAGTGATTAATTTGTTTGTTTTAATAGCCGCCGAGAACAGAATAGCTGGACCCTTTTCCTTCCCGGGCCAGTAGTAGATAGGGGGAATGGGGTACACTAAATTGAATCCTTTGTTTGTCCCCAACAAACACTGTCCAAAAATAAGTGCAGCCACATATAGAATGAGACTGGTCTGGAATGGAGCCAATAGCAATAGGAGGATTACCTCGAGGCAAGGCGACGAACAAGAGTGATCAGAGTAAAATGCTTTCTGGTAGCTATAAAATGATTCTTATCGTCAGTTAACCACCGGTTGATTGAAATTTTAAACAGATCAAGCAGATTGGTGTTCGGAAATAGGATCCAAGACTCTTGGAGTTTCCTATAGGCTCAGTACTATTTATAATCTAACTTAAGCGTATTGCATCCAGTGGAGTCATCAATGCCAGGACTAAAGCAAGTAGACAAGGACCAGGACCGATGTTGCCAGTTCTAAAACTGCAAAGTTCCTAGGATGACCAGATACACGAGTTTGCAACTCATAGCATTTGCACATAACTAAAACAAATAACAATAGTTTCTCAAACTGTGAACAAGTCTCCTAACCTCTTTGTACACCATTGAGTTTGCTGTTGCACGAGCTCAAAAACAGATCAGCAGCAATTTATATATTATTAAGCTGTTATCTGCAAAACGGAGAAAAGAATAAAGATGCTATTAGTATTATTCAATTAACTCCAGGATAAACAATCAGGTTCATTTTGTATGCCCACAAACCCTCAAACCACCCGTGCAGTGCACACAGCTCTGCAGGCGAAGTATTTTGAACTCTTCCCCTGCAACATCGTTGAAACTTATGTAACTCTAACCAGACAAAGAAAGTGGTTTTGTAGCAGTTACTTGGTACCTCAAAGGAACAAATTAATTACAAGAGAATAGCAAATTCTTCAAGAACAAGCACCATACCATACATGTTGCATCAAGAACACTCGATGTATAAACGATTTCAATACTATTTAGGTTAGAGTCTAAGCTGCTAATCGAAAACTCAGATTAAATGCACCAATCAACCAACTGATCATATTGTTCAAGAAACTAGAAAGAAAACAACATGAAGAAATTCAGCATTGCATTGCTCAATCCATCCACACTTGTCCTTAATTTGCAATTCTTAACACTTAAGGTTATGAACATTACCTCAGGCAAAAGGCCATTGTTTAGAGCTATTTGAACGAGTCAAAGTCAAAGGGCATCTTTCACTACAATGCGACTGCGTGACATAATAGAATCATCTCCATTTTGTAATACATTGTACAAGCATCAAGATCATTGTATCTGATAGACAACAATTCTGCAGCCATAACAATTAGCGCTTATATAAATGAATAGTTGGAATACAAAGTACATGGAGCATGCATTTTCTCTTTTCAAGACGCTAACAGTTAAAGGGAGTAGACCATCCTTCATCAACTATATAAAATAGAAGTAGGTTTTTGAAGGATGGCAGGGACCACAGTGACTACTTCCAGCCGGCATAGTTCTGTACCAGTATAATAAATAGTATCAATGGCTACTGGCAAACATACAAGCGAAATTCTGAAGTAATATTATTATTGTACAGTGGAGGACTTTTTGTCTAACAATATTCAAAACATATGATAATTAGCAATATGTAACCAAACTTCCAAATCCCCAGGGCAAGCAGAATACGGTACATGCATCATGCAGGTGATGCACCATAATGGATAATGAATTTGCATCTTGGAGATCACATGGTATTTGTAATAAGATCTTACTCAACGCTATCACATGAAAAATAAAATATGAGATCCCTTTCTGGGGGAAAAAAATGTCACTTTCACATTTTTACAACCAAGGTGAAAAGAAAATTGGTGGTAAGGAAGGTAACTGACTTTATCAACGAGCACTTTCCAACTTTTTCCTTGATTGAACTAGGCTTCAGTTATACTTTACAGGTTTCATGGGACAGAATAATTTAGAGCTGACAACGCTTTTGCTTAACTAGGAAACAGCCTTGGAACGAGAGCTGAATGTTCAAACCTTCATAAATGTTACACTATCCATAGAGTAACATATTGTTGTATAGTTTCTAGGTAAAATTAAGCAGCTGTAACCACAGATGTTAGCTTCCTGAGCATTTTAAGTAATTCTGTCGGCCAGTTGGAAATATCGATCAGTCACGACTAAGGAAGGAACGAAAGAAACGTCTACAATTACTCTTTATTACAGATCATATATATGGAGTATATAATTACCATGGTGATAGAAAGGAAATCGCCCGGCTGGGCTGGTTTCATCCTGACAGGAGCAAAATTCCTGTCGATTTTAAGGTGGCATTTATACATATATGTATGTTTGTACCTCATCGCATATATGCCCGGCCGGTGCGTTGAGTCAGGCGTAGCCATGTGTCGTGAAAACTAGTTTTAGTTTCACCCCACGACATGGCTGAACCGAAGCTACTGTACATGCAACGACAAGAAGGGCTAGAACAAACTACGGAGCTGACGTCTAATTACCCCCAAGAATCTCACCAATTAATCAAATCTCTTAGCAAGGATATACATATCCTACTTTAATGATCAAGTAAAAACAATAATAATCTGTTGAAATTTTAATTTATTTCGATCAAACCAAAGAAACGACTCACAACATTCTTAAATTTATCGCCTACTCAAATGTAGCCGGCCGATAATCAGTTTGGGGAGCCACCACCGCTCTGATTTGGATTCCGGTTCTTCCACTCTTCTAGACTGGGAAAATTCTGTTCATTTCATGATTTGACTGATTCTGCCACAGCCAAGCCATGAAGAGACGAATCCGCCAAGTTTTCACGGTGATACAGGAGCGAGCCTCCATAAGCTACGCGAAAATCGCCACCACTGCCGGATTATGCGACATCGACCTCACCGTAATTAAAGCGACAGCGCCGGACGACTTACCTCTTCAGGAAAGATACGTTCATGAGCTCCTTCAGATTTTCTCAGTCTCTCCTTCATCCCTCCGGTCTTTCTCCATCTGCTTCGTGCGGCGCTTCACCAACACGCACTGCTGGCGCGTTGCTCTTAAATCCCTCCTACTCCTCCACCGCCTCCTCCAGTCCTTCCCGGAAAGCGGGTCGATTAGGACCGAATTCCAGTGGATCCGATCAAACGGTTGGATCTCTTTTTATCCCTGCCGATTCCGCGATGATTCTTCCTCCGCTTCGGAAGATTACACCGCTTTCATCAGATCCTACGCTCGCCTGCTCAACGAAGCTCTCGACTGCTTCTCACCGGACGGGAACGAAATTCCGGACGACGAAGGAATACCGAGGGAGACCATAGAAAAACTCAAACTTCTTCCGAAACTACAGAGCGTGATCGACCGTGTGATGGATTGCCGGCCCACGGTGAGGGCATGTAGAAGCTTCCTGATGCGATCGGCGATGAAGTACATAATTCGCGACAGTTTCCACTGCTACGTCACTATGAGGAATGACAGCGTGCAGGTTATGGAGAACCTGCTTGACTTGCCGCAGAAAACCTGCGCCTACGCCTTCGAGATATACCAGCGCGGTGCTTCTCAGGCGAGCGCGCTTTCTGAGTTCTATGATTGGTGTGGATCGATGGGATTTTGCGGGTCGAACGAGTACCCGTTTGTTAATCGGATCCCGGATATACAGACCCGGGCCCTGGATAGCTTTATTCAGGGCCTGTGGATGTCAACGTCTTCTTCGGCAAGGGTTTCGCCGTCATCGTTCACGGAGTTTGGATCGAGCTTAACAGATGATGACGGAGACAAACGGGAATTTGGTAACGAAGTAATCGCTCGAACTTTCTCCAGGTGGGAGAGATATGAAGGCGAAGTGGAAATGAAGCCGTTGGTGGTGGAAGTGAATGAGAATTGGGAGGATTTGCTGGATGCCTCCGTTAATTTGGACAGAAGCGCACCATTGTCGAGTAACGGAGTTACCTGGGGTGGGGATTTGGAAGATGCATTAGTGGAGCCTGGGAAAAAAAATCAAGGGGAAATTCAGCTACATAATCCTTTCCAGCTGCCTTCTCCGCTCCAAGAAGCCTCATATGGATAGGGATATGGTCCACTACAAAGGTTCAAAAACCCTCCCTAAGAGTTTATATAAAAATTCAAATAATCACCGGTATTTTATTTTATCTTGTTTTAAATTGAAGTATCGAACTTGAAAATTTTCACTTCATATCATGCATCTTTGGCGGGTAAATTACATTTGCTATCCCCAATTTTTAATTATTGTTCTTATTTTAAATTTAACCTTTATTTTGTTCATAGCATATCCCTAATGTGGTTAAAAGATTTTATTTTGGCTATTTTTGTAACGAAAATCATTATTTTAGACGGAAAAAGACACGTCGGCATATTATTATATTGGAAAATCCTAAATTTAGCCCCTGAAAATCTACCCTTTAACAAATAATCCATAAAACTTTAAAACATTCCTCACCCACCAGCACTCACCTATCTCCACTGTTGTTCACCTCAACCGCTGCCACCCTTCTGACTACCATCAAACTTTTTGAAAAATCCTTAGACATCATTCGGCCTACCCATCTTGGCCTATCTCTCCGGTCAACCGTGAATTGTCGTTTGAATTGCGTCCTCCCAACCTCCTCGTCTCAGCCTTTCTCTCTAGTCGACCAGCCATCATCCTTCATCCCCATGAATCATTGTCTGAACCCCGTCAAGCACTATCTGAATCAGGTGAACCGTCATTCGAATCACGTGAATTGCCAACCGAATTGTGTGAATCACCGCCTGAATCGCGTCAAAATCCATCAAAATCGCGTGAATTGCCATTCCTCTGAATCTCGACCGGCATCATGGCCGTCGTTTTTGGGCATTAGCACGATCCATTTCCTCGAGCTGTGACCATATGGCCATGGCCTTCTTGAGGACCGTGACAACGACATCGGAGGTGTAAAAGAGGATTTAGAGGCAGAGGAGAGTAATCATGCTCGGAATCGGAGGTAGAGGAGAGGAATCGAAATAAAAAAGGAATCATAATCTAAGGTGAATGAGAGGAAAGAAATCGAAGGCGAAGGAGAGTATTCGGATGAAAGGATCGGAATCGGAATTGGAGGCGGAGGAGAGGAATCGGAGGTGGAGGAGAGAAATCGTGCACGGAATTTGAGTTGGAGGAGAGGAATCATGCATAGAATCACAGGCAAGGGATGCTGGAGATGGGTTAGTGGGCAGGTGAGGGTGAGCAACGGAAAAGATAGGTTACTGGTGGCAGGTAAGGGAGGTTTCAAAGTTTAAGGATTATTTGTTAAAGGAAATATTTTTGGGGGCTAAAATTAGGAATTTTTCATACAAACATATGCTGACGTGTCTTTTTCCGTCTGAAATAACAATTTCCATCACAAAAAAGTCTAAAATGAAACGTTTTAACTACGTTAAGGATACGCTACAAACAAGGTGAAGGTTAAGGTTAAAACAGGAACAATAATTAAAGATTAGGGGTAACGAATGCAATTTACCTAGTTTGCCATCGGACAAAAAAAGGAAACTAGCATTAGTAGTGTGTCAGTCACCTGGTCTTCTAGTCATATTAATTACTAGAATTCAATAATCTTATAATTGTGAAGAGAACTTGATTGGCGGATTTCTATTTTAGATAGCTCTTGTTGATTGTAAAAGGAAAATGTCAAAGTGACAGTCTGACAGACTGACAGATGTATCTCATGCGTCTGTCAGCCTGTTATCTCATTACCCAATAATGATTCATTACAAAACCACGCAAACCTTAATTTGTCAACCCAACAGATGCTAGTACGACACTCTTGACTTATCTGATTTGGTTCTTCATCTCATGCTAAAAGCTTCAAGTTTAACTTTTTTTCTTTTTAGAGTCTTTATATATAAGCCAAAAATAGGTTTCTAAGGTTCTAAACACTCTAACGTGGGTGAAAAATGTATAGGTTTAAGGCATTCATTGTAAGTGAAATGCAGTATATATATATATATATATATATTCCTATAAATTGTGTTACGTTAATTTTTTTTTCCTTCAAGGAGACAGTGATAGGATGAAGCTTTCCAATTGCAGGATTATTGAATTTTAGTATAATGAATTTAAAATGGCGACACACTAGTTTTATTTTTTTTATTCGTATGAGAAAAGTTGATGAGGAACTAGATATTTAAACCTGATAACAAAAAAAAAAATGAAATTACTAGAACATGGTTACTAGACAATTTAAATTATGGTTTCTAAAGTTGTTGTCAAACAGTGTAAAAAGTATGAGTTAAGTAGGTTTCTAAAAAGGATAAGATATTAGTTAGTCCTAAAACTTATCCTAAAACTATCAAATTGTTAGCTTTGCTAGTCCTAATTTGAATGTTTGGCTAGGTAGCACACGGAAAAGATGAGGTGGTACATAACAACTGTTTAAGTGCTAACTTGTTAACTATCTTTAGCTATTTAATAATTTGGAGGATTTAATTGCTCAAAATAAAAAATAAGAGTGATTAAAACACTCATTTCCCCACTTGCCACTGTGCCTTCATCCTCCTCCCATCGCCTTCGCTATCCGCCTTTGCCGAAATGAGACAAGTTCAATTGATCAATCTTCATTGCCACTATCGTTTCTGTTTCCAATCAATTTTTTTTAAAAAGAAACCTTCAAAGATTTTGCTTTACAAAAAAAAGAGGCTACGCATTGATGAATTAGGTAATAATCTTCTTCATAAGAATGATCATGAGCAGATCAATATAAAAGAATGAGAAATTCAAAGAAAAAGACAAACTTATCATGTCCTTCTAAAGGAAGAAAAAAACAAGTGAACTTAAAAAAAAAAAGAAAAAACAAAATTACATAAAATCATTTAGAACCATGGAAACCCAATTTAACGTCTGAAGCTATTTCAAATCCCAGGTAAAAATCACACTAGGCGGGCCTGAAAGGGGAATAAATCCAATTTGGTACCTTAAAATTGGTCTAAAAACTCAAAATTGAAAGTAATTCATTTGATCTACTGCAAGAGACTCACACCTTAAAAGAAAAAAAAAACATCTGTCAGCTTTCAAAACCAAAAGCTGTAGATTGAAACTAAAGAAAAACAAGAGATTTAGTTGAAGGAAAAAAAAAAGAAAATGATAAATTGAAAAACATGGTGATGAGTGCAAGCTTGACATGAAGTCAGGTCCTACAGTGAACAATGACGACCAACTCAACACCAGGGACCCTTTTGATCCCTTTGACATTAGGTCTCTTAAGATGTTTCGCAGATGGAGGCCTTCCGTATTACTTCATCACCAACATCGTTGCATAGCTCTCCCCATCCGCATTCTTCCTTTCGAGCTTGTCCTTGGAGTTTTGATCATAATGTGGAAGAGACAAGTTAATCGGGGGAGAACAAATGAGAGAAAGAAAGAAGAATGGATGAGGGTGAGGAGAAATAAGTATTTTAATTACTTTTTTTTTTTTTAGCAATTCAATTTCCAAAGTTACCAAGCAAATACAAAGGGTAAAAAAAAAATCAGCATTTAAACATCTGTTATGTGCCACTTTAGCATTTTCTTTTGTCACCTAGCTATACATCCAAATTAGAACTAATAAAGCTCACGATTTGATAGTTCTATAAGTATTTTGGTATGCCGATGAGTTTTAGGAATTAGGACTAATTTGGTAAAACATGAAATATTTCAAGACTAACTAATAGCTTATCATTGTTTAAAAATAAAGAAGGAAAAATGTAGGTTAGATTAACAACATACATGTTTCTTTTTATAGATGATGAGAGTGACACCCTTAGCCTTTTGAAAGTGTAATTAATGAGGGATTTGATTCCTACAAAAATCATCTCTTATTAAACACTTTCCTTTAATTATGATTGGTATCTAATTGGACCTATGCATGAACGGCCGGATCCTAATAATTATCTCAAATGACGCACCTCGACGTAACATGGTATCAGAACCTTTTATCTCGTAGGAATAATTATAAATCGTAATAGTTAGACCAATACTTAATTGTTATACTACTGATTGTTAGTAAAACCTAACTAAAGTTTTAATAACAGATAATGCACTTTAGTCAAATTAGATTTAGAGCGACGCAATTTCAAATATTAATTCATCGGGACAGCAAAATAGCTTCATTTGCTTCGAATACTTGTAAACATTATAGTGCCTAATTTTTGGGTTTCAAGTTTATTTCCGATCAAATCGTTTTCCGTATATGTGGCATTGTGTTGTTCTTTTATTAGCAAGAATACCTTTTAATTAAATGATATTCTTTCCGTCCCATATTTTTTACATTATTTAATTTTTAAAAATTAATTTATAATTTTTTTATTTTTAACATTTTAGTATTAAATAAAAAATCTTTATCTAAGATTGATAAATCAAGATATATAGTTTCTAAATATATATATATATATATTAATTTTTTCTAACAAATACTAATATAAATAAATTTAAGTCAAATTATGTAAAAAAGTTAAATGGTACAATAAGTATGAGACGGAAATAGTATAATTTAGCTAACTCATTGATTTGAAATTATACTTGTGTTATTTATTGGTTAAATTGACTGCATCTGCAGGGTATAATTAAGTGATGAAGTTCAAATACTTGTACAAAAAGGAGAGGTAACACTCTCACTTTCCTCGTTACAGAGGTACTCAGGATTCCTCGACCACATAAACGTTTTGGTTTCAACATTAATGTAATCTCTACTTTAGATGGAAAGTTATTTTTATCTTGAATTTTTTTCGACAAATTTTTTTCGAGGCTCTACTTTGTTGGAATTGAAACGAACTCAAATATTTTTTTCTATTCAGTTTGTATTCGGTTTTAGACGTCAATAGGTTTATTTGTTTTTTTACCATTTCAAAATGAAAAGTCAAATAAATTAACTAATTTAGTTCGATTTAAATTGAATAAACCAAATACTCACCCCTATTGAATAAGAGTATGATCAATATCTTCATTACTGTAGCCACAAATAGAACAACTATAATCCATTAACCGAACTCCGTTGTGAGCCAAGTATTGTGAAGAAGAGCTCTCCCAATGAAAACATTCACCTTTTTAAGAGTCCAATTGTTCCACTCTCTGAAAAATCTAGCTGGAAAGAAATGAATATTTTTTTCTTAGTGCATCATTCCAATCCCCGTCCTTAATTGCCAGGAGAACTACACTTATTTATCAAATTTCATTATCTATAGACTACCAAAACTTCTACCATTCATTACATTCCAATCCTCTGGGTCCTGTTGGGTCTCAGAAGCTTCCGAAACCAACCATTGTTTCGGCCCTCTTTATTGTCGATGGTGCTTCAAAGCAACATCTTGCTCTTGGAGCTGCTACCTTGTAATGGATGGGAATTAACAGCTCCAAATAGACCAGGGTGGCTAGAAAATCCCCCATTGCTCATCTGCTCTAAAAGCTGAATTGTGTGAAAGCTTTTGGTGCAACTCAAGTGGCAACTACCATCATTTCGAAAAGTCACAATTTTATCAGACTACTTGAAGGTTCTGTCGGCACTTTGTGGTTTACAAGTTCTTCCCTCGGTTGTGGAGTTTCTCGTTCAACAGACTCTAACTGGTCAATGGACAAAAAAAAACTTCTCAATTTCACGGCATCTAAAATTCAGTCACCAATAGATGATGCTACTGTGCCAGTAGAAGAAATGCTTTTAGAAACCCCAAATATTCAATTTACAATGATGAATAAAGAGATCTACATATTCAAGAGAGCCAAAAGAACTCACTTTATTCTTAAGCAATCAGCATGTTGGCAGTGCATGAGAAGTTGTAGATTCCTTTATGATTTCTCCCTCTCCAATGAAGTTACTATTCTAGATTGAAATCTTAGTGTTCTTGGGAAACTATTAATGAGAACCAAACTGGACCAAATCTTCTTTCCTGTGTTGAACCTACGGCCTGAAGCACAGCTTGTGGTGAGATGTTGGAACTTGGAATTTCCAAAAACAGCTTCTCTCTTCCGGTTTATCCTGTGCAATTTTTTGGGGGTCACGGTTTCTGTGCTGGTAGGATCATTGGAAAGCTTTTTCATCCTCAACTTTTGATTTGCATTTGTCTGCCTTCAATTTTGGTTTGCTCACACCAGCTTCATTTTCTGTGACATGTGTGGGTTACAATTTAGATTCAGAACCTTGTCAACTAGAATTGAAGGGTTCTGTCCGATTGGCCACTTCCACCAAACAGTTCAAAGGTTTCCAGAGCTCTAATTTTGCACCCCATGACTCACGACCATTCACCTCTTCTGTGGGTTGGCTTGCCCCGGCAAATGAAAAGTTCTACAAAATTAGCTCACAAGGTACAAGAAAACCATCTGAAAACATGAAATCTTCCTAACAACTACATGATTACGAAAACTGCAGAGGAAAGGAAGAAGGGGGGTCCGTTGAGCCACTGTTGTTAAAAGGATCATTCTATTATCAAAGCATATAGGCATCAAGTTATATTGTTGGGTGGTCGCTATTTCTCGATTGCGTGTTCGTCTAACTCACTCTCTTGCTTCTTTATAACTTGTCAACTAATTTTTAATTTTTTTAAATAAAAAAAATCAAATCAACTCTAAAAGTTAACTAGGAGCTACAAAAAAACAATTACATGCTTTTTAATTTTTCACCACCGGTTTCATGTCGACTTCACTTTCTGGAAGCACCTTTTCTTTCAATGATATTTTTCACCAAAGTAGTAGAACTTCAAAAAAAAGTAGTAAAATGTTAACGACAAAAAAGCTTGCCCTTTTGTTTAGCATCACAGCCCAAATGGGTAGAGTTAGGCCCGGAGACGAGAAAGTGCCCGTTCGGCTTAGACGTCCAAGTCCAATCGCGAATTTGTAAGCTCAACTTAAAGGCCTTATTGAGTCTTATTGACTATAAATTCCCTCAACTTTGCCTTGGACAGGTTACTACTGGTACTGCCACTAGTAAGTAAACTAGGCAAAAGGCCTGCATCACTACTAGTCGTGGAAAAAAAAAAACACATTTGAAAATGAGTATATGTTTGTAGTAAAACCTTTTATGGCCCCAATTTTCTCCGCAATCATCTTGTAGTTTCACACGTAGTGCATGTTAACGTTAATAAGACAAAAACGCAAGAGAACCTTAGCAGTTTACGTAAGTTTCACAACTGGATATCCATTAGAGGTAAGGAATCTATTTTCATTTTTTTTTCTTTTTTGTAAAAGGGTCTCTACGCTCTTCGTTTTGTATGTGTAACATATTTTTAAAAGAAAAGAATGAAATTTTAAACTAATAAAGTGCTAATTGGAGTTCAATTTTAATTGAACTTAATGTATTTATGAAAAAAAAATTTAGTTTATCTTCTTTTTTTCAATTTTATTTTTCTTGTCTTATTAAATCCATGGAGTCATCTGATAAATTTTATTGGGGTCATTACTTAATACTTGCTAAATAAATTGAAGAATTTAGTAGTACAGATAAGAACACGCACATCGTTGCGTACATAGGTCCATGTCCATTATAGTTAAAAAGGATAAATTTTACCATCAGTTCGGGTTCCTAACTTTTAACTATCAAATTTTGTTTTCGTCTTTACTTTACTAATTATTTTTGTTTTCATCCTAAATTTATTAACAATGGTTCATTTTCGTACTTTGATGATCAGAATCGGTAAATGAAATAGTCAAAGAACTTGCTTTTGGGTCAGAGTCGACTCGTTTGCGGGTGACCTTGCACCTGAGCCAATTACTGTGGTTAAATCTACGGAACAATCTTACATGCGACAGGACGTGGCAAAGAATTAACAATATATTTGTCAAATGCATCCTAGATTTAGATTTTGCTCTTTTTTCCCCTCATCTCTCCGTTTTTTGGGTTTATTTGGTACGTTTCTTCTAGGTTCGCATTTTTTTTTCTTTTTCTTTTTCTGATTTTTTTGGCTTTCGTTTTCATTTAGTGTATTATTCTCTTTTCTTTTATATTTTACTTTTATCTAGCTTTTTTTCCCTAATTTTTTTCATTTTTCATTTTTATATTATTCTTGTTTCTTCATGTTCATTTAAGCCATCTATCTAGCTTTTTTCCATTTTTTATTCTTTATTTTTTACTATTGCTACTTTTTGGGAAAATACATAATACAAATACTCTCTTAGATTAAATTTCAAACAAGACAATACTATATTACATAAAAATAAAAAATTGAAAATACAAAAGAAATAAATTTGCAACATAAAAAGAATACATCTACTAGATAAAAAATATATTCACACATAAAAAGAATTTGTAGCTTCTTTCTTTCTTTCAGTCATTCTTTTTTTTTTTTCTTGCATTAAGAGGCTAAATAAGTCCTATTTATCAGAGAACAAGCAGTTACCAAAAAAATAGTTAATTTCTGTAAAATAATTGAGCCAAAATGAATCTTTGACAAATGATAAGAAGAACAAAAGTAATTCTTCAAATGAAAAAGATAAAAGATAAAATAACATATATCTATCTATTTTTTTTAAATTTATTCTTGTTTTCTTTAAATATACTTACTTTTTAGCTATGTTTTATCTCAAATTTTTCAACTAATAAAATAACAAACAGCTAGTTGAGAAATCAAATAGTTATTCATGAAAGAATAGTTAGTTCCTATAAATGAATAAATATACTGATACAAGAATAATTAATTTATTTAAAAAACTAACAACTAATTTAAGAAGCCTAAAAAATATTTTTAGAATATATTTTGGAAAAATTAAGTACCTTTATGAAATTTTCTATTTTCAAGTTGGGTAAGAAAAATAATTCATAAAAAAATAATCATTTTCTAGAGTATTTTCATTGAAATGATTAATAGATATATAGAGTTTTAGATTTTAAATAATGTTAATTCTAGACAAAAAAATAAAAGAAAAAATAAAATTTTAATGAATTCTTATAGGGTAAAAGAAATGAGCCAAGTGCCAACGGTTGCATGTTAGAGGAACCGCACCCAAAAACAAATGGCAAAATTACATAAGCTCTTCAGTGGTTTGGTTTAACTTATACTATACTTCCTATATTTTATAAAACCTACACTTTACCCCTTACATCTTTTATACTATGGGCAACAACTATTTGAAATTCTAATTTAAATTATTTGGTAATTATATTCTAATAATTTTAAAATTTTTAATATTTTTCATAATTAATTGACATTAAAAAAATATTGATTTGTAATTAGATGGAGGAAAATACATTCATCGAGAAGAAAATTATTAATTTAAAATGTCCATTAATTATAAAAAAATAATCTGGAAATATTTAAATCACTATAAGATGATTATAATACCATTTAAATTAGAGCTTCAAGAGTTAATTATCCGATAATGTAAAAAAAAAAAATGGAAAACAAAGTGTAGGTTTTAAAAACCTAAGGAAGCAAAATGTTAAGCTAAATCGCAAGAGGCTGTGTGAGTTCCTCAAAACAAAACTTTTGGATGCGGTGTGATGTGTAGGGTTGAACATTATTCAGACAAAACTAAAAAAATAAAAAAGACCGATTATATTTGGATAAAATGACTTAATTTCTTTTATAGTTCAGTTGGTTCGGATTAAAATTGAATTTAATATTTGGTTATCGGATTGATTATTAGATCATATACGTAAAGCCGAATAGACCGAATAGTAATAAATATTTTACTATTATCCATAATGACCTACATATATAAAGTTATTTTCTACTAATTTTTACTATTATCCATATTGACCCTACATATATAAAATTATTTTCTACTAATTTTGGATAATATGTTATCTATCTTTCTTTAATTTTGGGTATGACTTACGAGAGGTAAAAATTTTAATATGTGTCAAATTTTTTTCATTTACTATGTCTCTAGATCTTATAAAGAGAACTGAATAAATAAAAATATTATTTGGATGGTTTGGATCAGTTCTGGCATGTAATTCTAATAATTTGGATACACTTTGTTAGGGATGTCAAAAAATACCCTACTTGGCCCTATCCTCTCCAAACCCCGGCTACCTAAACCCAAACCCTATCATACCCACAAAACTACGGGGAGGGTATGAGTTTAACTTATAGTACCTGCACCCCTCTTAAATTAGTATATTTATATTCAGAATATGATTTTATTTCAAAAATAAAATTATAAGTTAACATAAATTATCTTATATTACTATAGTTTATAAGTTTTTAAGTATTAATTAATTGTAAATATACACATTCTTTTAAAAATATATGTAAATATATAAAAAGGAAGTCTAAAAAAGTCAAACATATACCTTAAAATGAGTTGGTGAATAATATCTATCTATCCGAGGAGCGGATACTATCCAAACCCAATTATTTAAGGAGAAGGTTTAAAATTAGCTGTAGCCAGCTTAAATCTTACTGCCCATTAATAACCCTACACTTTGTAAAAATTGAAAATTAATCAAATTATTATGTTTAGACTAATTTCAAAAGATCATTATGTTTAAATCAATTCAGAACAAAGCGAAAGCTTACCTAGTGACGTGGACTGATACAGCCTTCTTTTTTAATATAGAAACTGATACAGACTCGTTAATGACAAAACACAATTTCTGGGTGTGGCCCCGAACTGCGGCGTTTTACAGGGCAAAAGCAAAGGATTGATTAAAGAAAGATGGTTAGTTGACCAATTTAGTCAACTAGTTCTTTGATTAAGTAAACCAGAGGCGGACGGATCCACACATAAACGTACTAGGCTTCTAGTCATTTGTCTTCAATCTCGAGAACTTTCAAAACAAGAAAATTTTTCCATAAAAAAGGGCCAAAAAAAAAAAAAAAAAGCAACCGCGAGCTGGATACCACGAGCACAGCGGCCACTCCATGCATGCCACGTGTACAACATGACAGCTTTATCCGCGTAGATATCCCGGACATTCCCATTCTATTCCGGAGCATTGTCTGTCTACTCAAACTCAAACGTCACTCTCTTCTCATGCCCACCACCTAAATACACGCTAAGGCTACTCAATCAAGTTTATCCTTTCCTGCCGCCAAAGGGCCTTTCAGAATACGAATCACATCATTTTAGTGACCACACTTGAAATCAATCCAACCGGCCCCCACCCACCCAGTCGCCCACTCCATCTGAAAGGCAAATTTTACAAACTTTAGTAGAATGGTGGACTTAGATAGATCATAGATTCAATAAAATCCAAGAAGCCCGCGTGGTCCAATTATTGCTGCATGTGGGAGAAAAAGAAAATCCATCCAATCCCCATTTCCCAATTTCTCATGAGTGAATAGATCATGAATTAAGGAGAAAGAAAGATGACAAGAATCTGGACTTGCTTTCCATTGCATTGCAACAAAACTATGCACCATGAACAGAAAATCGAAAATACTCGATCAAGAGTAATTCCGGGAAAAAGAAGGAAGAATAATGCTAAACAAGATTATACCACATCTTACGTGGAGAATCGACAATCTAATCTACAAGGAGATGGAAGGAACAAAGAAAATCTCACAGAATCATCAGTCTCCAGTAACTTTTGCCTATCCAGCTCAGCGCCCATCCGCAGATGTAAGCGATTCAGCAAAACCAGCTGGTCGAGTGGGTATACTGGTCTGTGTGTTATCGGTGCTGTCCAGGTAGGATGATGAGGAGGAGTCGCCAATATAGCTGCTACCCTCGAAAGCTTGCCATTTTTTCAGTGCTTGCGGCAAGGTCATATCAAGGTCAATACCATACACGTCATCCGGATCTTTCTCAGCTGGTTTCCACAGCTCTGCTAGCGAAGACAGCACGTTCACACAGTGGCCCATCTCAGGCCTCTGATATGGCTCCCTCGCACAGCAGTGCCAAGCTAGCTCGGCCACAGTATTAATGCTGCGAAGTGTTTCCTCGTTGAGATCAATCATCGGGTCAATTGCTTTTTCAAATGTGTCCTTGTTAACATGTACCCTACGGAACCATGTCACAAGGTGCACACTTTCCTCAGGCTGCGTTTCATCAAGTGCCTTTCTTCCAGTGATCAACTCCATGAGGATTACACCAAAACTAAACACATCAACCTTCGTGGTTACCCGCCCAGTAGCTGCAGGCAGTGATAAATCAAATGTACAATCTTAGTTCCAAAATGTAATTTACTTACTTTGGTAAGGAAGGATTGAAGAGAAAAAAGGAAGCACAACATAAACGCTGGGGTAAAATAGTTTCAATTGAAGTCTTAGAAATGTTACCTGCATATTCAGGTGCCAAGTAACCAAATGTTCCAGCAATTCTTGTTTGAATAGATTGCCTATCCCCCTCAGGAGCTAGACGAACCAATCCAAAATCCGAAACTTTAGCACGCAAGTCATCTCCAAGAAGAATATTGGATGGCTTGAGATCTCGATGAATGAAACTTTTGTGAGCCAAATTATGCAGATATTCAACACCTCTAGCTACATCCAGGGCAATTGTAAGCCTCCTAGTCCATTCAAGTGGTTTTAGTCCCTCCTCTTTCCAATTGAACAGATGCCTACTTAGTGTCCCTTGAGGCATGTACTCAAAGACCAGAAGCCTCTCATTTCCATCTAGACAGTACCCAAGTAGCGCAACTAAATTGCGATGGCGAACCTTAGTAAGCACTGCAATCTCAGACTTAAACTCCGCCAAACCTTTGTCACCGACCATACTTGATTCCATCCTTTTCACAGCAATCTTTGTCCCATCATGCAATTCCCCTTTGTAAACTGTACCAAAGCCACCCCTCCCTAAAATATTTTCATCACTGAAATTGTTGGTTACATCCCTCAGAACTTCAACGGAGATGACCATATTTCCAGCCTCAACAACATGAATTTCACTAGGTACACTGCTACTATGCTGACTGTGAGCATCACTTCCGCCACCAGTTCTAGATGTTACAGTAATCTTGACACCATCACAGTTATCAGAATGCTGAGAACGAATGAGCATAGTATCCGGACTCTGCACCCTGCCTGAACGCTTAAGCTTCATAAGGAAGAGGCAAACACCTAGTCCAACAAGACCCAAAATACAAACAGCACCTACCACGACTCCCACAACTATCCCTGTTCTGGACTTTCCACCAGCTCCACCATTATCAACCCCTGTTTTACCCGTGTTTGTCCCAGGACTTCCTGAAGGTGAAGGACTATCTTTGCCAATGTCAGGGTTTCCAGCAGTATTAAGGTCGATGTTTTGGCTAAATGATGGAAGTTTGCCATACAACCTATTATTCGAGACATCTAGATGTGTGAGAGCAGTGAGTTTCGTCAGCTCAGCTGGAATTGTGCCTGTAAGATTGTTGTTTGAAAGATCTATATACGTCAATGAAGGCAACATAGAAAAGTTGGATGAAATTGTACCGGAAAGTCCCAGATTCCTGAAATTCACCCGAGTTATGTTCCCCTTGTCACATGTTATTCCCAACCACTGATTACTACAGGGATCATTCCCTTTCCATCTCTGAGCAAACACGGTTGGGTAATTCATTGCTGCGACTATAGATAACAAGATATTAACACGATCATCACACGGCACACCAGAATCATCCAAACAAAAACTATTGCTACCATTGATCACATCCACAATCACACCATCCTTGAACTTTGGGGTGGGACCCTGAAGCATATTATTTGTTAAATTGACGATAAAAAGCGAAGGCAAATTGATCAATGACGCCGGAACAACTCCAGTGAACTGATTATCCCTCAAACTCAAGTTTCTCATCTGAGTTAACTGCGAAAAATCCGGCAAAGGACCTGAAAACTGGTTACCGTGCAACCATACCTCGGACAAAGAAGTCATGTTAAGTACCACATCAATGGTGGCGTTGAGCTTCTGGCCGTTCAGCCACAGAGACCGAATGGACGAACTCGCAAACGAATCAGGCAGCGCTCCAACAAGGCTGTTCAATGCCAAATGCAAATCCGTCAGTTGCGGGAACTTGGCGTCGCCCAAGAAACCCGGGATTGTACCGGTAATGTTCGCTCCGTTGGCGGAGAAGCTCTGCAGGGAAGACGCGTCTTGTAAACTTGATGGAATCTCCCAAGAAGCAAAAGGGTTGTAGTCGAGGGTCACAGACTGCAATGAACTCAGCCCATAGAAGAAATCCGAAGGAAATGAAGAGAAGTTGTTATTGTGGAAATTCGCCTCCTGAAGCGAGTTCAGGCCGGAGAGACTGGGGACAGCTCCGTCAAGTTGGTTGTTCATCACTTCGAGAACCTCCAACTGAGTGAGATTCTTGAGATCAGGAGGGAGGGTTCCGCCGAGGTTTCGGCCGGGTATCTGGATCCTGGTGACCCGATTACTGGAATCACAGCTGACGCCTCCCCATTGGCATGGGTTCGTGTGGGACCAGTTCATGGCGGACGGAATCTTGAGGCTGGACTTGAGGGCCTGCATGACGGAGGAGTCGGGGCTGGACTGAGAGTGAGCAGAGGGTGCGAGGGAGAGGAGGAGGGGAAGAAGATAAGCCAGATGGAGTTTCTTCATTTGCAACGTAATTCCGGTGAGATATCGGAAGAAGGTGAAGGAATATCGTAGAAAGTTGGGATATTTCAGTTTTATGGTTTCTTGGTGTTGTTTTAGGTTTTTACAGGGCACATCAGGAGAGGGAGGTTGACGTTGATAGAGAAAGCGAAAAGGAGGTGATTGAGTTGAGGGAAGATCAGAGGGAAAAAGCGAAGGCGGAGTCATCAAATTAAGGACAACGATTCGACTACTAATAGATTAATTAAACAAAAGGTTCAGTCTAATCTTATTTGATTTTGATACTCTCCTATGTTCTATCAACTTATTTTTGGAGTATTAATTAATTAAATTGACGGGCATCGTCGGAGGAGGCTGAAGTACGGTAACAGCTCCTAAACTTTCAAAACCCAGTCAAGCCGGTCATTGAAATAAAATTCGTACGCCATCACCTGAGAAACTAAACATGCATGCAAAAATGTCACATTTGTGGAACACAAACGTTTCACTTCATAAAAGATACTTTATTTTAATTAGAATTAATTTGAACGGTATCTTATAAGCCAACGATGATATAAGATTCTAAAAAACAACAAGGACATAAAATTGATTATAAAAAGGTTACTCATTCTTGCAAATACCGAATGAAGGGAAAAAAATCATATCAAATTGAATCTTCAAAGTAAGTTAGAATAAATTTGGAGTATATAACTCATAAATAACTTGAAAAAAAAACCCCAAACAAGATGACAATAACTAAATAATGTTAGAACTAACCAAAGATCAGAAACATGAATAAGACTATCTATGAAAACAAAATGACTATTTATAAAACCTAAAAAAATAAAGATGACTTTATTCTATGTAATTGCCTCCATATTTATTGCCGAGTATCAGGACACCTTAGCAGAGTTAAGATTTCTATGAACCTAAGAGAAAACTCAGATTCATTATTGCCTGCCTCCAATTGAAGATCTATCTTATAAGAGTCTTGAATCGCTCTTGAATACTAAGATTTAAAGGGGATTACATCCACTATATAATTCTCTAGATAACATTGAATAATGTCAATCAAATAATAAAAGGACTCAAAGAGAATCAGTTGAATTTGGTCAGAAACAGCAGAGAAAGTGGGGGAGATGACAAAAAGGAATGAGTTGTGGTCAGTGGTCAGTGGTGCTTCAGGTCTTTGAGAGAAGTGATACCAATGAAATATAGTGTAAATTTAACATTTCACGTTTTTTCTAACTGAAAATGCACTTCACATTTGGCTCTAAATTCGATCAATTTTTATAATTTGGGGCTATTGTGAATTAAAGAGAACAGATCGAGATGGAAGTTGCTAAATATACATGGAAATGCATTTTTTTTCTCCTGCCATTTGAAATTTCTTTGATTTATTACTTGTTACGCGGTTTCCCTTGCGGTTTTCGCATCAGCTTTGTCAACCTTCCAGCACAGCACACGAAGCCAGTAATTTCAATCACAACTTACGTACGCAAGGGAGGGCATCTTCTAATTTAACTAATAAAAAGGTTTATTTGTCTTATGCAGTAGTGTAAACAATAATATTTGGGGATGAAAAAAATGAAAGATTAGAGTTCTAGAAATTAAAAGTAGATTTAACTATTGATAAAAAAAATTTCCACAAAAATAAAAGTTTAACATTTGGAGCCGACCTAAAATCAAGGTTTAATTTGTATAAAATAAAATGTGGGATTAATAAGATGAAAAGTGAGATTTTAGTAACTAAAAGTGGTGTTTAACCATTATCACAAAGACAATAAAATCATAAAATGGCATGAATTGTGGGTTTAAACAAAAAAATCCAAGCAAAGTATGAGGACAATTTATGGACAAATCAAACAAACCATAGTTGCTAAAGTTTTTCTTAGAAGATAAAAATAACCTTCCCATAAGAAATGATGTTTAAGCATTGATACAAAAGTCAAAGTAAAATTTGAGATTAATAGAGCAAATGGAAATACTATAGGTTGTAAGGTTTAACATTGACTTAATAAAGACAAAAAAAATGACGAAAAAAAAGAGGAAAAGGACCAAAATGACAAACATATAGGATTTAAGCATGAAATGAAAACTATTGATATTTGATAGCTTAGAGACTGAAATGGATTTAACCACAAAATGCAAAATAGTCAAAACGTGAAGAAAGTATTTGTGCTTTTTCTCTTTGGCAGCTTCATTCCACCAAACTTATAGATTTACTGAACCTGCCACTATCCCTTAGAGGTAAAAACGAGTCAAGCCTCTTATCAAACAATTCAAGCTCGAGCTCGATTTTTTTGTTACTGAGCCTAGCCAAACGAGCCTAATGACCTGATCTTTGAGATGCAATGTAAGTTCGAATTTTTAACGAGCCACTATCCCTTCCAGATGTACTAGTAGATATAACCTATTTTGGGCAACAACAAGGTCAAGTCATGACCAGAACAGAAGTAAGCAATCTGCAAAAACTAGTTACCAAAGGTTGTGATTTCCTTTCTGTAAACCACATAGTCCAAGGCGCCAAACGATGCTGCTTGACTCCAATCACACAAAAGAATTGTATGCTCACCTGTTTCAACTAGGCCACAGAACTGGTAGACAGGACTAGACTTGCATTTTCTGTTGAACAAATTCAGATTGGTGCCCAAAGCATTATGACAAAGCCTCCATAAAAAATGAATAATTTTGGGTGCACATTTCATTTTCCATAAAACTCCCCAAATCTCGTAGTCAATGGAATGGGAAGAAGAAGCCCGAGTGGTGGAAGTATCACACACTTGTTGATTGGCATATACTGTTTTGACAGTAAAGACACAAGATTTTGTTAAAGGCTAAATCAACTTATCAAGCGCATGAATATTTCCTATAAGAATCCTCTGAATAGCTTTTTTTTTTAATCTTTTTTAGAGATCCACTGTCCAATTTGATCTAATTTTCACTTATATGGTATACAATAAACTAATTGTTAAACCTTGAGATCCAAAAGTTGAGGAGAGGCAGATGGTGGAATCTGAAGCTTGTAATTTGGTAATCTTGGAATCCAAGGATCACCCCAAACTTTTACAGCAGTTCCATTTTGCACTTTCTAGCAAACTCTGAACTGAACCATATCTCTGCCAACTAAGAGGCTACTCCAGCCCCAGGAAGGTCTGGATCCCTTTGTTGCTTCAAAAAAGTTAGAATGCAAGAAATACAATCCTTTCAATACCCTCACCCATAGCTTATCTGGATGTTAAATTATTTGCCAGGCCATGTTTGTCAAAAGAGCTTTATTAAAAGATTCTAAATCGTGGAATCCCAAACCGCCATCTTACTTAGTTTTTGTCAAAGCATTCCAATTTCTCCAATGCAACTTGTGTCCATGTTCCAAAGAGCCCTACTAGAAGTTTGCTAGCACCCTATTCATTTTAGTGCACAAGCCTTTGGAAATTTAAAGCACTACATTGTATAGACTAGAATGGATAAGATCGCAACTTTTAATGGGACCTCTTTGCCCACTTGAGATAACAACCTATCCTTCCATGCCTAAACTTTTTCAATTATCCTATCCTTGACAAAGGCTAAAGCTTCAGACTTTGAACAACCCCTAAATTTGGAAGGCCTAAGTACTTTCTAGAGTCAAACACTTAATGCAATTTTTTGTGTGTTGATTTTACTTTTCACCATTAAAACTGCTAGATTGCCAATAATTTTTTTTTCTTTATTTTTTTTACATCAAACATACTGCCTTTGGTTTCATATTACTATCAAATAATATCTTGAGTACAATAAATATTTAATAAAACTTAAAATTTTTACTTAACAAATATAGCATAAGTTTGTTATACTATAAAAAATATTTTTGAATATAAAATTTTTGTCAATTAAGTTTTTTTTCCATGTTGGATGAATATAAACAATATGAAAGCTTACATATTTGGTCCATCTTAGTCCAATAATATAATTCAAGTATGACTCAAGCACCTATTATGAAAAAAATAAAAAAAAATTATCATTGTTGCAAAGGTAATTGGGAAAAAATTTTAACAAAAAAATTCCTTTGCTATTAGAATTATAATATAAGGGTACTTTTAGCAACAATTTTTTTTAAAAATTTTTCAATGTTTTAAAATATTGGAAAAATTAGAAAATTTTTTTTCACATGATCATCCTTTTTAGTATTGAAACATAAATGTTTATTCTTAGCAACTAACTATTTTTCTCTAAGAAATAATATTAAAATATTTTTTCATTTTTAATTTTTTAGAGCCAATCAAATCTTATAAGTTGTATCGAATCAGAAGTAATTTTTTTTAAATATTATATTAATTTCATGGTAAGATTAAGTATAATAAGAAGAGACGTATGAAGGTTTATTGTTCTAATGTTATAATAAAATTACATATTTTTAGGTTTTGACTACATGAGGGATTATATGACAAAGGAAACAATTGAAGGATTCTTAAGAGGATATATAATAAATTTTAGTCTAACAAAAAAATATTCCCAGCATGTACTCCATGTATTGAATCAAAAATTTTATTCATTTTTATCCAAAATATAATTCTATTGCAACTTTACCTTTTTTTTTATTGTCATAATATTGAATTCCTATATTTTCATTTTTGAAATTGATACACAAAATTATTCAAATGTGAAACATGTTTTGGAAATTTCTAATTTTTTGAAAAATCATATTGTTCTATTGAGTTCACTAAGTCAATATTTTTCTTTATTTGATTAATAAAAAATTTAATGTATTTTTTATATTTAAAATGTAAATGCATTTGTATCATTTAAAAATTCTTTATAGTAAGGAAAACAAGATTAGTATTTGAAAAGGAAAAAATAGAAAAAAATCATGATTATTTGATATATTTTCTATAAGTCTTTTTTTTATGGCAAAAAAAAAATTAAAAATGCCACTAAATTTAAAATTTTGTAACAAACGTTTCTTTGATTTATATGGCTATTAATTTTTAAACTTTAATTTATATTTTATCAAATGTGCATAAACATGATGTCTATTAATTTATTTTTTACTTTTTAAACTCTAAATATTTTTAATAGAACCTAAAAGTGCAGCTTGATATATGTGTGTGTGTGTGTCTAAATATAATATAAAAGTGACTAAACCTTAGATTATAATTATTAGTTTTCCTTTTTGGTACTAGGAATTTATTCTATTTTAAAGAGTCGATTTTCATATGGTTGACTAATTATATTATAAAAAAAATGAGTAAGATTAGGTTTTCAAACCTCAGTGGTATGAGTATAATTTATAAATCTATGAGCAAACATTAATTACCCAAAAAAGATTAGAAAAAACTATACAAGACTTGACCTCAATATTTTGAACTATCAAATTTACTTAGCCATAAAATAGAGAGTAAGCATAGATTTGAAACTTTGAGGGTAAGTGTTTTTATTAAAAGTCAAGAGTTAGGTAATGAAACTTTTTTAATAACGTATAGTTACTTATAATTACATGTCTTTGTAAAAACTCAATGTTTACTTATTAAGTCTATATATATTATAACATCATGACCCATATTTATGTCATAATTATTAAAATAAAATTATTTTTACTTGAATTTCTTATTGAATGTCCTACATTTGGACTTAGCATATGTCTTTTTTTACTATTTTAAATAGAACCTTAAAATATTTATTAAAAACTTAGTTTTCATTTTTTTAAAAAGTCAAAGTTATGCTAATACATTAAAGATAAATCTATTTAATTGTTTGAGCTAACTAATATAAGATCTTTATTTTAATCATTAGCTTTTTGAATCTGAAAGTATAAAAATTAAGATAAAATTTACTAACTTAACTTTTAATAAAATTTCTAAATACATAATATCATTAAGTCCATTAAATTAAGATCTTTTCTTAACAAATTGCATACTATTAATTTTAAATTTTACACTAAGAAGAGAAATTTTGATATCTTTGATAAGATATTAAAAATAGGAGGAAAGAAAGTTTTATAAGTACTCTATCACAAATAAAAATAATCAATTTTTTTTTTGTAACCAGTATTACCTGTAGCATATTCTACCTATATATTATTATTATTATTATTATTATTATTATTATTATTATTATTATTATTATTATTATTATTACATCTTTATTTTTTATAATAAATAGAAATCAAATACAATGAGCAATTTTTATAATGGATGACAGAAGTGAAGATAATATATGATGAAATATTATAATAAAACTATGTGAAAAATAGAAAAATGAAACTAATAAGAAATATATCTAAACTAAAAAGGTAAAATTATTATTGCTATTATTTATTTTGAAAAAGATAATTAGAAGTATATTTATTTAATTAAGTAAAAAATAAATTAATATTTTAATTCACGTGTGCATTTACTAGTTGTTATAATTTTAGCGAGTTCCAAGGTTGAAACATCAACTCTTTTCAGCAACAGTTGCAGTGTTGCTTGTCATGCATGCGAGGTATTTACTGATACGCTCCTTCTGCATGTAAAATGACCCATATATATATACATATATATAAATACTACCCCTGGAACTAGCTAAGGTTAGAGTAGATAGCTAGCGGTACATTATTCAGTTATTCACACCTGAAAAATCCTGGGGGATGAGATGATGTCCGGTGCTACGAGGTGAAAATGGGGTTGGCTTTGAAGAATTTGGCCACAGCTTGATAGAGTTTTTCTTCCTCAAAGGGCTTGGACACATGTCCATCAATCCCACATTTCTGGCTCCTCTTCTTCAGTTGCATGAACAACTTCAGCTGTCATGACCAATATAATATTGGCAAATGCCACTCACTCTTCAATCTTCATTACTGCCTACACCATCCATCCATCCCTTTGTTCGCTTCACTCTCCATCATCATCCGGATGTGACCATTTGCCTGAAACCTGAAATACATACCAGAGACAATTTCAGAAATGAAATTGATACACCAATTACTAGGACAGTAGCTAGCTACCTAGAATAAGCCTATTCCATCTAAAATTGAAACAATCAATATGCCCTACTTTTATCATATTGTCATTTTAAGCAATATTTCACCTGCCAATATCTACAAAACAATCAATATGTCCTCCATCAGTGAACTGTTAGACATCAAAAGCTCATTCGTCTAAAGTTTCAGCAGTAGGTTAAGAAAATTCAATCCATGTTACATCAACAAAGACAACAGCCGGATCTCTCTCAGATACAAAGACTACCAACTTGATTGATTTCCCAATGATCGTTCCATATGTTGTCATCATCAGTGAATTGTGACATTAGTCATTGATGCAGAAAATCAATAGAACAAAGGAATAGTATGAAAGAAAGGAGCAGGCAGCACCGTTATAATTCAGCTAGAAAAGCCAGAGAATAGTCCCTTCGCGTCTGGATTTATCAGATAGAAAATAAAGAAAGGACATCATCTAGTATGGAGTGGAGCTCGAAGGGAAGGGAACAAACTCAAGCTCTAATTTACCAGCCTCAATTTTTGCACGTTCAAGTGCCTCATTTATCATCAACGCTATTAGCGCTTTTCCACAGACTTGAGCAGTCTGAGAATAACGATCTCTTTGGGTGGAGCTCAAATCTGAATCTAAAAGCAACGCAAACATACCTGCAACATGAAAGGTAACTTGAAATGAATTCTTGAGTGATTTTTACAATAAACATAACGGAGATCACCACATACCCATTCATGGGTTGTTCTGATTTCATGAGAAATAATAGCCAAGAACTGGCAATAAAGAGCTACAGCAGCCTCCGCTCGATCTTTCAGTTCCTGCATTTCATGGGGGCCCATCTTCAACTTTGACAACGTGAATTATTGGTACACCATATAAGATATAGCCTACCAATAGGCCAACTACGAACATAAAAATTGCGGTAGTCAAAGCTGTCCAGGACATGGGTGCCTTCTGATGGTATCTGCTTGGAACTGAAAACGACGAGTGTGAGCCAAAATCCCTAGTACGTATCATTCTCTGCCTTGCAAGATAAGTAAGATTGTGCATATTTACCTAAATATCATATGATGCTCCTATATGGATCCCCAAAATTGAGCAACTCCCACCCAACAAATTCAAGTCACCATCTTGATTTTGAGGAACCGTACATGACTAAAGGATTCAAGGAATCAGTACATCGTTCACATTCACAAGGATGTCCTGATTTCCAGCAAGCTGCCTTAGCAAATGCTCCACAAGGGACTCAACATCAAAAGCACCACCAAGGTATCTAAATTCAGTAGTGTAGAACGTTCTTCCCATTAACTGCTATGTGAAGCCTACAAACAGCTAGATAAAATCGAAAGAGAGGAGAAACAAACTAGCATAAGTCAAACAAAAGAAACATTGATCTCCTCACAAGCCTAAAATATATATAAGAGAATTGGAAGCTACAATATTGGCCTTCACTGTCAGCCAAGTATATACAATATTCTCTAGTTTTGCTTACTATATGTAATACATTGACCAGAAGATAAATAGCTGGGGAGAACTCCATTTATTACCCTGTCGTTGCTTGAACCCGCTCTTCAACTGTTGGGTTTTCAGGGAGCTTGGACTAGTAAACAGGGAATATTAATACCACTCCAATTAATGATGAGAACCCAGAAGCCTAAATAGGATTGTTAAGACAGCTTTCACCATAATGTTATTGTCAGCAAACAAACAAAAATATGTTCATTATAAATAAACAAACACAAATGAGAAAACTTGTTCAATAATTATTCATGTTTGCATTCATTTTCATGTAAAATTAAATGTCTAAATTACTTTTACTTTCTTGAACTATAA
The DNA here is from genome assembly GCA_005392925.1 of Aquilaria sinensis. Taxonomy (NCBI): domain Eukaryota; kingdom Viridiplantae; phylum Streptophyta; class Magnoliopsida; order Malvales; family Thymelaeaceae; genus Aquilaria; species Aquilaria sinensis. The sequence continues at coordinate 1,139,008 of SMDT01001070.1, forward strand.
TGACTCAACTTTTTAGTCCTTGTCATATGAATTAGCTAGTCTTTGTGGCCCCTTGAACTATGAAAGTAGGTCATTTTGCCCATTTAACTTGGTAACTCAGTCAATTTGATGTTAACACCATTAAATTTCTAATGGTTCAGTGATTTGGTTGTAAACATTTAAAATCTTAGTCACCAAATCACAAAGATACATAACTCGAAACACTTAATGATAATTAAACACAAACTTAGTAGAAGTTTCTAAATTTTAGATTAAATTAAAAAATAATGCAAAAAATTCACTTAAAAAATAAAATGCAAATAATTTTACAATTGAAAAATAAAAGGTAAAAAATTCACTTAAAAATAAAAGGTAAAAAATAAAAATTTTCACTTAAAGAATTACTCTATTTAACTAACAATATTACTTTATCTGTCTCAATTTACTCGAAACGTTTCTCTGGGTACAGAAATTAAGGTGTATATAATTTATATTAATTTTTTTATAATGAAAGTTTAAATAATGATTAAAAAAGAAAAAATTCTTTTTTGGGTTTTGTGTTGTGAGAATTTGAGTGGAGATTAAAAAATCCGTCTCAATTAATTGTTTAAAATTTTTCAAAAAGAGGAAACGTTTTAACCTTTTTGAGATATAAAAACAAATACATTTCAAGTAAATTGGGACATAGTAAGTATTAATTAAGGCCTTTTTCTCAAATAGTACTAGTTCCGAGTTCAGTCGCTGAATGCTACTCTTATTAATTAAAAATTTATTTCATTTCCTCCATGATAGTATATATATTTGTCACATAAATATATTAAAGATATTCTCTTTTTAATTAGTTTTATTGTTTACCGAACATGATCTGAGAAGGATAATGCTTGCACTAGTGGGTTCCTAGAAGATGCCAAGATGCTGCACTTGCTGGCTTCCACTTTGCCCTTGCCGATTATACTCACCGGCAGTGGCGTTGATGGCGGCATGGTCAAGTCCCTGAGAGCGACGAGGTGAAGTACGGTGAGATCTGGGAAGTGGGTGGGAGGAGACGGTGAAGGAGAACAGTCATGATGCGGCCGACTGTTTCGAGGCCGAGTGACAGAGGACTCACGTCAAGATGGCGGCCTGCACAAGATCTTAGACCTTCTCATTCCCTTAGCTGCTCAAGATGGCGGCCTGCACGATTACGCCGTACCCCACTGCTTCGTCAAGATTGATCTTTCCGTGGAGCACTTTCCCCTTGAAGAAGTCTTGGGGTAGAGACTGGACTTTCGGGATCCGAGTTGACCCGCCAACAAGAACGACGGTGGCGGAGTGTTGGCTGGATGACTTTGCGGCCTTGCGGGCGGGGGAAGACGAGTTGGGAATGGTACCCAGATTGGTAGATGCTTAAGTTAGGGTATAAAAGAGCGAAAACAAGAAGTTGGGTGACGCAACTTTTTCTTTTTTATGGATTAGTCAACTGATGAGTATGTATAACTAAGGTCAAGGGGGCAAACTGCAAAGTCCTTTACGGTTCATAGTTGGGGACCGGGTTCCATCATGCCAAACTATAGGGACTTTTTTGACTAAGATCTATAGTTCAAGGATCCAAAGGTGGTTTAGGCCGAAATTAAATGAACAAATACAGGCCCGTTCGTATCCATTGAATTCATTTGCAGCCCTACTTGCATGTAGTCCATGACAACCTAATCCAATTGCTTCCAGTCGGTGTGGTGGTCCACAAGCTAGATCCCAACACATGGGCCCGTTATATGTTGTGCCATATGGTTTTGACTTTTTCCCTTTTTTTGTAAAATGGCCTTGTTTCTTTCCTAGACCAAGTCGTGCCCTGCGATTGGACCTGACTTAGACCATCTGAGCCTCAGGTTATCAAACCAGCGACTCGGGAACTTGTACCCGTTTATTCATTCCTAGTTCGGCAGTAATTAATAGGAACCAGTTAACGCATTTTTTGGGAGGAAAAAAAGTGCGATGTGGCCATCGGGTAATATACCCAAAAAGTTTCTTATATTTACAATCTGGCCAGAGAATCAGAGCACGTGATCTGCTACTGTGTGCATTACTGTTGGAGGCTGACACCGAGCTACAACAGGCGGAACTTTACTCCGCTGCCATTCATGGTTTTTTCTTCTCTGAAGTTCTCTCCCTATCATTTCTTCCCATTTCGAGCATACAGCTGTCTATATTTGTGATCTGTGATCCCTGTTCTCGTCCACATTCATTCGTGTGCTTGGAGGAGCCCCGCCGTCAGCAGCGGCCATTTCGTTCAGTCCATCACCAGATCTTCACCACCATAGAGTTTTCACAGGTAAACTCCGACCTTTACCTTGGCCAGCCAACCTAAGTACGGTTTCTGTGTTCGCAGTCGACCTCTTCTGAGTTCACTCCTCCCCCCTGCGTGGTTGGTTCTTTGAGTGTTTGTAGGAGTGACCGAAGACCATATATATTGCGAGTGGCGTTGATTGTTTTTTCCTTTCTTTTACAAGTGTTTTTGTCTACGTTGGATGTCCAACCCACCTTGATATGTTGCCTTATCAGGGTTGTATTTGTTGTTAATAGGTCGACCAGGAGGTTTGAACGCATTCAAAGTCAGATTTGGAAGCTAAACTCCATACAGTGGAGGAGGATGGTTGAAGACATGTTTGCCCACAACTAAGAGCCCGGTGTTGTTCTAATATGCAGTGTGGGGTGTATGCTCCCAATTAAAAGCTTCTTCTGCTATGCTTCCAATTCAAATCTTCTTCTGGTACAAAGCATAAAGAGGTCTGAATATTGTGTTAAATTTGTTAGTTACTTTCTTTTTGTTCCCACATTGGAAGATTTTTACTCTATAAACCTCATTCCACATCCTGCAATACTCCAATGAAAAAATATAGTCCTTTCTTTTTCTAAAAGGGATTATTCCTGTTACAACTTTTTTATGTGTACAATTTTGATCAAAAAAACTTTCGTGTTGGCTTGAATTCCTTCTCTTTGTGTGGGAAATGATAGAAACAATTATTTGTTAAACTTTTGGTTTAGGACAGCTGGTGCTTTGCTTGTTTTGTCAGGTTGCGAGTATATTGAGGTCAGTTAACATGAATTGGTGCAAAAGATGACTAACTTTTGTGAGTCTCTAGTGTCTGTCATATATTTCTAAAGTAATTTGCTATGTATTGGCCTTGATACCTTCCACCTTCTATTTACCATTAACGTTTCTGTAGATATGTGTGTGACCGTGTGTGCATTGAATTACATAAGCTCATTTTTCATGTCATTATCCTTTTCTGCTATAGTCCTAGATATTTTGTTCTTACTTCTTAGGTACATTAGTTTCATTTGCTTGCCATGTTAAGTGGGAAAATCCCACATGGCCAAGAAAAGGGGTTAAGTCAATGCTTTATATAGTGATGAGGCCTCTCCACCTATTGCCAATTGGTTTTAGGTTGGACGCTTTAACATGGTATCAGAGCAGGTTCAAAATTGACCCAGCCATTGTCGAAAATAACCCACGTGATAGAGCCGAAGTGGCCTACACGTGAGGGGGTGTGTTAAGTGGGAAAATCCTACATGACTAAGAAAAGGGGTTAAGTCAATACTTTATATAATGATGGGGCCTCTCCACCTATTGTCAATTAGTTTTAGGTTGGACGCTTTAACATAGTATTAGAGCAGGTTCAAAATTGACCCAGCTATTGTAAAAAATAACCCACGTGATAGAGCCGAAGTGGCCTACACGTGAGGGGGTGTGTTAAGTGGGAAAATCCCACATGGCCAAGAAAAGGGGTTAAGTCAATGCTTTATATAATGATGGGGCCTCTCCACCTATTGCCAATTGGTTTTAGGTTGCAAAAATAACCCACGTGATAGAGCCGAAGTGGCCTACACGTGAGGGGGCGTGTTAAGTGGGAAAATCCCACATGGCCAAGAAAAGGGGTTAAGTCAATGCTTTATATAGTGATGAGGCCTCTCCACCTATTGCCAATTGGTTTTAGGTTGGACGCTTTAACATGCCATATAGTTGGGTTTAGTCATGCCAAGAAAACAGAAAGTCACAGCATCTTTTGTTATCCAATCTGCGGAAGGAATTGATCAGGACAGGGCGAAATGGGATCATGCCTCTACCGTATTATTTTGCCACGTTGCTGCTCAGGTTATTAGTCTTGGTCATGTGGATGGTGGAAACCCTTCAAAAAATGGGTAGCGAACTATTCTGTCACAGTTCTGCCTTGAATCTGGACGGAGCTACAATATGGATCAAATTAAGAACAAGTTTCGGGCACCGAAAACATAATGGCGACATTGGAAACAACTTTTGGGGACAACCACCGGGCTGGGTTGGAACCCAGATAGAGGTACTATCGCTGTTGATGAAGATTGGTAGGACGCTCGAATCAAGGTACATTTTAATGATTTTTATCACACCGTTAGTATGCACACACTGACATTTATGTACATATGTTCATTCAATAATTAAATACTATTTCTATATGTTCTAATGTGTGTTCATGCTATGGATTTTCTTTTTAATTGTGTCTGGCTTTATGTATATATGTATAGGGGTCAACTTATATGCATTTTAGTTCGGTTGAATCACCAGTGCTCACTTTTGTGTTGTAGGCCACACCAGAGGTTGGCATCCTTAGAAACAAACAGATACCAAATTGGGACGATCTTTGCTGCATGTTTGCTCTATGTAAAGATTTTTCAACGTATGGCCGGTCATCGCAACCACCTTCTTCGTAAGCAAGAACATCTGTTACTCCTCATGACGCGGCCTCTACAGCAGTTTCACCGGTTTCCTCCCCATCACATTCACAAAATATGCAGACGTTGTCTCCTAATGTTGCGCCATCATCACCCCGAGCTATTCGTGCAGAGTGGAGGGCAGGTCAGATCACCCCCTTAGCTCAGGGCACCGTCTTAGCTCAGCACCGATTGGATTCTACTTACACAAACCATACATCTCCATCTCGGCTAGTTGTTGGCCAATCACCGAGGCATAGACAGTCATCACCGACCCGTCGTTGTGATCAATCTTCAGCACATCATTTGTCCTACAGCGGCACGCCACCCTTCCGCATAGTTGGTCAGCACGGTCCTTGGCACCTGCCACCTGGAATGGAAGGCTATGCTATTACTGAGTCGCAGTGGAGGAGCGGTGGCAAGCACTCCAAATCATTTCATGGGCGTGACCCGGAGGAGACACGAAATGTCATGGCGATACTGAAGGCAAGCCAAGACCGTCTTAGTGAGATATCTGCATCTTCAGGTCATTCCCCCCCAGCTACCACAAGCACCGGAAATGTCATGTCTATGATCTCAGACCTGCCAGGTATTGTTTATGGTGATCCCACTTGGATAGCAGCGTCGATGCTGCTGACGCGCGATGAGGGCCTTAGAGAGTGCTTCATACATGGCTGCCCGACTGCTGAGGTTAGGGTTGCTTGGTTGCACGCTGAGATAGGGCGTGCAAAGGAGGCAGGCTTCTTCAAATGGGTCCCTGGAATTTGATTTTATTGATGTCGTCCCGAGTTGTGCTAACGATATGTTTATGTACTTTGATATTTAGGACACTAAAGGCAAGACATATATGTAGCAAACACCAGCTTGGCTTTTATGTTATGTGTGATTTCCATCTTCTTAGACACCATCATAGTACAAGCCTTATTCATGTATCTAATGCATATTGTTATACAATGCAGAATGAACGTCTTTGGCAGTGCATGGGGTCCCCAATAGGCCTGGGGGTCGACACAGAAATTCCATGGGACACACCACCTGCATCACCAGTTGCGTCACCACCAAGGTGTAGCACCAGGAACAATATGTCTGTATTGGAGGAGGCATGTCATCACCATTTCATGTAGCTTGCTATAGCTACAAGATGGCTAATGTTTGACGACGTTCCCCACTCAAGGGGGATTCAAAGGGAACCACTATTCACTGGCACACAATACCTATTCCACTTAGCTCAAAATGAACGTGAGTTTTTATGACCGGTTCCGCATGTCTCCACATTGCTTTTGGCATTTACATGATGATGTCTCCCAGCATCATGGCTTACGATCATCAGGTAAAATAATATCTTATGAGGCACTAGCCATGTTTCTACCGGTTTGTGCCCATGGCTTCAAATACCGGGACATTCGACAACTATTCCCACATTCCACTGACACGATATGCCGATGGTTTCGCACAGTGTTAACGACAGTGGTTTCTCTTGCCGAAGTGATTATACGCCCATATGAAGAAACTTTGCAACAAGTTTCACCTGTCTTGGTTCATTCCTGGGGTGGTGCATTTGCAGGAGCCATTGGTGCACTTGATGGCACCCATGTCGGTGGTATTTTCCCTCGTCAAGAGCGGGAGTACTATCATGGACGAAGTGGTCAACCAACACAAAATGTGCTTGTCGCATGTGATTTTAATATGATGTATACACATGTTTATGCTAGTACACCAGGTTCAGCACATGACAGCAGAGTACTTCGTGAATGTCGCGAAATACCAGGGTCTCAATTCCCAAACCCACCGCTAGGTATGACAATTTTTTGGCTTTTTTTTGTTCTTGCAAAAAATCAATATTTCTGAAATTTGTACTATAAATAAGAATAATAACACAACATATATATATATATATATATAATTACTAATTACATGTACTTGATTGACGTTCGAAGAACGTGACAATTACTAGTATATATACACACACATATATATATTGCATGATGCAATTAGTAATAATATATTTTAAAATAATATTTTTCTAATAAGTTTATTAAAAAACATAATAGGCATAAAAAATACAACCTAATGTAAATATACCATTAGTTTTATTTTGAAATAAAATATATAGTATTATAGTTTAGCTGAGTTTTAAAAAAAAATTGGTTACATAAAAGATAGAAAAAAATATTGTAAATAGTCCATAGCCTTTAATTTATGCTTGTTTATCATTCTTAAACTATTAAATATTCTATTTTTTTCTAGATTTTTTAAAATATTCTATATTGGTCCCCAATTGGATGAAATCTATTAATTCAAAGTAACTATATTTAGGTAACATCAATTTTTAAATTTATTTTAAACTATTTAATAATTGCTCTCTAAGAAATTTGAGTTGACAAATATTTTATTGTTATAAAAAAATTCATTATGAAATTTGCCCTTACATGAAATAATTATTGTGTACAATGTATGCACTTAGTATGCAATAACATTTTTTTTGTTTAACAAATTGCACCTACTTGGAACAAATTAAAATGCTTTTAAATGGTTTAGAATAAAAAAACAACAATAACAAAATGTTGATGAAATTTAACTCACATACGATATTAATCAAGGAGGTTAGCTTTTCTAGTGTTGGTTGACTATTTTTTTTTTGTTGAATATATTAGCTATCATGTCCACTGGGCAACAATTTGTTATAATTAGCATTAGAATTTTAGGTAATTTATTAAAGGTAAATTTTAAACTGTTAAATAAAAAATTTAAAAATCACCTTTAGATAATTTTTTCCCAAAATTCTAATGGTAAATGTTACTTTTAAAATTTTAATGCTAATTGATAATGCAAATTAAAAATACGATCCCTAGCAGATTAAAGAATAAAGGCCCACAAAATTTGCTTTTATATTTATTGCAACAATTCATTTTAATTTTCAAAGTGATTATTTGCCCAAAAAATATTAAAAGTACATTAAGATTTTCTTAGTAATTGACTAAATAATAATTAACAATATATTTCAAAATTGTTATTCACTGAATCGCGGTTTCAGTATATATGTAGAAATATATATGAATTTGTAAATATATTACTATTCACTGACTCACGGTTTCAGTAGGTCGGTACTACTTGATTGATTCCGGATATGCTAACATGGAAGGTTTCTTGGCACCGTATCGGTCGGTTGACTATCATCACAATGATTTCGGCACACGGAGACTTTCGGGACCGAAAGAGACCTTTAACTTTGCACATGCAGGGCTCCGAAATGTAGTCGAACGTATCATTGGGGCGACAAAAATGAAGTGGAAAATTATGATGGGAATGGGTAGGTTTAAGCCAGAGATTCAGGCGGACATTGTTATTACATGTTGTGCTCTACACAATTACGTGCGGTACAATGACTGGGGTGATGCAAACATCAATTGTTTCCAAGGACCAGAATATGTGCGAAATGAGACAAATTTGCAACCTGCAGAACCAGATGTCGAAATATTGCATGCTGAGACATTGACAATGGCAAGAGTTATGGACGAAATTGCAAGGTCCATTATAGAGAGGTGTAGACAAAGGGGGCGACGTAACTGGTAATTGGTCATAGACTATGACCCTATAATGGGTTATTCAAACTAATATATACTCAAATATCTTTCATTCGACAATTGTTTGGACGATGTTGGCGGTTAATGGTAGTAACTGCGACTCCAAAATGTAATGAAAGTACAAATGTCCCTACTTTGGTGCTTCAAACAAAAAGAACACATATATATATAAGTTTAGGCATACTGGGAAAAGGAAAACTAACCCAAGTTCGAACAGCAAAAGAGGGCATGTTTACATTGGTGCACAATAGAATGCGCCATCAAAAGTACATAACCCGATAATAGACCAGACCATATATATGTAACAACTACACCATAGCAAAATGGTCACACATGATCCGTCATATATACTCCAACTGAGGTGCGATCCTTATTGCTAAAAATTGAGCTTATGCACCTCATGCTTTAGCCATGCAAAGCGGGCCTGATCATTATCAATGTCATTCAGCAACATATCACGTGCAAACTCAGAGTTAATAAGGAATGAAGCAGATTTGACCCAAAAGTCATCTCCCTCAACAACTCCGGGAAGGCAACGGACAATGTCCATACATCGGCACATGATTAATGGTGATGCTGGAGGCCATGGGGCAGAACCTTGCTACCCACTGCCCGGCGAGGGTGGGAAGGAAGTCTCACTCACACGAATATTCCTCCTAGGAGGAACACGGAGTGACGTCCCTGGTGCGTATGCGGGGGGCCACATCACGCTCGGATCGGTCGTATAAGAGTTTATCTCAATAATCTCCGCAGCGCGTTGTTGTGACTCTGGGAACAGACGTCTACTCACACCTTCAGTTACCTCTTGCCCAGTGAGTGGCAAAACCCCAGCAATCGCCTTCATATTTAGAAGTTAGACGTCCCGAAGCCGGCCGACATCACCATTTATCTGCGAGATAAAAAAAAAAACAGAAACTGTTTAACCCACATACAAAATTGTGCGTATTTTCTTGACAAATGTGTACATAATCCCCTTTGTGTTTAACTGAACTACAAGAAAATATATATTTTCTGCCCCAGTGCTGCGTTCTCTATTAACGCATCAACAACACATGTAAAGAAAGTTAGGATCAGTAGAAGTTCAATTACCTCAATCGCGCGATGTCACCAAGCATCATCAGCTATTATTGTATGATTTGTCGAATCCCAACTCCACTTAGAATGTGGCCCTATTGCCATGACAAGAGGTTGGAATTGACGCTTCAAGTTGCAGAGCTGATTCTTCAGCTGTTCTAGCGACCACCAGTTGGTTGTCTCCACCATGCGAGTTTGGGCGTACTGCAACCCAAACCGCGTCAATCGGTCCCCTGCCCAGTCCCCACGATTTTTAGCTTCAGCAACAAACTCGATGAAGTTGTCCTGCGCAACATCCCCCCAATGTTCGAGCCGCATAAGTCCTGGTTCAACCCTCTCATGCCAGTTAGGGTCAAACAGCGGGATGCCATCCGCCATTGGATGAAACAAGTCGCCGAATTTGCAGGACCTCCTGGGTTTTATCTTGGCCAGCGAAAAGTGAAGCGAACTTGTAAATGGAGGCACACAGTGCAAAGGAGGACAATAGTCAAATAAAAAAATTGTTAGAATGACTACTCTGCTGCATATCCATAACTTTTGTGTTAGAAAAAGGGTGGAGTGAGGGAAACCATCTGGTAATTACGCGGTAGTTGGTGGCCCAAAGCAAAACGACAGTATGTCGGTTGAAACTGTAAATATTGACATCTTTAGGGGCTTATCTGACTATATTTTCCACAGGCCCACGTATGGATTTTACCTTGTCAGCGAAAACGCGTTAACTCAATTATGTCAGCAATTATGTTAACATTGCTAGCTTAGTTGTAGTTGAGAAAATAACGGGACAAAAGAATTCTAACTTCTAAAAAAGTACAAGGTAAGTTTGAAGAATGAGCATGAATAAAGCAAAATCAACATGTAATTTCGTCAAAATGACTTTTGAAGAAATCTTTTTAAATATGTTGCAGCACTAACTGAAAATTCAGTAAGTTATGTTTTTCTCTTAAAAAAAACAGAAAGAGAAATTTTTGAAAATAGGAACTAGATGCGCTTGTGCTTAATTTTATGGGCTGATATAATTTGCCCCGACATTTAAGTAAAATTACATTTTGTCACTTCTTATTTCAGAAATATACATCTCGATCCCTTTTGTTTTTTAAATACTTTCACACGGTAATTTTTAAATTTTTATTTTAAACTATACAATACTTATATTTGAGTAGTTTATATATGTATGATATTTTTATAGTTGATTAAAATTTTAAAAAAATGTAATTTTACACTTAGAGAGAGAGAGAGAGAGAGAGAGAGAGAGAGAGAGAGAGAGAGAGAAATTAATAATATAACATGTCTATTAATAAAAAGTTACTGAATACATCAAAATTACGGGAATATGGTTTACATTCAATTTAATTTAGGATTTTAATGTTACGGCCACACAATGTAAAAATATTATGAGCAAAGTGTACATCTTTAGAATGAACGGGACAAAAACTATAATTTTACAAAACTCTAATTTCCCCTCATTCTAAAAGCTGAATAGGAAGTACTATACAGAAAGCTCAAGGGGATTTTATAAATAAAAGAAAGAAATAAAGAAAAGTCATGTCAATTGACATCCATAGATGAAGTGGCTCCAGGGAGGTTATGGCACTTTGATTTCATGAGTTTTTTTTTTTAAAATGTTTTTTAAACCTTAACCTTGATTTTATCCATAAAAATTCCTAATTTCATCTAAGTGTTTCATTTTGAACCTCTTATGAATGAAAAATGTTAATATAGATGGAAAATGTCAAATGGCATGCTAACGTGGATAATTTGACATGTGGCACAATAAATCAATTGTCATGGATGATGTGGAAAAGTAAGAAAAAATAAAAAAAAAAACTTGAAACCCTTTTCTATGCCATCAGCCCACTCGACTTCCTTTCCAACAACCTCACCTCCATGTCGCCCTCTGCCATGTTGTCTAGAATTCAACAACCTTGTTTATTGATGCTCTCATTCCCATCTCCGGCAAACTTTTCATTCTCATGGTAACAATCCTCCCGATCATATCGCAAATCTTATCCTTGGATTTTGTCCTTTTTAATACCCACCCGTCATCGCCAATGTCTCGATACAAATCCGGTAGCAAATTGGGCTTACGATTTCAACAAATCGAGCAACAAATTAACTGTTGAAGATCAATTGAATGATAGATAAATGACTAATCGATGGTGGACTTGGCATTTTATTCGCATCTGTATGTTGACAACTCGACATTTCCCTTGGATCCATTCATTGACGGTGGGCTAGAGGTTGATGCGAATCAAGTGGGCGCTCGACGACTGGGCTTAGGCAGATGATGCGAATCGAGTAGCGGACAGAGAAGTGGCTGACGATGTGAATCGAGTAGGGAATGGAGGGGCTGCAGCCAATGCAAATCTAGTGGAGGGACGAAGGAGCGGTGGACAATGCAAATCAAGTGGGGAACGGAAGAACACCGAACGATAAGTGGTGGGGTTAGGGGAACGACAATGGGGTGGGTGGCCGGCGGCGATGGAACGGGTGACCGGCGATAGGGCGGTGGAGGCTGGGGGAACTGTGGTGGGGGGATGGGGTAGGGGGAATTGATTTGGGTACACGATCCATATATTTTTTTTAATTGTTTTTAATTTTTTTTCTTAATTTTTATATATTTTTTAAATTTCTTAATTTTTTAATTTTTTTTCTTATTTTTCCATATCATCCATGGCAATTAATTTATTGTGCCACATGACAAATCATCCACGTTGGTGTGTCATGTGGCATTTTCCGTCCATACTAATATTTTTCATCCATAAAAGGTTTAAAATTGAACATTTAGATGATATTAAGGATTTTTTATGGACAAAATTGAGGTTAGGATCTAGAATGGTATGATAATTAAAGGTTAGGGTCTACAGACAGAATTTACCCAAACTTACAATTACCACGTAAGGTATGCCCTAACTTACAGTTTACCCTTTCTATTTTTAGAAATCTACACTTTACCTTCTATATTTTTTACATTATCTAATAACAACTTCTGAAACTACATTGAAATTATACGATAGTCATATTCTAGTAGTTTAAATTTCTCCAATATTTTTTTTATAGTTAATAGATTTTTTAAATTATCAGTTTTTCTTTCTATAAATATATATATTTTTCCTATAAATAAATATTAGTATTTTTTAATGATCGGTTGGCTGTAAAAAAAATATCTAAAATCTTGAAATTGCTAGAACATTATTATAAGATAGTTTAAATTAGGGTTTCAGAAGTTGTTGTTGGAAAATATAAAGTAAATAGGAGTAAACTTTAGGTTTTTTAAAATGGAGAGAGCAAAGTGTAGGTTAGATCCAACCATAGGGGAGTTTTTGTAATTTTCCTTTTCATGACAAGCTATTGATGGGACTTTGCTAAAATACGGCGCCTTTATCCACCGTTGGATCAAAAAGATTGAATTTTGATTAAAATGCTCTTCAAAACTAGAATTTTAGTTTTATATCGTCCTAGTCCCAAATATTTATTTTCCTCTTATAAGACAATTACATTCAGATCATATAAGAGAAATCTAGTACTAACCCCTTTTTGCAGGTTAGAGGTGGCGTCCTTTTTCCTCTCCTTTCTTGAATCTCATCGTCTCCTTGCACGCTTTGATTGTGATCTTGGAAGTCGCCGGCCTGTGCAACGTAGTCGATGGTGATCCTGGAAGTCGTCGGCCTGTGAAACGTACTCGACGGTGAATTGGTGAAATGTACTCGATGGTGAATTTGGTGCCATGGCTCTCACCTCTTCTGCATGCCGCCTGTAATCTTGGAAGTCGCTGGCCACCATCGAAGCCACCCCAGGCTACCGCACGCTCATCTGCCACCGTCGTTGATAAGAATCGGGATAAACCAAATAACGACCCGGATGTGTGCCGAAAAACCGATACTGATCACTTATTGGCCAAACTCTTTCCTAGTCCTGTTGTTTGTTTGTTTGTTCGTTTTAGTCCATATCTCCTCTCTGTTGTGTGATTCAGTCACTGACACCAGTATTTATTTATTCTTTTTCAAGCGATTTTTATTTTATTTTAGTTTAAGCCATGAATTGAATCAAATACTAACATGAAATTTTGATTTATAGATTTAATCTAGTTATTTAATTTAAGTCATTATAGTGTATTAATATATTCTATTTTTAAAAGGTGAACAAATGCCTAGTTTTTTAATATTTTTTTTTTTTTAAATTTGAGTAACCCCAAGCCATAAACCCTACTTGAATGTTTGCTTTTTATTGTGTGTGATCCAAATGTGACATCGAATGGTGAAATGCGAGTCTAAGGGTCGAGAAAAGACAAGAACAAAGCCAAAAGGATCAACGATAAAATGTGAATTGAGAATATTGGAATTGAGGATTAGAGGCTAAATTTATCTTTTATTTTTTTTTCTTGTTTTTTTTGGGCTTTGGAGGCTGCAACAATTGGTGTTCATGCTTGCAATTTCTTGGTGTTGGTTGGGGATATTGGGGTATTCAACTTATGAGAGATTTATAAAAGGACTTCTGGTCTATATGGTTTGTTTTGTAATTTCAGAGTTCGTTAAACTTTAGATTGGTGTTTATTTTTGTTCAGTAAGTTGAGACATGGCCTTATCAAGATTTTCAATTTTGTTAGCTTGGATTTAGGTTTTCAATTGTGGCATCGTCACATTATCAATCCTTAATCTCTAAGTTTTTACAAAATTTATTCATATGGTAGTTTTATTAAAAAAAATATCATTTAAAAAAACAACCTAAACCTTACCCTAACCTTAACAAAACAAGCTCATAACTTAACCTTAGCCCAAAACTTAACTGTACCCAACCTAAACCCTAAATCCAACCATAATCGATAACCTTAACCCCTAAACCTAAACCTAACATTAACATTAACACCTAATCCTAAACCCTAAATCTAACATTAATCTTAATCCTGAACTCTAACCCTAATCCCTAACACTAACCCCTAAGCCTAACCCTTAACCAAACCCTAAACCTTAATCTTTAACCTTAGCCTTAAACCTTAACTCCAAACCTTGACCCTAAACCTTAATTTTAAACTTTAACCCTAACCCTAAACTCTAAACCTTAACCCCTAAACCTAACCTAAAATCTAAGCATGTAAACTTGAATTTAAAACCACAATAACCTGAATCAGATACTATAATAACCTGAATCTGAAACCACAATAACTTAAACTTGATACCACATAAACCTAAATCTAAAATCATGTGAACCTAAATCTGATACCACTTAACCTGAATTTAATACAATATGACTTTGAATCTGATACTACTTCACCTGAATTTGAAACCATAATAACCTAAATCAGATATCATGTGAACCTAAATATGTGAACCTAAATATGATGCTATATGAACCTAAATCTGGTGCCATTAAACCTGAATATGATACCACATGAACCTGAATCTAATACCATATGAACCTCAATTGGATACCACATGAACCTTAATTTGTTATCACTTGAACCTCGAATTCATACCACATAAACCTCAATCAGTTACAACCTAACCTCAATTTGATACCACATGAACCTTAATCTGATACCACATGAACCTCAATTCCATACCATATAAACATCAATAGGTTATCACTTAACCTTTATCTAAGACTACATGAACCTTAATTAGTTACCATTTAACCTTAATCTGATACCACTTATGCCTTAAATCCATACTATATGAACATCAGTCTGTTACCACTTAAACCTCAAATCTACACCACATGCACCTTAATCAGCTGCCACTTAACCATTATCTGATACCACATAAACCTTAATTCTATACCACATGAATCTCAATCAATTACCACTTAACCTCAATTTGATTCACTTGAACCTCAAATTCATACCATATTAACCTCAATTAGTTACTACTTAGCCTCAATTTGATACCATTTGAACCTTAAATCCATACTACATCAGCCTTAATTAGTTACCACTTAACCTCATTCTAATACCACTTAAACATCAAATCCATGCCACATGAACCTCAATCAATTACCACTTAACCTTAATTTGATACCACTTAAACTTAAAATCCATACTACATGAACCTTAAATATGGAGGTGTAAGTGAGCCGAGCTTTTATAGGGTAACTCAAGCTTGAGATTGAATTGAGCCTTATTGAGTCGGGCTTATTGAGCTCGAGCTCAAGCTTAGGCAAAAAATTGAGCTTGGGAACTTAAAAAGTTGAGCTAGAGCCCACTACTACTTTGCCCTATGAGATATTGAGCCTAAGAAGCCTCCCAACAAAACATAGTAAACCTAGGGTTAGGCCTGGGCTTTCTATTTATTAATTATCAAATCCCATTCTTGCTCAAATACTACCCAGCCCAAATTCTAAATGCATTTGTTGTCTATATTCTGTAGGTCCCCTGACTCCCCTTTTCAATCTTAATTCACGACTCATAATCATGAAATGGTGAAGCCTCTTTTTCCCGTAAATCTCACCACCCCATTACTCTATTGACCCACCTCAAATGAGCTTGACGGAGACATTGCTTTGATTTTTATTGATTGATGGAGCTTGAACGGGATAACGAAAGAAAGTAAGCTTGATGCCAGTGACGATAATTGACAAACAACGTGACTAGTAAACATTTCTTCGATTGGTAACCTCTAATCCTCCAATCTGTTTTTCTTTGCTTCTATCATTGTGTCATTTTACTTTTATTCCTTAAATATGCCTATTTTCCTTTTAGTTGTAGGGAGATTTTCAAGCTAAAACAGTTAAAATTGGAACTCTAATTAGCAAAATTTAGAAAATGAGCCTTAGGAGGAAAGATCAAAAGACAAACTCGCACATCTATTTTGCATACCAATGAATTTAGCAGTTGTTATTGCTAGGTTAGTTTAGTCTCTGTCGATTAAAGTTAAAGACTACCATTTTTTATTATTTATTTTCCTATTATATTTATGTGGATTATTTGCAATGGTAATGTATTGCTTATTTTTTAGAATTGGAAGTTTCTTAGAATTTATCATTGGCTGGTACATGAATTTTAGTTGATTTTTTCACATGATATGCTACAAATTTTCCTATTAAGGCTGATTCATTCTTGTGATTATTTTGTTGGGGGGAAGGGGAGGAAATAAAAGAGAATAGATTCTAATAGTATTTAATCTTATGTTTGTGAAGTTATCATGTTTTTAATCTTGTATTTATCTTGTGTCATTCTTAGTAATATCGATATCAACCAAGGGTATTTCATCCACAGAGGATTCAAATACATATCCTGTGATGGATATTGATGAAATTGATGCCACCATCAATACTGATCAAGCTTGAATTGCAAAAATGGCAGATATTCCTATTAAGCTAGAGCCTGATGAAAATTACGAGTCAAGTTTAGCAAATGAGAATGAGGATAATGAAGCAAAAAGATGAGGCTGCTGCTAGTGGTGATGCAACAATCAGTAGGGCATTAAAAAAAAGTAAAAAAGGTGCAAGAGATTTGATGTCTGGAAGGAATTTAAACCATGTACTAAAAAAAAGTAAAAAAAGGCATTTATAGAGATCCAACAATATATGATGACAACTTAAACTATTCAACCATAGAAAACAAACATAGATGTGTACTTAGAAGATGATTATTTTTTCTATTATCTAGATTCACCCTTTAACATATTAGCTTGGTAGAAGAGAAATCAATCAAAATATTGTGTTCTATCAAGGATGGCTTCTGATATCTTAGCAATCCTGATTACCACAGTTACATCTGAAGCAAGATTTAGTGTTGGAAGTAAGGTGATTGACTTATACCATGCATTACTTTCAGTTGAGACTATGCAAGTATTACTTTGTGGAGTAGATTGACTTAGAAATCTCTATGGTATACAGAAAAAAATCTGGTGAATAAATTATCTTTTGATTAAAAAATTGTTTTATTTAAGAAATTTTAGTTCTAATTGCTTGAGTGATTTACTTGCATGCCTTTTTATTTTGTAGGGTGTGAAAAATTTAATTGTGGTGAAATCTAGCCATTTCTTGATATTGATTCCTTGTAACTTATGTTGTAAGTTATGGTAATTTTATACCTTTATGTCTTGCTTGATATGTGAAAATTTTGCTTGTTGGAATCGTGAAAGATATATGGAAATTTTGCTTGTTATATCTATGGTTTTGTTTTAGTTAGAATAGCATGGAATTTCCTTGTCTAACGCTTCTTGTAACTATAGTTCTTCGTGTAATTAATCTAATTATGGCTAGAATTTTCATGGTTTTATTATATGTAACTATGAAACAACCTCTTTTACACTTAATAGGAACCTTGCTAAAGAGATTACCACCAGATCAATGGCATTTTTCTTTCTTCTACAATTCTGATGTTATTTGAATTAATTCATAGATCGATTAGGGGCGTCATTTAGATTGTAAAACTTAATATGAATTTGGTTGTTATGTTGTTTGAGCATGTTGGTTTTCAAACCCTTTTCATTATTATGCTTGTTCTTTGTTGTAAAACATGATGTTGGAGTTGATACTACTTCTGTATAGATTGTTGTTTATGATTGTAGGCTACAGGTCATGAATGATACGTAAAACTTCACATATAAGTTCTATACAGGGCTAGAAATTTGAGCCCAACTATCCTAAGGGGCCGAGCTCGGGCTTAATTTGAGCTAAGCTTGAGCCTCAAAATTTGGTTTGGAGTATATCAAGCCCGAGCTTGAGCCTTAAGGGCCTGGGCTCAGCCCAGCCCCATTTACACCTTTACTTAAATTCATACCACATGAAGTTTAACCCAATATCGCATGAACCTCAATCTGATACCACACGAACCTCAAATCTATACCACATGAACCTCAATCCAATATCACATGAACTTGAATCCAATACCATATGAACATTAATCTGATATCACATGCATCTGAATTTGATACCATATGAACCTAAATCCGATATCACATAAACCTCAATCTGGTACTACATGAACATGAATCCGGTACCACTCTAACCTAAATCCAATACCACTTGAACTTAAATCTGGTACCACATCAACCTAAATGTGCTATCACATTAACTAAATCTCATACCACGTAAACTTGAATCTGATAACACATGAACCTGAATCTTATACCACATAAAACTGAATCTGATGTAGGTACCACTTAACCTTATTTTGGTATCACATGATATAGATATCACTTAACCTAATTTTGGTACCACTTAATCTAAATTTGATACCACGTAACTCGCAACCAGTAGAGCAAGTTATGACCCATTCTCTTGTTTTGAAGTGTTTTATTGCATTTGTAAACTTAGGTCCTCAAATATAAAAAGGTGAAAAGTTTTAAGAGGGAAGGGGGGAATGCCTCTATCGCTTCTGGCAATGTATTTTAGAAGGATCCTTATTGATGTTGTTTCTTGGCAGTGCTTTTGTAGGCGTGGTGCTGTACCTCTCCCAAGTCCCACTTCATCACATACGAAAGGAGCAAGAGACGATCCAATCAATATACTCTTCTCCTATGTAAGAGGCTGTCTCACATCACATCTTCTCTGTCCCCATTCCCACATATGCCAATAAATTGACCACCCGTCCATACATTAATAAACAACATCAATACAAGCAAATAGTTCAAATTTCATAAAGATTAGAAGCACCCTCAACCGCATCAACGAAAAAAAAAAACGTAACTATAATATTATTATGAATGGGACCTAAAATATTATTCAGTACGAAAGCTGGAAGGAGACATTTGTTTTCAGGTAGATGATGATCCGCCACAAGCTTAAAAAACATCATTCGCCCTTTCAAAAATCGCGATCCACAAGATAAAAAAGACAAATTAATATAAAGTATTACTAAATTCATTTGGAATTGGTTGAAATATTTTGAATTTGATATATAGATTGAAAAGAAAAAAAATCTGTTATTTTCATTTTTTTTTTACTTTTTGAACATAAACTAAGAAATATTGAAACGTGAATGTTGAAATACTAATTTAAAAATAATATGTAAAGTGACTTACTAAATATGAAAATATAAAAAGATTTTGGATGACTAAAATAGAATATGTTGCAAATAATTTGGGATAGATGAAGTAGTGTATAGTTATAGAAATATTGAAACATGAATGTTGAAATACTAATTTAAAAATAATATGTGAAGTGATTTACTAAATATGAAAATATAAAAAGATTTTGGATGACCAAAATAGAATATGTTGCAAATAATTTGGGATAGATGAAGTAGTGTATAGTTATCTCAATACTAATTATCAAAGTGAATATAATAGAAATTAATCTTAATGCAAATAACTTACATAAAATAAGACCTAAACCATGGTTTCTTTAGATTGTGCGTCATTCATGAAAATAGGGGAAATTGCAAAAATCCATGAAATTTGCCCTAATCTACGGTTGCTTCCTTTTATTATGAGAAATATATTATTATTTCAACCTTGTAGTTATACTTTCACCATTCATTTTGAAAATTAAAAATCAATTGACCAATTCTTGAAATCCTAAATAGAAAATATTATTGAGGAAATAGAGCTTCTAACCAATACAAAGAACTAAATTTGGTGTTTTTACAAAGTCAAAAAAATACAAAATTAGTTATTTATATTTGGTAAATCATTGTATTCAATTTTGGTGTCTAAAAAGAATTTCTGGTTAACACTGTTTTTATTTAACATTTTATAAACCAACTAACAAATATTTAATGTCCAAAATGAGCTATAAGGTATCAATGTAGATTTCGGAAAACCTGAAAAACATAATTATATATGGAGGAAACAGAGAAAACAACTGTAGTTAGGGCAGGAGTCCTCAATCAGCTTTTTGAAGTTCTGAGCAGACAAATCATCTGTGATGCTAATATTTTGCCAAACCTTTTTAGAAAGGATGTTGAGAGACCAAAGAAATAATCAAATTACTAATTAGGCATACTACAGTATAAAAAGGCATTAATACAATTTTTAAAGAGGTCCAAAAAATTGTATAATAATAGTAACAAAACAAACAAGACCTCCAAAAATTCGGATCTGACTCGCCATGTGGTATGAATGTCAGCCCGAAACGGCAAAACATGAGCGTTGAACAATGTTTTCAATAGCGTTAACGTTAAGTATGTTGTACCTTGGGGTTAAGTGCATCCGTGAGCCTTATCCTTTATATGTTATTCTATTTTCATCTTCAATGTCCATTTTATTTCACTCTCATCCATAATGCCAATAAAATGTTCTGCTTTATCCTTAACGTCATTAAAATATTCTATTTTTAACCTATTTTGGAGGAAAATATTTATTTTGGATGGAAAGATGTCACCTTAGCGTAAGATTGTACGTAGGAAAAATTAGGGATAGTCATGGATCTTTGCTTCGGTGGAGCTCCAGTCCGACCTATTTTGGTGGAGCAAGCTTTTTAAATGATCCACCAATTTTAGGGCAGATCGAGTCATGATCCACCAGAGCTCTATGGAACAAGGGTTTAGGAAATAAAATTCATATTGTACAAACTTATTCTCATCGTAAATTTCAGCCAAGGTTGAAGGAGGTCTTAAGGGAGAATGCCTGAAAGGAATTTGAAGAGTTTTGGTTCGAGAAAGGATCCATAAATTGTGACCCAATTGCTGATCGGAGGCTGCGATGAACAATCTACTTTGAAGAAGCTCGTAGGGAAGCAGAGGCAATAAATTAAAAAGGATTATGTCAGTGGAGATGGATGCCATTGATTGACACTTGAGTTTGCCGAAAACAAGCATGTACTTGAAATCTCCCGTAGAAATTTTTTTTGATTGAATCGATGAACAACAGTGAAATTATATTTTGTGCATTTGTATTTTAACCAGTTTTGTTTAGTTGCTGAGAAAGTAGGAGAACAAGTTTAAAGAAATTTCATTTTTCCTTATGCTATAAATTGAATTGTAGGTGCCCTCGTTTTATCATAATAGTGGATTCAAATTTATTAGATTTTCTACTAGGGAATTTGACTTTTGCACAAGTGCTTGAGTTTTCACTACTTATTTATGCGTAATCCTGAAATATGTTTGGTGATTTTTAATCAAATAAGACTCACCATAGAATAGAAAAATTAAAAGCTAACTGGTTCAAGTGACAAGGAACTTTATTCTCCATAAGTAATGTTTAAGGTTCAATTCATATAGGAATTCAGAATTTTTATATATATCTCTTAAGTACTGAATTGTCTGCATGATTTTGTTGGTTAAGAGCATTTTATCTGGTCATGCTTAAGGTTTTGATTGGATAGGCTTATACTAACCAAGATCCAAGTTGAAACGATTTCTTTATTTAGGCATAAGAATTATGCTGGATCAAATAGAAAGGCACTATTGGTCTCTAGAAGAAATATTGCATGACCAACTAGAAAATTATATAAAATTAAACAACAAAAAAAATATACAAGTATTGTATGAAAAAAGTTGGACATGTAAGTTCCATTTGGCATAGACTAAGGCCTTATGAGTCGTAAGAGTTATTGTTGCTTAATGTGTTGATCTAATAAGAATTTTTTTTGCCCTTATTTGTTGCACAAGAAATCAGGCCATGTTCTGTTTAAGCACCATCTAAATTATTACTTTATTATTTTTTCTTTATCTTAAAGAGCTTAGTTGGTTCGGTTTTTTAAGTTATGCATATAATCTGTCATCTTGAATATACTACAATTTATTGCTCATTACTTATTACTTGCCTCACAACCCTATGTGCATTTTTTTCAGGTGAAATAGAGAAGGATTCAAACTCGACATCTCAGGTAGATGACAATGATGTGAATCCAGCCATACAAACGCTAGTTGGTGAAAACGAAATACTAGCATCAACTACTATAGGGATTGGAAGTAGTGCTAGCAAGAGTAAACTTAAGTATCATGTTTAGCAGTTCTTTATAAAACAATAAATTGGAATTGTCAAGCAATATGCAATAGTTGCAAAAGATCACTTGCAAGTAGACTAAAAAGTAGGACAACTCATCCAAAAAACCATATTGATAGGTGTCCAAATAAGAAGTTCAAAGATGATATGAATCAAGTTGTGAGGTCCAACAATTAAGCCAAGGTTGATGGGAAAATGACTATCGGGAACTACACTTTTGATGAGAAAAAGTTAATTTGAAAACTTTTTGTTTTATTATGTGCAAATATTTTTTTTTAAATTGTAGTTCTATTGGAAAAAATATTCTCTTCTCTCTAACATTTTCTAGAAGATATTGAAGAATGTGATGAATCTGATAGTATTGATGATGAGGGGGATTGAATGTTGTGAATAATTGATAGGTAATATTTATTTGGTACTTTCAATTCCCTTTGTAGTTTTTGTTGTGTGTGTTATTTGTTTGTTGTTAACATGATCTTGTTATTTGTCACATAGAAAGTAAATGTTTTTAAAGTAGAATTGAAGATGGGCACCAACTAATTTAAGCTGTAGGTTTTGTTTTTCCAATTTCAAGACTTGTGCTGAAAGTTGTATTAGTTTGGTACAAAATTGTTTGGTATTTAATACATGCTTTGAGTTTTTGTATTTGTTTATTTGGATTGGTATGTTGACATTGAATTTTCTCATTTTGGTAATTATATTTGTTAATTTAGATAGCTAAAATGTCTACAAAAAAAAAAGCTATAAAAAATTTTCTTTTTAAAATGTCTACCAAAATGTATGGATTGGATATCCATGAATATCTACATGTTAAGTAGGGCAGGTCATGGATCGATCCATAAAAGAGTGAAGTGAGCCGTGGATTGATCCATAAAAAAGTGGAATAATAGTAGATCACTCAGTTGACCCGCTCCATACCCATCCCTAAGAAAAATTACACTTTTATACCTCACTTTATTATTTTATCTTAATTGAGAAATAAAGTTACACTTTGTCCTCTTCGTTGCCAACAAAGTCCTGGACAGGCTGTGCCATATGCCGTTGAAGAATAGTTAGATATTAGCCGGAGGTTTTGGGGATAGAGATGGTGATCAAATTGCAAATGAGAAAATTTTATGGTTTTTTGGGAAGAAAACAATTTTTTAGGGGATTAAAATTGGGATGTTTCCTACAAAATTGTGCTAAGGTGGCATCCTTATGCCCAAATAAACATTTTTTTTAATCCAAAATAGGGTAAAAATGAAATATTTTAATGATGTTAGGGATGTGAGTGGAACAAAGTAAATGTTAGGACAAAAATGGAATAATATTTAAAGGTTGGGGACCATGGATGCATTTAACCCTTGTACCTTGTAAATCATAGCACAACATATGGTATAATGCGTTTCCCAAAAAAAAAAAATTTATCTGTGTCATGTTTTGGATGATGCATTTCTTTGAGTACTGAAATTAAGATGTGTAATTTGTGTTGTTCTCTTCATTTTTAATCTTAAAGATAAAATATAATATATTTTTTAAGTTTTGTGTGATGAAAGTTTAAATGAGAATTAGAAAAAGAAAATATTATTTTTGGGGTTTTGTACAAAAAAAGTTTAAATAAAGGCATTAAAATAAATTAGGTTCTAAAATCTTTTCAAGAAACAATTCATCCTTTTTTGGACAACTTTAAAATGAATATTTATCATCATTTTTAGGAAAAGGGAAATACATTAAATTATTATTTCAACATGAAAACTATTAAATATATATTTTTTACACATTTTTATATTCAATTTAATTATTTTACTAATATAAGCAAAACATATATGAAAGATAATAATTTTTTTATACAAGAACACATAAAAAAATGGAAAATCTAGAACAAAATAAATACTATTTAGAAAAAATTAATTTACTGATACATATATATTACTCTAACAATGAAACAATACTCTAATATTACCAGTATACTTTCTAATAACACATTGAGTTCCTACATAACTCAAATTGAAGTTTTGTTTTTCTGAAGTATAAAAGTGATGAAAATAGATATGAAGAAAAGAATTATAATAATTTTCAATTTTCAATTATGTTAACACTATTTATCAATTAAAATTTATTTGTACATTAAAAAATAAAGTAACATCAATATATATGTCAAAATATGGATTTTAATTAAATTTTTTCATTTTATATATGTACGTATCTAGTTCATTTTATGTAAAATGACAAAAAAATTTCCTAACTTGCATCATGTTGTATACTGCTTGCACACCATTTGGTAAACTGCAGTAAATTAGAATATATATATATATATATATATATATATATATATATATATATATATATATCAGTATATAATGGTACTTTGACATTCATTATAATATTTACTATTTTATATCATTTCAAATATCTACAGTAAATTATTTTACTATTTTAGCCTTCATACTATCATTTCAGTATGCAATTTTTCTATATTTATTAATTTATGTGTAAAAATGAATTGCAAAATTATGAACAACATGCATATATTTTTTTTATTTCTTATCTTTGTGCAAAATCCAAATATTTTGAAAAGCCCAAAGAAGGAGGGAGTAATTAATATTCGTCCCATTATTTTTGTAGAATCATTGTATCCCGTACTTTTAGGTTCAATTCAATAGCATTAAGTTGGATTATTCCAAAATCTTGATATGATTTTTTTTTTCACCAATACCATTTAAAAGTTAACATTTCAAGGTTAGAATAATCTGTTTAATAACATTTTTAAATAGAATTGATTTTGTATTAATTTTTTTCCTTTTAGGTTGAGTAAGTAAAATATTTATAAAAATTTATTTGCATTATAAAAATTATTAATGAATGGATTATTATACCAATATAGTATCAACATGCAAATGACATCGATTAACAAACTATAAAAATAAAGATAAATTATTTTGGACTTATTCAACCTAACATTAAATAAAATGTACCTTAATTAGCATTATTTTAAAAGAATCGGAAATCATTATTTTTTCTATTATAATTAAAATTGTATTACAAAATTTTGCGAGATAAGGACAGGAATATAAATACACAAGCTTACTGAAAACTATTTTTATAACCCATCCACCCCCCCCCCCCCCCCCCCCCCCCCCCCCCCCCCCCCCCCCAATAATGTTAGTTACAAATCATAGTTCTAGAGTCGTCGTCGTCATCGTCATCGTCATCGTCATCATCATCATCATCATCATCATCATCATCATCATCATCATTATTATTATTATTTACATTTATTATATTAAAATTCAAACTTAATCAAATAAACTTATTTAAATATAACAATATTATGATTTTATATTAATTCCCTAAAATAAAAAATTTTAAAAATAAATCCAATTAAACAATGTTAGTTCAAACTAACAATATACTAATTTTGATTTAAATCCTTATTTCAAAAAATTTCATACATAAATATCCCACTCAATACTATACAAACTTAATTAACACAAATAGTATACCAATATTTTATTAAATCCCAAAATTAAAAACAAAACCACATATTCCTTAATTATATTATATGAATGGGTCCCTATCAACTATAATTTCACACATAAATATACTACCCAATTAAAAAATTTAATTAAAACTAATTATATCCTAATTTTAAATTAAACCTGAAATTAAAAATAATTTAAAAAATAGGAAAAAAATCAAAATATCAATGGGTAACCTAAATACTTCACTTCCAACTATCAACAACTACAAATCACATACATTTCACATATTTCAAACTAAATTAACTCAGAAAAATCCGGATTTACTTGCATTTTTTGGTAAAAAAACTTACATAAATGAGAAAATAAATATTTGAACAACTTACCTCAAATTCAAAAATGAACTTCGAAAATGAGTGGGAATGGCTTTAAATCTGGCAACTCAAGCAAAATCTTGCAGCCATTAACATGCTAAAACTCAAAGAAGAAAAAAACCCAAAAATCCGAAATGAAAATGAAAATAAATAAGAAAAATTTACTAGATCTAGAAGTCTGAGCTCCAGAAAAGCCAATGCCGATGTCGAGAAACGGAGGTTGAACCTTTGTCATCCCTCAAGCTCGCTATGTGCGGTGTGTGCATGTGGGACAGAAGAGGAAGAAAAATGCTGAAGGGAAATGAAAATAAACCAGATCTGGAGGTGGAAGACGATTTAAATTAGTACTTTCCAATGGCCTAAGCCGTTGGAAATATCAAACAATATGCAGTGTTTCATTAAATAAATTTCCAACGGCCTAAGCCGTTGGAAACCCCAAGTGAAATTTTCCAATGGCTTTAACCGTTGGTAATTCATTTAATGAATTTTCCAACTACTTAAGCCGTTGGAAATTTATTTAATGAATTTTCCAACGGCCTTGACAGTTGGAAATTCATTTAATGAATTTTTAACGGCCTTGAGTCGTTGGAGATAGCAAATATGAAAGGAACGTTTCAATTAATACTTTCCAATAGCCTAAGCAGTTGGAACCATACAAAAAATAGGCATTATTTACCAACGACTTTAATAGTTGGAAAATACTAAGTAGGAAAGGCCGTATCAATGACATATTTTCCAACGGCTTAGGCAGTTGGAAAGAGAGTATCTTAAATTGAGCATTTATGGTCCTCATATTTCCAACGGCTTAACTGTTTGAAAATTATTTTTTTGTTCTCCAACGGCTAAGCAGGTTAGAAATTTCCAATGTTTTGACCGTTAGAAAATTGACTGTTGGAAAATACGGTTTTTTTAGTAGTGTGGTAACGTCATTAACAAATTATGCTAATGCAACAAGTTCAACAAAATATTAACTAAAATCCAAAGCTTACAGTAAAAGGTTAGATAAGCCACCTTTTTCTCTTTTTTTTTTTTTTTCTTTTACAATCTTTCTATATTTTTTGGACACATGTTATATATAAAACATTAATAAAAACTTGGAAAGTGTTTTCATTTTGAAAAAAACTTTTTATAAATTATTTTGAGTTTCGATTCTTAAAAAATAACAATCTTCTTTTAATAAAATAATAATTATTTTAAGTATTTTTCAGATTTAATATTCTGAATAATATAAAGCATTTGAAAAAAAAAAAAAGAAAGGTTTAAAATAAGAAACAAACATTCCTGGAATAAGTTGTAAGATTAAAGATCATGTTCAAGGATGCAAGTCCAATCTTATGTTTAATGAATTGTTGATTGTGTACGAGAGAGTTCAGAGAAATGTAGATGACTAACTCTTAATATTTCATATTATACATAGGACTATTAATGGAGTATATTTGAGGTAGATTTAGCTGAATGCCTACCACCTTTGTTGGATTTGAGGTAGATTAATTAGCTAAACTCATATCCTGATCATGAGCAGACAAGTCCAAGTGTTGTAAAAAGATTAAAAAAATTATATTAAGCAATTAATCAACTTATTAGGGCGGTAGTAGCATTTTAATTATATATATATATATATCCAAATAATATGTGCATTTAAAAATATTTAACTACACTACAAAATGTCATAAATATTGTAATACATGATAATTAATGTTAAAATTAGTTTAACGTTATTTGGTTTATAAATCATATCTTATATATATGTTTGTCCCTAAAACTTTGCAAGTGAAGGTGGGTTTGAGTTGAAGGAGACCATGCTGTGAGCGTGGTTGTGTTTTTTTCCTTCGATGTTTCTATTTATAATATTTATTCTTGTTCCTTTGAACAACAACAACAACAACAGCATAATAATAATAATAATAATAATAATAATAATAATAATAATAATAATAATAATAATAATAATAATAATAATAATAATAATAATAATAATAATAATAATAATAATAATAATAATAATGTTATTATAAGACCAAAGGATTAACTATTTATGTGTTGATGTTAACTATCTCTTGCTTATGAAAACAAGTATACTATTTTGAGATAAATTATACTCCTTCCATCCCACCATGTTACTTCGAGGAGCGGACCTAGGCTTTTATAAAGGATGGGCCAAAATAAATGTCTTCCTCAACTATAGTCCTTATAAGGAAATTTGACCAGATTTAAGGAGGGACTAAAATATATTTACTTTCAAATTTTAAGCAGAATTACATGTATTTTACCACTTCAGAGGGCCCTGTGCTTGCTAGCCCTCTTTTTAAAGCCACTCATGGTTGCTCCATTTGGTTTAACGCAGTGATTATGGAAGTGAAAAAAAAAATTGTGTATTATTTTCACTTTTATCCTTAATTTTTTGCACGTAAGTAAATAAATTGAAAAAAGTGAATATTAAATAGTGTGAAGGGTAGTATGATTAAAGTAAATTACTAAATATGAAAATATTACGAAGATTTAGAACTAATCAAAAAGAAAAATAAAGCAAGATTGATGGAATGGATGGAGTATTACAATTGATTTGATGATCATAAAATTATGATTTTTATATTTTATTTTCTTTTGGCAAAGGTAATTGCAAATCATAATTCTTACTGATGAACAATATGAAACGTTGTCATTTACAATTAAAAGTTTATTATTTTCCTCATAAATGGGTCAATTTTCTTGATTTTTAGGTTTACGGGGACCTCGAATGTCATAGTGAAGATATTAGTTCTCTCATTTCCTTTAACTATCATTTATGCAATCAATAATTCATTGATGATGTAATTAGACCTTTATTTCAAATAAACTAGCTTCATATCGCTTAGCTCATTTTAAGTTTGCTTAAAATTAGAAAGAGTTATCTTAGATGGTTTAGTTGGATTCAAAGAAGACCAATAAATGTGATAGCGCGCAAGACTAATAGAATAGATATTGGCGGGTGTTGGTGGAGGTAACAAGGGTAAAGGGAGATGTAAACTGACTTAGAATTATTTAGTATAGAAAGAACTTGTCCTACTAGGACTATTCGAGGAAGTTGCTACCAATCGAGCTGATTGGAGACGCTAATTCATGAAGCCGATCTCTACTAGTTGAGATTAAGGCTCAGTTTATGGATAGTGTTGGATTTGTTCTAAGAAAATATTTAATTTTGATGATGACAAGTGTATTCTGTTATTGTGTTTAATCTCATTTTATTGGGTCAAAATAGATTTGTCAAAGTTGTGCTTAAATTTCAAACATTTCAAGTGTTATTTCAAAAAATATGTTTTAAGTTTGATGATAAAACTTGTTTTTAAAGAGAATTTGGTAGGTCATCAAAATATATTAATGTTTGAATCAAGTTTGTTTTACAAATGACAAATGTTTCTAAGTTGCTCCCAAGTCTATGCTTTAATGCGTTAAACTGGCTTAATCCGTAGTCTGAAAATTCTGTAACTTTTAGAAACATCAGTTAACATGTTAAACTTCGAGTTTAACCTGTTATTTGCAAGTTTGAAAGTTTTCCCCAAAATCCTTCGAGTGGCGCGATTTCAGCCAGATTTTCAAATAGCACGCGGACGAATCAGAGGATGCCACCTGGACACTATGGCAGAACTTTTTATGACCTGTCTCAAGCTATTTTTTACTGTTGGACGATGAAATCGAGTTTAACCCGTTAAACTCGAAACTTAACGCGAAGTCTGGAACTTTTCCTCTTTTGCACAAAAAAACAGAGCAACGGTCACCAGAATTTGTGGAACTTTTCTAGACGACTCTAGTAGGTTTCCAACGTCTCTTTAGCCCCCAAATGAGTATAAAAACATGGAGAAACACTTTAGGAACTAACTTGGCAATAAGATCAAAGATTCATCATCCAATGCTCATCAAAGTGTTCATCATTTGAGAAAATAGCCAAGTTTTGTACTTTCACTTATATATCTAGCTTGAGTGCTATTGTGTGAACTTGTGAGTTTGTAAACATTCAAAGTCTTAGAATCTCTTGAGTGTAGAGTGGTTTCTAGTGAGCCTTGAAGAAAACTAGAGAGTGGTTTCTAGTGAGCTTTGAAGAAAACTAGAGAGTGATTTCTAGTGAGCTTTGAAGAAAACTGAGATTGGTTGGGTATGAACCTTGAAGAAAACACCATTGTAATCTTAATCAAGAGATAGTGGAGGGAATCTCAAATGGGCAAGCTTGAGGAGAGGACGTAGACTCCGGTTGGTGGAGTTGAACCTCTATAAATTCCATTGCACTCTTTCCTTGTCTCTCTTTATATTTTGCTTTATATTTTCCTTATATTTGCTTAGTTTGTTCTTGATTTGTGGTTAAATAAATTTAATTGTAAATTTTGATTTTGCTAAAGTTTTTAATATAACCAATTTACCCCCTCTTGGTTGCATTTGGGCCAACAGATAGATTATTTGATTATATTTTTTTGGTCAACTCTAAAATTCTATATTATTCAAAAGCTCATATTTAAATAATTTCAAAGCAGTAAGAGAACTTTTTCAAAACCATAGATTTTATTTCATTTTTTGAAAGATAAAGCCAAAAATATTTATAAAAACTATTTTTCAAAGAATACAATTTATGTGTTTCTTGACATTATAATACAGGTTTTTTATCTAATAAAACTTCAGAAAACATTATCATAATGATAGGAATTATCATGTGCTTCGTTAGCGTTTTGTCCAATTTTTTTCGTTAATAAATATATAGGTACTTTAGAATTACCCCTGTTACAGAAATAAGATGAAAACTAATCATACTAAAAAAAATAATGATATGTAACTACACCTATTAAACAAAAAAAAATCATCAAATTGAGGTGTTAGTTCATACTCTCACGTTAGACTTTATCGATACTTCATCAAAAAAATAATAAGAAGAAGAAAAAAAATAAGAAAAAAGCTTATCGGTACAATACTTCACGCTAAACCATTTTATTGGATGTATTCTTCCTGTGACATATCTTGCCTAGCCGGACTTGACCCCACTAAGAACCCTTTGCTTTTGCCTGGTGGTCTCGTCTGTTGTTTTGTGCCCTCTCTCTCTCTCTCCACTCATTGAATTGTAGCTGTTAATTCTTCAGTTGGAATAGCCCAAAAGACAGCACCAAATTCAAATCTTGCCTTGCCTTGCCCTGCCTTGAGCGAGGTAGCTGCTTTTCGTTCCCCCGACTTCTCTTCAACCTCGCTCTCATATCCCTTTTTTGTCTCTCCATTTCAAGTCAGGCTAAAGAAACACATATAGCGCCAGTTGCAGTACAAACTAGAGTCGCCACCAATCTGCACTGCTTCTGCTCTTAGTAATTCAAATCCTAAAGCTTGAGGACACATATTATCACGTAAGAACTCCAAATCCTTCAGCTTTTCCCTTTTTCCAAATTCCTTGCTGGTTGATGCTTGTATAGTTACTGAGATGACTAGCTTTTGTTTCTACTTATTATTTGAATGCATCGGCTGGGTCCGGGGAGAGAGAAGAACTTTACCACCTGAAATTATTTTAATGTATAAAGTTGGTCCTCTATGTTGCAATTATCAGGAGAGATGCTTCTGCAGTACTATGTACTATGAGAATGCAAGTACAACTGGGCAAGACAGGAGCTGGAGGATTAATCTTGACTTGTACTGAAAACCCAATATATATATATATATATATATCTATGTGCGTGCCTCTGTGTGTGTGTGTTCAGTACGAGTTGAAAAGAACTAAAGGTGAATACAAACTCTGACCGGAACAACCCCCTTCCTACCAAGTATCTATCTTATCAGTAAGTAAGTGATTGGTACCAATGGATGGAGAAATCCAGAAAATATATATTCATCTGAGCAGGAACTTTCTCTCTGCGGTCGACATTTATTAATTATTATGTCTTGTATTTCCTTTGTCATCCATGGAAGTAGAGATTGCCTGGTAAATATATATATCCAGTATGATTCTTGTACGTTGTTCTTTTTATGTCAT
The DNA here is from genome assembly GCA_005392925.1 of Aquilaria sinensis. Classification (NCBI taxonomy): domain Eukaryota; kingdom Viridiplantae; phylum Streptophyta; class Magnoliopsida; order Malvales; family Thymelaeaceae; genus Aquilaria; species Aquilaria sinensis. The sequence continues at coordinate 1,171,003 of SMDT01001070.1, forward strand.
TCTCACAACTGCATAGAACTAATCAGATTCCTCTCTGTGTACTTTCTGAAGCTCTAGATGAGTGGTACTTCCTGAAGTTTCGTCTTCCCTGTATGTATTAAAGAAACTGGAAAATACCTGGAAGAATGATACCACCTGTCCCCAAATTCGAATCTGCGAATGACTCGGAAGCTAGGTGCCAAGTAGCATCTAGCGCATCTGCACAAGAGACGTCCCCTGATCCCTCAAAAGAGAGCACGACAGTCTCTTGTTTAACTCACCTTCAGAATCATCAACCCGATCCAGTGCCCGTTTCCCTTGATCTGACTCTTCAATTCAGTTGCACTGATGCTGAGCTAAGGAGTTCTGGGGAGACCCGCAGCCATGTGGCAGCACATACTTCGTCTGCCACAATGTCGAGGGTCTTCTCTTGCAACTACTGCAGGCGTAAGTTTTACAGCTCGCAGGCTCTGGGAGGACACCAGAATGCACATAAGAGGGAAAGAACAGTGGCCAAACGGGCAATGCGAATGCGATTGTTTTCAGATAGGTACACAAGCTTGGCTTCATTGCCTCTACATGGTTCTACATCGCGATCACTTGGGATCGAAGCTCATGCTGCAGTACACCAGGGGCTCATGCCGTCACAAAGGGCTGCTGGTATGAGATCCGGAGCTAGGTTTGAGTCAGGGTACACGGGAAGGCCTGTGTTCCTGGATGACGACGAGGTCGAGCTGTTTTGGCCTGGTAGTTTCCGCCGGCTGGATACAGGAGTCGGCAACAAGATGGAGTTGGAGTCACCTCGAAATTCAAATGTGGAATTCACAGCTGCCACCCCAGGACCACAGAGAACAGATAAATCTTACCCTGATCTTACTTTGAAGCTGTAACCTTCTGATCCTGTTCTTCGCCGCTAGCTTCTAGCATTTGTTACAGTTTTCGCTAGCTATTTGAGCTGTCATGCTCCGGTCTGACCGAACCTGCATGACGAACGGGGGGAAAGTCTTGAACACCTGCTGAAGCTTCATAGCTTGGAAAACCAAGCAGCCGAAGCAGAGGAGCTACCCTCCCACCGGGAACCGTCGACCTTGGAAACACGAACATGGTTGCTAGTCTCATGAGGCAAATTCGCAGCTGTCCAACACGTCGACAAGAGTCTAGGACGGCCACCCACATAATAAGTCCTGTTCTTCAGAAGATCTGTACTTGGCAATCTTATTATGAGAGCCAAGGCATTAAATTTTACTTACTAAGCTTACCAGAAGAGGAAGTTATAGGACTTGTGCATTGCTAGTGGTTAAAGAGGTGAGCGATATATTAATGCTAGATCCTTTTACAAACAAATTGAGAATCTGGGCATGTAAACGAGTTTGACTTTGAATCCTTCTAGCAGATAACAATAAATTCGAACAGCTCTGTGCTCATGAATTTTTGCCTTTGATTTTGGTGTTATTATTTGAGTCAAATATTTATGTAATTTGGCTCTCAAGTTGAATCTTGAAAATTTCTAAACTTGATATGGTCTTTTGTCAACTTAATCCAAGGATTCTCAAATGCTTGAGAGACTCGAGATTACATGTGGAATTGAGAAGAAAAGTTTGCTTTTGCTACTTGAAATTAAGAAGAAGATACTCCTGAGACGACCTGTTTAACTAGCTTCAAAGAAGACGGTGAGACAACATGTTAAATTAGCTTCAAAGTAGACGGGTTTTCTTATTTTTTTTTCTTTGGGGGGAGGCGGGGGATTTTGTTTCAGCTAGACACAAGGAAATTTGCTTTTTTGGTTTTTATCAACTGGGCACAAAAAGTAAGGCTATATACATTCTTTTGGCCTAATGACTAAAGATGAAAGAGGGATATGGAGAGATTAAGGGTCAAATCATGGTCTTCCTATTTCTTATAATGTATCTTACAAAAGCTTGTTTAATTGATATTCTGATCCCGAAAAAACTGATATGATTTTGTAATTATTATAATAGTATCTCTCTCTATAAATTTATATGATATTTCTAAATATAAAAAAAGTCTTTTTGTGTTATGATTATGAGGAGAAGAATTAAGTTTTTTTCTTTAAAAAAAATGCAAATTTCATTAAGAATTTATGTGAAAGACATTAATTAGATGAGAAGGGTAAGGAACCACTCATTCCACTCTACCGAATAAATCTTTCGACAATGATATAAACGTGTGATCAATATGCTGAGCGAGGTACGTACAAGCATTAAGTCTTGTCCAAGTGCGTTATTAGGATGGCCTCCTTGGCTTATTGATTTTGACGGCCTTACATCATTAACAGTAGACACGGTGGAAATTTTCAACCAATGAGATTTGGCTTGGGGGACTTGTGACGAAAATCTAAAAGGAATAGCCTGTATTAAAAGGTTTGGGTTAAAATTTGACAGAATCTTATGTATTATATAACTTAATTGAAAGTTGAGAAAGTACGTGAGAATTAGTAACCATTTCTACACCCTATCAATTTCTAGCACATAAAGTTTGAACCGCCTCTTCAACCAAGTATTATTGGCTAAAAATTTCTGGTAGATTTTCTTAGAAAATTATAATGCCCTTGTTTTCAAAATGTTACAAGGCAAATATGGCGATTCTCAGTCCATATGGACAACTCCTTATAAAAATAATGCATCGGTTTGCTTCATGGGAGGAATCTGTTAACCCTTCAACATAGCTGGTCTATTGGAGATGGTAAAACCATGAGCATTTGGTATGATTGGTGGTTATTAGGTCTGTTTCTAGATCTACTTTGTGCATTGAGCTCAGAGTTTCTTCATAATGAGAATCTTTGTTTGGTGGATCTAGTTGCTGAGGATGCATTGTATTGGAATATGGATTTTATAAACCCTTCTCCTTGTTCAAATTGCTCAACAGATTTTTGTTTTGTCTTTGTCATTAGAATTTGTAGGACTTAATATAGTTAGATGGCATGGGAATGTCAAACATCGTTACTTAGTTAAAAAGGGTTACGCTACTTAAGTAGTGAATAACCTTTTTTATATTTCAAATCTAGCGCACAATTCCTAAGGTCTCTCTCAATATAATATTTTCTTAAGATTCTGAATAGGGTATGGGGTTCTCAGCTGCCTTATAAATACAAGTTTTTCCTATAGAAATATCTTTATGAACACCCTATTAACAACTTCAAATCTAGTTGATCATGGGTTTCTATTAGTCTAAATTGTTAGTGTTGCAATGCAAATGTGGTGTGGAATCTCCTATGCATTTGTTTTGGCAATGTTAGGGGTTGGCAAAGTTGTGGGTTTCTGTAAGCTTCAACTTTCCTAGTAATAGTAATATTTCCTTCCAAGCTTGGCTCTTTAATATTTTAGCAAATTCCAATAAATGGAAGATTGATTAGTTGTTTTATTTAGAAGCTACTCTTTGGATTCTCTAAGTAGGTAGGAGTGAATAGATTTTCTAGTTCATTTATTTCTATGTTTCTTCCCATTGAGTCAAAGCGGATGAATTAATAAGACTTCTTTATATGGCAAAGAACATAGCATCACCATTTCTCTAATTTCTGGCCCACCATCTTTGTCATACTTGGGAACAAATAAATGGTACATTCCTTTGGTTCATCCTCATATTTTTATTGTGGACAGGGCTTAGAATCGGCAAATTCTGAAATGCACCTAAGTGCTTGTGCACATATTAGATGACGTTTGGGTTCAGTTAGTTTTAGATTTAATAGGAAACTTGAATCAATTAGGATAAATTCATAATTTTTATGATAATTATCACTAAGTTTCCTTTTATAAATTAGTAAATTTAGTAATTACCATTTAATTCTCGTAATTTTCTCTCTCCCACCAGTAATCTTTTTTTCTCACTCTCGCACGCTCTCTCTGCTCGCTCACTCTCGCTCTCCGTCGCTCTCAGTCGCTTTTCTCCTCCGTCGCTCTCTCTCGCTCTCGCTTGCTCTCTCTGCTCGCTCTCGCTCTCCGTCGCTTTTCTCTTCCGTTGCTCGCTCTCTCTGCTCGCACTCGCTCTCTGTTGTTGACAGACCTCCTAGGCTCGTTGTATGCTTCCCGATCTTCCGCCTTGGCTCACCTCGTGCCAGATCCGCACGATGCTCTGCCTTGGCTTCGATCCGCCAGTGCTCCGTCGCTCTCTGCTCCGTCGCTCTCTACTCCGTCGCTTGCTCTCGCTCTCCGTCGCCAATTGGTGGCCTACGACGGTACCTGCGGTGGGTTGTGAGCAGGACAAAAGGTGCGATTCCAAATTTCAAACATTTTTTGTTGGATTCGTGTGTTGTTTGTCACGATTTGTATTGTTCTGTCTTCTGAGATTGTTTATCATAATCTTGATGTATTATCTGGTGGTGGATATGTATGATCCCAAGTTCGATTTGTATGTCTATGTGATTATGTCTATGATCCCAAGAGCAATTTGTTTGTCTACTATTTTGTGTGAGTACTTCTGACTAATAGGATAACACATGTGGTCATGTATGCTCCTACGTTCAAAATGTGTGATATGTATTATTTGGGTTCGATTTGTATAAATATTGTATGCGTGATTTGGGTTTCGGATTTACTGATTTTTTTTTATTTGTATTGTCTAGTGGTGTTTATGTATTAAACTGATAACCAATTGTATGAAATTGATATCTGAATGTATGCTACTATTGGAATATATTTTGGTTATGCGAAAAACTGAATGAATAAACTTGTTTTTAAATAATTACCATATTTATCATATTATATTTATTTGTTTCATTATTATTATCTTTTCAAATGAATTCAAATTTAAAATTTTCCCATAGCTAAAAATTTGAATAAGGTTAATACATTCCATAATCATACTAATTAAATATAACTTATATTAAGAAGTAAAAGTTACTATTTATACTTAAAACTAACGGAATTCTAATGGTGTTAATTAGGTGCTTATACATCTAGGTGCATAGTCTCAAGGCTCCTTAGAATCAGTCAACTAAATTAAGAGTTGCTGCTTAGATTTCAAAAAGGGCTGATAGACCATCACTTTACAAGGATAGATGTCTTCTTCCAAATTACTCATCTGCCTAGAAGCAAAATTATTGGCAATTCAGGGTGTCATCTAGGCTACTATAAGGTTTGGTATTTTCATTATTATTATTTTAACAAATTGCTCCCAAATTGTTCTTATATTGAGTGGCACTTCAAACTATGAGGTAAGTCTTCATCCTCTGGTCGTTTCCATCAAAACTGAGTTAGATAAGATGAATCGTTGTGACTTGGTAGTCACGCCTCACCAATGAGTTACTCCTGCTCATATCTTTGTTGTCTCTCTTCATATTACTTAATTTCTCTATTTTCTCCCCATTCGCTTCATGTACGCACAAAAAAAAAAAAAAAGCTAATGTAGCGTTTACAATTTTTTAGCACATATATTTATCATGTATGAGTTATTGTATTATGTATTTCTACACCAAAGAAGTGTTTTAGAAAACGAAGGACCATCATTACTCAAATAGAAAAGTAGAAAGAGACGGAATCTCCAAGCGACTTGAGAGGATCCAAATCCATAATTAGCTTATTAATGATTTTCATGTACAAAGGGTTTTCCTTAATTATACTTCATCCTCAATGTTTGTAAGAATTGAATTGGACCGGTTGGTTTAACCTGCTTGACCAGGAACTGTTGTATTTTGACAATCCGGCTCTCGGCTCATCAGGTTAGAACTGGTCAAAAATCAATCAAAATTATTTAAAATTGTCTGAAACCGGAAACCACGAACCCTATCAATAATAATTTTTCTTTAGGATCGTTGGCATCAAGATCCTTGTCTGGGATTGAAGGTGAATCAGCTGTTGAACCACAAACCAGAAACTTTTCAAATTCTGTTAACAGTTCGGCTCTTTCTTGTTTATCTAAAATTAAAAGGGAAAAAGACCCTCTTTGTTTCTGCCCCGGTGAGAGAATCGATGACGACCGACCAAATCATAAGAGGTTCCGAAGCGAAGGAATTATAGGATCGCTGCTCATCATGCAAAAGAAAAGGAAAACACCAGAATTTCTGAAATTTAGGAAGGCAGTACATGTGATTCCAAATCAAGTAGTAGTACTACTACTACTAGTGCTCTTGTGACTGTCCTATCACGTTTCGATTCCCTTCTTCTCTTCTGTAATTAATTGGCTGGCCTGGCATTGACCCTGTCCCTGCCCACATATCATTTTCCCTGATTTTAGAGAATAAAAATTTTCTTTTGGAAGTTATCGTCAGCCCAAATTTTCCCGTTTGTCGATTAGCTAAGCTGCAAGCAAAACTCATTAAATTAAAGAGCATCATCAACGAAGCTTTGACTTAATTTCAACCATTCCCACGAAAGAGTGTCCCGAAATTTTCGTTATTTTCTTTCCTCTGAAAATCGGAAAGAAAGTTTCCCTTCCCCAACCGTTGAAACTTTCCGGGAAAATGAAAATCTTTCATCGCCCGGGTTAATACTGTAAATCCGGCCAAGGACCAAAAAGGATAAATTGAAAAGGGAAAGACGAGGTGGCTTAATACTAATGAAGGAAGGAAGGAACCGTGTAAACGCTTTGAAAAATCGAACCGTTGTTGTTTACAGAGTCTATTGTGTCCCTAAAGAATCAAAAGGCATAATGAACTAAGAGAAAGAGGGTGAGTCGCCACCAGATTCTTTCCAATTTTTCATTTTGCCCCTCCATCTCTACTTTTTGGGTAATCCATCTGTCTCTCTGGTGGAGTCCCGCCCCACTCTGTGTGAAGGCCATGTTTGGGAAGAAAGATTTCCCCGGCGATCCCTCTGTTGTGGGAGACGACAACTCCGTGACGAAGCCTCTGCGTCCACTTCTTCAAATCAAAGAGAAACCAGGTGATAAAATGAGTTTTTCCGGGAAAGAAGTTGACTTTCTGAGGGAGCCGAGGGTGCCGCCTGATGGGTTTCCCTTGCCCAAACCATCGCGACCTGGTAATTCTGGTTCTCAAGAACTCACTTTAAGCTACCTCTGTGATAATCTCAAACTGGGTTTTCACGGCGGGGTGAGTCAAAAGGGGAAGGAGGTCGCTGCTGTTCCCGAGAATTCCGATAAATGGGTGGAGAGAGATTTCCTGAGTTTAAGCGACAGCAGGGGGCATTCTTTCAAGAGGGAGGCAGAGGAAGAGTTCGAGGAGAGGACCAACACAAGTGGCGAGAAAAAATCCAAGCTTGAGACGCTGAATCTGTCCTTGGCCTTGCCTGATGTGTCCCTTTCTCTCACTGCATCAAATGCTCTGCAAAACGGAGACAGTCGAATGAAATCGATGCCTGGTAGATCTTTGCCACCATCCATTGACACACAAACTACTTTCTCCAATGATTTTACAGCTGCTTCAATGTCTTATTCCTACTCCCACCCGTTCTCGCATAATCCTAGTTGCTCGCTAACAAGGAATTCGACGGAGAATTATGAGTGTTCTGACAAAATTTGGTGTGCTGGTGAAGGCACCAATGGATCGGTGCACAGTCGGTTCAGGCCTCTGGGTGATGGGGTTGCTTTGGCCAATCCCAGTGTTTCATGTTTTTCGATGATGCAGGAGGCTCGTCAAACGAACAAGGATTCGTTTCCTGGCCTGTATAGAACAGCTAGTTCAGAGAATAATTCATTTTTCCCTTCCGAATTGCAGGCCAGGCCGCATGTAGATAACCTCTCTGGGGATTCAAGGAGATGGGGCTCTGAGGATGTGAGGGTTCTGGAGAGTTTGGATGGAGGAAGAATAAGGAAGCCATCTGGGCCGGAGAGAATTCTGCTCGAGATTGTGTCCGAACCAATTCCTGTGATGGCTCAAATAGTTCAGGACCTTCCGGTTGAGACCCTTGAATCACTCAAGGAATACTTGAGAAATCTGATAGAAATGCCTGTTAAGAAGGAAGAGTTTGTATGGCTCCAAAACCAGCTTGACAGTAGATCTGATCTTACAAAGGAGACTCTTCTGAAGTGTCACAAGGACCAGCTTGCTGTTTTAGTTGCATTGAGAATGGGTCTTAAAAATTTCTTGTCTGATAAGGTTCTGGCTTCCCCGGTTGAGATGGTGGAGATCTTCTTGTATATGAGGTGTAGGAACGTGAACTGCAAGAATGTGTTACCTATCGAGGATTGCGATTGTAAGATATGCTCTGAAAACAAAGGGTTTTGTAGTTCTTGCATGTGTCCTGTCTGCTTGCAGTTTGATTGTGCTGAAAATACTTGCACTTGGGTTGGTTGTGATGTTTGTTCTCATTGGTGCCATGCTGCATGCGGTATGGAAAAGAATCTGATCAAGCCTGCACCAAGCTTGAAGGGGCCATCTGGAACTACGGATTTGCAATTTCATTGCATTGGTTGTGGTCACACTTCAGAAATGTTTGGGTTTGTCAAGGATGTGTTTTTGTACTGTGCGAAGGACTGGGGTCTAGAAACCCTTGTAAAGGAGCTTGACTGCGTGAGGAGTATTTTCAGGCGTAGTGATGATTCAAGAGGCAAGGAGTTGTGCCTAATAGCGGACGGGTTGGTCAAAAAGATTCAATGTACCTTAATGTCTCCGTCAGATGCGTGTGATTTTGTCTTTCGGTTTTTCAACAGTAAGTATACTTTCTCATTTTACATGGTCTGCGATACCCGGAACAATCTGCTAATCTTCATGTATCTGGCCATTGTGGACACTGCAATTAGTTTTGGAATGGTTTGATTTATCAGTCTTATGAAGAAACTAAACCACATGCATACCTTGATGTTTAAGACAGCATCAGAAATAGCTTTGGTTCTCCTTAAGAATTTTTTAGCATCTTATAAACTTGTGAGATAACAATGAGATGCCCGTTTTGATGTCCCTCATTTTATTGTCTGTCATCTGGGTTGATTATATGCCTCTTATTGCAGTCAATACAATGAAATTGGATTTGTTTAAGTGATTAGAGCATAGCTTTTTTATGGGGCACAAGAGTTTTTCATCACTAAGGATAAGTAGGTTGCTATATTTTTGTTTGATCAGTGGACTTCTTTACACTGCTGCGACCATGCCTTAGTACATTGTTCTTGATGATTAAGAGAAGTTGAATTTAGCAATTTCTCTAGGTTTCATGATCAGCCAACCCTAGTGGTGCTTACTGCTGAATCAATCTCCTGAATCAATTCAAGGGCAGTAAAGTCTAGATGTATGATAAATGTATGTTCTGCAACAATGTTAGTGAAATTAGTGCTTCTGCTGAATTTCTCGGTTCCAGGTTGTTGCCTAGTTGCCTATTCTACCAATATTAATTGCCTATTTGCCTCATTTCATTTTTGTCTTTCTAACTCATTTGCTTCCTGCAATTGTAGATACAGACTGTGTGTCCGACATATCTGTTTCTGGCACTTCCTCAAAAGACTTTGTGACACCTCACGCTAGCCTTAGAAAAGATGAACTATCTGTCACCCCAGCAAAGCATGCAGTTCAGAACACCGGCCTGTCAACTGGAAAAGCGGACCTAGTTTCAAGTGGTGTGCCCGTGAAAGAACTCAAAACAACACTAATGAAGGACCTAAAGATTGGCAAAGAATATCCATTCGGGAGGTTGTCTATGAGTGATGGATTCGACAGCTTGGAGAGCATGGTTAGGATCAAGGAAGTAGAAGCAAGAATGTTCCAGAGCAAGGCAGATGAAGCGCGTAGGGAAGCGGAGGGTTTTAAGAGGCTGATTCAGGCAAGAACGGAAAAGTTGGAAGAGGAGTACTCGGAGAAGTTCCGTAGTCTTTGTCTACGGGAGACAGAAGACAAGCGGAGGAAGAAAGTCGAAGAACTGAAGGCCTTAGAGAACTCTCATTGTGATTACTGCAAGATGAAGCTGAGAATGCAAAGAGAAATTGCTGGTTTGTTGGAGAGAATGGAAGCCACAAAACAGCAATGGGCCTAAGTGTTCTGTCTCACCGCTCTATTTTTGGTTTAACTGACAGTATTGATGATTGAAGTGTTCAGTTCGTTTTGTTTTGGCCATTTGGGTAATGTGGGAACAAATTGTTGTCCTGATTTGCATCACTCATAATCTGTCCCCTCGAGCTATTTGTCAAATACCATAATCAAAGTTAGGGGATATCTTTGTTGGTATAAATTGCACATGAGGCACTGAAATTGTACTTTTTACCCAATTGGACCATCGAACATCACATTGTACTCTTGTCCCCTAACTTAATCCGAATGAGGAAAAGGTCGTATTAGAGGTGAATCTTAATGGGAACATTGAAATCGCAAGTATCACGGGTTCTTGAAACAGGTGCTGTCGTTGGTGTGGGATCGGGGCTTTGACATTTATTCTCAAGGGAGCAACCCCACCTGTTGAAAACTACAAAGTTGGAAAATGTTGAAGGTGCGGCCCGGCCAGCTATTCTATTCAATATTCCAATGATTTGTACTTATTAAAATCCGTAAATTATTGAGCATAGCTACAAAATCAATTTTATATAGAAGTTTAGAACCCGTTTTGATTTATCTAGTTCGCTTTCGATTACGAAGGATGAAAAGAAAAACAGCTGCTACACTAACTAAAATAAATAAAATCATAAGATTAGAAGGGCAGATACAAGGAGAGGGTCAAATCCACCCACCTCAAACTATGCCTCATTACATCCACATACAATGAATCCCAAGTGCTCATAGTGGGGACCTGCACCTGAGCTGCGCTTGCTTGTCAATATGTCAAACTTCAATTTTTCAGGAAGGATTTTTCCTTTTTTTTTTTTTTTCTAAAGGCAGAAACATTCTCACAAATATATGTACACTATAGTCAATAAAAAGTATTTGTTTTTTCAAAAACCAAAAGACACCATAACAAACATTTTAATAACATTGTATGAGAAAATGAAAGAGGTGGCAGTTGAGCTCTAGACTTTATCTCACTTTGGGTGTCCATCTACCATTCCATTAGCAACACGGGGACAGTAATGAAAAATTTAAATGGGTAAGAAATTAAAGCCGATGAAGGCAGAGTTAGAGTGTAAATAATATATGATACTTTAATTTGTACTGTTAAATGGATGGACTTATAAGAAAATGTCAATAATTTGTTTTCTGCATTTTATTTTTTATGATTTAATGTGAAGTTTATTAAACATAAGTTGGATATATAAAAAATGACTTATTTTCTTTTTTATATTTTTTATCTAGAATTAATTTTATTTGAAAAGAATAATATATTGAATATCATTTTTATTATGTGGAATAATATATTGAATATCATTTTTTAATAAATGTATTATTATAAGCTTTCAAACGTTATTAGTTCCAAACAATAAAACCATAAAAACATTTCAAATTAACCCAATATAATGCTTAATAAAATAGAATTATATCTGCATATCGTTTTTATAGGGCATATTGCACTAGTTACCCTTAACCTTTAATTATTATTTCACTTTTAACCCTAACCTTCATTTTATTCATAGCGTATCCTAATCTTAATAAAACATTTCATTTTAGCCTCATTTTGGACAAAAATTGTTATCTTCCACGTTAATAAGGAAAAATTGTTACTTTTACCCCTATAAAAATTTTCTTTGTCACAAAAACCTTAAAAATTTTAAATTTGATAAAACTTACTATCAACCTATCCTGCCTCTCTTCTCTCTCCGGCAGCCCCATCTCTAGCCTCCTTCTCCTCCCTCTGTGGCCTCCCTTTGCTCCCTCTCCGTCATCACCTTCCATCTTTGGCCTTTCCCCCCCGGGCAATTTCTAGCCTTCCAGCACAAGCCTGCCCATGAGCCTTCTTTCCCGGAGTTGTTTACCACCACATCGCCGATAGTTTTGTTCGTCAACAAGACGCCGCCCCAATTGCTACAGTACCTCAGTACCTAATATCATTTCCATGGCCCGCATAATTTAGGTGCTCAGACTGATCTACCAATTTTCTTGTCGAAGCGCCTCTCTTGTCGCCAGCGACCATATTGACACCTAAAAACAAAATTGACCGCACAAAATGGAATTACAGACTAATAAAAAAGTAATTCGGTTAATTAATCCTAAAAATACGTTAATTACCCCCTTGAAGTTGTAACCCTTGAACGTTAATTCGATTTTTCCTGGTCGTCGGGTTGCTCCAGACCGCTGAATTCATGTATTTTGTCAGGTCGATTCATGACGCCTTTGGATTTGTTCCGACCAATGTCAGCCGCTGCTTGGTTCAACTGTAACTTAGGAGTTCCGTGAGTTCCACTTCCACATATATACTCGAAGAGCCCATATACTCAAGGATCTATGAGTTGGGTTCACTGACGCCGTTCCTTGCTAGTGTTCGCCGGCAATGTGGAGGCCATCAACCACCGGTGGAACCAGCACAGCCTGGACGGTGACAATGTGAGGGGTTCATCTCGGTCGTTGCACCTTGGTCCGGTGAGTCTGCTCCACTAGAGCGGGAAAGGGAAGCCAAGGCTCCGACTGGATGCGAACAAAGGCCTGCCGCTTGACCATTTGTGGTGGCCTTACGATCTTCATAAGACTCGTGCTTTGAGTTCAGAATCTTCATTCTTGGGCTACTCTAGTTCTTTGTGATTGATTTTCAGGGCGATTAAATTCTTTTTTTTTTGTTGAAATTCTTTAATTGGGGGGCCCTAGTCTTAGGAATTTGTTGGGGAAGATGATTCTTTTGGTAGTTGTATGTACAGATAACATAGATTGAGAACGAGGAGAGGGAGGAGGGGGAGGCCGAAGATGGGAGGAGATAACGGACGGGGAGGAAAGGGAGGCCGGAGACGAGGTCGCCGGAGAGAGAGGAGAGGTAGGATAGGTTGATGGTAAGTTTTGTCAAATTTCAAAGTTTTAAGGCTTTTTTGGCAAAGAATCTTTATAAGGGTAAAGGAAAGTATTTTTCCCTATTGAAGTGGTCTTTTCCGTCTAAGATAACGATTTTTGTTCCAAAGGGGGCCAAAGTGAATATTTTATTAAGATTAGGGATACGTTATGAGAAAAATGAAGGTTAGGGTTAGAATTGAAATAATAATTAAAGATTGGGGGTATGCGTGCAATTTACCCCATTTTTATACAACCACTTCTGCGTAATTATTTAAACATGCCGATGCCAGTAAGTGGGAATTTGTGTGAAGAGCGAATGTCACTTCTGTGGTCGAATAGAAAAATAAAAAAGAAAAGCCTTCACGCATATACAAGCGCACCTGATTAATTTATAGCCATCCTTGGTTATGACTCCAACATATTCTTCCAGGTAATTCGATTCCCATCAGCTCTTTAGAGTAATCTTGTTTGAAGTTCGACTCCCATCTTTTAGGATTATTGTTGATTTTCAGGAAGTGCCATGTCCAATTACTATCTTCAATTGTGCCACTCGTAATCTCATCGTATTCGAGTTGGTGGATTTTTTCTTTTCATTTTTCCCTTTTTATTCTGGGTGGTAGGTTATATTTCTTGATATCTGATTTAATTATTAGATATCTTACAGATTTAATTTACAACATTTACAATCCTGATATTTGGAAATTTATATATTTTTTCATATTTTTAAACTTTCAAACAACAACTTTTAAAACTCTATTTCAATCATTTAGTAATTATGATATAATAATTTTAAGTTATGGAGTATATTTTTTATGGCTAAATTGACATCTTAAAAATACTTCCTTGTATTTATAAAAAAATTTGATAATTTAAAATATATACTAACCGTAAAAAAATACCTAATAAATTAAATTTACTTGTAACAATTACTAAACAATTTAAGTTAGAATTTTAGAAGTTGTTGTTGAATGTTGTAAATGAATCACGGAAAAATTTAGATTTTCAAACTTCATGATTGTAATTATAATATCAACATAAGGATCAATTTGTTTTGTATTAATACTAATGCATCATATTATGCCTTATTATTAATATATAAAATGATTATTTTAAAAAATTATCAATTTTGTTAAAATTTTACAGTTTAAGAAGTCCAAAAAGTAATTCTATATCCGTAAAAAAAATAATAATAATAATTCTGCAATATCTTGTGAAAAAAAATTCTTTTTATTACTTTTTCTTTTTTTAGGCTAGTTAAGTTAAAGAATTAAGAAAATTCTTAATTTTTACAAAAAAAAAAAAACAAATATTAATATTTTTTAAAATTTATTAAAATATAAAGTTCCACTAAATTAATATTTTTTTTATAAATAATCACTTATATAAAAATAATTGACAATAACACGCTATAATTAATACAAAACGAGCTCTCCTCTGCAATTTGCCCTCACTTATTAACCAAATGTACTTCTGGTTTTGAGCCTCGCTGCAGAAGTTGAAATTCAGTAGAATCCTATTGCATTAATCAACAAAACGATAATTAGAGGTAACGTTTATTTTCTGTTTTATGTAATTTAATTCGAGTGTCCGGTAAACTGGTCAATGGCTAGAAACTAAGGGTCACTTTGTTTTGTCTAAAGTCAACTAATTTTATTTAATTTTTACATATTTTTTATTTGAAACCAATTTCATTTGAAAGTCAATATTATGTAGATGCAATAATCAATTTAAAAGCAAATTTTTAGGACGTTGTTAAATTTTTATGAAAATTTTCTTTTTAAGGCTTGAAACTAAAAAAATTCATAAAAATTTAGTAAGATTATAAAAATTATATTTTTAATTGATTATTACAGCTACATAATATTGGCTTTTAATTAAAATTAGTTTCAAGTAAAAATGATATAAAAATAAAAATAAGTTATTTTGTAGTCAATTGACTAAAGTTAAAACGAATTTGGTGTACAAACAAATGTTGCACTTGTAACTTCGTATTGGTTGTCTAGCTGCTTTTGGTTTTAGTGATAAGGCAAAACAATTGCAAATTTGTTGCCCTTTTTTTTTACGCTTATTAGTTATTACTGGTTTTTTTAAGGCAAAAAGAAAAAAGAGAGAGATATGTTTTTCCGAATGTTGCTAAATATATACTTCCTTTCTCTCAAAATTTTTGGTCCATTTAATTTTTTGTTGTATTTTAACTTGAATTTTTTTATATTATTGTTTATTAGAAATATATATATATTTAGAAACTACATGCCTTGATTTATCATTTATATATAAATATTTTTCATTAACATATTAAAATGTTGAAAATAAAAAATCTCAGATTAATTATTGAAAACAAATAAAGCAAAAATTTTAGAACAGATGGAGTAATTTATAAAAACAAATTGCGCCAAAACTTTTACTAAAGCTATATATAGTAAGAATTGATTAGATGTGACATAATAAAATTTAAAAAATAATCAATTTCATGTATTTTTTCAATTATCAAGCAAGTTGTCTCATAAAAAATTTTATAAAATTTTAATACCATTTTTTTTGTGAGGATAATATAAATTTTTTAATACATGCAACACTACCAATTCAACATCAAAATATAGCACCACTATAATTTATTTTTCCACTATTTCAATAGGTCGAGGATAAGCTACGCTTGGCGCATCCTTTGTTAACAAAAATTATGAAAAATGTGGCACTTTAGTTAGGTTGGTTTAGTGTTTATCCTGAAAGTAAGAGGCATTTCAATATGTTTTCCGCTGTTTTTATAATATTTTTGGTTCCATCTGCACTTTGTTGTTTTTTTCTTGCTCTCTCTCTCTCTCTTTCTTTCTTTCTTTTTTTCATTTTCATTTTTTTGCTACATTCTCAGTTTTTTTAATGGTTTTATCCACACTTCGTTATTCTTTTTCGCTTCATCACTTTTTTACTTTTTCATTCTTACGAGAATATGTAAATTTAACACAAGGAATAACAAGATATGAAAAAGAAACAACTATATTGCTTCTAAGATAATAGAAAACGTCTGACAAGTAATAATTACTACATGCTAACATACATAACAACTAGCAGAAAAAAAACATGTGATTTTTCAGGGAACAGTAATATGTATTAATGAGCAACTAAATTTAGTGGGAGAACATTAATATGGCAAAGAACAATTACTATAGACACAACAAGAAGACGTTAAATGGTATAAAAAAACATATAATTTCTCAGGAAACAGTAATATGTTTTAAGGAGCAATTAAATTCATCTAGAGAATAAGAATAATATGACAAGGAACAACTATTACAGGCATGGCAAGCAGTTATTAAATATCAAACAAAACTAGTAGATTTGTCAAAAAACAACAAGATGAAACAAGGGAATAACTATATTTAGTAAGATAACATAATGCATTTGTTAAGAAATAATTACTACAAGCATAACAAGTAGTTATTAAATATTAAAAGAAATAAGTAAATTTTTCAGAAAACAACAAGATGAGGCAAAAGAATATATATATATTTAGTAAGAGAGCAAAAAACATCTATTAAGGAACAACTATTACAAGCATAAAAAGTAGTTATTAAATACCAAAAGAAACCAATATATTTATCTGGGAACAACAAGATTAGACAACAAAACATCTATATTCCTCAAAAGAATATAAAGAATTTGATAATGAACAACTACTACATGTATAACAAATAATTATTAAATATTAAAATGAACAAATATATTTGTAAAAAAAAATAGCAAGAAGAGACAATGAAACAATTATATTCAATAAGAGAATAAGAAACATCAGATAAGGAACAACTACTATTGACAAAACAATGAGATATTAAACAATAGAAAGAACAATATTATTTTTTAATAGAAATTCTCGGACTAAAAGTTTAGAATGACAAAAATAAATGGATGACATAGCCATCTAATATTCAATAAACTGCATGATATTGTAACATCATCATCGTCATCCTCATTGTTGTTGTTGTTGTCGTCTTCCTTGTCATCATTATTCACATCCTCAACCATTGCCTCATCCTCTTAAAGCTTCTTGAGCTCCTCCTCGACAAAGGTGATGTGATCCTTTTCCAATTTTGGAGACCTCAATGGTGAGAGTTGGTTGTGACATATTGATTGAGAGAAAATTATGGTGTCGTGATAATTAAATAAATAGTTAGATCTTGGGATATATGTCTTATGTTGGCCACAAGTATAATTCCAATATTATTCCCACCCACAAGTATTATTAGCTCTCTAAGGATCATGTCCAATGGTCTGTGGGCTTTGGCTCTATTATTCGGATTTGAGAAGATGCATGGATTCCAAGAATTTCTTCAACTCTATTGAATACTATTGCGGTGCATACCCTTAAGGATCCTAATTTGAGAGTTATTGACCTTTTTCACCTTCTCAATTGTGTTAGAATCTTCCTCTTCTTCAACAACTCTTTCCTTTTTAGATTGTTTAGCTGATTCTCAACACCAACCCCCTATCAATCACGATACTATGATGTGGCTTGGGAGTTCCTTGGGCTATTTCTCCATTAAACAAGGTTATAATCTTGAACTTAGGAAGAAATTGACATTTCTCTTGAACTCTACAGGCACCTCCCTCCAGTGTACTAGGCATTCAGAGTTTTCTACTATTGTGAAGTCCTTATAGGCTTTTAATATTCCCAATAAGTTCAAGGTATTTCTATGGAAGTGTCTATCAAGAACTTTACCAATGACAGCTACTCTTGCTAATCATGGTGGTTTGATTGCTCTGACTTGTTCTCGTTATCAAGCATCTTCAAAAACAACTTTTGATCCCCGCCTTTGCCTACATCTTATTCCTCTTTTGAAGGTTAGCTTACTACTTTTCTGAGTCAAAAATTGCATTTCCCAGCTGATTAGTTTCACTTTATGATTGCCACCCTTTGGACTATTTGGATTGGGTGTAATGAATGTGTTTCCTGGCATTCAATGTTTTATGTTTCATCCTTGCTTGTACAATGGGATGATCTGCTTGCACAACTCTCTCTATTTGAGGATATGTGGTAGCAATTGTCTCTGGATATGTACAATCCTCCTCCCACTTTGTGTCGCACATGAAGTCATAATCAAGATATGTAGAACTCTAGTCATCCAGTTATTATTATTTCTGATGGGGCATGGTGACATACGTCTAGTCTGGGTATTGCAGCCTGGGTATGGATGGGAATTAATACTTTTCCTCTACTTTGTCAAGGCGTCCTTATCCCTCATTGCCAATTTGCATTAGAAGCTGAGCTTCATGCCATCCATGGGGCTTTAATCTAATGATGGCACTGAACCATCATCTTTTATTTGTTACTTTGCTCATTGACTGCTCACAAGTTTGGCATGCATTATTAAGTGTCGTGATACAAATCTATCGCTTTGAGAGGTGGTTGCCCAAATATTGCACCTTCTCTACTCCGTCCAACATTGTTTGGTAATGGCAGTGCCTAGGTAAAGAGTTATTGCTGCGCACTAACTTGCAGCCTTCTTCATTCCTTAATTCTCTCTTAGTTTTTGCATTATTCTAATTATATAAAAATAAAAATAAAAATAAAAAAACACAAGTACGATCCATTGCCTCTGGCACCGAGACAAAGGTAAATGTCTCGTGCCCTAATTTCAGAAACCGAAAGCAAATTTAAGCCCAATCAGGTCCAAGTCCAACAACGCTCGAACTAAAAGTTATCCACGAGAATTCGTGCGTATTTTAATTTTAAAACATATGCTATTTGGTACTGCGCTGAACTTCGGTGTTTGGGAATTTTAAATGAAAACATTTTTGTTTTTCAGAAAATGGAAAAAATAAAACCTTAAACCCAACTCGGCCCAATTCCAAACATCCGCTTAAGCCTCCAACAATTGGACTTCACCTTTCTGGCAAAGTAGTGAAGTACAAGGAAAGAGCCCAGTTTGGCCCAGTAACCACCATAACCATTTTCCTCGATCCGGGATGCTCGTATATTAATCCGATAGGTTCTTATTGATAATCCTCAGGTTCATTTGGAGTAAATGATTACCGCGCCTTATTAATCAAATGAAATAACATCACCTTTTCAGCCTCATTTTATGGTTGCAATGCAACTTTCTCACAATTCCTTTTTAGTCCTTTCAATTCTCATAATGGAGTAAGCAGTAAATTCCATGGCTGATCGATAAAACCTAACAACTACATGTATGTTTTTGGCATTTTCAGCAATTCGTCTGGACTCCTCCATAAAGTATTGAAACTTATGATTCTGCTGGCTGGCTGTCACCTTGACCTTGTTCCACCTTCAGGACCACAGTGATAGTTGCATCTGTAAATTGTTGAAATCCCAACAGTAACATTATCCTTTCTTTTTTTTTTTTTTTTCAGCTTTTTTCTCATGCCAGCCACCTCATTTCTTATCAGTGTCTATTTTCGAGCAGAACAGCAGAGTATGGGGAAAAAGGGAAAAAAAGTTTGGTATGAATATGATTGAGAGGCCAGAACAATATTGTGGTTTCAGAGCTTCAGGCGGGACTAAAATTAAAACTTATTATCAAAGCTATTGATGATGGTTTTGCCATCATTGCTGCTGCTATTAGATTATAAATTCCCCTGTATATGTGTATGTGTGCGCGCGGGGATTATATATCATAGGAAATATCGTAACTAGTTGTAGTGGTTGTCAGCTAAATATTTCTATATCCTTTGATCTCTCCTCGGCAACTACTACTCTAGCAACCATCTAAAAGAAGTCCCTATCTTCATTTGTGATTGCATTAAAAACCATTACCATTTAGGGTTGAACATAAAAGAGATGGACCATCATCACATTTTGTAAAGCAGGTTATGCTAATGGACAATTTGTTTTTTCATGTGATTGTTGAAGATTAGAGTCCTACATAATTGGCTAGGCCGCTAGGAAATTCGTTTAGAAAATAATATTCTTAGCTACGATTTGACCAAAAGTATATTTACTCAATTTGGTTAGGTGTGCCCATGTGTATGAGGTAATTCAATTAAGCCTAACTACTGAAACAAGAGAAGAAGAAAATCCATCAAAACCAAACAATGATGGACTCTGTAGATTTGCGCTTAGCTGGGCCTGATGTCTTTTTTATGGAGGATATAAAAACACACACACACACACACAATTATGTGATGAGATATTGAAAAGTGAATATATTATATATTAGTCAGATAATAAAAGGACTATTAAAACTCAATTATGATAAGCCTGATATAACTAAAGCAAAATTTTCTGGTTACATCCGGGTCCCTAATCCTTGTCCCCATCCTTCTCCCTCATCCTAGTCAGAGAATTAATTGGCAAGAAAGGGAAAAAAAAATCATTGGCCCCTGGATAACTTCAAATGAGTGTACCATTATATATATGTGTCCTATCAGCTTGATGGTGAAATATTTGAACTTAAGGAAGAAAAAGACTCAAAATGAGGGAAAATATTTGGAATGTTACCATCAAAATACCATTTCCCTAAGCCTCTCCACCTTATTATACCTGATGCAGACCTTTCAGGATCCATCAACTATGAAATAGTAACAAATGCCGAACCCAATCTCTTTAATTTGTCCGTTTTTCTTGTTCGGCTGATGAAGCTAACCCCTTCTTCTCTTGGGCCCTTTTTTGTGATTGTGGGGCTTAGTCTGGTACTTCACTTCATGCCACCACCCACCAGGCATGCATGACACTTTTAACATTTTATGTAAGAAAATCTGTTTAATTTTATATTTATTTATTTATATAGAATTTCTCAGCTAACGATTCTTACTAGTTTAGGCGATGTAAAACAAGTTCAATTTTCAGCTTGAGTACCGTTGATAAAGAATATAGAGTAGTAGACAGCCAACTTAAAAAATGATGATAATACTGCCTTATCAGTACATCAGATCAAACTAATGTTAATGGTGTATTGATGTTCTATATACGTGAGTACCAGATCATTTTCTCGTTCATTTTCAGTTTTTTGGCGGCTCTGACCCACCTTGGGTATACTCTTCATTTGCATATCTCCCAAAAAATACTTTACCTTTCGCAAAATTATTAAAACATATTTTATTGTAAATTTTTTAATATTTTTATAATATTTAATAAGTTACTTTTTCATGTTATTATTGAGACTATTTTCAACTTTTTCATTTATGTGCAAAGAGTTCTTGGTAAATGTGAAAACAATAAATAAACTTTCTCCACTTTCTTAATTTTCATATCAAAATAGATGATTGAATAGGTATGGGACAAAGGGAGTGCCATTCTTCTCAAACCTTTATAATTCATTAAAAATTAATCCCTAGTACTTCATAAGATTCAGCTATTACAAAATATAATTTACAAATATGGAAAACTGACAATTTAAATATCAACTGTCAACAGATTATATCTTATTTTAAATTTATTGGAAAACAATTACTGAGCAATATAAATTCATTAACTCTTACATAACTATTTGATATCAATTTTTTTAAATCTTAATTTAAAATGTTCAATAATTATCATTGTATAAGTTTAGCCATTTTATATTTTTTCACAGTTAATGAACTATTTAAATGATTAGATTTTTTAATCTATTAATTAAATGTTTACACAAACACAGTCTTCCATAAGGTTTGGATCAATATATAACAAATTATCAAAATTTAGGACATTTGTGTCCAATTTACAATGACAATTAAACCCTCTCCGTAGTTAAGGACACAAATGAATTAGTTTAATTACCGTCTAATTAGTGCTAGTGATTTGATTTTTCATTATTCACTTATAATTGTGTTAGAAGTTGAGTTTATTTTTAAGCTTATCTCTTCCCCTATTGATAGGATAGAGCTTAATTCTTTTGTGATTAAGATAGAATCCTTTAACCTCAATCACAATTGTACAAGTTATCACTACAAGAGAAATAGGTTTTAGCGACCATTTATAGTGACCTTATATGTGGTGGCCACAAAAACGGTGGCAAAAAAGGTATAACACCTTTATAGCGACCGTTTGGTCACCATTTCAAATCAGATGTCAGGACGGTTGCCTAGATGGTCGTCCAAATGGTTGCCCTAGATAACCACTGTTTTTCATAGTCAACAAGACGGTCACCCATAATTTCTTTCCATGTCAGCGATCTGTGTGTTAACTCACTTTATGATTTAGGCCGTAGATCTATAAACAAATCAATGGTTCACATTGGTTAAAAGCATATCAATCCCTCCACAAAAATCCTTCAAATTTTCCTCATCATTTCAATCCTAATTTACTTCCTCAATCTTTTCCACCGTCTCTTTCACACCCAGTCCTTCATCCCAACATTTTTCTCCTCTTAAATTTCTTCTTCTTTTCCATTATTTATAGCTTTTTTCCTTTTTTTTTTTTTTTTTGTCTCTCTCTGGTTGTTTTACTTCTTAATTTGTTGCCTTGATGGCTGAAGAAAATGCCCACTTTGGAGAAGACAAAGATTATGGTGATGGGTGAATTTCAGCGCACCCATTCTCTCATCTTCCTTTCCAATTTCTTTCCTTCCCATTATTCTTTCCCAAAATGCGTATTCCCTTCCAATTTCTTCTCTAATTGAAGGCAGCACACCCATTCTTTCCCAAGTCTCGGCTCTCATCTAATTTCCAGCCAAATATATTTTTATTCATCCATGAAATCTCGACAGACATCTCATGTCTAGCCCTTTTCTTAAAAAAATGCTTGAAAATGAAAATTTGGTGGTGAGGATTTTTAGATGTTACTATTAATTAACTAGTTACTAGAATAATTGACAATTCTAAATAGAAACATTAAAAATGGAATCACAGATTCACAATAATTATCAAAAAATTCAAAAGAACAAAAAAAATTTATAAATAAAATATAATATTACTAAAATGGTGTAGCGACCAAAACAAATGGTCGCTCTTGGTGACCGAAATAAATGGTCGCTTGTAACGACCGAAAAAACGGTGGCTAATCCTTGGCAACCATCTGGCCACTGAACTTTTCGGTCACCTAAAAGTTAATTTAGCCACCGTTTGGCTACCAAATGACCAATCGCTCCAAAAGAATTCTGTTGTAGTGTATATAAATTGCTCCTTGTTGTATGCACTTGATATAAAATTGAACAGTGCATTCTAGTTTTTCCCATGGTTTTAGAGCTATTTGATTCAAGTTTTATACAACCATGTTTTTCCAAGTCTTTGACTATAGTGTAGTCGATCTTCCAAAAAGAATGGTAGAGGAAATTGTTATAGGTGATCTTGGAGATGAAGGATATGACAATGACTTAGAGTCGACTATGGTTTCACTTATCTTCAACCCAATTAACGATATACTAGAATGGTGAACCAAGTTCTACAATGATGTGTGGAGGAACTATGAGAATGATGTGATTTGCTCATGGAAAACGTTGTCCTTTGTGAAAAGCCAATCCATTATGAAGAAACAGATATGGTAGGCTCAAAACTCAATCCTGTGGGCTTGATGAGACAAGAAGAAATAGAAGGGGTGCATGTGGATCAAGCAATCTCCTCTGCCCCAAAACTACATGCATCCCTTCATTTACATGCATCTCTTATGTTTATTCTTCTCCCTTCAAGTCAATGAGGATTGAGTTCCAAGCCTACCATCTCTACTTCTTCATGATGGGTTGACTTTCACTGAAGACAACATTCTCCATAGGCATATCCCATATTTTTAGCAGCTTGCTCTCCACATCATCGTAGAACCTTTGCATTACCATTTTTATAGATCGTCAATTGGGTTGAAGATGGGTGAACTTGCAATTGACTTCAAGTCTCTACCGTATCCTTCGTCTCTAAGATCACCTTTGACAATTTTCACTACCATTCTTTCTAGAAAAATTGACTATGCTATGGTTAAAGACTTGAAAAAAAAAAATGTGATAAGAAACTTGGGTCGAATAGCTCTAATACCATGAGAAAAACTAGAATGCAAAACTCTTACAATTTAATTTCCTATCAAGTGCATGCAATGAAGAGCAATTTATATAACTTGTACAAGTGTGATTCAGCTGAAGTAGTTCTGTCACAATCAAAGAGATTTAGCTAAGGCTAATCTTAGATAAGAGATAAAGAAATTTAGAGCTAATTCATTTCAACTTAAGTAAATATAACTCAAAATGACTTATTTTTATTTTTATATATGTTTTATCTGGAACCAATTTCATTTGAAAGCCAATATTAAATAAATATAATAATCTATTTGAACATAAATTTTTATAATGTTATTAATTTTTTATAAATTTTTTTAGGTGTTAAAAAATTCATAAAAATTTAATAAGATTATAAAATTTATATTTTAAATGAATTATTGTATCTACATAATCTTCACTTTCAAATGAAATTAGTTTCGGAAAAAAAAGATATATTAAAATAAAAATAATCTATTTTAAAATAAATTGAATAAAGTTAAAATGAATTAACTTTTAAATAAGGTTAATGGGAAGAGATAATCTCAACTTCTAACAAATTCTTATTTGAAGATTCACGATTCAATCTTTTTACTCTTGGTCTTGGCCTCCCTCCCTCTCGTGTAACTGTGAAAAAAATGGAAGCTGAAAAGTGGTTGCGTGATTTTTAAAAAGTTGGAATATTTTGTGGTTAATTAGGTTGACAAGTAGATAAGAGCGCATGTGTTCGTGGCGAAAATAAGAGTGTCTCGCACGCAAATGAAGACATTAATGGGACAACTTTTTGTGACGATATTGGGGTGGCAATATTGGACTGGATTAGACTTTTTGTGTATCCGATAATATGGTCCACACAAACAAAGCTCCGGGGTTCTGGTTTTGGGTCCATGACAAATTCTAGAGAGCTGGATATGATATTGATATACACCCGTTGGTTAAATTCAGTTGTATTTGGTCATCTTATATATGTTCACAGGATCAGTTTCTCGTTTTAAGTTCACATGACATTGTTAGCCTTATTTTCCACGGCCACGGGGAGCTATGGGAAGGAAAAGATAAAATAAGAAGAATACGAGAAACCTATGGTATGGAGCAGATAGACCAAACTTTAAAGTGATGTTTACTTGTTGAAAAAGTTTTATTTTTTTTTTAATTTTCTTTGATAACAAAATTAAGGGAATATATATCTTGTTCTGAGAAATTAGAAAAATTTATTTTCTAAATTTTATAGAACTTCTTCACTAAAATGAAAAAAAAATTATAAAGTCTAAAACATGTAGTTCCTTCGTTAAATTTTAGTTAACGTTTTATATTTTTAATTAATTTCATAAAAATTTAGTTTTTAGTATTATATATATATATATAAAGAGGCAAATATTTTAGAGCTGTCGTTTTAAAGCCAGGTATTCGTTTGTGAATTCTATGCATTTGGGCGCAGGGACCGCCAACGGAATTGTACCGCACTCCATTAGCATATCATTACGGCTCGGCTTTTGGCAAACCAGACATACATTCACAGTCGTCGCATGCAGTTGATTTATGTAAAGAATATTAAGATCAATTTATTTTAATTTAAATTAAATAATTTATTTATTTTTTTATATTTTTTATATTAAATTAATTTTATTTGAAAGTTAATATTATGTAGATGCAATAATTTCTTTGAAAGTAAATTTTTATGATATTTTTAAATTTTTATGAATTTTTTTAATGTCTTAAACTAAAAAAATTCATAAAAATTTAGTAAGATTACAAAAATTATATTTTCAATGAATTATTATAACTACATAATATTAAATTTTAATTAAAATTAACTCCGGTTAAAAAAGATGTAAAAATAAAAATAAATTATTTTAAAATTAATTGACTTAAGTTAAAATGAGTTGAATGTTAGTCTGCACCAAATAAATTGGCGTGTGTATAAAGAAAATTGCTAAAGAAACAAGTGTGTGTATGATCAAAGCATTAGTAATATATATGACAGTTTATAAATATTTTTCATGTTTCTCAAAATCTAGAAGGGCGTTGAATCATATTTTTTTAATCAGAGTTAAATCATTTTTTTTTATTTTCTACGAATAAAGTACTTTTTATGGGCAGTCAAACCATGGCTACATATGGGGCAATGTCCCTCAAGACCATTCAGAGCTGCCTGGCGGCCCTGGCCGACACCAAACCGGCGTATTAATGAGTGGCTACACGCATGTAAAGGGAAACTCACTGTTCCTTGAATAATAATTAAAACAATGTCGCTTTTATTATTATTATTATTATTGTTATTATTATTATTATTATTATTATTATTTGTGTTTTTTCTGTTTGCTATTCTCCAAGCGATCGCAGGATCGCTCCTTTTCGAACATTGATTACTTCTTTATCAGACAATCGCTTCTTTTAGGCCTATATTGTTATTTTGTTGCATGTTTCCTTCACCCTAAGTCCATTCCAGCCCCTAAATTATCAATTTTCCTCCCTTGAGTCCTTAAATTCTGTATTTTTCCATTTTGCTCCCCAAACTTTCCCATATAATTATTTCAATCTTTTAAAACAAAGGTGACGATGGTTTGTCATATTTATATGGTTTGAGCTGTCCCAAGACATTATTTTGAATTTTAGAACATTCCTATACTTCCTAAAAATTATGGATCTCTTATCTACAGCAATGTGTGGACTAATAAACCTAGTATACTTATCAAACTGATCAACCCATATGTACCAAAAGATTGGGAAAGGTCTGCAAATGCCGGCCCGTTTGGCAAAGTCTCAAACATTCCTAGTGCAAGAGCTGGGTTGGAGTCCCATCAATCGCAATAAAACGCAAACATTGCCAATTATAGCTAGGTATTCTCCATATTTTAAGAAACATGCAGATTCTTCCAATAAATATATATCCTCTGATACCTTGTATTTGTGTGTGTGTGTATGTATATATGTGTATGTGTGTGTCGTAATATAAATAAGATAGGGATAGAGAGTTAGTAGTTTGGTGGTGGTTGTGATATCATATCCCATGTTGGCCGAAACCGCCCAAACATAATTAATTTTTCAGTTTTTAGTGAAGTCAGTTATTCTATTTTATACAGTAATTGCGTTTGTTTTCCTATTACTATATAGTTCATGAGTGCGCCGTGTTTTGTCTTTTGATTAGTTATCGTTGCCCAGCTCCATTTTTTGTTTTGTTCAAATTATGGGCTTACATTACATGTCATCTTTTGTATTCTGGACCATTCGTTGGCCATTATTGGCGAACAAGTCAACTTCCATTTATTGCTTTCTGAAAACTTAATTTCAATAAGTTGAAATCCGTCATACGCCTCTTGTTTCGTGTATATATATATGAGATTAAGTACATATATATCTTTGTATATTGGCTACCAATCACTTAATTATCACATGTATTGTTAAAATTATTTAATTTGAGTGACTAAATATATTCTTTAAAACATATTTAAATATACATTAATACATTTAATTTGTGTTATTGATCAATGAATATGTGTCATGTAGTAAAGAAGCACAAGGACCTTATCACACATGATAATTTGGAGAAGTGAGATATAAGCTATCTCTTGGAAAAGATATATTGTTTCGGCAATAAGAAATGAAAAGAGGTGATTATTGAGTTAAAAATGGTGTGTGTGTGTGTGTGTGTGTGTGTGTATAACTACTCCCTTTTTTCTGTGACTCTTTTTTTTTTTTCCCAATACTTTGATTCTCCTTTATTTTCATCATCACAAAGAAAAAGAAGTAAAGATTGTGTGTTCAAGTGTGAATAATATATGGACTCTTCACTCCTATCTGACATCGATTTGCATTAAGATCACAAAAAGATCAATTTTTTTATCTCTTCATTACTTATTCAGAAATTAAGGTATGTCCTTAATTTTTCATAATGCATCATATGTGTATGTGAATAGCCATATTCATATGATTTTTAAACTTTCCCGTATGTGGTAGATAGCTTAAGTTTGATTAACTAGTTAAAAAATGAAATTAATCCAAATGATATCCCTCAATAGTGTGACCATATATCAGCGCCACCATAATAAAATCCTAGAGCTAGTAATTAGTTTGTGAAATTAATTTATTAATCATGTAATAGTAGTACTAGTATATATTACTAACTTTATCATGTCCATCACTGTACGTAACTCTGATTCTTGGGAAAAACTATCGGCGACACTGACTAGACTTTTTGTCATGCATGCTGCTACCCTACTCTTCAAAAAGGTTGACGTGGTAAAAATAAAAGACTATCGGCCTCGCTTAAAAACGTCTTCCACGATTTATATTGATTAATGGGGGCCGTTATGTGTTTCCAAAAAGCATTTAAGCATATGCATTAAGTTCAAAAATTGGTTGCACGGCAATCGAACGATTCTCCCGGAAGAGAATCAATTTGGCATAATTAAGAGAGATTAGTAGGGAGGTGAGAAATTACCCTATCCGCTACTGCTTTCATCAAACCGTTAGTACATTTATATAAGAAATATGGCTTGTCTAAAATAATTAAAGTCTAATTAAGTTTGTCATATATTCCATATATTATTTTATTTTAGGACTTTTTAGTTAGTTAAAAATACGAGCTTCTTTCTAAACATGCATAACAATAAAACTTAAAAAATAATATATAAATCTAAAATGAGATGGTGGATAATACTTGCCTGTTTATGTAGTAGTTACTACCAAAACCCACTTATATATTGAGAAGGTTTTGTTTTGTTTTTTTTATACAAAATTTAATATAATATATTATAAGAATATGGATGAGAGTGAATAATCCTAAATTCAAAAATTGAAAGAGTTTGCTGCACAAATCTTGTAGAACCCCAGCTTCAATTAGCTTACTTTTAAATGACTGCTTTGTATAAAGTTCGATGTTATTCTTTAGACCCTAGCTTTACTTGTGGATGTTTCCTTATATTGTCACTTTACTGGTAAGAGTAGGAACGGGAAGGTTTTGATTTAGCTGAACGTCTCCGGAACACTTTCCGTTGGTATCACAACATATTACCAGAAAAAGATGCAGATCAGATCGAAGAGAAGCATAACATTGAGCGCTACCTCCCTCCATCCCTCAAAAGGACTGATTTTGGCTCTTGTCCCATTCTCTCGTTTTAATTACTTCAAAATTGCCTGCAATACATGATTAAGGCATCCGGTGGTTGAACCTGCCGGCTGTGGAGCCCCAAATGGACTTGCTGAGAGTGTTATTTGTTTTGTTTTAGGGAAAATTAAAAAAGAAATGATAGATACTTCACTTGCTAATAATCGGTATCAATTGCCACCGAAAGGTGCTCATTTTTATATTCCTTGAGAACGGAGTACTCTGTGGAATATGTCTACCAGATGGTGTCTCTTAAACTTTCATGCGTGTGATAGAGTTAAAGT